>JBANSL010000011.1:50742699-51342699 GCA_037127255.1 Persicaria tinctoria | reverse complement strand
TGTATATATGTATATATGTATATATATGTATATATATGTATATATGTATATACATATATATACATATATATATATATGTATATACATATATATATATATGGAATATGGATCATTTGTACACAAGCCTTATTGTGTATCATGTACACAAATCTTGACCTTTGGATCAAATCAAAGGCTCACAATAATCAAAATAAAGAAAAAGAAAAGCAAAGAAAATGGGGGATTGTGAATAGTGTGTGAATAGTGACGGGTGAAGTAATTTTTTGGCTTTTTTTGTTATTTTCGGCCATTTTAAAAAAAATATTTTTATTTTTTTTATGTAATTTATTTTTATCTACCTATAGACACCCACTTTTCATATGTTTTGCAAAAAAAAAATTTACGATAACAATTGAGCTTAAGAGTTTTCGTTTTGTTTGTGTTCAGTTTTATTATTCGGTAGAATTGGTGGGTTTTTTGATATTATTCATTGAATTATATATGTTTATTCAGTGGAATGTAGTGTTTTTTTTGTAGTTCGAAATCATTTGGAGCCACATTGAGCTTAAGGGTTTTTGTATTATTTATGCCCATATTGATCATTCAGTAGAATTGGTGATTTTTTTGATATTATTATTTGAATAATGAATATTTACTCAATGGAATGTGTTTTTTTTTTTACCAATTTATTTGAATATGCTACCGAATAATGTTTTATTTTTTACCAATTTATTCGGTAGCATATTCAATGAATTGGTAAAAAAAACACACATTACATTGAGTAAATACTCATAATTCGTCAATACGATCGAATAATATTGTAACATCATCGAATAATTAAGCTATACCATTGAATAATAAAGCAATACCATCGCATAATCCCTCAATACGATCGAATAATATAGTGATACCATCGAATAATCATTCATATTCAACTGTATAATCATCTATGAGAATCAATGGCTCAGATTCCTCTATGGGAATCAATGGCTCAGATTTGTGTACATGATACAGGTTAAGGGCTGAGTACACCGGAACCAACTCCTATATATATATATATATATATATATATATATATATATATATATATATATATATATATATATAGGGAAGCTTTAAAATGTAAAAACTCCTTAACGTGTAAAATTTATTTTTTCACCGAATTAGCACGCGCGCTCAGTGGTTTCTCTCTCGGCCTCCCGCTGCCCCGCACCCACCTCCGGCCAAGTCGTCGAGCCACCTCCGGCCACCACCGCCTAGCCGTGCTCGAGCCAACCCCTGGGCGCACCCCCCGAGCCTTGACTTGGCTTGGTTCGAGCACAGACGCGCCCCCCCCCCCCCCCCCCCCCCCCCCGACCATTCAAAGTCTCACACCGCATCTTGGCTCATCGGCCTCCCACGCCACCCACGAGCCACCTCCGGCCACCAGCCCCCACCAGCTCGAACCCCCTCCCTCAGGCGCACCCCCCGAGCCCGGAACCCCCATGGTTCGAGCCCAGCCGAGCCCACACCGAGCCCATCTCTCCCAACAACGCTAATCGGTGCTTTTGGCTCGGAATACCTTCGAAATCCCGATTTTGCTCCTTGTTTCAACTCGAATTTGGTATGATTTCTAACCCTAAACTTGTTTATTACATCTATTTAGATTGTTTGAATGATTTAGGTTGAGATTGAAAACCTAGGGTTTGATTTAGGAGCGGAAATTGGGGCTTTTTGCCAAAAGCTAAATTGATTGAAATTGATGATATGGTTGTGTTGTTGGGTTGATTTTGAGCTAATTTCATGTTCATATCATTGTCAAATTGTTTATGGATCATGAGCTAATTGAATTTTAGAATTTTAGATTGCGATATGTTTTAGAATTTGGGGCTTTTTGCCAAAAGCCAAATTGATTGAAATTGATGATATGGTTGTGATTTTGGGTTGATTTTGAGCTAATTTCATGTTTATATCATTGTCAAATTGTTTATGGATCATGAGCTAATTGAATTTTAGAATTTTAGATTGCGATATGTTTTAGAATTTGGGGCTTTTTGCCAAAAGCAAAATTGACTTAAATTGATGATATGAATGTGTTGTTTGGTTGATTTGGAGCTAATTTCATGTTCATAGCATTGTCAAATTGTTTATGGATCATGATCTAATTGAATTTTGAAATTTTATATTGCGATATGCTTTAGAAGTTGGGGTTTTTTGCCAACGGCCAAATTGACTGAAATTGATGATATGGTTGTGTTGTTGGGTTGATTTGAGCTAATTTCATGTTTATAGCATTGTCAAATTG
Organism: Persicaria tinctoria; assembly: GCA_037127255.1. NCBI lineage: Eukaryota > Viridiplantae > Streptophyta > Magnoliopsida > Caryophyllales > Polygonaceae > Persicaria > Persicaria tinctoria. The sequence goes on along the minus strand of JBANSL010000011.1, from coordinate 51,340,436 downwards.
TTTGTGAATCATGAGTTAATTGCATTTTAGAATTTTATTGCAATATGCTTTAGGTCGATTAGGTTCTTCTATTTTAGCATAACAATCATAATTTAGCCTATTAGCTCAATTGGTAGAGCAATGTGCGTTTGCACAAAAGATGTGGGTTCAAATCCCACATAGGTTACATAATATACAAGAGCGCAACAATCGCAAATTGTTACTCATGCACATTATAATCTAAGTTATGCACTTTTTAACCTTAATTATGCACATTTTAATCTTATTTATGCACTTTAATTTTAAAAGATTATACGTAAAAAAATCGATTTCAAACGTACATCTATCAACCTAAATTATCCGAGAGGTGAACCCAAACTCTCAAAAGTAAAAAAATAAATAAATTAAAACATCGATTTCAAAAGCACATCTTTTGTCTTATTACTGCACATTATGATCTTACATTTGCACAATTGTATTCTAAATATGCACAATTGTATCTTACTTTTGCACAATTGTAGTTTAAATTTGCACAATTGTATCCTACTTTTGCACACTTGTATTCTAAATTTGCACATTATAATTTTATTTTCACACTTTATGTTCTTATATTTTCATTTTAAAGTTGCACAAATGCACTTCACAGTTGCACAAATGCACTTCACAGTTCCACAAATGCACTTCACAGTTGCACAAAAGGTATCGAAAACGGGAAAAAGTGCATTTACCCATAAAATTAGACGTATTTACCAATTTACCCATAAATTAAACATATTTCAATTATAAATTTTTATAATTAAAATAGGCACATTTACCTATTTACCCCATAATGAATTATTTGTCTGCACAAAATAAACTTATATTTGCACAATAAGATGTTATATGTGCACAAAAGCAAGTTATACTTGCACATCAGAAAGTGTTAACACGGAAAAAAAATTCTGGGACAAAAAAAATTTTTTTTTAAAAAAATCTGGTCCGAGAAGGGGGGGCAAGGGGGGGAACACGCATGGGCAGGGGGACAGACATTCTACTAATTAAATTAGGCCCATTAGTAATTAAATTAGTCCCATTAGCTAATTTTACGCGATAAACAAATTTTACACGTTAAGGAGTTTTTACATTTGAAGTAAACCCTATATATATATATATATATATATATATATATATATAGAGTGTAGATCCTATGTGAGCAAGTGTTATAATGTCATTTGTGAGCAAATTATAACCTTTGGATGAATTAAAGGGATGGTCTAGATTTTACCAAAAATAAATGTTTTTTCTAATTAAATAAAGTGGGACCCACCTACTTATCTTCCTCCACTTTCATGAATGATGTACGTGGATTACAATCGACAATTAATTTAACCCTTAAAATTGGGAAATTAGGTTAAATCAAACCTCCGCCTCCGCTCTCTACAACATCTTGGCTCTCATTCGATCCCCCACTCCATTGACCTTTCTCTCATAGTGATGTATAATTCTCGGCCGTAGAAGATGAAGAAGAAGTTCGGGCACAATTTACTTTGTTATCTCGCGCGCTCTAGGCCGATTTCAAATCCGCTGAATACCGTAGATGGTAGATCTTGAGTCCGGTGAAGTTGAATATGATAGCAAACACGTACTTCATCTGTCAACACTAGAAATAAAAACTCAACCCCCTTCCATGGTTGAGAACTTGAGATCTCACGCTCAAGGTGTATAAGATCCGAGGTGATTGTAAACCATAATTATCTTCTTCTTGGATTTTTTTTTTTTGGTTCATTTCTTCTTGGATTTTTTAATCGATACATCTAGTTTGTATTTTTTGTTTATCGATTTACAGATCTCCCTTCTATTGTTAGTTAGCTGTTTTTAAGGATGTAAATTGAAGATTATTCATGTATATATAGTTTATTATTCGTTTATATAGGATGTTTTTTGTTTGTTTTATTTATGTATCGAAATTATTCATGTGTATATTAAAAATTATTTGTATTGAAATAATATTGTACTTAAACGAGATATTATTCGTTTGTAAGTGGATATTATTCATGTGTAAATAATAATATTGTACTTAAACGAGATATTATTCGTTTGTAAGTGGATATTATTCATGTGTATGTGATCGTTTATTCGTATATATGTAGGATATTTTATTAATATGAAAACGAGATATTACTATACATTCGTAATTTAAGTTTATTCGGTCGTATATAATCTTTTATTCATATGAAAACGGATATTATTCGTCGCAATAATGAAATTTTGGTAATAATAAATTGGAATAAGGATGTTGCAAATGAATAATCTCGTGGCTACGTACCTAGAATGTCATGTTATATACGAATAATTGTTTAAACTAATCCACGGGCGTTAGAATTTTTCATATATTGAGAGTGAAAAATCAAAATAAAATACAAAATCAATTAGGGATTTATTTATTTTTATGTAGATACGAATCATACAACAAGTATATATGAATAACAAAACAATATAATTTTTTTTAAACGTCATTCAAAGGCAATTGGGTTGACAAAGAATAAAGATTTTTATATAAAAATATATTTTTTCCCATCATTCCGTTTTGAAATCTCATTATAACAAATATGGAAACAATAAAATATTATTGGAAAAATATTTCACACTACCGTTTGGCACACACGCACAAGGTAGAGAGTGTGTTGTGGTGAATGGCGGGACCCATTAATATGAATTATTATTTTGTTTAAAATTTTGTTCAATCTCATCCATTCATTTTAATCCATCCAATGAACAATATTTGCTCACAAATTACATAGTAAGACTTGCTCACATAGGAGCCAACCTCTAATATGTGATATACTTTTGTAGGGTTGATGGAAGACAAATAAGGTAGTATATTATGCAAATATCAATTATATTTTATGGTTGTTTTATTTGATTTAATTTATTATGCGGGTATATTTATTATGTGGGTATATCTACTTAAAATCATATTTAGTTTAAAAGATTTATATATTTTATATATATGCTTATTTAGGTGGTTACGTGAGATTTAAATATTTAAATATTTATATATCTTATATATATGCTTATTTAATTGATTACGTGAGATTTGAATTCAAAGTTTATTACGTAAGATTTGTATTTGGATGCAACATTGAAAGCAGTTACGTGATCTATCCATATATATATTTTCGGATTAGTTGAAATAATTGGTTTAAATTCTATCAATATCTTTTCATAGGATTTTTGGTTTGGTTTTTTTTTGGATAAATATATTTGTTTTGGTCTAGAATTTTGTTACAGGTAGAATTTGAATTGGAGATGGACTAGGATCTCCCAGCAAGATTTCAGCAACCATATATAGCTCTTGGAAAAGCAACGTTAATTCAAATGAAAAAGAGCCAGAAGATTTCGGCAACAGTAACGTGAAATATCCCCAACGTTTTAAAGTTCAAATTGTTGTTACAACTGTTCAAAATTTTGGGGATAAAAATCAGCAAACAATAAAGAGCTCTCGGCTATAAGAAGAGAAGGAGCAGAGCGATCAAAGATACTTCACCAAGCCTTCTCTGCGGATCAAAGAGCTCTCAAGTTTCCAAGCGCCATTGCTGATTTTATTTCTTTCCTATCTCTCTATTTGTAATCGCTTTATTTCTTTTGAGAGTTAGGAAGAGTCTGAGCGTTATAGGATAAGTTAATTCTTGTTATACTAAGAGTATCCCTATACTCAAACGTATACACACGTTGGTGTGGTTAGGGATAATATTTCACGAGAGCTTGGGTTGACTAGATAGTAGCGGGTGAGGCTACGAGAGAAGGGTAGTTCTTCTAAATTGTATCTAGGACTCTAAGGGATCTGAGTTGACTAGATAGGAGCGGGTGAGGCTTCAAGAGTTTAGAAGAAGGAAAGATCTTCTCGGTTGTATCTAGGATCCATAAGGAAGTGAAATAATAGTTGTTGAATCCTACGGGTTGGATAACCCTAGGCGGGGACGTAGGCTGGTTTAGAGCCGAACCTCGTTAACAATTCTCGTGTTCATATATTTAATTTCCGCACTTACGTTTACCTGTTCTGTTTATTTTTAACGCTTGATTACATTGCAGAACTAGCAAGGCACGAAAAGTTTGTTCAAGATCTTGAGACCGAGTTCAAGGCCTTGAAACCCACTATCCAGCCCTTGAAGTTGCTTGCTCTACACGACTTTGCGAAAAGCGTCTATACTCTATTCAACCCCCCTTCTAGAGTATTTGTCTCTTACTATTAATTACTTTAAGTACTCGTTTCTTCAATTGGTATCAGAGCTTAACTCACTATTTGATTTAACAATCCGTGAGATCGATCATGAGTACTATAGATAAGGAGGATCCCTTTGAACTCATCACAAGAGGGCTAGCAAAAATACTCAAGATGAAGAAGCAATTCTCAAATCGAGAATACTTTGGATCTTCCAAGCATCGAGGTAAGTCTTCTAACCCTTGTAAGAAATCAAAGATTCTAACTTGCTTTGAATGTGGTGAAACAGGTCACCTTGCAAATGAGTGTCCTCAAAAGAAGAAGGACAAACACCGAAAGAATGATTCAGATTCCTCCAGTGAATCAGACTCGGAAAATAATCCAGCAAATCTTTGCTTGATGGCAGATCATGAGGAAACTCCAAATGAGCATCTTGGAACTATCGTAAGAAATTTGATTTCTAGTCCTACTGCTGTGTTGTCTGAATTTTTGCAAAACATGATTATGAATGAAGAGGATTATATTTTGGAAACTAACACCTTAAAAATGAAGCTATTGGAACAGGAGAAACGCATGAGTAATTTTTCGTTGGAAATGAAAAATCTCAAAGCCTCTCGGTCAGCCCTTGACATTAAAGTCAAGGCCTCGGAGACAGAAAATTTTGTCTTGAAGCAAGATCTTTCTTCTCTAAGTCTTTACACCAAGGAATTAGAGAAAGAAAAGATCTCGTTGACTGAAAAGTGTAGAGACCAGCAGACATCACTTGTTCGTTTTACCCATTCCAAGGCCAATCTCGATAGGATGTTAGGTGAGCACCAATCATCCCTCAACAAAAGTGGTATTGGATACAACAAGAATTTTCCAAAGAAAGCCCCTACCACTTTTGTGAAAGCCAAAGGGAATTGGCGCACACCCATATGTTATTTTTGTTGTAAGAAGGGTCATGTCAAGACTACTTGTCCTTATCGTAGAAATGATCCTTATATAATTCGATCGTAATACTTTCCCGTTGTGCTTAAGAGGACAGGTAAAGCAAATTTGGGTTCCTAAAGGGACTAGACCACCAAACATGGTTCATCCCGATTATGAATCTAAGTTTGTAGCTTGGTCTAGCCGGAAAGGTTGAATTTTTGGGTGTTTTGCAGGATGTCACCAAGATCAAAGAGCATAAATGGATCGAAACAATCGCTCTTGGTGATAAGTAATTTTTTTTTATGATACTAATGATTATCTTTGCTTAATATTTCTCTTTGGAGCTTAATATGTTGAACATGGAAGCATTATCGTAGGGGGAGCAATGACTGCTGAATTGAAATTCTTATAATGCTGTCTCCTAACATCTCAAGGCCTTTAGATCAGTTTTAAGGTCTTGACTGTAAGAGATTATTTGGTTGTTATCTTTTTAAACTCGATTTCTTCCCTTGCTTGTTGGAAGACAAAAATGGGGAGAAATGTTATATGATGCTTATGCTTATACTTGTTATATGATGTTCCACATGTGCTATATTTATTTGCATAATTGATATTTATTTTGTGTTGTTTTGTCTTCCATCAAGGGGAAGATTGTTGACTCCACCTTGATGATAATATGTGATATACTTTTGTAGGGTTGATGGAAGACAAATAAGGTAGTATTTTATGCAAATATCAATTATATTTTGTGGTTGTTTTATTTGATTTGATTTATTATGCGGGTATATTTATTATGCGGGTATATCTACTTAAAATCAGATTTAGTTTAAAAGATTTATATATTTTATATATATGCTTATTTAGGTAGTTACGTGAGATTTAAATATTTAAATATTTATATATCTTACATATATGCTTATTTAATTGATTACGTGAGATTTGAATTCAAAGTTTATTACGTAACATTTGTATTTGGATGCAACATTGAAAGCAGTTACGTGATCTATTCATATATATATATATATATTCGTATTAGTTGGAATATTTGGTTTAAATTCTATTAATATCTTTTCATAGGATTTTTGGTTTAGTTTTTTTTTTTTGGATAAAGATATTTGTTTTGGTCTAGAATTTTGTTACAAGTAGAATTTGAATTGGAGATGGACTAGGATCTCCCAGCAAGATTTCAGCAACCATATATAGCTCTTGGAAAAGCAACGTTAATTCAAATGAAAAAGAGCCAGAAGATTTCGGCAACAGTAATGTGAAATATCCCCAGCGTTTTAAAGTTCAAATTGTTGTTACAACTGTTCATGATTTTGGGGATAAAAATCAGCAAACAATAAAGAGCTCTCGGCTATAAGAAGAGAAGGAGCAGAGCGATCAAAGATACGTCACCAAGCCTTCTCTGCGGATCAAAGAGCTCTCAAGTTTCCAAGCGCCATTGCTGATTTTATTTCTTTCCTATCTCTCTATTTGTAATCGCTTTATTTCTTTTGAGAGTTAGGAAGAGTCTGAGCGTTATAGGATAAGTTAATTCTTGTTATACTAAGAGTATCCCTATACTCAAACGTATACACACGTTGGTGTGGTTAGGGCTATTATTTCACGAGAGCTTGGGTTGACTAGATAGTAGCGAGTGAGGCTTCAAGAGTTTAGAAGAAGGAAAGATCTTCTCAGTTGTATCTAGGATCCATAAGGAAGTGAAATAATAGTTGTTGAATCCTACGGGTTAGATAACCCTAGGCGGGGACGTAGGCTGGTTTAGAGCCGAACCTCGTTAACAATTCTCGTGTTCATATATTTAATTTCCGCAGTTACGTTTAGCTGTTCTGTTTATTTTTAACGCCTGATTACATTGCAGAACTAGCAAGGCACGAGAAGTTTGTTCAAGATCTTGAGACTGAGTTCAAGGCCTTGAAACCGACTATCCAGCCCTTGAAGTTGCTTGCTCTACACGACTTTGCGAAAAGAGTCTATACTCTATTCAACCCCCCTTCTAGAGTATTTGTCTCTTACTGTTAATTACTTTAAGTACTCGTTTCTTCAATATATATATATATACAGGGGTTGGTTCTGGTGTACTCAGCCCTTAACGTGTATCATGTACACAAATCTGAGCCGTTGATTGAATGAAATTGATGACTGAGATTAAAAGACAATTTTAGCTTTTTTTTAATTAAAAATATGTGGGACCCATGTTTTTTCTTGCCCACTTGCTGTATTGGGGGCGTGTGTGATGCACTCTCTTGACATTATTCGATGGTATATCTGGATTATTCGATTGTATCAACGGATTATGTGATGGTATATCTGGATTATTCGATCGTATCGACGGATTATGCGATGGTATATCTGGATTATTCAATCGTATCGACGGATTATGCGATGGCATCGCTTGATTATTCGATGATATCGCCCTAAACTTTTAACTAATAATTATTCGATGATATCGCTTGATTATTCGATGATATCGCTTGATTATTCGATGATATCGCTTGATTATTCGATGATGTTACAATATTATTCGGTTGTCATTTTATCAAATAACTAAATATTATTCGATGGTATTGCTGGATTATTCAATGGTATCACATCATTTTTCGATAGTATATGCATTTTTCATTCATATGAATGCCAACCTAAAAAAAACTCATATCCTTAAACACAAAATCGGTTCATAAACCTGAATAATTCGCTCCATACACCTGAATAATTTGGCTTTTCTACCGAATACCTCTGACATTGAATAAATTCCTACGCCGCTTGCATCCCCTTACAATTGCTACCTCTCGTCATGTAGCCTGGCTTGGATCAACCACCAAAATCAAAATTGAAGACAACTAAATACTAATTAACCTCAAATCAATTACATATATTATATCTCTCTGTATTGATAGATCTACCCAACATTTTAGATTCGACCTTTTAGTGTTTCCCCAAAGGATTCATAACAAAATGATTAATTTCACACACAAAAATTAAGACCAAGGCCAACATAGGAAGAGATTAATTCAGTCGTACATCTTTCTAGTGTCGATGAATCTCATATGTGCAGAATGGCAACTCAAACAATTACAAAAGGACAGGGCGGCGTCGCGGCATAACGGGAGCCGGACAACAGGTTGGAAATTGTGGTTGGGCGGCGCCAGTGGTCGGCCTTCATCTTCGCTCCCTCTAAATGCCCCGTTTACAAAGCACTGATACCGTGAAGAGTTTGAAGAGAAGGATGGGAAGGAGGACGTCATGGATAAGGAACAAAGGGGCAAGGAGGCAGCAAGCCCAGATCTAGAATAGAGGGCCAGATTTAAGGAGAACACGAAAGGATACCTTCAAGAATCAGGAAGGATTGGGAAGGATTTGAGGAGACGAACCCAGATCTGGACATCTAATTCGTCAATCCGCCATGGGAGAAACACGAAGGTGGTCTAATTCGTTGCCGCCATCACCACCTTCGCCTCTGCAACCACCATCGTCGTCGCCACCTTCGCCATCGCCTCCACCTCTGCAACCCCCATCGTCGCCGCCATCGACACCTTCTCCATCGCCGGATTTGTCGCCTTCTTCACTCTCCATCGTCGTTGAAGGGAAAGGAGGTGGTCGACGACCCCGATGTAGAGGCAGCGCCATGGGAGCCATCATCGCTTTGCTGCACCGCAGGACGTCTCCTCTTTGAGCGGCGCCTCATCTTCATCGCCTCCACCTTTAGCCTCCATTGGTAAGAACGCCTAAAAACCGATTGAAAGATGTGGGCAATCCTAGGGTTTTAACCTTCACACACCCACACACGCGCTTCAGTAATTAAATTGGGCTTCTTTTTCCCATTTTTTTAAAAAATCCATCCTAATACGTGGCATAATCCTGGCCATTTATTTTCTTTAAATCAACGGCCTAGATGTGTGTACATAATACACAATAAGGCAAAACAAAACCCAATCTTCAACACTATATTGGGAGGGTGGAGCGCGTGCGAATCGTGGATGATTAAAACCCTAAGACGGATTGTCTTCTTCTCTACGTCTGAACGATTGTTCCCCTCTCCAAAACTTTGGCGATCGTGTTTCACCAGCCCACAAATTGTGATCTTCACCGGCGGCGAGAGCGATTATTAGTGGCGAAATCGGTGACGACTTGAATCGAAGAGGAAGGCGAATCGGCGGCACAAAGATTCGAAACGAATTGGGTGGCGGCCAGTCGATTCAGCCCACAAGCTGAGTCAAGTCGGTGGTCGGGCTGTGAGGTGGGTCTAGCAACGAGTTCTACTAGGAGGAGGTTCCGGCTTTTCGCGGATACTAGCAGCGATTTGACCTGGGTGAAATGCGCGTACCGCAGCGGCGATCGTGGTGGAGACGGCCGTATTAAACACGAATTTAGGGCGGATGAATCGGCGTCGTTCAAAACGGTGTCGTGTGGGTCGAGCAAGTGTTCGCAGGGTTTGGTGGATCTGCTTTCGTTGACTACTTACGAGTTACAAGTTAATTATATATTCAATCGTCAATTATATATTCACCTAGGTACGACGCTACACTTAAATCGTCAATTATATATTCAATCTTGTAATTAGTTTACCTTCGTTCCAAATCAAGCTTTGTGAGGAGTTGGAGGTATTTGGTGATTTTTTTGGGTGATTGTAACACTATTATTCGGTATTTTGAGTGGTTTTTTTGGGGGATTTTTTGTATACCTCGTAAAAAAAAAAGAATTCGACTGAATAATCTCTAATTATCGTTCAATTTATGAGTTAAATCGACCGATTCAATCAAATCATTCTAAAAATTTACTTATTCACAATGGTCATTCACTTATTATCGCTTATGTGTACCTCGTAAAAATAAGAATTCCACTGAATAATCTCCCCAATTATCGTTCAATGTACACGTTAAAGCGACCGATTCAACCGAATAATTCTAAAAATCTATTTATTCACGACGGTTATGTAATTATTCATCGCTTCTGGACACCTCGTAAAAATAAGAATCCCAATGAATAATCTCCCAATTATCGTTCAATGTACACGTTAAAGCGACCGATTCAACCGAATAATTCTAAAAATCTACTTATTCAAAACAGTTATGCAATTATCCATCGCTTCTAGCCACCTCGTAAAAATAAGAATTCCACTGAATAATGTCTCAATTATCGTTTAATGTGCGCGATAAATCGATAGATTCAACCGAATAGGAAAAGGGACTTTTATGCACGAAGATTAACTACAATTGATACCGCTTGCTCGAAACCGATCGTTGTACTTACTCTTGAGAATAACAACATGGGTTTTTTAAGCTTTTATCGGTTAACACAATTTATATCGTCACCCATTTTATATTACATAACAATTGATATTGTGAATCAATTTAATTGTTTGTTTTGATCTAAATCTCAATTTTTACAAATAAACTTTTTTTAGATAAACTACTTGTCAATTAAAAAATATATGGGATAGATTAATCAACAAAATGTAAATAAATTAAAACAATCCCCTCTCGTTTGTTCAAAAAAATAAAATTAATTCAAACCATTTTTTTTTATGTGTTGAGAATTGAGATCCCCTCTCGTTTGTTCAAAAAATAAATACTCCGTAAAATTCAAACCATTCTTTTTGTGTTGAGGGTCCCACTAGCACGTTTGTTCAAAAAATAAATACTCCGTAAAAAATAAATACTCCGTAAAATTAAATTCTTCAACTTGATGACGATTCACCATCACGTTTGCAAGATTGTTGCTTTGAAAATAAGAAAAGGGTTTTGTTTTTGGAATTTATGGGTTCCTCTTCATTTATCATCCAACATATATACTATTTCCTAACCCTAAAGATCTTAAGAGTTGTCGTTCAACTCATACATATTTATGGATAATGTTCACAATAAACTTAAATTTATTCATATTAGTGGGGTATTTTAAACAAACCCAAAATCTTTTCTTAAAAAAAAAGATATACATTGGATGATTTATGGGATAAGTAATAAGTTGTTTTCCATTAATATAATCCTTAATATTAAATTGTCAATAAATCCAATTCCACAAAACAATTCCGTCAAAAATCATGGAGGGCCCCACCACCATGAACAAATATCTCTACCCCATAATTCAAACAACACAACACGCGCCCCACACCCATGATTCAAAGCGATTAAGGCCAGATTAATTACTTAGTGTGCAGGCCCCACCATTTTTATATTAAAAAAAAAGAAAACAAACATTTTAATCTTAGTCATCCGATCCATCCATATCTATGGCCAGAAATCGTGCACAAAGTACACCCTAAGGGGTGTGCACTTTATACCCATTCTCTCTCTCTCTCTCTCTCTCTCTCTCTCTCTCTATATATATATATATATATATATATATATATATATATATATATATATATATATATATATATATATATATATATTATAAGTGGTTTAGTTGAGTTTTTGAGAGTAAATGGTGGGATCAAAATCCCACCCATTTACACAATGAAGCGAAAAATATTGAAGGTAAAGGATGGTTCAGCTGAGCCTGATTCAATAGTTTCTTTTACAAGTTCACCTAAAATAATTAGGTTTGGGTTCGATTTATTTATAAGGAAAACGTGTTAACTGAATATCCTTGGTAATAAATTTATTTACTTTGTTAACGTGAAGCTACAACTTCTCGTTGTAGAATCATAGAGTTGATGTAAATTTCTCCTTGAGGGTTTCATTCATTAAACAATCATATATATATATATATATGTTACAATAGATTGGGCCTTTTGGCCCACTATACAATATGAAGTCTATGTAATCTATCAAACCCCCGCAGTCGAAAGTGGAGGGTCCCGTACAGTGAGATTGGGGTGGCCTTCTGAAGAGGGCAGCGGAGCTCAAGCTGAAGATTGCGCAGCCAGGAGCACTCGGACACAATGTTGGCAACACCCCAATACTCAGCCTCGGCGCTAGAGAGATAGACCAATTTGACCACCGATGTGCCGACCACGACACAAGGGTATCGTTGAGGAAAACACAATAGCCAGACGTGGAGCGACGCGTGTCAGGACAACCACCCCAATCCACATCAGTGTAGGCGACAAGGTCATGCCGAGGAGAAGGGGAGATCGTGGTGCCTAAATCGAGGGTACCACTGATGTATCGAATAACCCGCTTCAAGGCCTGAAAGTGTGGCTCCCTGGGCGCATGCATAAACAAACAGATCTGTTGGATTGCATAACTGATGTATGGTCGAGTGAAAGTAAAATACTGCAATGCCCCGGCAAGGCTACGGTACAACGTCGGATAATCAAACAGACGACCAGAGTGAGCATTGAGCTTGTTGGAGGTATCAACATGCGTGACGATTGGCTTGCAGTTGCTCATCTTGGCCCGAGCAACAATTTCAGCGGCATACTTACTTTGAGAGAAAAACAATCCGGATGCATGACGTTGTACAGCTATGCCCAAGAAGTAAGTCACCGGACCAAGATCCGACATGGCGAACTTGGCGCTCAACCGGGCAATGATGGACGTCTGAAGGGCATCAGAGGAGGCGGTGAGAATGATGTCGTCAACATAAAGCAGTAGAAAAGTCATGTATGTACCTCTGCGATATATAAAGAGAGACAAATCTGACCGGCTGCCAACGAAACCCAAGCGCATCGCTGGAACCATGCGCGTGGAGCCTGTTTGAGACCATACAAAGAGCGCTTCAGTAGGCAAACATGTTTTGGATGATCAGCATCAACGAACCCCAGCGGCTGAAACATGTAAACCGTCTCATTCAGATGAGCATGGAGGAAGACATTCTTGACATCCAGCTGATGAATAGCCCAATGTCAGGATAACGCTAAGCTCAGTACCACTTGGATAGTGGCAGGCTTGACCCCGGGGCTGAATGTCTCATCACAATCAATACTTGGATGCTGAGCCCGACCATTAACCACAAGGCGAGCTTTGTAACGTTTTAACGACCCATCAGAGCGGAACTTGTGGCGGAACAGCCACATGCAGCGAATGACGTTCGCCTCAGAGGGGCGAGGAATAAGAACCCAGGTACCATTCCTTGTAAGGGACCTGTATTCGTCGAGCATAGTCGCCTGCCAATTCGGGTCGAGGAGGGTTGTTTTGTGGAAGGTTGGGATAGGGAAAAGCGAGGTCGGGTTTGAGGCAGGAGGGGCATGGGAAACAGTGGGGGCGAGTTGGGTCTGTGCGGCGGGCACGACACAAGGCTGCGGCCGCGGCAAGGGAGCCGCGACAGGAGGGTGTGCCGCGAGCGCAACTCGATGCAGCGGCCGCGGCAATTGGTGTGACGGGAGGTGGGTTCGGGAAGTCTCAGGAGAGGTGTTGGCGGGGTGATCGGAGGCGTGCATAGAGACAATCTGACGAGGTCTGAATACGCCAGAGATGCTACGGGTGGGCGGTCTGGTGGTAGGAGGGGGAGGTGGCGGTGAGGGGTGGTGTAGGGGGGAGAGGCAGGAGCACCGATAGAGCTCTAGGGAAGGAGAAAGTGTGGGAAGGGAGACTCTGACTCAGACTGGGACATAGTAGGTGTGGGAGATGGGAGAGGAGGAGAAGAAAAGGGAAAGCAAGACTCGTCAAAAGTGACATGACGTGACATGATAAGCTTATGGCTCTGAACATCGAGGGAAAGGTAACCGCGATGATCAGACGAATAGCCGATGAAGACACATGGAGTGGAGCGCGGGTGGAGTTTGTGTGGGGTGGTGGAGGACTGGTTTGGGAAGCACAAGCACCCGAAGATACGAAGGTGATCATACCTAAGTAGGGTGCCATATAGTGCCTGAGTGGGCGAGCGATGTTGTAGGGTAGTAGATGAGAGGATGTTGAGGAGATAACATAAGGTTGATAAGGCGTGAAAAAGGAGAGAGCATCATATTGGTTATAGTTCTAATGATTCATTCAGCCTCGCCATTTTGTTGGGAAGTATAGAGGCAAGACAATCGATAGAAGATCCCTTTTGTGGTGAAGAAAGTGTGAAAGTCTTTGTTATCAAATTCACGACCATTGTCACATTGAAAGCATTTGATGGATGTTTGATATTGTGTTTTGATGTAAGCATGAAATTTGACATAGATAGGAAACACTTAAGACTTGAAATGCAACAGGAAAACCCATAAAAAATGACTATAATCATCCAGAAACAAGAGGTAGTACTTGTGACCCTCCTTGCTAGGCATAGGAGAGGTCCAAATGTCACTATGAATTATATCAAAGGGTGCAAAAGTAGAGTTCAAAGACCATTGATAGGCAGTCTGGCATGCTTGCCTAACTGACATGAAGAACATAAACTAGAGCGAGACTCTTTATTACATTTGACTAGACTCTTAGAACGAAGCAAATCTAAAACAGCAGCACTGGGATGGCCAAGGCGTGCATGCCACAGACTGGACGACGATGTCGAGAGGGCGACCGGACACGACGGACGGGACGATGATGGCGACGACACAGGATAGAGCTCCCCGGTACTGTTACATCTCAGGCGAGTAACCCCCGTAGTAAGATCCTTCACAGAGAAACCAAACGAATCAAACACAAGAGAAACATTATTGTCAGTGGTGAGCCGACGGACAAAGATAAGGTTTTTGACTCGTTTGGGGGCAATGAGGACATTGTTGAGGTGTAAAGGGTTGGTTGGGGTCTGTAATGTGGCATGGCCAATACCCAAAGTAGCAAGGCGACCACCATTGCCGACGATAATAAAGTGTGAAGGACCCTTAAAAGAAAGAGAAGAAAGAGTACCTGTAGAGTTCGTCATATGGGAGTTCGCACCAGTGTCCATTTACCAAGCGGAGTCAGGAGGTGTCAGCTGTAGAGAAGAGAAGGCATGATGCACATCAGTCGGAGCGTAGCCCTGATCAGAGGAAGACGGATAGGCCTGGTGACCGGTGGGCCGAGGTGCTGGACCCAACAAGCCCGCTCCCTGCTGGCTGTTGGGATACGGGCACGGTGGGCGGTACGACGGAGGGGGGTAGTCGTAGGGCATCCATGGTGGGTTGAAGCCGGGGACGGGAGACCAGGACGGACGCGGAGAATCCGACCACTGCTGCGGCCGTCACCCATTGCTGCGGCCGCGACCGCCGCCTAGCTGCGCGGACTGTTCGTTGCTGCGGCTTCGCTGCGGGGCATAGGTTTCGTCCAAGTCGCTTGACGAGACCATGGCGGTTTTTTCCATGGCGACGTCGGTGGTTTGACGGTGAAGGCGAGTCTCCTCCAGGATCAACTAAGACCAGGTTTTCTCGATGGTTGGGAGAGGTTCCGTCTACTGAATATGAGTAGCAGCAGCATTGTATTCAGAGGGCAGACCCGAAAGTACCTGGAGGACGAGGCGAGTAGCGCTAGGTTTAGAGTCGTCGGTGGCCAATTGATCAGGCAGGGTTTTGAGATGCTGACAGTAGGCGGTATCGACGAGAAAGACGCAAACTTGCAACTTGAGAATCCGTGCTCTAGGTAGACGGCACGGGTGGACTTGTTGTCCTGAAAGAGATTCTAAAGCTCGGTCCAGGCACCCAAGGCGTTGTCTTTGGGGTCGAGGATGGTTGTCAATAGATCTTTTGAGATGGTGTTGAAGATCCATTGAAGAACGATGGTGCTAGTTGAGCGAAGAGATCGTCGTCCTCAGTGGTGGGACGATCGATAGATGAATCGATATGGTGGAGGACCTTATGAGCCTTGACATGGGTCTTGAAGAGGTGAGACCACATGGTGTAAGAGCTAGAGTCTTGATCAAGGATGATCGGGATGCAATTTTTGATGTCTGAGATCGTCAGAGCAGAGTGAAAGGGCGGCTTGGTAAGGGGAGCGTCGTCCATTGAGAGAGGTGGGGGAGAGGGAGGCTGGTGGGGCTAGAGAGAGAGAGGGATGCTGAGAGGGAGGCCGAGACAGGGAGAGGTCGGCGGCAGTGAGAGGGGTGGGCCGGTGAGGCGAGGGGAGAGAGAGAGAGATCGGAGGCAAGGGGAGAGAGGGAGGGCCGCCGTCGGCGGCTAGCGAGGTGGGGCGGGGAAGAAAAATAAGGGTTTAGGCTTTGATACCATGTAGAATCATAGAGTTGATGTAAAGCCCTTCTTGAGGGTTTCATTCATTAAACAATCATATATACAAGTTACAATAGATTGGGCCTTTTGGCCCACTATACAATATGAAGTCTATGTAATCTATCACTCGTGTTGCATCACCATAAGCTATGGGATATCACCGAATGTCTCGGTTTCCCTGCTAGTGATGTGAACGAGAGTCTCGATCCCAACTTTAGTGATAGTTTCAACCCCGATAAGAATTTTCTCAATTTCACCGCGTCTTTCTCTTCTGTCGATGTATCGTCTGATGTACCAAAACACTAAGGGGTCGTTTGTTATTGATATCTAGATATCACATATCGAATATCAGACCTCGATATCTGATATCTAGTGTTTGGTAAGGCTAGATATCGATATCAGATAAAGTGATATCGATATCTAGTGTTTGTTATGCATAATATATCACTTGATATCAAGTGATATCTGATATCTCTGTTTGGTAATAGTCAGACATCGATATCAGTTGATATCTACATATCAATTTTGGACTATTTTGATATACTCATTTTTTGGGAGGTATCACTTGATATCGATATCGCCCGATATCGATATCTTCATATTCAGATATCAAAGGTATTACCCAATATCGATATCTTGATATCGATACCGATATCGATATCGATTTCTTGATATCTAGATATCGATACCAAACGACCCCTAAGAGCTATTGGTCGGGTCTTGTTGTGAGCCTAATTTGCCATGTTTTATACTTCATTTTATAACGATTTCTGCATACATTTCATGCATTTGGGTTAAAATAATAAAGAATATGTGTAGTATATGTTTATTTGCAATATATGGAGGTCTACACAAGTTTTTGTTATATTTCGCAGAAATCGGACGCACTTTGGAGCTTAAAGGAAAGTCATGAAGAAGCTAAAGATGGTGCGGCTGGAGGAAAGGCCATTTTTTGGCATTCATCATTCTGAGTCAAGTTCTGATGTCTTCATTAGAGTTGTAGCCCTCGGAAAGAGCTTTCCAACGCATGCTTATATGCGTCAATCCGAAGAACGAGGACACATGTCAAAAATCTAATGAGTTCTGGAACTGAAAAGGCGGGCGTTGACACGCTTCCTCGTGGATACGATCCTGACTACCTTCTACTACAACGGGAGGAAGTCTTGTATTTATTTTCTGAGAAAGGGAGTCAGTTTGCTTTTATATTTATTTATATTTCATACTTGACCATCTTCCCGCAACAACAAATTTGGCGCCGTTGCCAGGGAAGCCATCACTCGCGCCCTTTTTAGTTCCTTTTGCTTTTCTTTATATTTGTTTTTGTTTTTAGTTCCTTTTTACTTTCTTTTTCTTTTTGTCTTTCCTTTCCAGGTGTATGCGAAGAACTGATCGCACGCCTATCGATCCACTTCTAGAACCAGAGCGATACTTCCACCTTCGACAAAGGTTCAGGAGGATGTCGCAAATGAACAATGAGAATGCGGTCCCGCTCACACCTGCACAGAAGCTTAAGCAACTCCGCCAACAAATTAAGGCATTCACCACCAGAGAAGCTGAATACGCCCGACGAGAGGCGGAATATACACAAAATCAGCAACGATGAGAGGCAAGGGTAGATTGCGAGGTCAACGCGAGAAGGGAACTTGAGGAGCAGATTCGGCATATCCTAGCCAACGCAAAGGAGTATTTGCATCCTACTCTGGAAGTTCCAGAATCGCTGATCATTCTTCCTGCTATTAATTTTGAAATTCATCCTTCTTTTATTACTGAAATTAGGAGTCGATTTAGAGGAATAATCAATGAATGTCCTTTAGAGCATATCACCACTTTTATATATTTATGCGAAGCTATAGCTGATGGTGCTAATCTTGAATACTTAAAACTAAAGGCTTTTCGTTGGCCCCTTACAGAAATAGCACAACAGTGACTGAAAGGATTGCCTGCACGATCAATTCGCACATGGAACGAACTACATGACATGTTCCTCAACAAGTTCTTTCCTCCTGCAAAACAGCTGCCCTCAGACAACAAATCACGGCTTTCAGACAAAAGTCAGGGGAACCATTAGCACAAGTCTGGGAACGCTACAAGAGGCTTCTGAAATCCTGTCATACGCATGGACAGCCACCATACGTCATCCAGGAGATCATCTTCAACTGCCTGGATGGGCCTACTAAGGATCGGATCAACAACTACACCGCCTACGGGTATCTCAGATACACTCCACGCCGTGCTTGGAAGGTGTTTGAGACACTGGACAACTACGACAACACATATGAGACTTATGCGGCTGCTTCTGACGAAAGGTATGAAAGGTCTGGCCCATCTATGTCGTTGTATGTGCCACCTAAGGAAGTTGATCCAGACGTCAGGGAGCAATTCCACAACGATCAGGTACGCCGTCTCACCAAGCAGGTTAAGTTTTTGTCTAAGGATAAGCCTTGCTTGGAATGTGGGTTTGTGAGGCACAACACTACTGCGTGCCCACACGTCGATCAAGTACATCAAGGAGAGACTCACGAAGAGGTAAGGTATGCGGGAGGACACTACTCAAGGCCACATCAGAACCAGAACTGGAGCTACTATTGCCAGCCCCAACATCAAAATCCCCCTCCCTACAGAGCCCCTGGTCACTCTGCCAGAGCCCCTTGAGGAGATGCGGAGGAATCATTCAGACACCAAGCACTCTATCAATTCCATCTACACTCAGATGCATGGTGTCAACTCTAAGCTTGGGGAAATCGATATCTGGCGAAAAATCGATTGACACCCAGATTGGTCAACTGGCTACATCCGTCCCCAAACAATCAGGTACGCTCCCTGAAACCTCTGAACCTAACCCTAAGGGTAAATCTACAGGACAGGTGGCTGCCATGAACCTAAGGAGTGGGCGACAGATGCAAACACCTGCGCAAACAATGGAGGAAAAGGGCACTTGAGACTAGTCGATATCGACCAACCCAGTCGATATCGACCAGTCCCTAGTCGATATCGACCCCTCCTTGGTCGAAATCGACCCAATTCCTCCACAAAACCCGAGGCCAGCAAATCCAGTCAATATCGACCAGACGCCAGTCAATTTTGACCACCTCCCCTCGACATCAGCACCTCCGCCAAAGAAAAAGTTGCCTTTCCCGACGAAATCTCCAAAGGATCATGCAGAGAAGAAGTTCCAGCGTTTCATCAAGATGCTTCAAAGGCTCAACGTCGAAATAGCCTTCACATAATCTCTTAATGAGATGTCATCCTACGTCAAGTTCCTAAAGGAGATTTTGAGCAAAAAGTGGTCAATGGCTGAGATCGCAGAGGAATGCAGCCAGATGGACGTTCTTGAGAAAAGGCCAGATCCAGGTAAGTTTGCTATAACCATTGGATTTTGTCAATACAAATTTAATGCTTTGTGTGACTTGGGAGCCAGTGTGAGTATAATGCCTTTATCAATCTGGTCCTAGATTAAGATAGGTTCCTTAGAGCCTGTGGATGCTAAACTTTATATGGCGAACAACACGGTGGTCATCCCAACAGGCATGGCGGACAATGTTCTAGTACGAGTAGGTAAGTTCTTTGTCCCTGCTGATTTCTTAGTTATTGATATGGCAGAGGACCTAGCTTGTCCAATTATTTTAGGAAGGCTCTTCTTGGCGACGGTGGATGCCAACATAAGCGTAAGGAAGGGAGTGCTCACTTTCAACATCAGCGATGAGGTAATTGAGTATTCCTTTAATAAAACTGAAAGGCATATAGGTCCCATGGAAGAGGTAAAGTCCATATCAGCCGGGTACATTACTTGCGGGGAGCCAAAGGTAAGAAATATGACCCCCGAGGAGCTAGAAAAGAGGGATATGGAGGCCTAGGTGGAGGAGATCATGGCCATCCTGAACGAAGAAGCAGAGAATCCACTCGACATAGACCAAGGTAAGTTGATATGGACTAACTATTTTTTGGATGCTTTGCCAGGTCTTAAGTATGGGGTCAAAATCGACCAGGCAAAATCGACTAGCCCACAGAACAGGTCGATATCGACCCCACCAGCTCGAAATCGACCAGATCGTGTCGAGTTGTCTCCCCCAGAAATCAAGCCAGGCCATATCTAGCAGAATCACTCGATATCGACCGAACTTGGTCGATTTCGACCTGAGCATATCAACCCGACTTCACCACCAGAGCCAAAGCCATCCGATTCCGAGCAAGATGACTCGATATCGACCACCCTTGGTCGATATCGACCACCCGACTTCACCCTCAGGAGGCCCCCGAGTCCGAATCTGCAAAGGTAAGCCAAGGTATGGATCTTTCTTCTCCTATTTCAATTAAAGATGTATCTATACATGAGAGAGGTTTGCCTTGGTATGTGCGCTTATGTAGGGTTTCCAATGATGAGCCCAAGGAATACGAAGTTGGGGACAAGGTCTATGTTTCCAAATCAAATGATCATTGGTTCACTAACAAATTCAAAAAGAAGAAGATGAGCCCCTTCACGGTGAACAAGATCCATTCAGGAGGACTGCAACTGATAGACAAGAATGGAGTCCTATTTGAAGCCCAAGCTACATGGGCCCTGCAGATGCCACCTTGAGCTTAATGGAGAAAGTCGGTCTAGCGACTATAAAATCTAGAGCTTGTAAATAGACATTTATTTTTGGGATTTTTGGACATTGTTTCTTTTGTTTTTTGTTTTGGACATTATTTTCTATTGTGGGTATTTCTCTTCTTATTTTTTCACGAACAAGGAAGAAAGAAGCAGTTGAAATCGAGTACAGCTAGGTCGATATCGACCAGTCTCCTCGAAATCGATCAGGGCCTATGACAGGACAAAATCTCCGGATTCCTATCAAAAGAATATCCAAACTAACCAACTAGTATAGCTAGTAAGTCCGGAGTCGATCCACGAGGAACTACCGTTACTTTAAGCGTTATAATCACCAACAAGAGTAAACAATGAGGTTGTAGAGATGTAAAGATGAAAAGAACTCAAGACGTGAAAAATGGTAATGGTTGTAAACAAAGATGAATGAGATGTTTCACCTACGATTCTCAACTTTGGTTCGTCTACTTGATCATAGTTCTTCCTTCTAGTTGTATGTTTTCTATCATCCACTCTTATCTTGATTTAAATAGATTATTAGTCATATGAGTTCTAATAATCCCTTATTCCTAGGCAATCTTAACACGGATTAAGGATTAATCCTAGGAATAGCACTAAGTCTCAAGATATATTAAGCTTATAAGCAATATTAATTCCCTAAAGAACTAACATTTAACCTATAGTCAACTTCTTATACAATCAAGCTCTTCTATGAGATCCACTTAATTGTATTTGCTACTTTGGATTAGGTTTCACAAACGTATGAATCAAAACCCTAGCAATGATGCAATTCTAACGAGGTCGCGAATCAAGGTAGAATCAACACCACAAGCAATTAAAGCACAGAGAAATTGAAGTAGATAATAGAAAACAACTAGAATTCCAAGCTCACAATTCAACAAAACCAAGTCTTGATCCTAGGCAAAACGAGATGAGTTTAGTTGCTCATGCTTCTAAAACGTCGTCTCTCAATTCTTCAAAGGATAAAAGATAACTAAAAAGCATCTAAAATAAGTCTTTATAAACCTAGGAACACCGTCAAAATAACCTAGAAAGTGTTGTCCAAATATAGGCCCAACATAAAAAAATATGTAAAATCAGTGCTGAATCGGCCCGGGAAAACCGCGGGTGAGGCCGCGACCAGGCCGTGGGTGCTGCCTAGAATTGGCGATCTGCTGGAATGGCCGCGGGTGCGGTTTTCTAGCTTCCCTTGTTCCTCTTGCCGCGGGTGCCGTTTTGGCTCTTGTATGCCCTTTGCTTCTTTCTTGTTCATTCCAACTTGCTTCTCTAGCTCGTTCCTTGTCTCCATATGATCCATATGACTCCCATGAATGACCTCCATGCTACTTCGACTTCGAAATCTGCAATTACTCGCTAACCTTGTGTAGATTCCGCACTTAAGCACCAAATGAGCAAACAAGTAAACTAACCCCTTTAAATGCAATATATACATTTGAATTACCCTAAAACTACTCTATAATGCCTATCTAAATATGCATTATCAGCCTACAGCAGCATTACACTCAATTCCGACTATCAGCACACCTCTCTAGTGAGCTTCTTTCTTTACCCTTGTTTTTATACAATGAGGACACTGTAATGTTTAAGTATGGGGTGGGCGAAGGGCTTATTTTGTGCATATTTGATTTTATTTGACCATATGTGTGCATGTTTAAAGTTTATCTCTTGAATTGCTTATACGTGACTACTTTGGAATTCATTATTGATATTTATGTGCTTATGTGCATGTTTTCCAAAGTTTGAAAAATCACCCCCATTGATAATTTTGATAAGAGTCATGGAAGCTTTATTGAACTCGACAATGCAAAATTGGATTCAGTAGAGATATAGCATGAAATTGCCTACTAAAGGGAAGTCACAATGAAGTGCGTATTTTATTAAAAACCATAAAAGGAGGTAAAATTTGATATTGCTTTTGACATGTTGCATGATAAAAGGATGGAGAACTTTATATTTTCCATATAATGCTCATATGTTGATAATCCTAGCCTTTACCTATGCTTATGCATCACAAAAGCCATATTAAGCCTTATTTCATATTATGCTCCACATGATCTAAATATTGCCCATTTTCTACCTTATTCCATCCGGGGATTATGTTGAAAATGGAAGTTACATTATGGAGATTATTATATGGTGTTTGTGTTGTTGTTATTGCTATTATTGGAGTTGGGTAGGAAATTGAAAAAAATATGGAAAATTTAATGAGTGAAAGAAAATCCGGTCACCTCAGGAGATAAAGGTAGATCGACCCTGTTTGCGTCAAGATAATAGTTCCGCGGGATGGGACACAAATGTGAGGAGTCCGAAGCACTAAGTATCCAGGGCCATTCATGACACCCATGTTTTCGACTCGTGAGAAGGTAGTGCTGAGGTTAGAGAGGTAAAAGCATAATATTGAAAAAAAAAGCAATGAGTGATGAGCGAAAGGTGAGAAATCAAAGGAAGAAGGAATGTGGTATGAAAATTTGAAAATTACTCCATTTCCCCGGATCATTAGCACCACATGTCCAAAAATTGCCCACCTTTAGCCTTCTACTAATCTACTCCTTATTGAGCTTAAATTAAAGTCCTCTTGATTATTAATGTTTTGTAACAAATGAATGTTTTTGCATAACCCTCTTTTTGTGAGTAGATGTTGCTTTTTATTGCACATGCACGGATTTGTGACATTAGTACATTTTCGAGGATGATAATTGATTGCAGGGACATATGGAAATGAATCTAAGATGTTGAGAGTTTTAATTTCTTCCCATGCATGACCATTTAAAGTATTGCTTGAGGACAAGCAAGCTCAAGTATGGGGTGTTTGTAGTGAGCCTAATTTGCCATGTTTTATACTTCCTTTTATAACGATTTCTGCATACATTTTATGCATTTGGGTTAAAATAATACAGAATATGTGTAGCATATGTTTATTTGCAATATATGGAGGTCTACACAAGTTTTTGTTATATTTCGCAGAAATCGGACGCACTATGGAGCTTAAAAGAAAGTCATGAAGAAGCTAAGGATGGTGCAGCTGGAGTAAAGGCCATTTTTCGGCATTCATCATTCTGATTCAAGTTCTAATGTCTTCATGAGAGTTGTAGCCCTCGGAAAGAGCTTTCCAACGCATGCTCATATGCGTCAATCCAAAGAACGAGGACTCAGGAAAGTGCTTTTAAAAAACAGAGCAGAATGCTGGAAAATACAGAAGAGATCGGTTTCGACCAGACTTGGTCGATATCGACTTGTTGTAGGTCGAAAATTCTCCTGGAGGCCAGAAATCGATCCAGGAAGCTGGAAGAGGAAAACACAGGTCGATATCAACTTAGACTGGTCGATATCGAGTGCAAAGTTAGTCGATTTTTCTTCTGGAGCCGAAATCGAGTGTCAGGAAGCGAAGCTGAGAAGACGAGGTCAATATTGACCTATATTGGTCGATATCGACCGGTATGCAGTGGCCGAAATCTAGCCAGTCCGAGTCCGAGTTGCTGAGCGGGATTTCTTCCACATTAAGCAAGAGATATTCTATCTACTCAAGAAGAGATTTATCAAGTTCTATCAAGATGGAAGGGATTTATCTACTTTAGATATAGTTTCCTTGTTGATTTATTTCTTTTATTTTCATATTTTTATCTTTAAGTATTAGATAGATAGATGTAGATATAGATAGGTGATTCTTTCCTAATTATCTAGGGAATAAAGCCTATAAATAAAGCCCTAGGGGCTGGATTTTATTCATTCAATTCTATACACAATTAGTTACATAGAGAGAGAGAGAGAGAGCTTGTGACGATGAGGAGCAAGAGAGTTGAGAGACGATTTGACTTCGATTGGTTGTAAGCTTTCTTTTAGTTTATTTACTGCAATTTAGTTCCCTTTTATTATTAATGTCTTTCTTGATGATGAAGATCGAGTAGTCACCCAACTTCTAGGGTCGAAGTGAGCCCGACGGTAGCCATGTAAGGTAATGCGGTAAAGGTACAAGCTTTTTATGCAATTTCGTCTTCTATCCCTACAAGCATGATTCTTTTGCGAAAGTTGAAGGTGATCCTTGTTTGTGTTATTGAAGCGAAAGTGATCTTAATGCAACTTGGATTAATTATGTGAAAAAGGGTTAGTAACAATTAGGGTTTATGTGAAAACCTCTATATTCCTATTTGTTAATAACGAAAGTTAATTGATGAAAAGTATGATCTTTTATGCCTTTATGTGTTATTTTACATGGGTATCGTTGTGGTGTTGAAACCCTGATCCTGTAAGTATTTTAGTTTATTGATTTATTTCTTGAATTTCGAGTTCTGTCTGCGAAAAGGTTTCTGTTTTCAGTCGAAATTGAGTCACTGTTGGTCGATTTTATAGGTCGATATTGAGTGGGTTGGGTCGAAATCAACCAGTCTGTGTTTCTCTGTTTTCGTTTCTGTTTTCTGCGTTCTACAGGTTGTTGACAGTTTGGTCGATATCGAGGTAAGTAGTCGATATCGAGCATTCTTCTGGTCGAAAATCTGATGAGTTCTGGAACTGAAAAGGCGGGCGCTGACACGCTTCCTCGTGGATACGATCCTGACTACCTTCTACTACAACGGGAGGAAGTCTTGTATTTATTTGCTGAGATAGGGAGTCAGTTTGCTATTATATTTATTTATATTTCATACTTGACCATCCTCCTGCAACAACAGGTCTATAGAAACGTCTTCAACGGCCCATATAGATATTCTAAAGACATATATTTTATTTAATTTTTAAAATAATAAATTTGTTTGTTTAGTTTATATATTTAAGTTTATAAGTTTTTTAGTATTTTTTATTTTTATTGAATTTTTATTAATATATTACTTTTAATGCTTTTATTAGTTAATATTCGAAAGAAAAATATTTAATAGTTTATATTTTTTTAATAGTTTATCTTATATTTGAATAATGAAAACAAGTCCTTATTCGAAATGTATATGTAAATAAAACATTACTTTTAAGAATTCAGAATGCTTTATTTTGGACATTACTTTTTTTTTAAACTATGTATTTTATTATTTTCTTTAAATTATTTTTGTCACAAATGCTTTATTTTGGACATTATAATCTAATACTCCCTCCGTCCCACAATGTTTGTCTTTAGACTATTTATGCAAGCTTTTTATGGAGCTAAAAACTATATAAAATATCAACTTTTGAGTTAATTTTTTAAAATAATTCTATACTTATTAGTAATATGTATGATATTATTTAAAAATATTTAATAAAATTTTGATATTATATATATATATTCAGTGTGAATCCTTTGTCCCAACTTCCCGCCCCACAAAATTATTTTTCCATTAAATTAATATTAAAAAATTTTAAAAATATATATTTAGATTCTACATACTTATTATAACATATTTGAAAAAAAAATCTTAAAAAAATCAACTTACAAAAATCATAATAATTCAAAAGAGATAGAAAGATTTTTTTAAGTTTTAAAAAGATGTTGTTTTACTATATATTTAAAAAAAATTATAATTCATTTTTTTAAGATTTTTTTTATAAATATGTTATACTAAGTATGTAGAAGCTAAATATATTTTTAATATTAATTTAATGACAAAATAATTTTGTGGGGCGGGAAGTTGGGGCAGAGGATTCACACCGATAGTTTTTAGCTTATTCAAAAAGCGTACATGAATAGTAAAAGACAAACATTGTGGGACGGATGGAGTAATAAATACTAATCTAATGACAAAATGGCCCAACCCATTTGAGGGTCCACCCATCCTCAATGACTCAACCTGAACAAACTAGACTCGATGAGTTCAGTTACCACCTCTAGTTCT
Source organism: Persicaria tinctoria (assembly GCA_037127255.1). Classification (NCBI taxonomy): domain Eukaryota; kingdom Viridiplantae; phylum Streptophyta; class Magnoliopsida; order Caryophyllales; family Polygonaceae; genus Persicaria; species Persicaria tinctoria. Next base: position 51,313,935 of record JBANSL010000011.1, on the reverse strand, counting down.
ACATACGCTCTAGATTAGAGGTCTTTTGGGTTTAGCAACAATGTTGAATGCAAGATTCCATATAGAGAAGGTGGATATTTTTTTTGGGGGGGGGGGGGGGGGGATTATAATTCATTTTTTTTTTCAAATATATTATACTAAGTATGTAGAAGTTAAATATATTTTTAAAATTTTTTTTAAATATTAATTTAATGACAAAATAATTTTGGGGGGCGGGGTTGTGGGGCGGGAAGTTGGGGCAGAGGATTAACACTGATAATTTTTAGCTTCTTAAGAAAGCGTGCATAAATAGTAAAAGACAAACGTTGTGGAACGGAGAGAGTACTAAATACTAATCTACTGACAAAATTATGGCCCAAGCCATTTGAGGGTTGCGCTTCTACATGCATCCTAGATGTGTTTAGGATTTTATTTGGCTATCTGATATTTTACCCGAATGACCCACCCATCCTCAATGACTCAACCTGAACAAACTAGACTCGAAGAGTTCAGTTACCCCCTCTAGTTCTACATACGCTCTAGATTAGAGGTCTTTTGGGTTAGCAACAATGTTCAATGTGGGTTGGGGGGGGGGGGGGGGGGCGACATCGATATTTTAGGGAATTATTTTTGGGTGATTTAGGTAATTATGCTATTTAGAATCTTCAATTAGCTAATTAGATAAGAAACTAATTTAATTAGATTAGGTAGTACATTCTCCAAATGGGGTATTAAAGTCAATGGTCAACTGTTTGACAATCGGCTGACCGGTCAACGTTGACCAACTCGTGTGGATTTTATAATTTATATTTTTTTATTTATTTATTTTTTAAGTGATGACATTTTTGTGATGCCTTTTTTTTGCCGTTTTGATTCCATATTTTATTACATTTTATTTTCGCTTTGATGCCAATTTTTAATGACATTTTTTTCAAACTTTGATGACATTTTCTATGTACTGTGATGCCACATCGACCATAGATGCCAAATTTTTTTACTGTTGACTACTGATGACACATTTTTCATGTCAATTTTTTGATGATATTTTTTTTTTCCGTGATGCCATATTTTTTCAAAGTTGTGTTTTGATGACATTTTTTTCCTTAATGTGATGCAACTTTTTTAAAGTCGTGTTTTGATGCCATTTTTCTAATGTAATTATTTAATGCCACTTTTTTAATCAAATCGTTTGATGCCACTTTTTTTTTAATTTAATCAATTGTATATCGATATATTTTCATCGATTATACTTTTATTTACTGATGACATGTTTGTGATTACACTTCATTGATGCAATCACTTGTGATGATATGTTTATTACATATTTATTCATTGATGACACATTTGTGACTACACTCCATTGATGCAATCACTTGTGATGACATGTTTATTACATTTTTTATTCATTGATGACACAAGAGGATAAAATTTGATTAAACTTGATTGATAACATTATTGATGACTTTTATTCATTGATGAAATAGTTTTATTAGTGTAATATAGGGTGAATTTTTTTATCTTAATGAAGTGATATGAGATCATAACACAACGAAATACTTTGATGCTACTTTTAGAATGAAATGGTTTTATTAGTTTAATATAGGGTGTATTGAGTTGTAACCACAACAAATTTGTTGATGATACACCAACACAACATATGACTCAGAGCTGATTTCATCATTTACATCGAGCCCTTAGTATCAAAGGTACATAATGTAACCTTCCCTATTGACACTTCAATTCAATCCAAACAAGAGCCAATCTAAATCAACGATTGCATCTTGAATCCTGTCACCAACAACAATGTGAACGAATTCAATCATTAATTTACTTTATTTTTTTGAAAAGAATGAAAGAGCATCACACAAATGGAATCAACAGCTCATTCATGGTGATTTTTTCCTACTTTACATCAAACAGATATGCAAGAAATCTAAATAAATGTATAAACAAATGAGGCCAACATCTTTAAAGCTTCGTGTAAGCGCTTCAACGCCTTGTAAGTCATACTTTACATCAAACGATTGCATCTGCAGGCTCGTTTACATATTCGTAAACTGTTGCAATGTCCGACAATCCACCAGCAATCTCTTCCTGCATGGTTCCAGGAACTCTCGAAGCTTTCCAAGTCTTGTAGTAGAGATCATTGAGGTGAATGTAAACATACGTAATAGATGGATGATTTGCGCTCCTTGATGACTTGAACATTGTGAGTGCCTTTTGGTAGGAGATGACTGCCTCATCAAACCGACACAAGGTCAGGCACAGTATGTTTGGCAATGAAATTTTCATCTTCAAACTTAGTTCCTTATATGGAAACACATTTGCTTCCATTTCCCTACAAAATGAAAAATGCAGTGAGATTTTTAAGAGAGGAATACCTTCTTTAAACATCAACTACAAATGATATAAATCACAACCACTTTTCTCAAAAAAAAAAAAATCACAACCATACATGCACAAACATATAATTGGAATAAATTCAGTAGACTATAATGATTTTCTCCCTGAAAAAATAGAATTATGTAGACCAAATGCATCTTTATTCACAAATCAACCAACCTAGACATAGCAAAAGAGCCAACAGTTCGAGACACATATAACAAAGCCAGATATGGAATGGACAATTGATTTTTTTTTTCTTTAATGGCAAGCCTGATTATTCAAGCACTTGAATAGATGAGTTCAAACAGAAGGTCTATCTATCGAAGGGGGTTTGGAAAAGAATGAAACTTTGACCCTATAACTCCAGAACCTATAAAGACGCCCCTTGATTCCAACTACATACCTGGCAGTACAAAATTAAGGAAATGGGGGTTGCATTATGAACAAACATTTCAGAAATCTACACACAAATATGAAAGAGCCATGGGTCGGACCTCACCGACAAAGATGGGGTTAAATCAGCAACCGAGAAGAGGAGAATAGGAGGAAGCTGCTCCAAACGGATCAAAATTGACTAGATCATATAACCATAGATGCTATCTATATATCAGTTTTAGATTCTAAATGTGAAATTTGATCAAATTCGATGTCAGGACAACCAACGACAATTTAATGCAATTGCTTGGAGTTCAATTGATCAATCTACGAAGTCTAACTGGAAATGCACATACAGCACATGAATGCAACAAAAAAGAAGAGCAAAAATAAATGAGAGATGAAGGACAGCAGTACCAATTCAAGGAGAGCTTCTCGTATGCATCTTTCACTTCCTCGATGGGGCAACCTCTACTGATGCGAAGAACTATAAAATTGAGCAAATGAGCAACATTAAGCAACATCAGCAGAAGCACGAATAAGCATAATCGAATCAAAATACTCAGCAAGTAATCAATAAATTAAAACAAAAATTGTTTAGGCTAAGCAAGAAATCAAAATACTTAAGGAGTCGGATTCCTCTTCAATGAGTCGGATTCCTCTTCAATTTGTCTATGCCAAAGTGTCGGAATCGACCTTCGATTTAGGGTTTTCACATATCTACAATTTAGGGGTTTTGTTTAGGAAGAGGATGGTGGTGGAGGAGATGGCGGCGAAGTGGACGGCGACGACGAATGGAGGCGAAGACGATGGCACCGAAGAGAGAAGATGGCGAGGTTGACCAGTTGCGAAGCGGATGGCGGTGAAGAGAGGAGATGAAAGAGGAGTCAGCAAAGGAGGAGGGTCCGGTGATGAAGGTGGCCGGGTGATGGAGCCGCTGCCGGAGAAGGAAGGAGACAAGAAGGATGATCGCCAGGAGGAAGGAGGAATCGCCGATCGCCTCCACCCTCTCTTTCGCCGGCCACCACTCGTTGGCCACCCTCCTTCCTTCTCTATCAGTCGATCCTTCTCCTAGCGATGCTCTAGCCGCCACCTCTCTTAGCAATTGCATCTCTTTATGTTATCCTCTCTTAATTGCTCTCCCTTTCTTGCCAAACCCTAATTCGGCGGATCTGACATTGTGTCCTGTCACCATTGGCACTATCTCCTGTCACCCTTGCCACTATCTCTTGTCACCCTTTTTATGACGGTAATCTACCTCGCACCAGCAGATCGGTGACGATTATGGCTTTCTATAATCAACAACAGACTCTCCTCAAGGTTATCGCCCCTCCAAGTCATTTACAAAGGGGGTATTCCCCCATTGGAGCCCATCCCCAGAGATACCCGGCCTATGCCCTTCCGCCTCCCCCGTACACCTCTCCAACGAGGCCATACCCGAGCCAACAGGGGCTCCCCGGGCCCTCTCCGCACCATCTAGATCAGGCCTTCACAGCGGGATCATTGTCATCATCCTGACATAGACAGCCAGCCACCCTGACACCTATGGGCGTGTCACCTGCCGATCTCAATTGGTACATGGATAGCGGAGCCACTGTGCACATGTCGTACAACCCCGGTATAATTTCTCTCCCTGCTTCTAAGTGCCTTTCTACATACATTATTGTCAACAATGGTGAACGCATTAGCCTTTCTACATCTATTATTATCGGCAATGGTGAACACATTCCTACCCAGGGTCGTGGAAAAACTACATTACCGACCCCTACCACCCACCTAAGCCTTAACAATATCCTCGGCTCCCCCGGCTTAATAAAGAACCTTGTGTCCATCCGTCGCCTCACCACAGATAATAATATCTCCATTGAGTTTGATCGTTATCTGTGGATCTTCCCCCTCAAGTATAAATCCGAAGTTGTCTCTCACTTCATTGCCTTTCATACATATGTTCGCACCTAATTTAACCTCTCCATCAAATCCTTTCAATGTGACATGGGCGGCGAATTTGCAAACAATGCCCTCAAATCTTTCTTCTGCACTCATGACATTCTGTTCAAATTCTCTTGTCCACACACTTCATCTCAAAATGGGAAAGCTGAACGAATTATCTGCTCTGTCACCAACTCTATGAGAAACCTTCTTATCCATGGCCAGGTCCCTTTGACATATTGACCTTACGCAACCGAGACAGCATGCTATCTTCTCAACATCACCCCTTCCACAACTATCCAAAATTGGTGCCCAGCTGAAGTCTTATATCACGTCACTCCAAAATATGACCATCTCCGTGTCTTTGGGTGCTTATGCTATCCCAATCAAGCATTTGTCGCTCCTTATAAGCTCGCACCACGTTCCCTTCCTTGTGTCTTCTTGGGCTACCCCTCTCATCATAGGGGGTATAGATGCTTTGACCTAATTTCCAAACGTGTGGTATCTCTCGTCATGTCACGTTCGATGAGACTAGTTTCCCCTTTTCCAATCTCCCTACATCCCCAAACACATCCCCCTCCTCTGATGACTATCTTACCCTACCTCTTCTCCACCAACTATATCCCTCTCCCTCTCCGAATGCTATTACATCTCCGGTCCGGGCACCCAACCCTCCCTTACCGCAACCTGCAACATATATCTTGCCATAAGTTGCCCATATCCTACCGCCTGCAGCACCTATCCTGCCACCTCCAGCCCCTGCTGCCCCCGTCCTGTCACCTCAAGCCTCTGTCCTGTAAGCTGCAACCCCTGCTCTGCCACCTAACCCCACCCTGTCAGTCAACCAGATCCAAACTCGGAGCACGACTGGCATCTTTCGTCCCAAATAGATTTTTGACCTCTATGTTTCTCATATATCGCTCATCCCTACCTCCCATAAAACAACCGCTTTAGACCCGAATTGGAATGTTGCCATGCTCAATGAGTACAAGGCTCTTATTAGCAGCAATACTTGGGTTTTTGTTCCTCGGCCCCCTGGGGCCAACATTTTGCAGTGTATGCAGCTCTTTTGGCACAAGTTTCACTCTAACGGATCTCTTTAGCGCTATAAGGCGCGCCTGGTTGCCAATGGAAACTCTCAGCAGGTGGGGGTCGATTGTGATGACACTTTTAGTCCGGTTGTCAAACCGGCTACCATCCGTACTGTCTTGCAGCTTGTTGTCTCCAGGAACTGGCCTATTCATCAGTTGGATGTGAAGAAAGCGTTTCTACATGGTCATTTTAATGAAACCGTGTACATGTTCCAGCCGCTTGGGTTTGCTGACAGGAGCAAACCAGGCCATGTCTGCCTCTTGTAGAAGTCTCTATATGGCCTCAAGCAGGCACCTCGGGCATGGTGCCTTTACTTTGCTACTTATCTACATATGCTAGGTTTTGTTAGTAGCAAGAGTGACTCCTCACTATTTGTGTTTCGCCGGGGTAATCAAATTACATATCTCCTTTTAGATGTTGATGATATCATCCTTACTGCATCTTCAGAGTCTTATTGATCTTCTATTATTACACAGCTCAGTAAGGAGTTCTCTATGACTGATCTCGGGCCACTTAGTTTCTTTTTTGGAGTCTATGCATCTCGTTCTGCATCAGGCTTGTTTCTCTCCCAGGAAAAATATGCAAATGAGATTGTTGCCAAGACAAATATGACTAACTGCAAGCCTGACGTGACTCATGTTGAGACCACCGCCAAACTATCTCAAGCAAAAGGTCCACCGGTGTCCGATCCCACATTGTATCGCAGCCTTGCAAGTGCTTTGTAGTATTTGATGTTTATCCGCCCAGATATTAGCTATGACCCTAGAGAGTCTCAATTTGCATCTCTTAAGCGCATCGTCGGGTACATTCAGGGTACCACATCTCTTGGCACCACTATCACCCATTTTGCTTCTCCTCTATCCGTGGTTGCTTATACAGATGCCGATTGGGCTCGGTGTCTAGACACCAGACGGTTTACATCCGGATATTACGTGTTCCTCAACGACTCTCTTGTATCTTGGTCTTCTAAGCGCCAACATATGGTTTCCCACTCTAGTGCCGAAGCGGAATATCGCGGTGTTGCCAATGTTGTCATTGAGTGTGCTTGGCTTCGCAACCTATTGCTTGAGCTTCATTGTCCTCTGAGTCAGGTGTCTATTGTGTATACGGATAATGTTAGTGCTGCATACCTTGCTCACAACCCGGTTCACCATCAAAGAACCAAACATGTGGAGATTAACATCCACTTTGTTCGTGAGAAGGTAGCTATGGGACATATGCGTGTCCTACATGTCCCCTCCCTGTACCAGTATTCAAACATATTCACCAAGGGAATGCCTCGCCATTTATTTCTTGATTTTAGATTCAGTGTCACTATTCGTTGTCTTCCTGTTTCGATTGAGGATGTATGTTAGATAGAATATATGTATAGGCTTTAATTTATGTTCGATGTAATCGATGCTAATGCTTCGCACATCTGAACACTAAATTTCTCATATGATCTCAACGGATTTTTCATATAATGTCAACGGTGAGAGAGATGGCGGCGTGGAGAATGAGAGAGATGAAGAAGATGAAGCCACTGTTCTGTCAGGTTATGTTGGGTAAAGGTGAGAGAGATGGCAGGATGGAGATTGGAAAGCAAGAAGGATGAAGAAGATGAAACCACTGTTGAACCCTGGTAGTGGTAATTACTAATTAGCCCTTGTAGTGGTAAAAAAGATATCATCCTTGTCGATGGTAATCAGGGTCTAAAAAATATAGTTCGTGGTAATTTTGTAAAAAGAAAATGGAAATGAGAAAGAATTATTGAAGTTACAACTTACAAGTTTATACAAGATGAAAATGGAATATGTAGGATGCACTGAAACGCAATAAAAGTCAAGAAAATCCTTTCAGAGCTGTAACAGAAAAGAATAAAACGAAACAAATGAGGTCTTAGCTCAACATCAAATTCGTCACGCATTCTTGGGCTGCTCTGGCTGATTGTGTGGAGGAATCTCACTGCATTCCGCGTGAGATCTAGAAGGGAGCGATTCCATTAAGCTTGCAGAAATTGCAGCCTTTAAATCCTCATCTTCCACGGCAGAAATCTCTTCTTTACTATAAGATTCAAATTGATCCATATGTTGTGTTTCGCGCCCAGAAGACAGGTTCAGCCCCTTCGAGCTGTTGCAAGTTTTTAGGATTCTGGAAGCATCTTCCGGGGTCAGCCACTGACCGTATCCATTGGATGCCTCCGAGGAGAGGAGAGGGCACTCTTTCGGAAAATTGCCTCTCACCAGGAAGATACTCCAACCGGAACCCCTGAGGGTGTCCAGATATGCAGAGAGATAGAACTTGGAGAGGTGCTCTGGTGCAGCGTAGAGACTATCAAAGTTATACCATTCTCCGTTTACCTTCCTTATGCAGAACCAGTGATCCTGCAGGTGGCAGATGAATGCATTCTCCAGCTCCGGGTCAATTTGTGCAGGCTCTGCCACAGGGGAGTCAAGAGGAATGACCTGCAAATCCCAGACCTCCAAAGCCTTCTGCAGAACCTGAAACGTATAAACAAAGATGTATGTGGTATTAAAGTGGAGAAAATAGCAAGAATATGTGGTCAATTAACATAGCAGGATATAATATGTATGACAACCATCTCTTTGCTTGTCAAAGTACAGGGAATAACTTACCCTTGCAGGTTAAACAAGAAAAGTAGCCTAGAGAATGCTAATCCATTTCTATTTTGCTAACTGTCAAAATTAATAAGCAAAAGAGTATGCGTTATATCAGAGGACAGTATTGGTACAATCAAAATAATCACTTTCACATCTGTCAAACAGATGTAGGAACTAGAACCTTCAGAAGGTTGGATGTCCTTGCTCTCAGGTGAAGAGCTCTAAGGAGAGTAGCCGATAGAGAACCTAGAGATCAGTTGTGAGGTGCAAAGTGAATGTGTATGGCTGACTAATATGAGTCTCAAAAGATGGTAGTGATATAGATAATACACCATAACTCATCAATAGAGATGACACAGAGGATGAGAAAGAGAGAATATAAATCTATGGTTGATAACAGGAAAGAGATAGCACAAGAAAGAGAGACAAAGATCTGTCATCCGTGAAGGTATGCCCGTGAGAAACAGATGGGGACAAAGCAAAAACAAGGGTCACGCAACAATGCCTCCATGCGCCATTTCATTTCAACAGACCTTGGAAAAGATACATCAACCAGATCCTGGAAAAAATACCTCAAACAGATCCAGCAAAACATTTGGACTTTTGTCCCTTAGTCCTTGACTGCCCGCTCCTACAGTTTATTGTATTAAGCATTGGGTGACATTTCTAACAAGTAAATATAAGACAAGAATGAATTATTCATTACTCTACAAATCTGGCACACACAGAAGCCTTACAAATAACATAAAAAATAGGATTACATAATCCATTGTTGCTAACATCTCAAGTATAAACCGCAGTTTCAACAAGAAAAATAGGGCTAAATGGTGAGGGTCATTTTTTATACCCTGGTGTACCCATATATTTTATAAAAATCAAATTGTCTATATGAGGTATTTTATGAAAGCTATTTGTCTTTTTAGCCTATCATAATTGTAAATCATCTAGCATGACAGATCAATAAATATCTAAATATTTGGCATTCAGCAAGCCTTCTTTGGATCTGTTTGATCAGTCTAACTAACAATCCTCTATCATCACAGACTTCACAAACCGAAATCACAGTTTTCAATTTTCACAGGGTATCACCAGCCACCAGATAAAGGCATAGTTTATCAGATGCTTCAAATAAGATTAATACATGGCTGCCTGGTGAGAAAACAAAGTGCTTAACTGTAAGTAAGAGTCAGATCTATAATCCCATTATAGGTCAGTGCAATCTCACATCCTAATGTTTCCATTAACAACGATATCATTGATATGAATAGAAATCACTATAGACTACTGCAGAACTCTTGCAGTGCTAAAACATATAGGACATTATTAATAGAAATTTGATTTCCAAATAGGAGACGAATAGCATAAGTCTACTTTAAATCAAGACATCACTCATTCGGTTGCCTTGCAGTCGTTGCCAGAACAATGAACACCCCTGAATGAAAACCAATACTGGAATCAAAGAAGCAATTCTCCAATAGTAAAAGCCATGGCTAGAGCAAGAATAGTAGAAAGTATAAAAAGATTACAGGAGAAAAATCACTCGCCTGAATGCTAAAATCTCCAACCATGGAAACGTTATGAGACTCTTGGGGGTCAAAGGTGTCATCGGAAACTCCGGCACCGTCATTGGAGCCACCAACGCCACCGGGGCCTTCCATCAGCATTTGACGCTCCGTACGATCAAGATCGGCCGCAAGTGCCGCTAAATCGAATTCGGAAAAGAAGGGACCTTGGAGAACAGTGTTAACAGAGTGCACGGCACAGAGCTTTGACTCCTGAACCTCGTGGTATAGCAATCCGACATTGATGGGTCCATCCATTGCTTATTCTGATCCCTTCTCAGACTTCCAAACAATCCCCAGAGTATTCCAAGGATGTGCAGAATTGAAGAAACCCTAGAGGTTGAAAGGGCGGAATTTCAGTTCCAAACCGTACGCGACTCCAGGGCTGATATTAGAAGAATAATGCTTCATTATAACTTACTTATATGTAATGGATGGACTTATGGTTATGTGGTTTAGTTTGGTAATGGTAACAAATGGGATAACTAAAACTAGGGGTGAACGTTTACCAAAAAAAAAAAAAAAAAAAGCGAAAATGCATAAAACCACACTTTATTCACTTTTTTTTTTTTACAATTAACCACCATTTATTCAAAAAATTTCACTTAACCACCCTTTATTCGCATTTATTTGCAATTAACCACCCATTATTTAAAAAATTTCACTTAACCATCCTTTATAACAAATTATTTGCAAGTAACCACCCATCCTCCCATTTTTCTTTAAATTAAACTTCTATTAAATTCAACTTAAAAGTAAACGACGAAAATGCACCCAAATTTGGTTTTACAGTTTTTATTTATTATTATTTATACAAAATTACCATTAATGTATGCAAGTTATGTCCACCTCTGCTAGTAGGTCAGATGTAGTCATACCTCTTTCGGTCATTGACGCTTTATTTGCACCCTCCTGTGGCAATGCTTGATAGTAGACCTGTCAGAACAAGATCCGAATCGGCCGAACGACCCGAAATTTTTTGGTCAAGAGCTAAAAATTTTGACCCAAATTTTTTTTCCTACCCGAACCCGAAAACCGGGTAATTTTTCGGGTCATCTGGGTTTGCACCCGGTGACCCGATTGACCTAATTGATCCAGTGAACCGATTAACCGGATTGATTTATAATTATATATGATTAATTTTTTTATGGAGATTCCAATTTATTGCATTTTATAATTACAATCACTTGATCTTTAATTTTTAAATCAACTTTTATATTTATTTGCATTGTATAATACTCTCTCCGATCGATAATATCTTATTTTTAAGAACGTAAAAACATTAGAATATTAAAACAATTCTATGCTTAATAATAATTGCATTAAATTATTTATTTTTAAAAAATTATTTAAAAATTTGATATTTTAGATAATTTTAAATTTTATTAAAAATTACAAGAAATAGTAAAAATCAAATATTTTAGATCAAATATAGTATATAATTACAAGCGCTAGAACTTAAGAACCACGTCTTTAATTTTAGCATTTTAAAATTATCACAAAATTACCAAATCGTGATTTTTTTAATTTAAAAAATAGAAATTGACAAACCTGAAATCGACCCGAACCATATCCCGTCTCGTCCCGTCCCACGCCCACCCCTAACTAAAACTGATGGATTAAGTTATATATATATATATATATATATATATATATATATATATATATATATATATATATATATATATATATATATATATATATATATATATATATATATATATATATATATATATATTGCTTGAGGTGTAAAATTTAATTTTTTAATCAACCCCGTTTTCAAATCGACAAACGCGCCCATCAAGTCGGACTCCCGTAGTAGCAGTGCACGCTCGGCCTCCCGTTGCCCCGCACCCACACCCACGTCGAGCCACCTCCGGCCACCACCCCCTAGCCGCGCTCGAGCCCACCCCTGGGCGCACCCCCCGAGCCCTGACGCGCCCATCCTAACCATTCGAAGCTTACGTCCCTTGTTCTCTTGTCAGCCTTCCACGCCACCCACGAGCCACCTCCGGCCACCAGCCCCCACCCGCTCGAACCCCGTCACTCAGGTGCACCCCCCAAGACCGGAACCCCCATGGTTCGAGCCCAGCCGAGCTCACACCGAGCCCATCTCCCCCATAAGTGCTGTTTGGTGCTTTTGGCTCGGAATACCTTCGAAATCCCAATTTTGCTCCTTGTTTCAACTTGAATTTGGTATGATTTCTAACCCTAAACTTGTTTATTACAATTATTTAGATTGTTTGAATGATTTAGGCTGAGATTGAAAATCTAGAGTTTGATTTAGGAGCGGAATTTGGGGCTTTTTTGGCAAATGCCAAATTGATTGAAATTGAGGATATGGTTGTGTTTTTGGGTTGATTTTGAGCTAATTTCCTGTTCATATCATTGTCAAATTGTTTATGGATCATGAGCTAACTGAATTTTAGAATTTTATATTGCGATATGCTTTAGAATTTGGGTTTTTTTGTCAAAAGCCAAATTGACTGAAATTGATGATATGATTGTGTTGTTGGGTTGATTTGGAGCTAATTTCATGTTCATAGCATTTTCATATTGTTTATGGATCATGATCTAATTGGATTTTTGAATTTTATTGCGATATATTTTAGAATTTGGGTTTTTTTTGCCAACATCCAAATTGTTTGAAATTGATGATATGGTTGTGATGTTGGGTTGATTTGGAGCTAATTTCATGTTCATAGCATTGTCAAATTGTTTGTGAATCATGAGCTAATTGGATTTTAGAATTTTATTGTGATATGCTTTAGGTCGATTAGGTTCTTCTATTTTAGCATGAAAATCATAATTTAGCCTATTAGCTCAATTGGTAGAGCAATGTGCGTTTGCACAAAGATGTGGGTTCAAATCCCACATAGGTTACATAATAGACAAGAGCGCAACAATCGCAAATTGTTAATCATGCACATTATAATCTTAGTTATGCAATTTTTAACCTTAATTATGCACATTTTAATCTTATTTATGCACTTTAATTTTAAAAGCTTATTATGTATGCACAACATAATATTATATTTGCACAACATAACATATAGGTTACATAATAGACAAAAGCGCAACAATCGCAAATTGATAATCATGCACATCACAATCTTAGTTATGCACTTTTTAACCTTAATTATGCACATTTTAACCTTAATCATGCACATCACAATCTTAGGGGTTTCTAAAATCGTCTTTATCATTAAACATGTTAATATGAAATTTTAGTATGATAAATGTGAATATTTGACTGATAATTCAAATTTACTTAGATTGACATAAGAATCAAGAGCATGTTGAACGGGACCAATTAATACCTATTGTCTCATCTATAGCAGAAATCAAATAGAAGAAGTGAATGCCTAAATTGCCTGAAAACTGGCTTTAAATTGCTTGATTTTAATATTAAAGAAACTAGGTTAAATTTGGTGAATATCAATTTTTTATGTCAAAATTAAGTAAATGTCCACTTTTTTACAAAATTAAGTAAATGTCCATTTTTTCCAAAAATACCACTTCTTCCCCATCCCTAACCCTTCCTCTTTCCCCTTTGACCTTTTTAATTTTAACATTGACTAGTCAACATTGACCATTCCGGTCAACGCCTGCATTTGATGACAATTTTTTGGTGACAATTTAGTATATTTTTCTGGTGACAGTTAATTGTGACAATTATTTTGGTGACAATTGATTTTTTGTGACATTTTATTTTTTCCGGTGACAGTTAGAGGAAAATCTTTTCTAGTGACAATTGATTTTCTTTTTTTTTCTTGTGATAATTGTTGGTGACAAAAAAATTTGGGTGACAGTTGATTTTCTTCCAATGACAGTTGCCAGTAACACTTTTCCTCGGTGGCAAATGGGGTTTTTCTGCTAATAGATGTTTTCCTGATGATAATTGTTGGTGACAACTATTAATGACAGGGTTGATGACAATATATTATCACTATGATATTGTAACCTTAAAAAAGGTTATCACCATAACATTATACATCACCAAGACATTATCATCAACTACAGAACACTGTTTTCATATTGTTGAATCAACCGTATTGTCACCAACTTATAAAAAACATTGTCACCAACTTCTTTCAGTAATCTATTGACACCAACAATAAAACGGTGTAACCACCCTATTTTCATAAAGCTTTGGTCAATAATCTACTGTCACTAATTACAAAATTTTGTCATCAATCTAGTGTCAACCACCTATTTTTAGAAATTAATTATCACCAACGATAAAACAGTGTCACCAACCAATTGTCACCAACTACAAAACACTTTCATCAAACTAAAATGTTTACAATGCTAATGTTGTCACATTTGTTATCTAATATTAACACATTTTTATTACAAAACTGAAACCCTAGAATAAGGGGATCTTAGACCCAAGAGGAGCTAAACCTAAGAAGACGAAAATTTGATGTACAGTATAGTTTAGGGTTTAGGGTTTAGAATTTAGGGTTTAGGGCCTTTGCCCTAAACCCTAAAGACTAAACCCTAAACCCTAAAATGTGTGTACAGTACCAATGTTATCAGATTTGTCATCTAATATTAACACATTTTTGTTACGAAACTGAAACCCTAGAACTAGGGGAGCATAGACCCTAGAGAGACTAAACTTGAGCAAACGAATAATTCGATGTACAATACTATAATGGCATCACATTTGTCATCTATTATTAACACATTTTTGTTACAATAATATCCCTAAGTAGATGAAATTTGATGTAAAGTTTAACTTTGTAATACTTAATTGTCAGACTATAAAATATTGTTACCAATCTATTGTCCACAACTACGAAACAGTGTCATCAAATTATTTTCACCAACAAGTGAACACTGTCACCAAACATTGTCACAAACCAATTGTCACCAACTTAAAAACATTGCCACCAATCTATTATCCCTAAATAGAGAACATTATCACCACCCTCTGTTGTCACCAACCTATTTTAGTAATTTGTTGTCACCAATAATAAAATAGTGTCACCAACAATTATTTCGGTGACAATTATTTTTTTTGTGACATTTTATTTTCTCCGGTGACAGTTAGGGGGGAAGTTTTTTTTTTTGGTGATAATTAATTATTTTTTTCTGGTGACAGTTGTTGGTGAAATTTTTTTCTTGTGACAATTGTTTGTGACATAGATTTTTTTTTGGTGACGGTTGTTTTTCTTTTGGTGACAGTTGCCGATAACAGTTTTTCCGGTGGCAAATGTTTTATTTCCTGTTAACAGATGATTTTCTTGGCGAGAGTCGTTTGTGACGACTATTAGTGAGGAGGTTGATGACAATATATTGTCACCACAATATTGTAACCTTCAAAAAAATTGTGACCATAATATTATACATCACCGAGACATTGTTATCAATCCACATTTAAAAATGTTGAGCCATTAACACTCACAAAAATATGTCATCATAACACTATTTCATTAAAAAAAACCTATCACCATGATAATATCCCCACAAGAAATGTCACCACATTATATATTAGTAAAAATATTGTCACCCAATAAAATTTTAAAAGGTTGACTAGTTTCTCTCACTTGAAATTGTCACCAAAATATTATTTCAGCAAATATTTAAGACCATGTAACCACAAAAAAAAAAAAAAAATTGTCACCACCACACTAAATATTACCAAGGTATTGTCAACAACCCATATTTTCAAAATTTGATCATCGACAATTGCTTGAAAATTGGAACCATGATACTATTTTAATAGCAAAATGTCAACATGATATCATATCCTCCAAAAACTACCATCATCACACTATTTTCAAAATTCTTGCAGCTTCGATTGTTATCAAATTCCATAGTTTTGCCTTTGCTTAGTGTATGCCCTGCATCAACCCAACATCAAATGCAATTATAATACACGACTTGTGTTCAAATTGAAGGATCTAATTAATTAGGGAAGGCATGGAGGAATGTAATTGATAAGAACTGGGAGATGAGTGCGCACCAACGCTGAATTCGAAGACAACGACGACAGTGAGAATGGCCCAAATAGAGTACTTGTTATCGCTCTCGAAAGGCCTCCAGAAGATGAGAACGGCGACGAGTGCCAAGGAGAAGCCGACCTTGATAGCAAAGACTAATTTTTTGGGATCGGAACGCCCCATGGCGTAGAGGTCAGCAAACATTTCATGGAAGTCATTGCACAACCTCGCAAACCAGGTAGAAACACATCCCCTTTTAGCGCTTGTTGTACCCCGTGCCCGTACGAGTAGGAGAGCAACTGCTCCTTTCCTTCATCTTTAACTTCCTTCGCCATTTCAAAATCCTACATCGGAATCCATAGAGCCATACGTTGATCGATCCAAGGGAACTGATTAAATATATATGTACATACATGCTCCGATCCGGATCGGAGTTGAACTCTCCAAAAAGGATATGATTCAGAAACGCGATCAGTTACCGTAAAACAGGGGGGTGTATAGGAAATTTCTTTTCCGAACAAGACAACGGACAGAGAGAGAAGGATCGAGACTCCATGGTCTGCCATCAATGGAGGAACGGACGTGGATGGGGTAATTAAGGGGAGGATGGAACGTAGTTTGAGATTAAATTATAACAAGGGTAATTTGGGGTTTAATAAAAAAATATGGACACTTACTTAATTACCCTTTTAAAGTGGACATTTACTTAATTAGTCTTTCTAAATGGATATTTGATCAAATTTTTCCAAGAAACTACACTTTTTTTCACTCTCAAACCATGTTTTGACATGTTTTTTCCCCTACAATTCTCCTCAATTATTCCCATACCCTCTCATCTCTGACCGTAGATTAAATCACATTAAACACTCTAGATTTGTTCCCTAGTTACATGGTAAGGGGTGCACTCACCAGAAACACTACTAGAAAAGTGGGACTTTTGCGACTTTTTTTAAAGCCATTCTCGACGCTTTAAAGCGTCGAAATTTCAATTTTCGACGCTTTAAGAAACTGTCGAAAATTTCAGTGTCACAAATGGCATAGCACCATTCTCGACGCTTTAAAGCGTCACAAACCAATATCGACACCATAGGGTGTCGAAATTGGCATTTTCCATTTCGACACAATAAACCGTTGCAATTGGTGTTTTATTGTGACACCATAGAGTGTCGAAATTGGCTCTGATGGATGGAAATTTAACATGTAAATATCAACACCTTCGGCTGTTTAAATTCAAAATGATTATTTTAGCACATTTTAAATTTGAGAATTTTTTTTTACCTTTAAAAATAATCTTCAAATTTTCCTGTAATTGTATTATTAATGAATGCACTATTGAAAACTCATATAGAAAACAAACTAAATTAATACAAAAACTAATAAATAACATTTTTATTATTAAATACACTCACTTGTATTTTATACATAATATAATATAAAAAAATATGAAAAGAAAATACAATTTTCCAATCTGAACATACACAAGTAAATACAAAAAAAAGGGGGTATATAGGTTCAAATAATGCCCTTAATCCTTGCCTAGTTTCTTCACCTGCTTCCAAGTACTTGTATAAATTTTGCAATTTTCCACTACCTGAAATTTGACATAATCAGCAGTAGAGCACCAATCAAACCTGAATAATACGTAGCGAAGCAATTTGACAAAATAAGCAGAGCACATCACGAGTAAAAAATGAAACTGCTTACAAAAAAATCATACTCACATGCTGCTATATGAGCAGTTTTATGACTTTGAGAGGAAGCTGGATGGGAAAGATAAAAAGGAACATATGGTTTTACCTGAGAGGAGTTGCCAAAAGCCACTGCCCAATGGTGAAGAAGCTGGTCTCCTGATGAGACATGAACCATGCTAGCTATGACACACTGCACTGCATAAATGAAAGAGTTAAAAGTGTTGTTCTCAAGTTCCCATTCTATAACATCATACGCTAAATCCTGGAGAAAGGAAGGTTAGTAACAGGAATTCAATTTCACAAGAGAACCTTGTTAATGATTACATTGTCCCGAACACTACTGGTTAGTAACAGCCATTTTATTTTTTAATATAGAAATGCACTTTAATTGAAGATAAACACAATGGTTTAGAATTAAGAGTGTTGCATTTTTCTGTCTTGTTTCCTTTATTTCTTTCGTCGCCTAGTGGCCCTTGCCGTCGTCGACACTTGCCATCAAGTCGACTATTATACTTTCCTATAATAAAGTCAATATCCTCTCCTTATTCATCCCTGAAAGCTCCCTTGATAAATAAGCCTTGTCAATTTCATTCTTAGGTGATGGACATACACTTGAACCAGAAATAAACGAAGCACTTTCTGGCCTGGTATTGCCACCAACACCATTAAAAGACCCTGACCTATAAAATAATATGAAGAAAAAAACAATACACCATGGTCATGGAAATAAAATAAAATGTGTCATATTAAAGATAATGACGAACATAATGTCAGTTTGTATATTGATTTCTGTAGGTGGGAGAATGGACCATTTGTCTTGCACAAGCTTAAAAAATCTCAACTGCCTGAGGATTTGCCGGCTTTCCCTTATGAAACAATACTGTTAGTTAGTAAGCAAAATATATACAAATCCAACATAATTTCACCAGTTACACAGATTCAGTGCTTTCTACCAAACAATTTGCCTTTTTTAAGGTCATAAATCTTTTGTTCTTTAATACCACAACCAAGATAAAAATTAACCAGGGAAGAAAATAGTATTTTTAATAAATGAAGCATGAGACACATCATCAAAAACAACAGGATATACCGTGAAATCTAAACCCATTTTCTATTTATTAAACATTTAACTTCAATTTTACAAACAAGATTCACTCTTAAAAAACAACCTGGCTCCAATTCTACTTCATTGAATCTCATTTTCAGACCACTATCAATTTTCCCACACACCCTTTCATCATCTATTTTTATTTTTTCCTGGTGAAGTGATGGTTATACATCTCCTTTATATGTATGAACAGAAAAGAATTGGATGTCTGCATATGGTAGGTGCACCAGCAGTAACTAATATAGTAACAACACTATAACCATTTCAAATGCACTATGATCCTCAAGAAATACAAGCTCAAAAAAACACGGGGCTCATAATTCTTCCTACATCTCCAGTCAGCAAATCTAGGACAATCTTGTAGCTTAAAGATATCAATTTAAATCTTAGTAGTTACCTAAAAACATGAGCTTCAGAAGGCGGCAGTCCAAAGTCATTGATAAACCTACCATGCATAGCTCTTTTAATCTCTACATCACCATCAACAGGTCTTGGAAAAACATTGGTAACAGAACGTTTCCTTTTCATTTTCTTGTCACAGCTTTCTCCTACAGCTGGTAATCTACACAACTTTTCTTCAGTTGATTCTGGACTTAAACTACCCTTCACCATATCTTTATCCTTGCCCAAGATCATATGCTGCCTCAGAATGGCACTAACTTGTCCCTCAACCTGAAAAGCAAGATCAATATGCCAATAATAGTTAATCAACAAGCACCTTTAAGAAAAAAGTAATCATACTGACTAATTTAGCTGTAAAAAAAATAGAAGGGAAAACAGAGAAAGAGGGGGGGGGGGGGGGGATTAGCAAGGCTATAAATAATTTCAAAAGGTCAATCATTTAAAACGTAAATTCTAAAAAAAGTTTATAACTCTAAATTATAACTCTCAAACGGAAAACTGAATAGTAAATAACCGATTCTTAAACAACAAACCCGCGTATCAACCACCGAGGTCCGGGCACGATTGCTGAGAAAATTCTTTCCCTTGTCATCCACTTTCTGTGTCATTAGATCTGGAGAGTTCCTGTAAGACAGTGTTCCCATCTTCAACAAATTTTACCCATTTGATCTTTCAAGCATTTGTTGTTTCCTTCAGAGCTTATAACTGTAACCAATTTATTCATAGCCTCCTCCAACCTTTTGACCCTAATCCTGCATCCACAAATCTTATTTCAAGGCAAGGAACTAAAAACATTTATTTCCATTCCATTGAGCAATTAATGCCTACATGAGACTGGGCATTCACAAGTACATTAAGGTTTCTTACAAGTTAAAACATGATATGCACCGGTGAAAACATGATATGAACTAAAGATGATCAGGTTTGAATAATAAAATTCATACTTAGGGTTTAGGTTTCAAGTTTCCAGTGACTCAGTGAGCACCAAACATTCAAGCAAAATTGAATGCATATAGTCTGATCAAATGAAACAGAGTCTGAAATTTTGACAGCATACCATTAAATTACAAAATGTTCAAGGCACAAATAGTCTGGCATTGTAAGATTAGGAGAAAACAAAGAAAGTTGTTTTACTCCCACTGTTAGGCAAAAGTGATCAACAACCATGCATTGTGCAAGTTCATTTCAAATAGACTAAATCTTCAGTAATCGACCATTGCTTTTATCCTGTCAAACCAATGGCAACAGTTAGTAAACATTCTTTTGGCAACAGTCAGCAAATAGTCTTGCATTCCTTTCTTCTTTTCTTCTTTTAATTTTCTAATCTCCATGATCGATGCAAATCAAGCAAGCTAGAATGATTTCCCAAATAGTATTTACAGAATGACACAAAAAAGTTCTCTTTTCATCTATGCAAAGGCTTTCTTGAAACCATATAGACACATAATCTTATTTGTGCTTTTTAGTCCATAATCTCTAAAACATAGGACTACCTTGAGAAGTTAGAAATTGAGAATATGAGCTTGCAATTTCACAAAGGAGCTTAAAAGTTCAAACTGAACAAACAAGCTTATCTACAATCTAAATTAAGCCAATTGAAAAAGAATTTAAAAAAAATCGGGGACTACACTCTTTGGCGATTGGAAAAATATGAGATTAGATTATGGATTTGGAAAACCAAAGGACCGGACTCCTTTTGGATCTGAAAAATCAGAGAAGAGAGAGGGGGAGAGTTGGAGGTCTACACTTGACAAACCTAAGATCTACACTCGAAGCTGAAGAACGACTATTCAAAGCTACTTCAATAATTCAACAAATCAAAACCCTAATTCATCAAAATCATCAAATCAAAACCATAATTCATCAAAATCAAGCCAAATTAAGACATAGCTCTAAGGATATACCTAATCTCGACTGGATCAACCTGAAGTAGGCTTCGAGTCGGCTCCTGTTACAGGCCTAAGGCGCTCAATGACACTGGTGTCTGCAGATCTGATCAATCAACGACACCGGTTGCTATCATCGAGGTTGGCTACAAGCGGACTGCGTGGCTCGCATCTGGAAAGGTAGGCGCTGATTCTGAGGGCTTCAGAAGATTCAATCTCCAGATCCTATCAAAATAAGTAAGAACGAAGCCAAATTCAATAAAAACCTTCACCGCGCTGCTCAACTCCAGAAAGAGCGATGATTTTGGCATGTCATTCGAATCCACAACCGTCGATTCTCTCATATCACTGTTTGTCAAGCTCGTCGACGGTCCGGATTCCGGAAACCTAGCTCTCAGTCGCGTAAAGTACAAAAAAGATGTAGATCTGACCTCGATTTAAAGCAAATGAAACTTCCGCTTCGAGATTCTCTTGGTGAGAGAGAGAGATTTCTGGCATCGATTCTCTTGTTTTGGTGTCAATTTGGCTTTAAATCTCGGGGAATTTGCCGCTCAGGTCTCCATTGACGAGAGCAAAAAAGAACTCGTCGAGGGGCTTGGTGAGACGGGGGTCGTTGGGTAAACTTTTTTTATATTTTACGCATGCCATTCCCGACGCACCAAGCCGTCGAGAAGGGTGTCAATCTCGACACCCAGATCTGTCACAAATTTTTGACATGGTAAGGTGTCAAAAATTATCGACGCAGATAAAAAACGTCGCAAAAGCTGCGTTTTTCTTGTAGTGAAAGTTATTCTATATATATATATATATCATGTGAGAGAAAACAATAAAGCAAATCATTTCACATATTCACCTTTTTTTATATATAAATATATTAATGTTTCTCTGTCTTTTAATTATCAAATAGATATAAGCCTTTTTATTTGTTTAATTGTCATCTTTAATAGATGAATATATATACAATAAAGCAAATCATTTCACATATTCACCTTTTTTTATATATAAATATATTAATGTTTCTCTGTCTTTTAATTATCAAATAGATATAAGCCTTTTTATTTGTTTAATTGTCATCTTTAATAGATGAATCATGTTCTAATTTTCATACTTTTGCTAGATATTTTGTTAGAAAGTGTTTTTTTTTGTAATAGGAAAAAAAGTAGTTTTCACCTAGTATGGATTAACCTTGATCATTCATAAGAATTATTTTACAAAGCTCCCTAAACAACAAGAATATTTTGAGAACTTACAATTTCCAATAGTTTTCACCTAGTAAAGATTAACCTCTCCTCGGCTCCAGCTTAATCCCCTAACAATCAAACACACCCTCGAGTTAGTTTCAAACAGCTGTCAATGTCCTACCAAGAAGCTTAAAATATCATACCAACAGGGTAAATATATCCTACCAAACTAGGTAATTCTATCGTACCTAAAATAACTGACTTTGATATCCTACCAAAAAGCTAGATCTATCTTACCAAAAAGGGCAACCTATCCTACCAACAAGTAAGGTTTACCTTTTCCTCCCCAGCCTTTTCATCAGACTCACCCTTCGAACCCTCCCCTGCAGATTGTTTTCCAGCCTCCTTGCACTTCACATCCCCAGCCATGTCTCCCTTGTTACTCTGATCCTCAACATTTACCACCTTCTCTCCCTGGTCCTTGTCCTGGTCACCCTCCTTTGCCTCCTCCTCAATCTTGTCCTTAACCTCGTCAACAGTGCACATGTCCTGCCCTTTAAGATCCGAGTTCAGCTCTTCTTTCTCCATCGTGTTATCCTCAACGTTCTTTCCCTGCTTGCCCGGCCCCATAAGATCAGAGTTCAGCTCTTCTTTCTCCGCTGTGTTCTCCTCAACGTTCTCTCCCTGCTTGCCCGGCCCCTTTTCATCAGCATTCACCGACCTCTTCCTTCTCTTCCGTCTTGTCCTCAACATTGTCACCGTCCTTGTCAACCAGATCCTCCACAACCTTGTCCAAATCTTTCTCAACATCCTTCTTAACAACATCGTCATCCAAAGACACGTACTCCTGCAAGGAGATGCAGTCATTCAGTCGCATATTATGGGGAATCCAACACATCAACACTATCCTACCATTTGCACATATATGTCATACCATTTGGCTTATTATGGTATACCAACACACCAACACTATCCTACCAATTGCACATATGATGGGCAAAGAAGCACATATCTTTCCTTTGTCGCCCCTCTCAGATAAAGTCTTCTTGCAATCTCTAGAAACTTCACTGATCCTCTCCTCAAGCACCTCAAACCTGCTCCCCATTTCGACCATCATGCCCCTGTAGAGAGCCTCAACCTTCGCCATAATCTGGGCCTCCAAACCGACGCTCGACGCGTCTGACCCTGGCTAGGTCCATAAGTGGCATCCTCTTGTCGTCGCTTCTCTCTACGAGCCCTCATGTGCTCGCCCACAATATGGTCAAAGAAAACGTCTAGAGAGTCTTTCTTGTACGAGGAATGCGGGTGAGCATCTTTCTCCTTGTGGGTTGGGTGCAAGATGGGCTCTGGCTTCGCGAGCAGAACGTGTTCATCTATGAAGTCGTCGGCGGGGGCGTCCAGGTTCAGGAAGGACTTCACATTCTCGTATCGGATGTGGTTGTTTGGGGTTTCCCATCTCAGACACCTCGGGATGATGGTGTCGTCAATGTTGCGCCCGAACTTATTCCCAATCTCAAGGAAGGTCTCATACACCCACAACTGCAAATAGAATATTGTAAGATATTAGAACACAGTTTGCATGACAAATTAAGATAGTTGGTAAGATCGATTTTTCCATTTGGTAGGATATTCATTCCCCATTGGTAAGATATAAATATCTATTTGGTAGGATATTGATACCCCATTGGTAGGATACAAATATCCATTTGGCATGCCACACCAACACATTTTCACAATTGGCGAAGGATTATAACATTTTGTAAAACTTCACTAACCTGGAAGCCCATGGGGAACTCGTACAGAGCGTAGGTCGACCTGTCTTTCAAGTGACTCTTTGCAGCCACTATGTTCTTCAACGTCCCATTGAGGCTTTCGTGTAGCCTCTTGTACACCAGCCTTCCCCAAGGGAACTCCAGAAAACGGTTTGTGTCCTTAAGCAGCAGCTTCACAACCCACCCCCTTATTTGTGTCTTCTTCTCCAACCCAAACAGAATGCCCTCCACTATGACTAGGAGGGCAAGCTTGTACTTTTTAATTAGGGACCCTGAGTCCGTCTCTTTTTCGTGGGCCCACGCTCTTTCAACATCCTTCAACGTCACCCTCTTCTTCTTAAATAGCAGGTAAATGAACTCTTTGTGGCCCCCCTCCATGACATCACTTGGGGCTGGTGAGTAGTTGAGGTCCGTCATGAGCGCGAACTCATGAAGAGAGAATCGAACGTGATTCCCCTGGAAGGAGTACCACGTCTCATGTGTCTTCCGAGTCTTTAATTGCCAGAGAAGGCAGTAGTGAACCAACTGTGTAGAGAATTTATTTCTCGACCTCATCTTCACAACGCCCCCAAACTGGCTCTTGCTCAGGGCTTTGTAATCCTCCCGGTCAATGGTGAGGTCGATGCCTTCCAACAACTCGAAACTTGCATGGGAGAAAGCCCTCCCTGAGAAGTGTTGTTTCTCTGGAACAACCAGGACAGCCTGCAAAACATGTAAGAATCTTAGGTTTTGACATTTTTTCCCTACCTTTACAACCACAACCATGTAACTATCTCAGTTTCCTTACCCCCTGGCTACTTGGTCCTGCACGGGCTTTCTTGTTCCCTGACTTCGTCATTTTATATGATGTTTAAAGTGGGGGTACCTGCTACACAATCACCAAACATAAATTCAGGTCACCTAATTTGTCATACATACCAACAGTGTCAATTTATTCTACCAACTTCATTTTCGTATCCTACCATTGCTGCTATCCTCTTCTGTCCTACCAATTTCGCATTTCATACATGTTTGGTTCATTTTACCTCTTTTACAACACATCATATAGGCAAGGAGATTAACCAAAACCAAATCACCATTTATTCACCATATTTTTAGGCATTTCATCAAACACTTGGTGGGCACTAACGATTTCAACACTAAAAAACCAATCAACCAAAAATTCCTTCACCCCACTCGGCATACCAGATGTGCAAATTTATCCTGCCAATTTCTTCACCCGGTCCTACAAAATCTGCTACCACAATTTCAGACACAACCTTCGATAATCTATCCTACCACATGTGCAGATATACCCTACCGATTACCCCTAATCTTGTGGATTCCCTACCCATCTGACCCCCTCCTTCCCCTTTTGTCCCCAATTTCTTACCCAACATCACCTAACCCTTACCCATCCTTTTCCCGACACCCACAAACCCTAATCGCACCCACCTCCCCAAAATCGACTCACAATGGCACCCCTAACCCGTCCTACTTCATTCCTCTACTGCTAGGCAACTACAACGGCACCCCGATGTCTCAATTTCTTCACAAAACCGCTTGTAACCGCACCCCCATTACCCCAAATTCGCAACTCAAACAAAAACTCCACAATTGCTTACCTTCGTCTTAGTCTTCAACCTTTTCCTTCCTTCTTGGCGGTGACTGATGGCCCTTCTTCTTCAACCGCTTCTTCCTTCTGTCGCTCCTCCTTTCTGGTTTTTCGTCTCTCTATGTCTGTCGCTTTAAGCCAAAAAATTGTAATCGTCTCTCTCCCTCCCTCCTCGTTTTATTTTGAGAAATCCTGCACCCTCTACAGCCGGTTACAAACAGTTCCAAAATACCGGCTGTTAAATTTGCTTGGGGGTAGAGAGGTTATTTTGGGCCAATTTTTTGGCTTGTGGTCTATTTGTGCAATTAGGCCCATTTTTTGGTCTAGTTACTACCCTTTCCTCTTATATTAACTAGTAAATTATTATTGGATTCTAACTGATCGAGGCAGGACCTTCCTTTCCCCTGGCCGCCGCCTCCCTCTCTTCTACTGCTTCGCCTCTGCCTTCCTCGGCCTCTTGGCCATGGTGCGGCGTTGCCGCTGCCTTCGGCTTCCGATGTGAGATCTAATCTTGAATCCGTCCTCACCAATCTTCAACCCTCTTCCAAAAAACTTTACCTTAACCCTAAATTTCCAAAAGCTAAATCTCTACACAAAATTCATCAAGCTAAGCCTGATAGCCTCCAAATTGTCCGCCTCCAAACAAGAATCGTCACATGCATCTGACCTAGAGGGCGCAACCGGTGGGATTTGGCCTCGTTGTGCCGTTTAGGCACCGACTTGGCCAGATCTCTCTATATCCCGACCTATAGCAGCAAACCGAGTGGTTGATTCCCGCTCTTGGTGTTGACGGGTGGTCGATGCCTCATCAACAGTACAAGATCTCAAGCTAATGCAAACACCACATCTACCCGAGGCTTTCCACAAGATAAGTTTGTTTATAATCCCTCTCTTCCTCTTCCCATTGAATTAAATCAGTTTCATAGCATAGATCCTTTGAATACCCCTATGATTCTTCCTACTAGAAATTTGAGCCTTTCTATTTGTTTGAAGATGAATCTGAGAAACCATGATTTTAATTATAGATCTAGTAGGACTGATTCCCACTCCAAATTGAATAATGCTTTTGATTCTCATATTGTTCATTTGGATCTAAATATTACCCTCTTGGTTTCCTCCTCAGGGGACCACCAAACCTATAGATCTATGACATTTCCTTGCAATATTAGCACTTATAAAGTGTATTTCAGCAACATGCATCACAATTTGTTTTGGAATACTATGAGATCTAACATTCTCATCCCTAAGCTTTGTTACTGGCCACCCATTTCTAGATCCTTTTACTCTTACATCAATCTATTTAGTTGTCAAATCTTATTTGTGAATTGCAATTGGAATGGCGATGCTTTTAACTCTATTCTGATCCTTTTGTTATACTTGAATAAATACTTAAGTAAGCTTAAGAATAACCTTAGCAATGGGATAAGTGCATGGATGATTAAGCAAAGGGACATGTGTTGTCTTGATACTTGCAAGAAGAAAGATGGGACTGGTCCCTTTTGCTGTCATGATTCTCCTATTAATCAGTGGAATGAAAGAAAAACCAAAACAGTTTTGTGTAATTCCTCACCCTTACAAACTATCCAGCATCTCCCCATCAAACCGCTCTGGGTCTTGGTGGTGGAAAGCTACAAAATATCTCTCAACCAAAAAGTTCAGACCAACACTCTCAACAAACCTTTTTGTAACAATCATAGGCCTATTTATGAATATAATTATTATGATATCTGCTATGATTTTCCTAGTTTATATCTAATTATGCAGCCATATAAATCCAACAGAAGTAAGGAGTTATCTTGGGTACTTAATCCAAGATGGATCTCTAGAGATTTTGGTCATTTCTGGTTCAACCGGAATGCAACCCTTAGACACCATAAAGGTATGTTTGCCTCTCAATCCCAAACAAACTTTCGGCTAAGCCCTTCAATATTGCCTTTGGGTGGTTTGGCGGCATGCCATCCCAACCTTACCCAACAACAATTTAGATCAAACCTTCTTCACAAATGTACACTCTATGCTCTCAATATTGAAGCCTCTTCTCAAGATTACTGCTGCAAGATTCACCAGGAGAAAAAAGACCAACCATAGAAGACACTCAGGATGAAAATGATCGATTTAAGTGGCAATACCAAGTTGTAACATTTACTCTTACCAATGAAGGCTCTGGATGGATCTTGATAGGGGGTACTAAGGATCCAAGGTTCTGGAAGCTGTGCAACAATGACTCTAAAACTATCATTTCCTATGTTATTACATCTTGCTATGTTGGTACTTGTACTTTTGAAATTTATAGTTGTTTGTTTGTTGTTTCTCGATTGTACTCTCGGCAATGGCTAGGCATTCCTGTTGGATTGCATGTTCCTGGACTCTGCCTCACCCTATTTTCCTCTGATGTTGGGGGTAGATCTAGGAACATCTCTATCTTTAATACTATGTTTAACTATTTCGATTATCCCATCTGCATCTATCATTTTACTGATGTTTATCATAATTCTTGTGTTGATCTTGGGGGCTGGACTTGGGGCTTCTCTGGAGCCTTAGTTAGAAGCGATCAACACTATAGCAACTGCTTCATAATGCAAGCTAAAGGTACGCCTCCTCTTACAACTCCAACAACAATCTGGTTGCGCCCCACTTCCTTACCCTCGGGTGAAGTGGTGGCAAACCAACCCAACCTTACTCATCAACACTCAATCCAAACAGTCGATCATAAACATTTACCTGAGAACCATTTAGCTATATGGCCTGTTCAAATAAGAGTACAAGGACACAATCAGCTCCAGTTTTTCAAAATAATGCCCAATGGTTACATACTATCAAATGTTACTCTCCTTTGGCCTGGATGGAAGTTTGCTTCTATGCATCCAATGGAACCCAAGCCAAAATGCCAAATCTATAACAGCCTAATAGGCAAATGTAAAGATTACAGTTATGATTAAGATAGGCTATTGGAATTTTAGGGGGTCTAAACGCCACCTCCTTCTCCAAGAAATCAACCAACTCAGATGTAACAATAGCTTAGACATATTAGCAATTTCTGAAACAAAATCCGAAGCTGCACCTACTGAAGATCAAATAAGAAGCACATGTTTTAATCAAGCATTATCAATAAGTTAAGTTGGCCACAAGGGTGGCATCTGGATCTTATATAAGAATAGCCTTATACTTAACAAAATGCAATGTCTTGAATCTGGTAACCGATTTTACATGATTCAAGTAACAATTGACAATTTCACATTAGTACTACTTTTCATCTATGCACCCTCAGTAGAATGTGAAAAAGATGAATTATGGGAAGAAATCTTCACAGTGGTAAACAAACACAAACTACCAGTTATAATCATTGGAGACCTAAACGATATAGAGAAAGATACAGAAAAGATTGGAGGTAATAACCCAGCGATATCAAGATTCAGAAGGATACTATATATCAAACAAGAGCTTAATCTACACACTCTCCCTTACATTGGATCCATATTCACATGGAGGAAGAACAATTCATCCACAAACAATACTTATGAGAGATTAGATAGAGCCCTGGCACACCAAGAGATTGTCACTAAATTCAATGATCTAAGAGTTCAACACCATTCCTTTTCCTCCTCTGATCACTGTCCAATCACACTATCAATTGGCTCAAAAGATCAGACAAAGGGTTCACACTTTAGATTCGAGATGGCTTGGTCTTTACAACAAAAAATGAAAGACATAATCACAAGAGTATGGCACAATAAATTTCATGGATCTCAAGCTTATAATTTTATGAAGAAGCAACAATTACTAAAAAAAATATCAAAAAATGGTGCAAAAATCAAAACAATAATATTCAAAAACAGCTACAAAAAATAGAACCTGAAATTATGCAATTACAGAAGCAACTCCCCTGGGGCTCCCTAACTACAAAGCAAGAAATAAAACTAGTCAATTTAGAAAATAAAAGGAAGAAAATGCTAGAATTTAATTATAAATTTTGGAAACAGAGAGCAAGAATTAAACATATACATCTAACAGATAAAAACACAAAATACTTTCAAATCAATACAAAAATAAGAAACTTTAAGAAAAGAATGAACTCCTTTACAACCAAACAAGGTCAGATTATAACTGACCAGCAACAGATAACAGATCAAATTACTGAGGAAATGGCTGAAAGATTCATTGGGAGACAACAAGGAAAAATTACTACAGAAGCAATCAGAAACATCCAACCACAAATCACTACAGAGGAAAACCAACAACTCATAAAACATCCAACAAATTTAGAAATTAAAAACACACTACTTAGCATGGCAGATGATAAATCGTCAGGTCCTGACATATTCCCGCCAGAATTTTACCTAAATTACTAGAATATTGTGGGTAATTCCTTCTGCAAAACAATTAAATCCTTTTTCCACTCTGGTAGCATCCTAAAGCAAATAAATCAGACTTTTATCGTCTTAATTCCTAAAGTAGAAGATCCACAAAATATCAATAACTACAGACCTATAAGCCTCTGTAATACAATTTACAAAGTAATATCTAAAATTCTAGCAAATAGAATTAGACAAATTCTTCCGAAAATTATAAGCCCCTTCCAAGGTGCTTTTGTAGAAGGAAGATCAATACAAGACAACACCTTAATAGCTCATGAAGTATTTCATACATTTAAAAAAAAAAAAGGAAAAAAAGGATGGATGACATTAAAACTAGACATGGAAAATGCATATGACAAGATTAACTGGTCATATATAGAAGCGGTACTAAAAAAGATGGGTTTCCACCCAATATGGATCAACTGGACAATGAAATGCATTACTACCACTACTTTTTCAGATCTAGTCAACAATACGGCGGGTAACCAGTTCAAACCAAATAGAGGAATTAGACAAGGTGACTCTTTAGCCCCTTACATATTTGTAATAGTAATGGAAAATCTTGCAAGAGAATTACACCATGAGGCAATAAAGGAAGATACCTTAATAGGCATCAAACTAACTAAGCAAGGAACTCCGATACATTTTCTTACGTTTGCAGATGACACCATAATTTTCTCAAAAACATCTCATATGAGCTTGCATACTATTCAAAACTCCCTAAACAACATTGCGAACATATCTGGATTAACCATAAACTACAATAAAAGCTCTATCCAATTCTCAAAAAATATGAGCTCAACATTAGCTACATCCCTAGCAACTCAAATGGGTATCCCCATATCGAAAACAATTGAGAAATATCTAGGAATCCCCCTAGTCAATGGCAGGGTTAAAAATTGCGTATTTGAAGACGCATTACAAAATTTAAAAAAACAATTGTCTAAATAGAAATCCTCCTCCATATCCCAAGCGGGAAGAACCATATTAATCCAATATAATCTCAGCTCAAAGACTAATTATCTTATGCAGAATTTTCTACTTTCAAAAGGAATACTTAACCAAATAGATCAAATTAACAAGAATTTCTTTTGGAACAAACTACAGTCTGAAAGATATATACCGCTAATAAGTTGGGAATCAATATGTAAACATAAAAATGAAGGAGGATTATGAATTAGAAAAGCAGAATCTTTAAACGAAGGTTTGCAGATGAAGCTTCTTTGGAAAATTTATACTGACAATACTAGTATGTGGGTAAAAATAATTAAGGAAAAATACTTACATACAATGGATATAAATGACAGAGATAATCAAAACACATCTTGACAATTTGGGAGACTTCTATCCCTAAGGAAAAAATTCAATCTTGGAATCAAATGGCTTATTGGCAATGGAAATCAAATAAATGTTTGGAGGGACCCATGACTGGATGGAATCAGCCTAAGTCAATACCAAGGATTGGAAGATACAAATCTTAAAGTTTCCCAGCTAATAAAAAACTAGAAGCAATGGAACCTAACACTCCTACAACGACTGTTCCCAACTCATATTATTGATCAAATCATACAAATTAAAATACCCACATGGGACACCAGTGACAAATTAGTTCGAAAACTCGAAAAGGATGGTAGATTTTCAACCAAATCTACTACACTTGTCAATCATAATACTAATAATACAAACATGGAAGATTGCAAATGGATATGGAAACTTGATATACCACCAAGGATCAAAAACCTTATGTGGAAGATAATGATCGATGGTTTACCTACCACACAGAGATTAAACAAACACTATAATAGAGTCCCAGCACAATGCTCACTATGTAATAGTGAAGATGAGAATACCACCCACTTATTCATCAATTGCAGCTTTGCTAGACAACTTATCCAAAACTATGAGAATGCAAGTGGTAAAAAACTAATCCTTAGAAAAGAGTACAAAGAAGATATTAAGGACATCCTTCGTTATAAAAAAAATAATAAATCAACGATAAAAGAATTAGGATTTATTTGGCAACCAATTTGGGATTCCAGAAATAATTATATATTCAAAAATAAAAACCCCAACTCGACAATCAATATAGCCTTTGCGATAATCTCAAATATAAAATGTTGGAACTCGGAAATGGAAGTGGAAAACAAATCCACCACTCGAAGCACTAATAGAAATAAGATTAAGTGGACTAAACCACCGAGCAATATCTATAAAATTAATATAGATGGCTCGGTTAAGCCCACGGGCTCTTGCCAAGTGGAAGGAGTTATTCGTGACTCAGAGAGCGGTTTACTAGATGTATTCTTTCAAAATACATCAAGAGGTACGATTTTATAGACTGAGGCAGAAGCAATCATTGTAGGCATTCAGCAAGCAAGAAGTAAAGGGATCCGGGAGGCTATCATTGAAAGTGATAACCAGACTATCATCAAAGCTATAAGCAAGAAGATCACTACTCCATGGGAAGTCACCCATCAAGTTGAAAAGATCATCAATATGGCCCAAGAGTTCGAGTTTATACAATTTAAACATTGTTATAGAGAAGCCAATCATGTAGCTGATTTCGTAGCTAGAAAAGGTATCGATTGTATTAGATCTACATCTCCACTTACTAAGGAGTTGTACACCATCATTCTAAGGGATGATCCTGGTTGTTTGTTATGATTTTCGTAGCAAACTCCAACTGTTTGCACACTGTAAAAAAAAACCTAGTAAATTCTTATTATAATACTATAAGATTATGTTTTGATGAGAAATCATATAAGTGACTAATAAATGTTGAATAAAACGCTATATTAACTAGTAAATTATACTATAAGAGTATGTTTTGAGGAGAACTCATATAAGTGACCAATAAATGTTGAATAATACATTATATTAACTAGTAAATTCTTATTATAATACTATAAGAGTTTGTTTTGATGAGAAATCATATAAGTGACTAATAAATGTTGAATAAAATATTATATTAACTAGTAAATTCTTATTAGAATATTATAAGAGTATGTTTTGAGGAAAACTGATAAAAGTGACTAATAAATGTTGAATAAAACCTTATATTAACTTGTAAATACTCATTAGAATAATTCAAGAGTATGTTTTGAGGAAAAATCATATAAGTGACTAATAAATGTTGAACAAAGCATTATATTAACTAGTAAATTCTTATTAGAATACTATAAGTGTATGTTTTGAGGAAAACTCATATAACTGATTAATAAATGTTGAATAAAACCTTATATTAACTAATAAATTCTTTTTATCTGAATTTTTTATACCAACCCTATAAATATTAAAATTGATATTTAAAAAATTCGCATAAGATACGGATACTGAACTAGTTTAATCATGTTGGGTAAAATATTATAAAAACATATAAATATCTAATTGAATTTGTTAAAAAAATTATTTGAAATATATATTGTATAACAAATAGTGAGCACGAGAGGGGGCGGTGAGCAGGTTTCATTGAAACTCCATGGAAACAGCTGGGGTTCAATGGAATAAGAGGAATGAGAAATGACACTTGAAATTTGGGTTAAAACCCCATTTTTTTTGGGTGAGTGGTAGGGTTTAGCTGCTTGAAATTTCAGGCGAAATTTTTTAGGGAAATTCCCCCCTTCTTTTATGGCGTTTCAAAAAATGCTATTAATTCTAAGGTGTTGATTTTTTTATTAGGTACAAATTCGTGCTCAGACAAGTTTGAAGCTCGAGAGGCTGACGAATCGGCAGACAGAAAAACCGTCAACATACATCAAACAAACACACAAATTTACACAGAAGAAAGAAACAACCCTATAACTCATAACAGTCGTCAGCCGGCGGAAGTGTCGAGGGAGATCCAAGGCAAGCCACGAAGGCCGAGAACATGGGAGAGTGCGACGACTCTCACGACGTCTCGACGCCGAGAAGGCGGAGAACAGTAACCACCATCAAAAAGGGCAAAACCTGGGGAAGTGCAGACCACCGACATTGCTCCCACCTAGATGAGGGATCTTCAAAGACCACGAACACCACCACGATCCTCTCGATCAGATAGGACGCCCGATACTATAACCCAACTCGGAACTAAATGCACCCACACCAAAGCAATGACCTGGCGCTAACAGAGGGAAAAAATACAAGCCAAAAAAGGAAGGAATAAACATCTGCCGAAAAAATGCGTGCAAACTCCCGGAACCAAATTTAAAGTTCAAGAAGGAATTATTTAAACAATTAACACACAAACTATAATCCAGACCCTTTTGGTATTTTGATCAACCCTTTCGGAAATTTTATCGAACCCTTTCGGGAGTTTTGTCAAACCCTTTTGGAATTAAATGCCCTTTCGGAGTATCGTTTTTAACCTTAACCGGTGGATTTACATATATATTTTATATTTTTATTTTGACTGCGTTTTTTTGAAAATAAATTTTCGGACTGCTTCGGGCCCAAGGACAATCCTTGGGCCCGAAGCACAATTAATCGGGTCATGAGCACAACCACCGAAAGGAAGAACATCCATGGAGGTCGGTATAAGGCTTGAGATGCTGAGACCAACCGAATAGGTCAACCGAGAGAGCTGGCGGCGGATCCGATCAACAAACAAAAGGATCGTCCAGCGCAACCGGGAAGAGAACCGAAGAACCCAAGCGAAGGAATTGTCCAGTGCAGTTGGGGGCGGTGGATGGAGTGGAACCCCGAAGGAGGAGGCCAGAAACCACAGAGGCACCACTGATATGGTCAGATCCACAACCACTGAGATCGGAAACCGAACAGACTCCGAGGAGGGGGGAAGAGGAGGAGGTGGGGCGGTAAGATTGCAACCGGAGGATCTAAAGGGAGAAGGCCAAGCATCCCCCAAGGGAAATCAAAGAAGGATGGACAGTTACAGAGCAAGGCACTTCGATTCTGAGGCAAGATTTGAAATCGGTGGTGCCAAGGAGTGCCGATCGGGACTGGGGTGATGTGAGAGGAATGCAGGCCGCCGGCGACACCGAGGCGGGCTTCGGATATGGGGTGAGCGAGTCATGAAGCCGATGATGACGACTCCGGAGCCGGACTCGACGAGAATGGCTCGGGAAGTGGTTGGGACCCGCTCCGCGGGAGGTGGAGCCACCAAGGGAAGAAGGAGATGAGTCGGTGGTGGCTAGGGTGGGCATACAATAGTCGGAGGCAGCGCACGAGCCACCGACGGTGGATGGCGGCTGCGAATTGCTATTCATTATTCTCTTGTCATTGAAGGAACATGTTTGAGCCCCCGGAGGGGAGTTATCCCAAAGAGAGAGAAGATTTAATAATTCTAAGGCGTTGATAAAACGTCATAAAATATAAATGTATATTTATATTATAATTTTATGGCGTTTGAAAACGTCATAGATTTTAAGACGTTTATAAAACGCTATAAATAATTTGCGTTAAAAATATTTATGACATTTTTGTATATAAACGCCATAATATGTATCTTTAATGACATTTTAAGATAAAAGTCATCTTTGTAATGTCATTAATAACCATGTATGCACTAGTGTAACCTCTTGCAAGGGTAAGATATGGTCAAACACCATAATGCATGAACTAATATAAGCAAGGTACATTTTTCAATTCAAAGACTCAAAAGTCGATTGCAAAATATGGTCATCCTCCATTTTCAATCTTCAAAGCCACCTCCAAATCATCTTGTTCTTGTGTTTCTCCAAGCAAAAGGCACCAAAAACACCCCCCATCTTTCTCCTTTTGAGACAAAGTGAAAAGGATCCACCACCGAGGTCAAATCCGAAGAAGACATAAGTTGTTGAGGATGTTTTCCGCCGCTAGTTGGAGCCTAGGAGGTCACTCTGTTCGTCTTCTTCCCGGTAATCTCCCTCGTTCTCCCTTTCCTTAGCTTGCTTTTTTTCTCTTCCAAACC
The DNA here is from genome assembly GCA_037127255.1 of Persicaria tinctoria. Lineage (NCBI taxonomy): Eukaryota > Viridiplantae > Streptophyta > Magnoliopsida > Caryophyllales > Polygonaceae > Persicaria > Persicaria tinctoria. Next base: position 51,278,186 of record JBANSL010000011.1, on the reverse strand, counting down.
TCATAAAGGTGGATCTCTATTGACTCCCCTACCTTCTAAGGTCGAGAAGAGCTTGATCCAACCCCTAAAAGAGCAAAATCGAGCCCTTACTCCCTCCTTCCCCTGTTTTTCCAAGGTAAGCTCGGCTGCACTTGTTTCCTTTCGTTTTGATCTCAAACCTTCATAAAAGAAGGTTTTTACTCCCCCTCTGTCTTTCCTAGGCTCAATCAGTTTCTTTCCTTGCCAATTTGAAGCTTTGAGAACCACCATATATCAAAGCCCTTGAAGTTTTCTCGAAGAACCTTGGGTAATCCATCTTCTGTTCTCTCCCTCTGGACCGCGTTTGTTTCATTTTATGTTGTTTGAGATCAGGGAGGGTAGTACCGGAGTTTAGGATTGGTTGGGGAAAGAATGCGCTGGATTCAAGGAAAAACCGAGTCAAACCGTTCGAATCTCGCCTCGGCGAAACCATGGTTGCCGCGGCGAGTTAGAACTGAGTCAGGAGGGAAAAAGAAGGCCTTTCACCACGGTGAGTGGCCATTTCGCCACGAAGAAAGGGTTCTCTCACAACTAGCGAGAGTCTTGTCTTCGCGGGAGCCATGTGGTGAGTTTCGTCGCGGCGAGCGACCATTTCGTCGCGACAAAACTAGCACAAAACCTTGGCCGAGGCTGGCTCCCCTAATTTTCCTAGACCCTTGGTTCAGTTTTGGGTTGAGCCAGGGGTTAACGTTGTTTGTGGATTTTAACGTATGAGTTTTAAATATATTTGTTTTGTTGGATTATTATAATATTTTAAAAGTATGATTTTAAAGAAAGTAAGAATGCTTTGATATTTGTTGATTTAAACATGTTGGAACCTTTTGGGTTCTTTGAAGTCTTTTAAAACCTTGGTGTATGTTGTTAAAGGTATTTTAAGATGCTCTCCAAATTTGTATTTCAAAAATGTTCTTGAAAGGTTTTGTGTTTTAAAACCGATATATCGGGATTCCTTTAACGTTGTAACTTTGACTAATTAACTGGATTTAACGAATTGAGAATGACCTTGAATTAATTGTATCTTACGGACCTTGTTTAACAAACTGATCTAACCTATCAGACTTTTGGACTTATTCTGAATTGGACCCTTTGGACTGTTTAACCAAACTTGACCTTTGGACCTTGCCTTGTGATTTGATTGAACCGATGGAATAATATATGATTGGGCTGGATTTTTGGACTGAGATTGAGACATGGACGTATTAAGGAGATGTGTTATGATAAATTGATATAAAATGGTTAACCTTTTGGATATCTCGACTTTCAGATGTTTTCTCGTGCTTCGACAATTTTGACGTACTTATTGGATGATTTCTGGAAATGCTTTTGAGTGTGTTTCTCTATGCTTAGTTAATGGAAATGTTAAGTCTTATCGCACCTTTTATTATTCATATATGCTAGGCGTCTAGTGACTTGCTTAGACTTTCGCTATCTGCTACTCCCTCTGTTTCAATTTAATAGTCGCTTTAACCCTATAATTTTGTTTCAAATTAAAAGACGTTGTACATCTTAATTCAGCTTTACTGCATTAATTACTTACGGAGTACGTGCTATTAAATTTATAAAAAGTGGTTACAGTAATTAATTTGTTTTTTAAATTGTTAAATTGGCTCCCAAATTTGAATTTGCCTCTCATATATATATAAATAATGGAATGTGAAAGGGTAGGGTAATTAAAGAGTTTTCTAGTACAGAGTATGATTAGTATAGGCAAGTTGACATTTCTTAATATTCGTGTCCCGAGTTAAACGACTTTTATTTTGAAACGGAGGGAGTATTACTTTTGTTGTTCACCTTTTCCAAGTAAGTTCCTTCAGGAGCTTACTCAGATTGATTCTCACATGCATGTAGTCATATGATATACTAGGTGTTGCATATGCATGATCGCATCATTCATGTGTTATCCTGCTTAGGTTTGCTCACTTGAATGAGCATCTATTTACTCAATGTGTTTGAAAATAGAACGACCGTTATCTGTGAGTACGTCCTAGAGTCCTTTTGCCAAGGTCATAGGACATCCCAATCTCATCGGGGTTGTCCTTATCGAGTCATTTATTTTACAAGATATGAGATGAGCTTGATTCATTATATGAGCTTGATTTATGATGAGCATGATTTGCGATATGAGCATGATGACGAGATGAGTATGATTATTGATGAGCATGATTATTGATGCGCATTTAATTATTATGATGGATTGGATATGCTATAACATCGAACTGGTCAGTGTCTACACTAACGGGAAGAGGTGCAGAGGTAGGAGAGGGACATGCCACTTGTCATTCTATGTGGATCCATTTAATCGCTTTCTGCATATATAAATTGCAAGCATGCTTTGCGTTATTTAAATTCCAGTAATGCATTAGAGCATCCTTTATTCTAGGTATATGCGTATATATATGATCGCAGTGGGACCGAGCCCCGTGTGTGAGCCTCAATTTGATCTCTTCTTCTACTATTTTTTCAATGGCGGGTTTATCCTTTTGGGACGTTTCATCGATCGAGAGACTGACTATCACCAGATCGACTTGATACTTTGGATGATGTTTTATACTCGTTTTACTTGGTTTTGACCCGGCCATGCCGTGGCAAGTTGTACTCTGATTTCCGTTCCTTATGCTTTGAACTTCAAACCGTTTTTGAGCGACTTAGACAATAGGACAGGTTCAGGGTCTTTAGGACCACCTCCACAACTTGTCCGATCCATGGGTCTTTAGGACGTAGTATGTACCTTCTCACATCCGGATTCATATAGGAAGGGGGGAGAATACACTACTAGAATTTTATCATTTAACATCGGGTAATAGCCGATGTCTTTCAAAAAAAAAAATTGATGTCTATGTGGGTGATGTAAAAAGTCAAAACTTTTTAACATCGGGTAATAGCCGATGTCTTTGTATGCTATAACATCAGTTATATTTTTAAATCCAATGTCTTTGATATGTTATAACATCGATTATAAAACATACCCAATGTTATAACATACAAAGACATCGGCTATTGCCCGATGTTAAAAAATTTTGACCTTTTACATCACCAACATAGACATCGATTTGTTTTTTTGAAAGACATCGGCTATTACCTGATGTTAAATGGCGTATTTGTAGTTTTTTTTTATTATCGTAGCCTTGCGGGATTTGAACCCACGTCTTTGTGTTTAAACACAACGCTCTACCATTTGAGCTAGTAGGCTTCAAATTAAATAATGTGTTCTTACATAATAGAATTATTAAAGACTCCCTAAAATTTCAAAACTAGGAAAATCAAACATCAAAATAGAATTGTACGTACCACCATATATATATGCTAATACGAGAAACTTGGCTAACTATATACTGTACTTAATAAAATATAACTAATTTTGGATCGGAGTTCCTCTTCAAGCCGGTAAGATAAGTTGTAATGAACTTAGGGGAAAAAAGAAGATCAAACATAAGAATTGAAAGGACGACAACATAAGAATTGAAAGGACTGGACACCGACTTTAGACTTTTAAATAAAAACCCATTATAAGCTACATTTCAAAGCAAAGGAGTTCAGGTTTTTTCACTCGACAACATAAGGCAATTGAAAGGACTGGACACATCAACAAATTGACAATATGAATGATGTCAACTTTACCTCGTTGCCCTCATGGAACTCCTCCAGGCAAATTGGGCATTCACTGCAATCAGTTGGAACATCCTTCAGTCTGAACTTAGAAAGTTCTTGGGTAAGTGCTTCAACCACTTCCCCCTATGAAAAAACACATATTTTAAGAGAATTCAACATAGGGGTAGCATATCCTTTGGTATTTGACCAAGAAGCAACATGATCAAGAATCAGGTGAGAAATGACATAAGTAGGATTGACCTTCAATTGAAGGTTTCATGCAAGAGACATTTAGATGTAATTGCTCGGGATATTTACAAGTAGCTATGTTTTCAAGTTCAATGATAGATGACGTATTACTATACCACCTATGAAGTTATTCTATTTACTGGAAAGAGATTTGCAAACATAGGATCAAAGATGGTAGTCAACATCCTAGCAGATACCCGAGCTGCAGTCAAGTAAAGTCCTGGATGATAGGTAGCAGCATCCTCTCATCTCTTGTCCAGCGGCCTCAAAAACCCAATCAGGCACCCAGATCATGTCAACCATGACCTGACAATAAAAAAAAGTAGGGAATTCCAAATGTTTATTAACAAGAAGACACTGAAGAATCCTCATTTCAATGTACTAAGTCATACTTATCAACGAAAAGACATACTCCATATTCTGAAATAGAAATGCCCTGTTGAGCACGTAGTCGGAGTGCTTGTCTTCGAACTAACCACTATAAATAGCAAGGAAACATATACAAAAAAGTTACAAGCCAATAGCATTGTACATCAACAAAGAGAACGGCAGCCAAATTTTTTTCAACTTGCAGCGAATTAATTCCAGTAATAGAGTAGAGGTAGAGATCAAAGTCAGCAACATAGGATAAAAAAAGGCGGAAGACAATCTAAAAGAGTATAAACCTTTCCAATACAATAGCAAGCAATGCAACAGAGTCCACAATAGCTAAACAACAACCATATAAGAAAACCCCACGTCTGACCTTGTTCAGGCAACTGCAGGAGCATTAACACATTAAGCTCGCACTGATCACAAACACGAACAGGCAGAGAACTAAGAAAAAACAAGAATGCTACTTACACAGCTTATTGCACCAGTGAACCACATTGAACCAAAGATAGTCCAGAGCCAGAGAAAGGGATAAAGTAGAAGAGAGAGAACTGCAAGAATTACTACTCTACCACATAAGCGAGCATATCTCTGTTGCCGACCAAAGTCCAATCCCATCCCGGCAGAAGTAAAACTGTTTTAATTCATAACCCTGTGAAAAATGAATATATTTCCCAAATCAACCCATTTTCATGATATTTAAGGCAGAAGTCGACTCCTTGTTATAAAAATCAAATAGCTTTAAACTAGAGCTAATTTCAATTCTTTCACTCAATCATCAAATTTTCCATAAAAAAGTCTACACAATTTGCTTAATTATTAGCTAATTGTCGACATGTAAGGTAGATTCAACAAGATTTTTAACGATTCTAGAGCAACGAATGATACCACATCAAAACCCAAAAGGCTAAAACATTTTCACATATTGATAAAATTTCAACCTAAAATTCAATTCTAGATTTCTCATTGCAAATTTGCATCAGATTTAAGTTTCATAATTTCCAATTCTTGTAATACCAGTAGTAACCTCTGAGCTTTCAACTACATGATCTGCCAAAACACGGATCTGCATACACAAGATGTTCTCTTTTTATCAAATATTGTTAAAAAAACATTAAGAAAATTACTAGAGTGAGCAAAGTACAAGAAAAAGAATCCCACATCTTCTTTTGTTGTGTCAGATAAAATAATCAGGACATGGACCTCCACCTTGAGAACCATACTAGTAGCACCTTCGTGGGCTCCTGAAACAACCTTCATACGATTTCCAGGCTCAAAGTATTTGCAAAGATCTTTCTCATTTACTGAAAGAGTTTTCTCATTATTCCAATTTATCAACTTGAAGTTTCTTAAGAGAATAATTACTCCAAAGAAAAACACATACAGGATGAAGCTGATGATGCCTGCAACACGCATACAGTAGGGGAGGGAGATGGAATCTAAACTGATTTGAACCCTAAATCAAGAACCCTAACCCAATTTCAACCAAAAGAGGAGCAATATAGAACAGGGTGTTTACCTTCTCGAGGAGACGTGCTTGTGCACCTGGGTAAGCACGCTCATATGGTCGAGGTATGAGCAAACTCACATCGGCGGATCTAGGCACAAGCAGGAAATCTTAATGTCAATCTTCAGCAACCCTGGAATCGCTGCTCCATTTGAGCTCGAAGACGTGAACGCTAGATCTAAAAATTAAAGAATGAAATTAAACAACAAAAACCCTAGATTTGAATTTGAGAGGAGCATTCCAGGTCTCAAAACTCAAGAGAAAGTCGAAGGGAGGCGGAGGATGTGAACGCTTACCAGAGAAGATTAGAAGCGGCGGAGGGAGCAAGAGGGCTAAGCGACGAAAGACGCGGTCGTTGTCGTGGTTAGGCCATCGCCTAGAGATAAGCCAGTGATGGGAGGAGGCCGGATTTGGAGGAAGGAGGCCAGATTTGGAGCAGAGAGAATGAGACGATGATGGGAGAAGGATTTGGAGGAAGGAGGCGGCAAGATTTCGCTCCAGCGAGAAAGGAGAGGGACTTCTGTAGACGGGAAAATGGAACCTTGGACGGAAACGGTGAGAGGGTTGGATTTAGTCGGGAATCTCATGGGCGGGCGTTCGAATTAATTCATTATTCGGTTCCGCGATTTTTATGAAAAAAATTAAAATAAATATTTAACATCGGCCTAAAATATAGGGTGATGTCTATTTTATTTTTAACATCACACATTTTAAAAGCGATGTTAAAAAACTATTTAACATGGCAGGTTTTTCTTGATGATGTTAATGAACCGATGTTAAATAGCAGAATTCTAGTAGTGCTACTAAGGCTAGTAGGTGAAGGTAGTTGGATCCGACAAGCGTATCTGCCCAAGCATCAACCAATTCAAATTAATTGCCTGGAATTAGAAAATTGTTTGGTTAGAATATTAGCTAGCTAGGGGTTAAGCCAAACACTACCGGCCTTCGTCCACAAACACCACTTTTTTAATTTTTAATGGAATTGTTTAAAAACTTGAGCAAGAAATGTTACCTTGCTATAGCTAAAGTATAGTAGCTAGCTAGAGCCTAGAGGCATGCAAGTTGGTAAGAACTCGCACAACACTAAAAATTCAAATACATGGAATTTAGTAATGGGGTAAACAACTTTTGAATTGGTGTATCTTTTAAAATGTTGAAAGAGTTTTTTGTTTCTCGTCCAACATGATGCATGCATATATGCATGTAGGTCTATCGTTCTTAATTTCTTCTTTTTTTAATTCCAAATAAATGCAAGCTTGTTTATATATATAGTATCCATTTCCAGCATGTACGTACACTAGATTAATTTCAAACCTACAAAACTACCTTAAACCCAATCAATATATATATTAATGTGGACCCGTACGTCTATATATATAGCTAGAGAGAGATCGATCTCAGTTATTTAATTAGCTTCCCCCTGAATTAATTCCCATGCATTAATTTTGTTGTTGTGATGGAGATTTCATCACTGCTATTAGCTACAGCAGTTATTGTGAGCATGGCAGCCGGTGGGCTTGCAGGAGTAGTCGTCGGAAGTGAAGACAGCCCTCTGAATCTGATCAACGAATTCTACAAGGAAACATGCCCTCCACTTGAAGAGATGGTGAGGTTCATTGTGAAGAATGCCGTCCTTGCAGATCCTAGGATGGCTGCCTCCTTGCTCCGTCTTCACTTCCATGACTGTTTCGTCTTGGTTAGCTAGCTTGTTGTATCCATCTGTTTTTCATTTTTGATTTCATACTGCATATATATATATGGTTTAATTAGCACTCGCTAGCTCGTACGTGTTGTAGGTACTCATTATCAATCATTTCTCGTTTGATTAATTTCTCGTTTGTTGTTCGTTGAACATGCATTCATCTAGGGTTGCGATGGTTCAGTTCTCCTGGACAGCGAGGGAGGCATAGTGAGCGAGAAGGGCGCTGGACCAAACTTGAATTCCTTGAGAGGATTCCAAGTGATCGATAAAATCAAGTTTGCTGTTGAACAAGTCTGTCCTTTGACAGTCTCTTGCGCTGATATATTGGCAATTGTTGCTCGGGACGCTGTCGTTTTGGTACTTTCTGTTAGCATATATTATTTTATATTTGTCCATATCATGTACAGTGACAAATATAAAATAATATATGCTAACACTTTCTTCCTATCTTTCAGTCTTCGATTATATCTGTTTATGGGCAATTGTTGGTAGTTGTAACAACCAATGTACAATACATCAAAGGGAAGAGTATAACCTAAAAGTTTGAAATGTGCGCGTTGTTGTTGTTGTTGTTTTCAAACGATATATATGAAAAAGAGAGGAGGGCCATATTGGGAAGTTCCCTTAGGGAGAAGGGATTCATTGAAGGCAAGCATAAACGATGCGAACAAGCTAATACCATCTCCGAACTCGTCCTTGGCAGAGCTTATTTCCAACTTCCAACAACAGGGGTTGGACCGAGGAGACTTGGTTGCGTTATCAGGTATTTTTTTTGTTTTGTTTTGATACAAGAAAAGGTTTGGTAATGGCTAGCATATATATGCTAGACCACCAACAAATAGCGTTATCGATCAGGTACATAGTGCCTGTTCGTACTATGTATCTAGTAGGGATATATCGGATGATGCTTCTAACTTCTAAGTGGAGCATTGATCAAAATTTATATATAATAGTTGATCGATGAATTAAGCATGATCTAGAATGGATGTTTTCTATTTATGAATTAACTCACGTAGCGTAACACGGTCTGTTGCATATACATACCCAAACCCAACAGGTAGCCACACTATGGGATTAGCAAGGTGTGTGAGCTTCGCGAAAAGGATGTATGACCCAACAGTCGAGGAAAACAGGTACCCAAGATACTCGATGTTCCAAAGGTTCCTACGAAGTATGTGCCCAGCACCTGGGAACAGCAACAGGGTGGTGGGGCTTGACTACAGGACATCATTCATGTTCGACAACTACTACTACAGGAACCTACTGGAAGCCAGGGGGCTCTTGCATTCAGACAACGTGCTTGTACTTGAGGGAGATGAAGATGGCTTTGTGATGGAGAGAGTGTGGTCATATGCCTACAACCAGCACCTCTTCTTCCAATCGTTTTCAAACTCCATTATCAAGATGGGAAACATAAATGTACTCACTGGGGACCAAGGAGAGATCAGGAGGAACTGCCGCTTTCTAAATACTTAAAACACCGTACTTTAATCAATTTGTTGGTTGTACGTAGCTATATCTACCAATTAACCAGATTGTGTGTGTGTTTTTTTTGTATCAATTAATTTAATAATGAAACGTACGTAGGGGTCTTTTATCATGGAAAATGTGAGAGAATTGCAAGCATTATAACAAACATATATATTGTTTCAATTTTTTGTTCATCTCAATTTAACTGTGCTTCAATTTTTTGTTCTTTTCTTTTCCCATACCATTAAAGCCAAATAAGAAGAGCACAAAATAGGGCATGTTCGATACTTACCAGGGTATCCTCGTAACATTGTACTAATTCTTTGTAGATCTTATACTCTCAACTTCTTAGATTATAAAAGTCAAGAGTTAGATCTCGATATGAGAACAAATCAAAAGCTTACGGACTCCTAGGGGTGCGTTAGTGTTTCTAACTTAGCAGAAGCTAGTAAGCACAAAATGACAGCTTCATTAATGTGTGCGAGCGGTAGAATGATAGAATTGATGTAAAGTCCTCCTTGAGGGTTTCATTCATTAATTAATCATATATATATAGGTTACAATATGAAGACTATGTAATCTATCAAACCCCCGCATTCGAAGTGGAGGGTCCCGTACAGTGAGACTGGACCGAAAATCAAGGAACAACTGACGAGGTAAACCCTTGGTGAATATATCAGCGTACTGATAGGAGGACGAGACATGTAGAACACGAACATGTCCAAGAGCAACCTTGTCCCGAACAAAGTGGAGATCGAGCTCAATGTGCTTCGTGCGCTGATACTGGACTGGGTTGCTAGCCAGATAGACGGCGGAGACGTTGTCAGTGTTGACCAGGGTGGCCTTCTGAAGAGGGCAGCGGGGCTCAATGAGGAGATTGCGCAGCCATGAGCACTCGGAGACAACGTTGGCGACGCCCCTGTACTCAGCCTCGACGCTAGAGCAAGACACCACAGACTGTCGCTTCGCTGACCACGACACAAGAGTATCGTTGAGGAAGACACAGTAGCCAGACGTGGAGCGACGTGTGTCAGGACAACCACCCCAATCCGCATCAGTGTAAGCGACGAGGTCATGCCAAGAGGAAAGGGTGATCGTGGTGCCCAGCTCGAGGGTACCCCTGATGTATCGGATGATCCGCTTCAAGGCCTGAAACTGGGGCTCCCTGGGCGCATGCATAAACAGGCAGATCTGCTGAACGACGTAACCGATGTCTGGTCGAGTAAACGTAAGATACTGTAATGCACCGACGAGGCTCCGGTACAACGTCGGATCATCAATCAGAGGACCAGAGTGAGCACTGAGCTTGTTGGAGGTATCCACAGGGGTGACGACTGGCTTGCAATTGCTCATCTTGGCCCGAGCAACAATTTCGGCAGCATACTTACTCTAAGAGAGAAACAACCCAGATGCATGACGTTGCACAACGACTCCCAAGAAGTAAGACAACGGACCCAGATCTGACATGGCGAACTCGGCGCTCAACTAGGCAATAATAGACGTCCGAAGAGCATCAGAAGAGGCGGTGAGGATGATATCGTCGACATATAGTAACAGAAAGGACATGTTTGTGCCTCTGCGATAGATAAACAAAGACGTATCCGAGCGGTTGCCAACGAAGTCCAAGCAGAGCAGATGAGATGCAAGGCGCTGGAACCATGCCCGCATAGCCTGTTTCATACCATACATAGAGCGCTTCAGGAGACACACGTGCTTGGGACGATCAACATCAACGAACCCTGACGGATGAAACATGTAAACTGTCTCATTCAGATGGCCATGCAGAAAGGCGTTCTTGACATCCAGTTAATGAATAGCCCAATGTAGCGATAACGCTAAGCTCAGGACCACTCGGATAGTGGCAGGCTTGACGACGGGGTTGAATGTCTCATCACAATCAATATCTGCTTGCTGAGATCGACCATTAACCACAAGACGAGCTTTGTAGCATCCCAACGATCCATCGGAGCGGAACTTGTGGCAGAAAAGCCACATGCAGCGAATGACGTTCGCCTCAAGAGGGCGAGGAACTAGAATCCAGGTACTATTCCTTGTAAGGGCCCTGTATTCATCGAGCATAGCCGCCTGCCAATTCGGGTCGAGGAGGGTTGTTTTGTGGGAGGTGGGGATGGGGGAAAGGGAGGCCGGAGGGGAGGGAGGAGAAGCTACGGGGACGGTGCAACGGGCGCAGCATGTGGTTGCGGCCGCGGCAAGGGAGGGGAGGTAGGGGCCACGACAGGGGTGTGTGCCGCGGGCGCAACACCATGCTGCGGCCGCGGCATCTGGCGATGCGGGATGGTCATGGGTGGGGTGTGAGGCTGAGGGTGGGTGGTGTTGGGGTGGTCCGAGGTGGACATAGAGAAAAATTGTCTCGGTCTGAACACACCGGAGATGCTACGGGTGTGCGGTCTGGTGGTAGGGGGAGGCGGTGGTGGGGGCGGTGTAGGGGGAGAAGCAGAAGCACCGATAGAGCTCTAGGGAATGAGGAAATAAGGGAAGGGAGACTCTGACTCGGACTGGGAGACAGTGGGGGTGGGAGAGGAGGGAGAAGGGGAAGCGAGAATCATCAAAAGTGACATGACGTGACAGAATAAGCTTATGGCTCTTAACATCGAGGCAAAGGTAACCACGATGATCAAACGGATAGCCGAGGAAGATACATGGAGTGGAGCACGGGTGGAGCGCGGGTGAAGCTTGTATGGGGCGGTAGAGGACTGGTTGGGGAAGCACAAGCACCCGAAGGTACGAAGGTGATCATACCTAGGCAAGGTGCAATATATGGCCTGAGTGGGAGAGCGTTGGTGTAGGGTAGTAGATGGGAGAATGTTGAGGAGATAACATGTGGTGGATAAGGCATGAGGCCAATAGGTAATGGGAATAGATGCGTGAAAGAGGAGAGAGTGCATCATGTTGGTTATGGTTCTAATGATTCGTTCAGCCTTTCCATTCTGTTGGGAAGTATATGGGCAAGACAACCGATAGGAGATCCCATTTGTGGTGAAGAAAGAGTGAAGGTCTTTGTTATAAAATTCATGGCTATTGTCACATTGGAAACATTTGATGGATGTGTGAAACTGTGTTTTAATGTAGGCATGGAACTTGACAAAGATAGGAAACACTTGGGACTTGAATTGTAATGGAAACACCCATAGAAAATGAGTGTAATCATCAAGAAACAATAGGTAGTACTTGTGACCCTCCTTGCTAGGCACGAGAGAGGTCCAAATGTCACTATGAATGATATCAAAAGGTGCAAGGGTGGAGTTCAAAGACCGTTGGAACGACAGTCTTGCATGTTTTCCTAACTGACAGGAAGAACATAAACTAGAGCGGAGGTCTTTATTACAATTGACAAGACTTTGAGAACAAAGGACATCTAAAACGGCAGCACTGGGATGGCCAAGGCATGCATGCCACAGGCTGGACGACGATGCCGAGAGGGCGACCGGACACGACTGACGGGACATAGAGGTCGGTGTGATAGGGTAGAGCTCCCCGGTGTTGTTACATCTTAGGCGAGTAACCCCCGTAGTAAGATCGTTCACAGAGAAACCAAATGGATCAAACGTAAGAGAAATATTATTGTCAGTAGTGAACCGACGGACAGAGATAAGGTTTTTGACAATCTTTGGGGCAATGAAGACATTGTTAAGGTGTAGTGGGTGGGTTGGGTTCTGTAATTTGGCATGGTCAATCCCCGAAGTAGCAAGGCGGCCACCATTGCCGACGATAATAGAGTGTGCAGGACCTTTAAAGGAAATAGAAGAGAGGTTACCTCCAGTGTCCATGTACCAAGAAGAGTCGGGGGATGTCAGCTGCATAGAGGAGAAGGCGTGATGTTGGTGATTGTAGAAGGCCATGTTAAAAGGTTTTTTTTTCTTCAGAGAAATAGGTCGGGGTTTGGATCTGGGATGAGGGGCTCAGATCCGGGGTAGTGGTGGCAGAAGGGTTTGGATCTGGTCTGGTGGTGCTCGGATTTGGGCAGTACAGAAGGAAGGCGTGAAGATGGGATGTGTTGGGTGCATTGTGTGGGTGCGAGAAGAGAGAAGAGGGGTGCGGTGGTGATCGAGGCGGCCGGATCTGGAAAAGGAAGGGCTAATGGTGGTCGGCAGGTGAAAGTGGTGGTCGGATCTGATCGGGGAAAGGAGATGGCGAGGGAGCGAGAGAGAGACAGAGGAAGGAAGGGGATGGGGCTTGTGGAGTCTGGATCTGAGACGCGACGAGGGAGGACAGGGTTGTGGTGACCGGCGACGGTGAGCAGGTGGTGGCGGTGCAGGTGGAAGGTCGGAGGAAGAGGATGATCGGTGAGAACAGACTGGTGGGTGGGGGAAGTCCAGTGAGGGAGGACAGCGGCGGTATGAGGCCGGCGGCGGTAAGAGGAAAGGTGAGGTGGGAGGATCAAATTAGGGTTCCGTGAGGAAGAAAATGATGTGAGTAGGGGTGTTATTCGAGCCGAACGAGTCGAGCTTGGGAAGTTCAAGGTTGTTCGTTTGTTAAACGAGCTCGAGCCGAGCCGAACCTAATTTTTAAACGAGTTTTTTATTTTGTTCAAGCTCGACTTGTTTAGGAAATGAACGAGCTCGAGGCGAGCTTTTTTTCGAGCTTTAAGAAGTTCTACTTGGTTATAACATGTTAACTTAAAGAAAATTTTAGAAATTCCATAGAATTCAAGCTATTCGAGCTTCATTCGAACGAGTCGAGCTTTCAACCGAGCTTAAAATTTCGTTCAAGCTCAGCTTGTTTAAATAAGTGAGCGAGCTCGAGTCGAGCTTTTTCGAGCCGATCCCGAGCCAAGCTCGAGTTGTTCAGTTCATATAACAACCCTAGATGTGAGGTTCCATTCAAAGTCTTAACAAGAAAATAGAGATTTCGTCGCTTAAAGTGTTTGCTAATGACATAAACTTCCTCATCAGGTGGTCAAGGAAAGATCATCAAGAAAAGTCTTAACAAGAAAAAAATAATTTGCTCACAAACAACTTTTTGCGATGGCTAGTCGCTATTATAATTTAGCGACTAATATTTTCCTCGTCAAAAGTCATACATTTTTTGTTGCCAAATAAGTTTCAAGATTAGAAAATGGTTGATGAATATATTTGTTGACGAAATAAAATTTTGTTGCTATTTTTTATTTAATGGTTGATTTTTTTTTCATCAGAATGTGGCTAGTGCCTCTAGTTGTTATTCAGATTAATTGAGGGAAAAGGCCCCAGAGTAGCTAGGGTTAAAAAAGTTACATAAAATATCAGGAAAAATAGCATATTCAGTAAAAGAGGTGGTGCCTGTAAAGGAGGAATTTTTTTTATTAGAGTAAATATTCGGTTGGTTGGACCTAACTGATAGCATCCTTTCATATGATATCAATAAGATCATTACGTGATGACAGTGCAAACCCAGAAGAAGAGTGGTTAAGGTGTGCAACCTTATCTACAACTCTATTCCCTTCCCAGCGCACATGGGAAATTTTTGTTCTCAAGAAGGATTCAATCGTCCATTTAATATCTCCCATTAGAAGCTGTATTTCACATGGGTACATAGTTACCTTGCTATTTTAAGTTTTAGATAATTTTAAGGGAGTCACCTTCAATGATTAGTCTTGCATGTATTAGTCTTTCCCTTACGGCAAGGGCTTCTGTCATGACAGGAGTTTGTTTACCAAATACATTGTTTCCAAGATTGATTGGGTTACCACTCCAGTCCTGAATAATGTACCATCCACTACTCATCCCCTCTCGAGATATTGCTCCTTCAAAATTCAATTTCCTGAATCCGTTTTCTGGTTTCCTCCATCTAACATTCTTCCTATTTTTCGTGCCTTTGTCTTATGTAACCAATCAGAATCGTTGTCATCTTCATTTTGGTTAGCGTTTTGCCAATTTTCCTGAGTAGCTTTTACTCCTCCGTCATTTCCTGGGGCGAGGGAATTCTATTGTTCCTTAATGTTACTTGATTTAAAAAAGACCATGTAATTAAGCCACCAGTTTACAGCTAGTTGTTCCTTTTCTTCTTTGTTAAGTTGCTCCCCTAATTCCCTCATGATCTCTTTAATGTACCTTGTTGACTCTATAATAGGGTTCGTAATATCTTCCACCTTCTGAGAGTGAAGGCAAGATCTTTTAATGAATTCACACTTGATGAATATGTGTGTCTAGACCTGTCAAAACACAACCCGACCCGGTGACCCGACCCGACCGACCGAAATTTTTTGGGTCAAGACCCGAAAATTTTGACCCGGAAATTTTTTTCGACCCGAACCCGAAAACCCGGAAATTTTCCGGGTAATCTGGGTTTCGACCCGGTGACCCGATTGACCCGGTAATTTTGACCCGATTGACCCGGTTGATTTATAATTAAATATAATTAATTTTTTTAATATTTAATTAAAATTTATCACAATATTATCAAATTATGATTTTTTTAATTTAAAAAAGAAAAATTTGACAAACCCGAAATCGACCCGAACCCGCCCGAAACCCGGTCAAACCCGGGTTCTAATCAATCCAAAAAACCCGGAACCCGTTTTACCCGGGACCCGTTTTACCCGTGACCCGGAGTGACCCGACCCGAACCCGACCGGAATGACCCGTTTGACAGGTCTATGTGTGCCTCATCTTCCCTTCCTGCATCACAAAAAAGATAACCATCCAGGATAGGGATCCCCTTTAGGAAGTCCATTTTGACAGAGTTTCCACATAAAGTTTTTAACCTTTGGTAAAGTACGTGTTTAGTTTCCAAACCCAGTAGTTTGGGTCATATTCTTCTCTATCTTGATTTGTTATAATTTTCATGGCGCTTGCCGTTGTAAACCATGTGTCAGGCCATCCCGCTGCGCAATTATATACTCGCTGACTCAGTTATTGGGATGTAATTTGCTTATTTGAGTTGATCCAAATGAGGCCTGATTTGAATTTATCTACGCTTTTCACCACTTCCAAGAGGCATTGCCTTTCCGCTTATAATTTAGAATGTCGGTTTCCTTCATGTATTTGTATTTTATAATTTTTTTCCCATTAATTATCTAGTTCTGCTAGCATTTTCTACAACAATTTCATTTGGGGAGCTTCATTCATGTCTTTAGATTTCCTTAATTAATCACAATCTACATTTTGTTTTTGGCTTACATATTCTAGCTCAGCTCATGAGTGGTCTATATTGCACATCTTTGTTCCAAAAGAAGATTATGTTTACTTGATCTAGTTCTCTGTGGATGTTGGTAGGAATTGAAACATAAAACTTTGTATTGTGTATAGTGGTTTAGCAGTCAGATTCGAGTTGATTAAGATTGATTGTCCTTGTTGTGAGAGAGCATTAGCTCTCCATTTTGTCAATTGTTCTTTTGATTTACATGTAATATTCTCAAAGGTCTCCTTATTTACTTTCCCATTGATTATAGTACATCCAAGATAACTTTCTAATGCTTTAGTGTGCGGGATTTGAAGGTTTTGTATCAAAGCATCGATTCTTGAGTTTGGTACCCCTGGTGTGGTATGGAAGTTTTTTAACACCCGACGATTATAGTACATCCAAGCATTGTTATTAGAATTCCGATCCGGATCTTTAGAATCTTAAGATCCTACGATCCTACCTAGGGGCCCGATCCGGATCTATGCATATGATCTTTTTTTGTAGGATCTACAATGAGATCTTTAGAATCTTAATGGATCGATAGGATCTTACGATCCCACACGATCCTAAAGATCCTATTTTTATTAACAATATGTATTTTTTAAACATTTGTTTTGTTTCCTTGGTTGATTTTATGGCGTTTAAATGTACACATTCATGTAAGGAACGTGAAAAATAGCTTTGAGACAATTGTTTTCGAGTATTTTAACCAATATGACAATGTCTAAGGTCGTAAATGTAGATTTTTATGTTTGAAAATCAAAATATATTGTGTAACTAACATTTTTTTCCCTCATTCTAAAACTCTAAATTAAGCAACTTTGTTATATATATATATATATATATATATATATATATATATATATATATATATATATATATATATATATATAATTTTATTATTTAATTATATTTCGAGGATCTTACGATCCCCTAATTGGATCTTACGATCTGATCCATGAACCCTATTGTGATTCGATCCTAGAATCCCGATCCTAATAACCTTGCATCCAAGATAACTTTCTAATGTTCTTATTATAGTACATCCAAGATAAGTTTTTTAACACCCAACGGTTAAGGAATAGAAGATTGCAAGAAAGGAACCGATCCTCATAGAATAAAACATCCCTACTCAAGAAGACTTCGTTATTGACTAAATCAAACAACTTATACCTCTTATGGTTTGGTCGGTCTTCTTATCTTAGTACACACTTTCGACCCCATGGTTCAAACTAGTCAGATGACCTTTTTACAGCATAGCATAATCAGCTAAACACTCGTAGGTGATCAAGAGATTGAGGCTTATGAAACAACATGTTATAAAGAGATTTCCAAGACAGTTTGGACACTGGAAATCTATTGATCAAGTATGTGGCAACTAGTATATAGTCACCCCAAAAACACTTAGGCAACCTAACCTATAGGATTAGTTCTCTAGTTGTGTCGAGGAGATGCCTATGCTAATTCCTTTCTACCATCTCATTTTGTTGTGGGGTCCTGCGATCACTTTATCTCTAAATGGATGTCGTTACTTTGTGTTATTTGTTGATGATTGTACTCACTTCACTTGGATATATTTCTTGACCCATAAATCACAAGTCCTGGACTACTTCCGCCTATTTCAATCCATGATCAAAACACAATTCAATGCCACCATCAAAGAACTTCAAACTAACTAGGGGGTGAATTTCGGTCCTTAACTTCCATGTTACAACAGCAAGGCATTGTCCATCGAGTCTCTTGTCCACACACTCCCTCCCAAAACGGTATGGTTGAACATCATAACCTTACATTAATCCAAGAAAAAGGCCTTACCTTGCTTGCCCAATCTCGCCTCCCACCACATTTTTGGGAGCATGCCTTTCACACTGTCATTTATCTCTACAATTGAACACCTACAAAAGTCTTGCAATTTGACTCCCTCTATCTTCGCCTGTACAAGCGTCTGCCTAACTACAAGTCCCTTCGGTCATTTGGTTATCTTTGTTTTCCATACTTAGGACCATACATTGAGGCTATCGATGCTTTCACGCAGAGACCAACCGCACCTATGTTAGTCATCATTTAGTCTTCCATTAGTCCGAATTCTCGTCCATTGGTTCATCGTCATCCTCTTACGCAATGAATCGCATGTGTCAGTATATGCATTGTCCCACTGATGGTCACTGGTCCGCCGTCAAGCGCATTCTCCGCTACTTGAAATGCACAATCTCCCATCGGTTCACCCTTCGGCCCACTTCGGAGTTTGCTTTGACCACCTTCTCGGACGCAGGGTGGGCCTCCGATTTGGACGATTGTCGATCCCAGTTTGGCTATGTACATGATCTATTTTGGCTCATCTCGAAAGCAGAGGGTTGTTGCATGGTCCAGCACTAAAGCTGAGTATCGAGTTGTTGCGGAACTCAGTTGGATTTAGTTACTGCTCCTTGACTTACGGCAGTCCCTGGTTCGCCCACCGTCGTTGTTGTGTGACAGCTTGAGTGCTACATTCATGACTCGCAATCCTGGCCTCAACAGCCGCTCCAAGCAGATTCACATCGACTTTCACTTTGTTCGTCAGAAGGTTGATGCTCGATCAGATTGCTGATATCTTTACCAAAGCCCTTGGCTCCCGTCGATTTGATCTTCTCCGCTCCAAGCTCCACGTCGGTGGGAAAAATCAAAATGTTCAGCTTGTCCTCGGTTGTTGCTGGTGATGAGCTGTCACACAGTGTTGGGCCCCATGCCCTTATCTTATGGGTCCGGCTTAGCACTAGGTGTAGCTCACTACACTTCCTGCGTGCAACATAATACTCTTACGTCCCTTGTCAAGTTGCGCTTGCACACCCACTTTGGAAAGCAGAAAGGTAGGTAAGTTGCTGATGACCCAAGGCTTTGGTCATGGGATCAGCAAGCTGAAGATTGTAGCGATATAAGAACGAATTTTTACTCTATATCGCATATATCGGGTAGGCCTAATAAGAGCGCTAAAGTACGTCCTTCCCACGATTCTCTCCTTTTCGGTATTTTTTTGTGATGCTGCTTTCCTAGTACCATCCGGTAAGTCTGTAACAAACAAGAAAAATAACTAGTGAAAGTATTTTACAGCTTTCAACGACACTGCTGCTGAAGCACAACTAACAGAAGCTCCAGAGCAAACAATCAGATCTAAAATCTCCTTTTAGCATTAAAGCGCGCCATCTCTCAAACACACTAAAATTAGACAAAAAACCCTAAATTTTGTAAACTGTGTACAACAATGAGACCAGGCCCATTGATCAGTTCATATCGTTTCCTGAAAGCAGGACGTTAATAACTTGCACTGTTCTCCATCCATCTCTGCATCAATCACCTGCATACACACAGTTGGATTTGGAGTGAGTTTTGGTAAGTTATGGTTTGACTGCAGCTTGATGTACACATGAATGAATACGAATTGAATTCAGTTGTACATTAATTTGGTCAGGTAGGTTTGATTCAAGCCAATTCAAATACCTAGCTACGTGATGCAAGTCTTGGTTAGGCACGGGCACCGCAAATGATCATGATCAGCTACAGTTTTGGGTAGCTGAGATTTCAGAAATGTGTGTCCTGGTTAGAGAAAACCTCAGGGTGCACAACTGCACTGCTGTAGTTGATAACCCTCTGAAGCTTGCGATGATCAAGTGCTTCGACTTCAACCAAGAACATAGAGCTGATTGGGCGGTGATCCGACAGCCTCATGTCTGTTGTTTTATAGAACTGCTGCTTTATCCCCTTTCCAAACCATAGTATCCGGTCACACCAGGCTGGGGATCTCCTCTTCTCCCCTTCTTTTGGATTTTCACCAACATATCTATCCGAGTTAATCTCATACTTGTACGTGGGCGGAAAGTTGATGGGGCCTTCCTTCCATCCATCAAATACACGTCCACTTCGGAGCTCTTTCGTCAGCTGCAACCATATATATTCCATTAGTTGTGAGTTGTCATCCACAAATATCATATCCCAAACCTCTGGATCTTAGTCATCAAATTTACCTGATCGCTGTTGATTAGCTCCTCCCAGTTTTCGCTAGCCACAAGCATCCTTACGTCTGCGTCTAACATGTTGAGACGGTAGTTCAGATCACCAAACCAGAATATTTGGCTGTTCAAATTAAAGGGACCGTTTTAGACGTACTCGAGTAAAGTACAAAATAAGCATGAGCACCAGATCATAGATAGATGAAATTGTATTTGGAATATGATTTAATTCATAGCCAATAATTGAAAATAATTCCAAAAACACAATCATGCTGTCTGAGTCTGACCAACAATCTAGATATATGATGCCAAATTGAAGATTAACATACTGCAAGTTCTGTAAAGGTAAAAAAGATCTCAAGATCAAGAAAGACTTGAAGTCTAAGCTAAAGGGCTTACTCGTGTGAAGGAATGGTGCGCCGTTGATCAGCAGTTTCAAGGACACAGGTGAAACAGGTGCGCCTCAGGATTTCATAAACATTTGCGTTACGTCTATGTTCATCCCCGAACTTGTGTCCAGAGGTCAGATGAGAGCAAACAAAGCACAGCCGTGACTGATAAACTGACATGCTAACAGAGATCGATCCCTATACGAGAAACCAATTCAACAATCAAAATATGAAAACATCATCTTATATAATGGACGACTCTGTGTGTGTGGAAATGTAAACAAGCTGGTAGGTGAGATATGTTACCTTATTGCCCATGTAACCCATGAGACCAACTCCAACAGGAGACACTCTTAAGCTGCTTATATGGCCCCTCAACCGTCTACGCACCCAGACCGATACATATATCCCAACCATCTGCTTGCTGATGATTCGCACATACTTGCCACGAGAGGTGGCATCCTTGGTATCTTCTATTATTCCTAACGTTCTCATTGGGGAATCGTCAAACAAATCATCCTCTTCTCCAAGGGATTCAGCGGAGGTGTCTGAACTATCTTCTACAGGTTCGGCAACAGATGACAGCAAAACTTCAGAGCCGGCCACAAAGGGAGAGGTTGAAATAAGAGGGTTCTCCAGCCAGTTGAGTCTAACTCTCCCCAAGTTACTCACAACACGACGCAATTTCACATTAGGAGAGATGGGTTGAGGTACATCTAAGAGGTGGTCAGGCCAGTCTAATCTACTGTCAACGTCTATGCCATATGTCTTCATCACTGACTTCCTAACTGCACCGGATATTGGCTTCAATTCAAGAGTGCGGTGATGGGTAAGAGTAGCTTTCGGTACTGCAGCATCCCCACTAGTGAACTCCATTATTGAAGGACCGACGACCTTACTTGCTAGAACATCGGGAGTAGAAGTGGTCCTCATCATTGGAGATGGTGGATCGCTGTAGCTCTTGTGAATTGATCCTGCAGGTTCAGGAGTCCCGTTCAATGTCCTTCGTATTATTGCCTCCCATTTTGGAATTGGCGTGTTGTCCTCTGCCCCTAATACGTTTCCAGCATTCAGCGGAACAACTTCCTGGAACCTGTCAATTCAAGGAGAAGCATGTATGTTAAACTTGATCCAGAAGACAATTAATTCATATATATATCAAGGCTAGGGAGACCAAAAATGAAAGGCGTTTACCCAAGAATGTAAATGTCAGCTGGTTCGTTCATGGAAAGCCACTCATCTATATTGAGATCGACATCAGGAATCCTTCCAGCTACATTCCAAGAGGCTACGGCCACCCTGGATAGATCAGATGATAAAAGCAGATGCAGATCGATGACTCAATCATTCAGTACATGCAATTCAAACAAATTAAGCATATGATATGATGGAGCTAACCTCACATCCTTGGTGTTGATATATTGAGCACGGAGAGTTTCAGAATTGCCTCTCCTGTGTCGCGGACGGTAGCCTCTAGAACGGCCATCTGAACCAGATCGAATAAAAAAATGAATGAGTCAGTGTGTTAGAAAATGCACAAAAGCCAAGAGATGATCGAAAATTAAGTCAGACCTGTTTTATCTCTATTGGAGCCTGGTGTTTGATTCGCAAATTCAGTTTGTTTTCCCTGATTTGTATAAGCATCATCTTCTTGGGCGTGCAATCTGGAATCCTCAGTCTCAATCTCAGGCTCAGTATCAAAGTCGTCTTCGCTGAAATCATTCATCTGAGGTTTGATGTTTAGCCACTTCTTCATCACCAAAGAAGCCCAGAATCCCTTTAATCATATCGAAAGAAAGAAGACAGTTGAAGAATTAATTAATTAATTGTTACCTTGCTTGAAAATCAAGCCCAAAACATATTCATCATCATAGATTAGATTCGAAGTAAAACAATTAAGATGGAGTCAAGGGAGTTAAAAAGGGTACCTCTGCTCTTCTTGCTCTCATTGTAGCTAGGAACTCAAATCACACACGGAAATGAGCGTCAGGATCGGAAGTTGGGGAAGCTGAAAGCAACAGTGGAGTCTGGAGTGGAGTTGTTGCCAATATATATGTGACTCTCCCTCTCTCTCTCTCTCTCTCCCCCCTCGCTCTCTATATATTTATATATAAGGTAGAAGAATGACAGGGATTCCATAATTGGCTCCCTTTCGCGCCAAAGTCGAGGAAGATTCATAACAGAAACAAACAACAAGACAGGACATATCCAGCAGAGGTCAGATAGAGGCTGAATTCCTTGATAGAATAATACGCAAATCCAACTCCAACTTGCTATTTCATTTTTAAATTAAAAAAATAAAAGAAGATTAATAAATAAAGGAGATACCTATTTACACGGTCTTTTTATCGCCAAATACACGGATGGGACCGCACATCCGCGTTTTAAAAGAAAAAAACAAATCTGCGTCTTTTCCTTTTCCTCGTTTCTATGTTCCCTTCCCTGGTCTTTCAATGGCGGACTCTTGGATTTGGTGTAGAATTGTAGAAAGGTCTTGGGGGCTTGGGTCTTGGGAAGGTTCAAATTGATTGTGGGTGTTCACCGCTTCAATGGCGCTCGACTTTTCAAAAAAAGAAAAAAAGTAACCATCGTCTGCACCGAGCCATTACTTCCCAGGCACATCGTCGCAACCAAAAATGCTTCCGATCTGGATCTGCTTGACTAGATCCGCTTCCGATCTACAACAGAGCCACCTTCCTTGACTAGATTCGCGTTCGATCTGGAGCTCTACAGCGTCGCCGCGTCAATCGTCTGCCAGATCAACGCCGGAAAATTCGACTGAGTGGAAATTCCAGGCGAGACGACACCGGCGACCAGCAAGATTCGATGGAACGGTTCCAACGGGAGAGGGAGCGCTTTCGTTAGTGGAGAACAGAAATGGTGAATGGGAAGCAGGGAAGGATGTCGGCCCGATTGCTGGGATACGGCGACCCTGTTTACTCGTAGTACGCATTCGCTATTGTCCCAAATCAAAACCTTCCCAACCACGCACCCGTACTCCGCATTTGCCCAAGCTTTCGCGTATTTGCAATTTGCAATCGAGTTTTTTATCGTGCAACCAGCGAGATAATCACCGTGTGTTTAGCAATTTCGTAAAGAAATTAAGAATCATTCCCAAAGGGCAGGTAAGATAGGGTGATTGACAAGGAATTTGGATTCATAGGGGTCTCCGCTATATCTATATCTAATATCTATATATCTATTAATATTAATATTACTAATTTTGTTAGCATTTGACTAACATGTCAATTGGTTTTTTTAATCACAAATCCTTTTTCTTATTGGTCGATAGTATTTTGGGAAGGTTTCAATATATGTTTCCTATATTAAATTTATCACAATCGTCTCCAAAATGGCTACATATATTGAATATAATAGATATAGGTTTACTATTTTATGTATATGGAAATAATCATATTAGTATAATATATAACTTCATATTCTCATTCAACGCTTTTGGCCAATTTTAAATTATTTTTTTCCGTTGATATATGTCTTCCGAATGTGGATGTATCTTATATAAAAACACTAATAAAGGAGTACACTAAATACTTATGCCGCATTTTCTATAATTTTCGATCTTATGTGACATTATCTTATTTCACTATTCTTACGTGTCATTTTTTGTTTTTTTTTTTAATTAACTTTACATTAATCTATGATTTCTTTCCCCAGTCAACTCTACCAATTATCCTAACATTGATAATTGGTTTGCAAAATACCTAGTTATGAAAACAATTGCATCCAAATTTGAAAATTTGTAAAAATACCTTATTCAATTATCAAAACTACCCACCACCCCCAAAAAATCAGGAAAAAAAAATGTAAAAATATTTTTGGTTTTTATTATTTTTCTTATATATTTAAATTATATTAAATAATTAAATAATAATAAAAAATGTGCAATTTTAAAAAAAAAAGTTAACAAGATCAACCGGACCCCAATCCCTAACTCGTTGGTGCCCGACCCAAGGGCTGCCGCCATCAAGCTCTCGGCCTCTCCTCGCTCCTCTGGCCGCCGACCACTCTCGCCGATCGAGGTGGCTACGACACTCAGTGGATGGCTGCTGCTAAGTGCTGCTCCGATTCCGAGTCCCCGTGGCTGCGAACATCAGGCCCTTTTCCAATTGAAAAGGTTAGTTTTTTGCACCTTAGAACTTATTATTTGTTAATTTGTGCTTCAATATTTGATTTGAAATTCAATTCATAGGTAGGATATGAGAATTTCTTTAGGGTTTTTATTTTGGAAACCAATTTTGTGAAATTAGGGTTTGTGATTCTAAGAATCAATTTTGTGAAATTTTGATTAGGGTTTGTGAATTGAATTTTGCGTTTGTTAATTGAATTTAGCTTCCATCCCTTGCATTGATATCTTGATGAAGTGCTGAAAAACTACAGGAAATCTCAAAAGTAAAATTGGCTTGGTGAAGTGCTGAAAAATGCATTTAAATTCAGAAGTAATATTGGCTTCGATTCTTTGATTCGAAGGTGAATTTAGTTTTGTGAATTGAATTAATATTGTCTTGGTGAAATGCTGAAAAATGCATTTGAATTCATAAGCAATATAGGCTTAAAAGGAACTTGAATTTTATGAATTTGTGGAGGAATTTGTGATTTGCAATAAGGATTCTTAGCCTCACTTGTAGTGCTACTCGTTGTGAAAGGAACTAGGGTGTTTTTCAGCTGTAAGTTGTCTTATATATGTGTGTGTATATTTTCTTTTTTACATCTTCACACAAAAAAGAGGATCAGGTTGTGAGAGGAACTAGGGTGTTTTTCACCCTCCGTCGTTGTGTGAGCATTCCGGCACAATCAGTTTCCGACTCCGGCCTCGACCCCAAGAGCAGACCAACCCTCCGGCTCCGGCTCCATCAGGCCACCCTTGAATTGTGCCTACATTATTTCCGCAACTAAGGTGGATGATATGGTGTTCTCGTGTGCAATTAGCAAGCTGAATATCAATGAGATCTTCGGGTTGATTAGGTTCATTTTTGGAATTATTTTTTGTTTCCCGTAGAAGTTTAAGTCTCATAAAATTTTGCAAGTTATGTAAGAAGAAGATGAGGGTAATGCTATGAAATTGGTCTTTGTGGACATGAATGGACACAAGTTTTGATACAATATGATATCTAAAACTTTTATTTTGTGATTGAAGAAAGTGTTGTGTTGTATCTGAAATTGCCTGATTTTTTTTTTTTTTTGGTCAGCTGAAATTGCCTGATTTCTTACCTTGACGAACTTGCATATTTATCCTGTTCTAGAGATTAAGACATCAAATGCAATGCTCAAAGAAAACAATGTGCCAAAACTAGATTGTTAACTAGCCAGATGATCCCATAAAATGTAGTTGTTCATACCCATGACTACAATAACAATAAATCGATTGCACACATCCTTTCAATGTTCATAATTGACATTGTCAACGTTGATATTCATTCTGTCAATTTGATATTATTATGGTTTCAAGACATATAATGACAATACTTTTGTAAATATGGCTAATAATCCAGTAGATATGATTTACCGTACGTATCTTTAGTCAATCTCTCCCCGATTATAGCTTCAATCCTATCAACACAAATCTATAGTCTTGTCACTATAAACATTAATCCTGTCAGTGTAAATAAATAACTTTGTCATCTTTGATATACCTTTAATTTTTAGTTATGGTATGGATAAAATCGTATATTTATTCTCTTCCCTATTATAGACTTCATCCTGTCATTATTAGTTATCTGGTTTGTCATAAAAAACCTATATCCTGTCAAAAACAAATATATTCTTGTCAATTTTTTATTCTCTTAATAAGACAATGATTTTCATCGGGCTAGTTTAATATTCTTAAATTTCCGAGAAAAATATATTTAAAACATTATTTTAATATATATATTATATTTTTTTACTTTTCTTTTAATTAATAATTCTCCTTTACATGATTTTTACATTTAAATTTAAAAGTAAAATCAATCATTATTTTTTAGCACAAATGACCTATTTTTTAGCACAAATAACCTACCTATTCTATTTTTGCTATTCTCTGAAAATGGGTATACTTTTGCAAGCCGAACACCGATTTGGTGTATTTCTGCAAATCGGCCTTTTATTTATTACTACTTTGAATAATTGTATTATCTAAAAGTCGTTAACAAATATAAAATACTTTATAAAAAGAGACTCCGCGACTCGCACAAGGTGCGGGTTATTAAACTAGTGTTTATACTGCTTAGTACGTAGTAATTATTATCCACACTCTATTTTATCGGTGTTGTTCCCATACAGTTGATTTAAAACTCTACCGGTAGAGTAAAATAAATCTCATTCTTTTTTTTCTTCTTTTTTTTAACC
This sequence comes from Persicaria tinctoria, assembly GCA_037127255.1. Taxonomy (NCBI): domain Eukaryota; kingdom Viridiplantae; phylum Streptophyta; class Magnoliopsida; order Caryophyllales; family Polygonaceae; genus Persicaria; species Persicaria tinctoria. The sequence goes on along the minus strand of JBANSL010000011.1, from coordinate 51,251,441 downwards.
GAAAAAAATTTGGCTGAAAGGGACGAACCAATCTAGCCAAGGGCATCCTGTCGGATGAGTTCTGCCAGTGCAGAATTTGCAGGGACAGACAAGTCGTAAAAGTCAATGTCGATATGAGAAAGACAGTCAGCAACCCGGTTAGCATCCATGTAAACATGACAAATCTGGAAAGAGGGGAAACAATGCAGAGACAGTAAAATGTCTGAGATAATCATTTCTACATCCCCTGGACAAGACCAGATAGCTTTGAGACAATTTATAATGGTAAGGTTATCTCCTTCTATATGAAGATTCTCAATATTGAGTTCAGATGCTGATTGAATTCCTTTCCAGAGAGCAAAACCTTCCGATCCAATAACTGAATCAAATGGAGAAGGCCCCACTCCAGAGGCAATAGGGTAGCCTTCATGGATACGAACTATGAACCCACAGCTACCTTTATTAGAAGTGGAGAGATCGAGCTCCATCAAAGTTTAATTTGTGGCAGTTAATCGGAGGTTTCTACCATTTAACCTTCTTTCGTGGTTTTTGTGAGGTAATGTTACTAGTAGATGGAGAAGGGTCATTTTCATTCAATTTAGCTTTATTCCAGTTGTAAATTTGTTCTTTTGCGAATCCAGCAATCGTTCGCGGGTCTGGTCGAATGTTGTCGAATAGAGCTTTGTTCCTAAAACACTAAATGCTCCACCAAGCATAAGCAAGCCTGGCAAAATTAGGTTTACCAATGTTTTCTTTGATTGCGTTCAATATTTCCCCAAATTCAAGGGTAGCTAAGTTGTTGGATTGGATGGTAGCTAACCATTTTGGATCAATAAGTTGTATTGTGGAGTGTGAGATCGGACATTCAAGTAATAGGTGCTTAAGATCCTCGTAATTATTGTCATAGAGGAGGCAGTTGGTGGGTTTACCTACCCCTCGGCTTGCAAGTTTAACTGAGGTAGGGGTACCATTCTTTGTTATGCGCCATATAAATTCTTTAATCTTCGGTAGTGTTTCAAGTTCCCATATCCAAGACAGATCTGATTTAGTATGTTGTTTTGCATTGTGAAGCATGTCCACAACCGATTTAGTGGAAAACCAACCATTCTTACTCCATTTTCAATAAAGCATGTCTTGAATAATGTTTTTTGGGATTGGTATTTGTGTGATGCCCTTGATGATGTTTTGATCAAGTTGGTTGCTAGTTTGGGTGTACATTTTTTGGATGTTCCATGTTCTGTCACTGTTGATGAAGTTGCTAACTGTCATGGTATGGTCAATTGTAGATGGGTCACGGGCAAGCGAAAAAATCGGCTTAGAGCCAAACCAGTGATCCATCCAGAAATTAATAGAATCACCATTGGCAATGGACCAAGGAAGCCCTTGCTTAAAAGTTGGAAGGAGTTTAGTTAACATAGTCCATTGCCAAGAAGTACTTCCTTTTCGTTTATATGTTATTATGTGTTGGCCTTTTAGGTATTTTTGTGTTATGATCGTAACCCAAGGGTTTGTTGGTTCGGCTAAAATTTTCCAAAGGAGTTTAAGTTGGAGTGCAGTATTCATATCTTCAGAGCTCCGTAGACCGAGGCCCCTATTTTGTCTAGTTTTACATATTTCGAACCAGTTAATAAGGGGTTAATGTCTAGGGCCCTTGTTCAAGAGGAAGTTTCTGTTGATTCGATCGAGTTCTGTGTGTATATATTTTTGAAGTATAAAGCATTGCATTAGATGAAGAGGTTTAGCAGCTAGATTGGATTTAATAAGAGTACAACATCCGATTTTGGAAAGGTTGTTGGCTTTCCATCTGTTTAGTTGATCTTTTGTTGATGAGAGGGCAACCTAAGTAATTCCCTAGGCTAGTGGTGTTGGAAATGCTCAGTTCATTGTGGATAAGCGCCTTTTGGTGTGAGCTTGTGTTAGTTGTTGTTTGAAATAAAGATTTATGTCTGTTGATTTTCTGGCCAGAGAGAGTGCAATATTCATGAAGGATTTTGTTGATTTGGTCGCAGGTTGTTTTGGTTGAGTTAGCGAATATAATAATATCATTGGTGAAAGCTAGGAAGGGAATCCTAACTCCCGGCCAAATAAATCTCATTCATTGATTTCAATCAATGGCTAAGATTGAAACAATTAAAAATTCTATTTTTAATTAGAAAAAAAAAGACAAAAGAATAAAAAAACAAGATATGGAAAGAATCGAAGAGAGCAAACTGTCAATGGCCGGAGAGTTGCCTCAAAGGCTCAAACTCTTTCTCAACCCATCAATGGTGCGCAAGGAGATAAGGGTTGCCCAGACGTACGATCTATTCGATAGCTGGGTCGGGCTTTCATTAAATCATTCTTGCGTCGTTGATATGGACAGCCTCGCCGACTGGAGAACTCGTAGCTTTGCTTCTAACTGGCTTTTATAGGCTCCACGATGGATATTGCTCCCTCTCCGACCTTTGTTTGTCGTTTGCCTAACTTTGAAGATAGAGATCCAGAATTACGATGGTTGACTAGGCAACTCCTCTTGAAGATGCCTCTATTAGGTCTGTGAACCCTAATTTGGCAATTCATAAATCCTAATCTCTGTTTTGACCCCTAATTTATCCGATCAATAGCAACAGCAACAACAACAACGACGACAATAACAACAACAACAACAACAACAACAACAACAGCAACAACAACAGCAACAGCAACACACCAACAACAACAACACCTACTACTACTCCTACTACTACTACTCCTACTACTGCTACTCCTACTACTCCTCCTCCTCCTCTTACTGCTCCTACTCCTCCTCCTGCTACTACTACTACTACTACAACATTGATTATAAATTATAACCGATGTTATAATATACAAAGACATCGGGTTATAGCCGATGTGAAAAACTTTTGACTTTTTACATCACCCACATAGACATCGTTTTTTTTTTGGAAAGACATCGGCTATTACCCGATGTTAAATGACATATTTGCAGTTTTTTTTTAATTGTCGTAGCCTATGTGGGATTTGAACCCGCATCTTGTGTTTGAACACATCGCTCTACCATTTGAGCTAATAGGCTTTAAATTAAATAGAATGTTCTTACATAATAGCAAAAAAGCATGTGAAACTTAAGAAGCACATTTATTAAGCTTCAACGCATATAAGTTGTTCAAACGTAAGCTTCAACGCATAAACAAAATTATTTCCATAATCATTTACAAGGAAAGAGTAGAGTGGTCTATAAAAATGAATTTTGAATCATGTTAAATATTTCTTAACCTGAACAATTCATACCAATCAATCCATTTCACATATAAGTTTCACAGACAAGCCATTGGAAATTAATACAGAAATAAAAAAATACATATATAGAGAAGCTTCATTTTCATACCCCATGCAATATGCTGCGAGAACTCTAATCAGCGGCAAGAGTGGCATCGAAAATTGAAAAAGGTAACCAATCGAACTAGAAAAATTCAGCAGCAGCAATAACCTTAGGTGTCTAATTACCGAAAGATGATCATCCTACAAAACAGGCCAATGATCAAGATCAAAACTCAAAGAACAGTAAATCAGAATGCATAGGAAAGCAGATCAAAAGAAGTCTAAGTTTAAAACTCACACATTTAATCAACTTCTGATTGCTTCTTCAGAGAATATTTCCAGCAACTTCTACCCCTATATTGAGATTTTCAAAGTTGTTCCTTTCAATTGATCATGTTCTTTTGCACTACAAAGAACCACTATTTCTCTGCTGATTTAATAGCTTGATTACATTGAAGAATACCTAAACCATCAATCTCAATAGCATATAAAAGTATTTAAAAAAAAGTCTTTAATCTAAGAATGAACACAGAATACAAACTCGGTGTAGCAATGCATTACCATAATAAGAACATCATCCATGCAAATTACCCATTAATGTTTATACAAAACCTCTTAAATTTCAGCTTCATTCCTTGCATTATTTTCAAAAGAAAAAGTAATTAAGGGGATAGAAAACAAAAGAACAGAAAAGAATTCACTTATTTTATTTGAAAAAAAGAACTAAGAAGGGAGCCTAAATATTTTATTTTTTTAAGTACAGTTGTCAAATGGATCCCTAAATTCTATTCTTCATGCTTGTTCACTTAGTTCCAACCAGCGAGCATCAAATGTTGATACTTGAGAAGATAAAATCAAGCATCTTGAATTTGAAACCCATTCTTTAAGTTAAGTAGATAAGAGAGGCTTAGTCTCCATATTCCCTTCCCTAAAGAAAAATCTTAATTGACTAGACTTGAAATTCACTCGCAGCCCAAACAGTAATGAAGAAATACGGATCAACGAGATACAGTTGAAAACAATGAAGCAAAGATATTACCAGAAACAATCAGACAAGCAAATATGGGAATCAAGAAAAATCAACAATCTTGAACAGTATCATAAAAGAAAACAATAAACAATATCCTAAGAGATCAGAGAAAGCAGTTAAGTAAAAAATTGAAGCAACAAAGCATTTAATTCTCCATTTCATTCAAGCACAGATAAGCTTACCAGAAAGAGAAAAGATTCATAAGAATTGCTTAATAAATGTATACACTGACATACATGTGATGGAAGAACTTACTGATACAAACGAATAGTGCTTGGCAAGTTGAACATTGTACGAAATCTTTGAAGCATTCCTTGAACAGATCTAATCTTCTCTGCTTCAGCCTAAAACATCCAGAGCAAACTGAATTTATATACAAGTAACCGACATTATTGCAAACAGATGATCATTGCAAAACGAGAATAACAAAACCAATCCTTTCAAAGTGAACAGAAACAAAATCCACAAACAAGAATCTAACAAAGTGACACTAGTACCTTGGAATCGGGCACCTGTTCCAACTCAATGAGCAAACGAAGCACATTCTCTTTCAAAGCAATCAGATCCCTCTGGAAGCATAAACCCTTTAATCCGCCACCATTATCCTCGCAGCCGCTTCCTTGGACGTGTTCAAAATTATCTCCGCACACGCCTTCTTCAGCGTCTCCTGTTGGGCCTATGGCCCATTTGGGTCCAGCCCAAAAGGAGCCTTTTTGCTGCCTTATTTGTACAATATATTGCCTTTCTTTGTACACACAAGATGGGGAGCAAAGGTGAGGAGCTCCTGTGCCGCTAGTAACAATAAGGAAATGAGAGAGAAAGAAAAGAGAGAGGGGGGAGAAAGGAGAAGAAAGGTAGGAGATTCGAGCGGGTGTTTCGTCTCTTGATCTAGTGATCCGTCTTCTTCCTTCGGCAAGTCATCAATGGGAGTTTGTTGATAGGTATTTTCTCCTCCTTGGAAATCTAATCTGATTACAAGTGTTTAGCTAGATTTTGGACAGGAATCCATTCTAGATCCAGGTTGTATTTAGATTGGTGTTTGAGATCTCCATGTTTATTTGTCTCGGGCTGAGACTGGATTGTTAAACACTTGTATTGGTTTGTTGATTAGTGGATTGGTTGCTCTGGCGGGCGGAAGGTGGGTTTTTTGATCCTCTGGTTAGAGATGGTTTTTCCCACGTAAATCTTGTGTTAATATTGATGTTTTTATCTATGTTTGTGGTTGCTTGGTTGTTTGGTTTCCGGATTGGATATTATCGGTTGGTCGTGGTTTGCTGGCTAATTGTTGTTGGTTCTCTCATTACCCGAATTCGCTTCCGGGTGCGGCTGGAAAGTGGTTTCTAGCCCAACAAGTGGCATCAGAACCTTTGGTTGATCTTTGGCTGTGTTGTTTTTTGGGTAATATGAGGAGAGATGACGACAAAGACCGAGGAATTTTCTAGTACAATGATAAAGCTAACGGCTTCGAATTTTTCTATCTGGAAGCAATGTTCCAAAAAACACTTGGCGGATGCTTGGCGGTAGGGTAGGGTCAAGGGTCTAGGCAGGGTCTAGGCGGGTTTTGTCTACCTTGACGGCCTTGGCAGTGGGGCGAGTTCAAGGGTTTAGGCGGGGGTCTAGGCGGGTCTTGAAGGGTTTTTTAGAACAGTGTCTGGAAGACGAAGATGGAGGATGTTTTGTATTGCAAAGACCTATTTGATCCGGTTGAGTTGGGATCGAGGAAGCCAGCCGAGACATCCGATAATGATTGGAAGAAACTGCACAGAAAGGCGGTCGGAACCATCAGAATGTGGGTGGATAATAGTGTTCATCACCACAAAAGCAACGAGACAGATGCACAAGTATTGTGGAAAAAATTGGAGGAGATGTATGAAAGGAAGTCAGCCTAGAGTAAAGCTTTTGTGATAAGGAAGCTAGTGAATCTCAAGTACAGAGATGGAAAGCCTATTGCAGAGCATCTGAGTGAGTTTCAGGAATTGGTGAATCAGTTGAACACCATGAAGCTAGTCCTTGGTGATGAATTGCAAGCATTATTGTTCTTGAGCTCTTTGCCCGATAGTTGGGAGACTCTAGTGGTGTCGATTAACAACTCTGCCGTGGGTGGGGTTGTGTCCTTATCTGCAGTGAAGGATAGTCTCTACAACGAGGAGACTAGGAGGAAGAATATGGGCACGTATTCGTCACATGCTCTCGTGACAGTTTCAGGGAGCATGTCTAGAGGGAGATCTCAGACTAGGGGAGCTTTGTTTGTTATCATTGTGGCAAGGAAGGGTGATAATGCATATCTTAGATAGGCATTATAGGTATTTTTAGGCTAGTTAGGTTGCACTTCGTTCACAATTTGTAGTTAATTTGCATCTTGTGAGTATTCTGGAAGGAGTCGGAATCTACACACTTTTATTGATTATTTCAGGTAATCGTGGATCCGATGATGAGACAGAAGTTGATAAAGCATTATATGAGAATGTCTAGTTGATCGAAGAAGCTTACATGAAGATCTCAAGAGGTCCTGAGAAGAAGAAGCGAACCTAAACGAAGAACAAGTCTGCAGAAGTTGTTGCCAGGCATGCTGAACTTGTTTTGCACTTTCTGGAGGCCTCGGTTGTCCGATTGACTATTATGACCATGCGTTGGAAAGCTCTTTCAAAGAGCTACAACTTTCTTGTTGACAAGAAGAGCAAATGCGAGACAGATTTTCCGTGAAAGACCAATGCAGCGGCCACAGCATGTGTGCCGCGGCCGCAGCAGAGCAAATGCCGCGGGATGGAAAAAGTTGTTGATGCCGCGGCCGCAGCATTGTTCGGCAGCGCGACGTCGTTTTGTTTAATGAAACCCTAGTTTTGTTATTTTTGTTCCATGGCCGACTAGATTTAATAAAGGCCGATTTTATGTTATTTTTTAGACACTTCTATTCTATTCTACGTTCATCAAACAATTTAGAGATTTGAGCGATGTCTTCCATGAGGAACTAAACTCACTTGTTCTGCTTATAATTTGAAGCTTTATTTGGATTGATTGTGAGTTTCTAATTCTCGTTCCTTATTTCCTATATTTGAATGCTTCAACTTCTTTGTGCTTGATTGTCTATTGTTTTATTCTATCTAGCTCGCGCAACTAGTTAGAATCAATTCAATTGCTAAGGTTTTGTAGATTCCTGGTTGTGAACCTTAACCTAAGTGGCAAACTTGTTCCTTTAGGGCTGGTTGAACTAATTGAATGAGTAGGAATTTGAATGTGTTGTTAAATCCCTCTTTAGGGACTGAAAATACCTTGGCTAATCTCTGGACTTAAAGCTATCAGTTGGGTTAAATCCTTCTTTAGGGACTGTTCAATTGATAAGGGTTGCTAGGACTCGTTGGACTAGTAACTATATTAGGTCGGGACAAGGGCATTCATAGGAAACTTAATAGGACGAGAAGAAGTTACAAGGATCGTTTCAAACCAAATAAAGTGGAAAATTGTAGGTAGAACTACTTCTCATAATTGTTTTTATCACAATCATTTACTCTTGCTTGCTTCAATCCGCTTTGATTAAAGGCGGAACTTTTACACATTCAAAAACCCCTCTTTGGTTACTTAATTGACACTTAAATCATACTTGAATAACAAATTTCCATGTGGATCAACCTCTTACTTATTACTATACTAGTTATAGGTTTGAGTTTTCTTTGACAGATCAACGACAGGTTTTCCCTCCGTCAAAGGGCACATGAAGAGGAATTGCAATGTGTGGAAGAAGAAAAGGGATGAAGAGGAAAATCAGAAGGGTACAACGTCAGTTCTGCAGGACAGTGATGATGAGCAGGTTGTTGTCACATGCTTGGAGGAACCTGATTCTTGTGTAGAGTGGATTGCTGATGGAGCTGCATCATTCCATGCTACATCAAGGAAGAAAGTGTTTACTTCATACCGAGTGGGACGCTTTAGCAAAGCAAAGATGGGGAACGGAAGCTTGTCTGATATTGTTAGTATGGAAGATGTTTGTGTGCTAACAAACACGGGTTGCAGGATGACATTGACAGATGTGCGACACATACCGGATTTGCAGAAGAATCTGATATCTCTTCAAGTTTTGGATAAAAAGGGCTATGATAACTTCTTTGGAAGTAGGAAGTGGAAAATCATAAAAGGGTCAATGGTGATCGCTAGAGGTGATTTGAGCGGTACATTGTACAGGACTCATATGGAAGAAATCAGGGAAGCTGTGACAGAGATTCATGGTGACGCTTCGCTTGATTTGGTGCAAGGGCTTACAGGATGCTTGAATGGAAAGGGGTTGCAGAAACAGAAGAGAAAGTCTCTCATTTCTTTTGTTGATAAGGAGACCTTGAGCACTTGTGATTTGTCTAGATTGCAGACAAGATTTTGCAGAACTTCTGAGACGGCAGAAGAGGATAGCAAAAGTGTGGAGTTTGCTTCAGAGGATTGTGCTGATGGGATAGCCGTGTCAGAGGGGAGTTCATCAAGTGCAATGACTGGTGGCAGATCTGAGCCCGTCGAGCCAGCACGGATAGAAGAAAATGTCAGAGGGTCAGAGAGAGGAGGCCAAGCATTCACCGGGAGCTCTACCTCGGAGTACCAGAGAGTTACGGAGGAGGGGGAGCTAGTGGGTGACGGTGACATCTGGCGAGCATCGGTTCCGCGTCTCGGGGATGAGGCGGGACTTGGATTCGGATGAGGCTAGGACGAGCAGGAACGTCTTTCCCTTGGGCTGGAGGGGGAGATTGTTGGGCCTATGGCCCATTTGGGTGCAGCCCAAAATGAGCCTTTTTGCTGCCTTATCTGTACAATATAAAAGGCATTATATTGCCTTTCTTTGTACACACAAGATAGGGAGCAAAGGTGAGGAGCTCCTGTGCCGCTAGTAGCAACAAGGAAATGAGAGAGAAAGAAAAGAGAGAGGAGGAAGAAAGGAGAAGAAAGGTAGGAGATTCGAGCGGGTGTTTCATCTCTTGATCTAGTGATCTGTCTTTTTCCTTTGACAAGTCAACAACGGGAGTTTGTTGATAGGTATTTTCTCCTCCTTGGAAATCTAATCTGATTACAAGTGTTTAGCTAGGTTTTGGAGAGGAATCCATTCTAGATCCAGGTTGTATTTAGATTGGTGTTTGAGATCTCCATGTTTATTTGTCTCGGGTTGAGACTGGATTGTTAAACACTTGTATTGGTTTGTTGATTAGTGGATTGGTTACTCTGGCGGGCGGAAGGTGGGTTTTTTTATCTTCTGGTTAGAGAGAGTTTTTCCCACGTAAATCTTGTGTCAATATTTTTGTATTTATCTGTGTTTGTGGTTGCTTGGTTGTTTAGTTTCCGGATTGGATATTATCGGTTGGTCGTGGTTTGCTGGCTGATTGTTGTTGGTTCTCTTATTACCCGAATTCGCTTTCGAGTGCGGCTGAAAAGTGGTTTCTAGCCCAACATCTCCATCTTCTGCAGAGAATCAATCCAACAAGAAAAATAAAACCTTGACAACACAGAAGACAAATCGAACACCAAAAAATAGGGCAAAGCGGAAAAACGCAATCAACGCAAACAAATCTAGCTCCAAGGTAAACAAATCTGTGTGGGGAAATTTTGGTAGAGAGAAAGAGAAGAGTACAAGGGTGGGAAGAAACAAGAGCAAACCTTAGATCTAAAAATGAGACTAAAAACCCATCCTTGAAGAACTTTAGACCTGGAAAATATTGGATCTAAACGAGAGATCGAGATGGAGAGGATGGTGTCGCAGCATCGAAATTTCAGCGACGACGACGGGAGGCAAGCCAGGAGAGGAGGACGACGGCGAGTAAATGTGACGGCGGGAAGTCGCAACAGCGGAATTTCAGGGAAGAGCTGAAAAGAAAGGTAAACCCTAAATCCGGCGTGTATGGGTTTAGATCTGAGAAGGAAGAACAGATCTGGGCGGATTTGCGAAGGGAGGTGGCGCGAGTCACCTGTGAGAAGGAGGTCGATTTGCGAAGGGTGTGGAGGGAAGAGGACGTGGAGCGAGGGGTCAGTTTAATTTGCAAATGAAGAAGGTAGAATGAAGATAGAAGAAAGAAGCCCCTTCGAAAATGGTGTAGATATTTGTTTGAGCGGGTGTTCAAAATGTTCAAATGAATTCAAGTTTAGTTCCGCGCCTTCTAAATTTTTTTTAAAACACATATTTAACATCGGTCAAATAAATGGGACGATATCTATGCTTTTATTTTCATCGCAAATTTAAAAACCGATGTTAAAAACTATTTAACATGGCAAGTTTTTCTGACCGATGTTAAATAACAGAATTCTAGTAGTGAATTGAAATAAACGTCGAAAGATTACAACCGGAGCTCTCCAATCTCTCTTCAAACTCGGCTATCCTCTCTCTCTCTCTATTGCCTAACTATGCGTTTGCTCAATTGCTTCGGAATAGAATGAATAAAAACTCTGCCCCTAGGGTTTTATTTATGGGCTCCAATCCTAGCTATTCTAGGAGAGCAATCTATCTATCTATCTCTATCTATATCTATCTAAAAGATCAAACATTCCTAATTAATTAAATGGAATGAAATAAAATTCCCCTAGGTAAATATGAAATTCACCAAAGAGGATAGATGTCTTCCAAACTTGATAAAAGATCTTTCTCTTAATGGGCAAGTAACCTCGTCGGACTCGGAGTCTAAAACGCGTCGGATCGCTTCTGCAATGTGACTTGATATCGAGTCAAATGACTCGATATTGACCCATGGTGTAGTCTCGAGTCATGCCTTCACTCGATTTTGGCTCTTCAATGTGTAAATGTTGAGTGTTGCACTCGATATCGAATCATTCATGTGTGTCGAGTGGCTTAATTCCTTTGCTTCTGGCTAGATTTCTTGTAAGGCTTCACTCAATATCGAGTGGTAGACTCAACATCGAGTCATCTTGGTCGATATTTGATCATGTGTCTTCAGTTGTGCTCAGGTTCACTCAATATCTAGTACTTCAGTCGATATCTGGTGCTTCAGTAGAAAACTGCACTTTTCCGAATTGCCCCGAAAATGTCTTGATTTTTGCAATATTAAATAGAAACATGTGTAGACCTCCATAGTTCTCAAATAAACATAAACTACACAACTCTCACGCTTTTCTAACCCATAAGTTTAAAATATGAACAGAAATCAACATAAAAAGTAGTACATGTCATGGTGAAATGAGTGCACATCATGCACTACTTATTATCATCTAAATGAGGGTAAGTTAGAACCAAAAGATAAGATGAGATTGTTCACGGGCAATGGTACATGTGCAAAAGGGTACATAATCTGGTCAAACGATAAGATTATACTTGGCAGAAGTGTAGTCTTTAGTGAGAGTTCCTTACTTAATTCAAGAAAGAATACCAGTGATGCAACTGAGAAAGAGGTTGTTGTTGAGGAAATGGAGGTGAATTTCACTCCAATTGAGAGTCAAGCACCTGAGTTGGTCATAAACCAGCAATCATAGTTAGGTGTTGCTAAGACATATATTATTGGGATAGAGAGAATATACCACCAGAAATAAGAACAAATGAAGTTTTACATCGGAGTATCGCTCTAGATTAACCAAGAAGAGTTGACATTAGACCCTCTGTGAGATATAAGTTTGATGAGCTAGTTGGATATGCATTGTAGGTGGCCGAAGAGGTGGATCGTCCACCTCTTCGGCCACCTACATGTCTTGTATCTAGAGATGAGTGGCATTATGGCTTGTTGTGTATGAGAGAATAGATGAAGTCACTTATAAGAACAAGACTTGGGAGCTTGTTAAATTTCCTGCCGATATAAAGGTGATTACAAGCAAATGGCTTTTCAAGAAAAAGGAAGGAATGTCAGATGTTGAGGGTATCAAGTACAAATTAAGCACGAGTAGTTTGAAGAGGATTCAATGAAAAAGTGAGGGAGAAAACTACAACGAATTTTTGTTTCCGGTGGTCAGAGATACTTCTATCGGGTAATCAGGGTGTTACTAGCAATAGTTGCACAACAAAATTTGGAGCTTGAGCAACTAGATATGAAGACAACTTTCCTACATTGAGAGCTGGGGGAGAAGATATACATGACTCATCCAGAGTTTAAGGATTGTCTTAGTGTAAACTTTGAAATGAAATATTTGGGTGTTGCTCGAAGAATTCTAGAAATAGAGATCTATAGAGACATGAAACCCCAAAAAAAAAAAAACTCTTCCTATCACAAGAAGGGTACATAAAGAAGATATTGGGAAGGTTTCGAATGTCTTTAGCTAAGCCTATAGATATCCTAGCGGCATCTAACAACAAGTTGAGAGTGTACACACTTCAGATGTAGGAGGAGAAGGAGTACATGTCTCGAGTTCCATATATGCTAGTGTAGTTGGGAGTTTTATGTATGTTATGTGATAGCACGCATTTAATTAGGTAGGCATAATAGGTTGCATTTAACTTAGTTTTATGTATATTGCATAATTTAGTTCGCATTCGCATTTTGCATATTTACTCGCTAGTTATGTTGTTGGAGTCGGAATCTACACATATTTATTGATCATTTCAGGTAAATGTGGGTCTGATGAGGACATGTGGGTTGATAATACATTGAACAAGAAAGTTAATTAAGTTGGTCTAAGAAGCTTAGTGAAGATATAAAGAGGTCTCGAGAAGAAGAAGAGAGCCTGAACAAAGAACAAGTCAGAAGAAGTTATCGCCTGACAAGCTAAACTTGTTTGAATTAATTCATTCAATTGCTAAGGTTTGGTAGATTCTTCATAGAAAACCTTAATCCAAGTGGCAAACTTATCCCTTTAGAGCTCGTTGAACTAATTGGATAGATAGGAAGGTGAATGTGTGTGAAATCTTCCGTTATACATTGGCTAATCTTTGGTCTTAAAGATATTGCTTGGTTGAAATCCTATGTCTGTGTAAGGGATGCTCAAGAAATAAGGGTTGCTAGGACTCGTTGAACTATACATCAAATAGCATCAAAAGTGTTGGTTTCAGAAGATGGAATGTCTAATATAATGTTTTTTTAACCGGGCGAGCTGGTTGGATTGTTATGAGCGGAACATATAGGGATATGAATGTGCTGAGGAAGAATAAGTAGCGATATGGTAGGAACAATGACATTCATAGGAAAAGAAAAGAACTTGATGAAGAATCGATGATCAATTAACCTAACTAGAGTGGATATTTGTAAATGAAACTATTTTATTAATTGTTATTTCCATTAATAATTTGTTTATAGTTTATTTTGTTTTCTTTCTAATTTCGTCACACAAAGCCCCATTTTTCTATTAATTGGTAAATGTACCTTATATAGGAATACTTGATTCTTTATAGGATCGACCTCTTACTTTTTTACTATACTTTATAGATTTGAGTTATATTTTATAAGAATAGTGACAATTCAATTTTATCTTGCCACTATGGTTTACACTCGACTAGACCTAGCATTTGTTGTTAGTGCGATAGTGATCAATTTATGATTCAAGTTGTAGGGAAGGAACACTAATAAGTTGTAAAGAGAATCTTCGGGTACCTTAGAGGCATTTCATATGCTGGATTGTCTTGTGGGGAATGATACACACTATAGAGTTTTTGGTTGTTGATTTTTCATATTTTGATTATGGAGGAGATATGGACGGTAGAAGATCCATGATTGGTTATGTCTTCACTCTTGGAGGTTCTGTGGTGAGTTGGAAAGCAACTTTACAACCTATGGTCACTTTGTCTACTATAGAGACAGAATACATGGCGATGGCGTTGACAGAAGCTACTAAGGAGGCAATATGGCTTAAAGGATTAGTTAATGATCTAGGCCTATATCAGGATTACACTTTAGTGTAATGTGATCGCTTGAGTGCAATATGCTTAACCAAGGATCAAATCCATTAGAGAAGACGAAACACATTGATATTAGGTACCATTTTCTACCCTCTAATAGGTAGTTCGGGGGCAGCGCCCCACGACGGTGGTCTCACTGTTCTAGTAATGGGCTTATTGTGATATGTTTTGAGTTTATGGCCCATAATCCGATTAGGGTTTCTTGAGTCACTATATATACACAGGAAACGACAATGGTGGTAATCATTTCTGTTGTTAGCATTCCTAATAAAGTTTCAGTTCCTCGGTCCATAGACATAGATAATACACTATAGACTTGGTTCGTAGATATAGGTAATACATTGTTACTGAACTACGTAAATGACCGTGGAGGTAACATTAGTAATAATAATAGATGACTGACCGCGCGCGGAACTATCAGCCACCATATACAGGAGAAATGAATTAGTTAGGGCCGACCCCGAGCAAGTGCAAAGTGTGCACTACACAGGGCTTCAAATTCTAATGGGCCACAAATTTTTCAGCCCAAGGGTATACGCGGAGATTCGGGGAAGAAAAAGTCAAAAGAAGAGCACGCCCACGCCGCTCACCTCTTTGTCTTCTCCAAATCCAATTAATTCTCTCTTAGACTACCTTCAATCGTCTTTCATTCTTCAATATTTATCGAAATATAAGCCAAAATAATGGTGGTTCAACGAATCTTTCAAGGCCCTACAAAAGGATAGTGTGGCTCGGGGAGGTTCACTTGTTCAATCCGGCTTGGCGGCTTCATTGCTTCAATTATGTTCACATTCAGTTCATTCACATCTATTGGAGATGTTCATAGTGTCGGTGCCAGTTGTTGGACAGTTGGAGAACTTGGAGGTGCCCGTTTTGCAACAGGTTACGAAATGGGAGGTTTGAGCCAAAATCCATTCCGACAGCCGCAGATCTGAGTCGAGGTCCATTCCGATAGTCACAGGTCACCGGCGGCCGAGTTTCATTCTAGTTGCAGCAGCCAGTAGGTAGAAATTAGAATCTATAAAATTGATATAGGGTTTCTGTAATTTGGTCCAATAATTTGTTTCTAAATCAGCTTGTTTAATTGTTTTTACATGTTCAATTGTGTCCCACATTTCCAATGCTCAATCGATCTATTCATAATTCTCTTAATATCAGGTTGTTTCACTCCTATTAGCTTGATATTTATTGTATTTTGGTATCAATTCTTATTTGTATTGCATTTAAATTATTGGATGTTTGACAAATTTTCAATTAGCTATGTCTTCTAGCTAGTTCTAGATTTAGAAATTTTGAATCTGGCAATCAATAGATTCTGAGGCTGTTGAGAAATTGCTCGATTCTATTACGTTTGCTGTTTGATAGGAATGGTCGATTCCAAGGAATTTGTTGCTGAGTTGTCTACTACATTGGTGAGAAGACGCAACATTGATACTTCAAATGATTACCATTGATGATCGAGCAAAGGTTGTTTTTGGAGGATTTGACCAACCATGATATCGATTCCCGCATCCGGATTTTCTTTGACATGTTAGTGTCACTACTTTGTTTCTTGTTTTTTATGTTTGATTGCCCAACAATTGGTAAGCAATTAATTATCAGCATAGCATATTCCCTTTTGGTAAGCTACTTGAAAAATAGTGCGCCAAAAAACGTTGAAGACCATCCCGAAAACACAACCACTTCCTAAAAGACATGAACTAATTACTCGTTTCTACATCCTCAGTGTGATACGAAGGGAGATGGAAAGTAGTGGAAGAAGAAGTCAGAATGGTAACTACTCGACGAATCTCTAGATTATTTCCTTTTCAAGGTTTTCCCTCATTCATCTTAGATTTTGTATAAGTGTTTTGTTATTTTGATTAAGAACTATTTTGATAAGTTAAGTATTTTGTTGCTATTTTTAATAAGAATTATTTTCTTACGTGAGCTAGTATTATGTAAATTTTATTTAAAATTTTCTTCGAATACCATCTCGTTCAACTAGGTTTTGCAGATGACCTCTGAAACTCATTGGCTGGCCCCGTTAATTACACAAACTAGCCGGTGATAGATGTTGCTAGGGCTGGGCAAAATATGGATCGGAGCGGAATCGGACCGGGACCAGGCCGGAATTTACGGTCTTTGGATCGGACCAGAACATTACGGTCTGATCCACGGTCCAATATATTTTCAAATCCGGGTTCCGGTCCAAACCCGGGACCAGACGGGAATTTCCGGTCCGGACCGGAATTGGACCGGAACCTATTTTATGTAAAAAAAAAAGAGAAAGAAAGGAGACCTAAAGAAGTAAAGAGCGCCTAATGGAGATGGATGGAGCTGCGCCGTTCTCTTTCTGAATTTCATTTCTCTCTAGTCTTTTCTTCTATCGACTTCAGAGTTACAAACCAACCCAAAGTGCAAACCTCTCAGCCGGTCTCACCTTCACCACTCAGCCAGTCAGCCGTCCGACACCGACTCCAGGTCCAACTTCGAAGTCCCTCCTCGGCGGTTCTCGGCGAGTCGGCGGTTCCAGGCGTCCAGAGTCTCCACTGTTCAGACCGGCCCTCTATTCTCGGCGGCTCTTGGCTCTCGGCTCCACCGTTCAGACTTGGAAGTTCGGCCCTCTGTTCTCGCCTTCTCGGCGGCTCTCTGACTGTCGGCTCTCAGCTCTTAGTATGTCATCCCGGCCCTATTGAATTTCAATTATAGATCTAGTTGTTTTTTTTTTTAAATATATTTTGACCTATTAATGTTGATTTTAGTATAGATTGGTTAAGAAATTTCAATTTGTATTTTGTAATATTTAGATCTAGATGCGATTTTAAAGGTAAGGGTTAGAGAAATGAGATTAAAGCACTTGTTTTGAATCAATCAATTATTCAATTTGGGTAATGTAATCATGTACTATGAATGAGATTAAACGGTCCAAACGGTCTCTACGGTCCGCGGACCGGAAAACCCGGGATCATATTTATCGGTCCCAATCCAATCCACGGTCCAAGTTTTCAAAAATTCCGATCCATCGGATCGGACCGGGACCGGTCCAGACCGGTTGATCAGCCCTAGATGTTGCTGATAAGAGTTTGACGTCAACCAGTGATAGATTCGTAGTGTAACAACCAATCCAAGATGCGAAGGTTAAAAAAAACAATCCAAAATCCGGAGGTCAGAGCTGCGAGATGGTGGGGATTATTTAAAATTATAAACTTTTTGTGGGTCAAAATGAAAGGTAGAGTCGTCGTTGAGATGGAATAAATAAATTTAAAAATATCACGAAGGTGTTGGAGTGTATTTAATTAGTTGGTCAGCAGATTGTTGATTTTCAGTGGGTTTGATTATTGGAGCAAATACCCAATGGATTTGAAAGGGTAGACTAATTAATAACCAAAAATATCTAGATCGAACGAATAATTAAATAAGAGGGAATAAGAAAAATATCAACAGATATTAATTAATGGATTTTATTATTATTATTATTTATTAAATTTTTATTGTGTGTTTATAAATACAAATTAAACAACCCAAAAATGAAATATATTCATTAGAAAAAGTATTTTTTTATAGTTTCACTGCATTAATTCATACATTTAATATATCGAAACTATAGTATTTTTTTGAGTGTATAGGACATGAACACAAATTAGAAATATGGTTAAGTACGTACTCAATTGATTAATTAAGAGTATATAAAGGAAAATATCAAGAGAGTAGTTATTAATTATGAGAAGAAAAAACGAAAAAGAAGGAGGGGGTTGTAAAGTGAAAGTGGACCATACGCACTATGTTGTTTGGAAATTGGAGGTGGAGGCTGGTGGACTCTGAAAGCCACCCTTCACAGGGATATTCCCCACTCTGAGCTCAGCCATGCACACACACTTCATTTTTTAATATACTCCCTCCGTTCCATAATACATGTCGACACGTTTTTTAATGAGCGAAAAACTCTATAAAATATTTTTTTTAATTGATTTTTTTATATAATATGATACTCATTAGTAATAAGTATCATATCATATAAAAAAATCAATTAAAAAAATTATATTTTATAGAGTTTTCCGCTTATTAAAAAGCGTGCTTAAAAAGAAAGGGACATGTATTATGGGAGGGAGTATATATATATATATATATATATATATATATATATATATATATATATATATATATATATATATATATATATATATATATATATATATATATATATATATATATATATATATATATATATATATATATATATGAAAATTTCTCTTAAAGTAAAAATGGGTTAAAAAAAAATACCCGCGTCCCAACAGTAGAAGCAGTCAAGCAGGTCGCTCTCGGACTCCCGCACCCACATCCGCGTCGAGCCACCTCCGGCCACCAGCGCCTGGCCGCGCTCGAGCCCACCCCTGGGCGCACCCCCCGAGCCTTGACTAGGCTTGGTTCGAGCCAACTGTTGCCCAGGCGAGCCCAGTCGAAGCCCCACGTCGCTTCTTCTCTCATCGGCCTCCCACGCCACCCACGAGCCACCTCCGGCCACCATCCCCCATGGTGAGCCCAGCCGAGCCTACACCGAGCCCATCTTCCCCAAGAGCGCTAATCGGTGCTTTTGGCTCGGAATACCTTCGAAATCCCGATTTTGCACCTTGTTTCCACTCGAATTTGGTATGATTTCTAACCCTAAACTTGTTTATTACAACTATTTAGATTGTTTGAATGATTTAGGTTGAGATTGAAAACCTAGGGTTTGATTTAAGAGCGGAATTTGGGGCTTTTTGCCAAAAGCCAAATTGATTGAAATTGATGATATGGTTGTGTTGTTGGGTTGATTTTGAGCTAATTTCATGTTCATATCATTGTCAAATTGTTTATATATCATTAGCTAATTGGATTTTAGAATTTTATATTGCGATATGTTTTATAATTTGGGACTTTTTGCCAAAAGCCAAATTGATTGAAATTGATGATATGGTTGTGTTGTTGGGTTGGTTTTGAGCTAATTTCATGTTCATATCATTGTCAAATTGTTTATGGATCATGAGCTAATTGAATTTTAGAATTTTATATTGCGATATGTTTTAGAATTTGGGGCTTTTTGCCAAAAGCAAAATTGACTGAAATTGATTATATGATTGTGTTGTTGGGTTGATTTGGAGCTAATTTCATGTTCATAGCATTGTCAAATTGTTTATGGATCATGATCTAATTGGATTTTAGAATTTTATTGCGATATATTTTAGAATTTTGGGTTTTTTTGCCAAAATCCAAATTGATTGAAATTGATGATATGGTTGTGATGTTGGGTTGATTTGGAGCTAATTTCATGTTCATAGCATTGCCAAATTGGTTGTGAATCATGAGCTAATTGGATTTTAGAATTTTGTTGCGATATGCTTTAGGTCGATTAGGTTCTTCTATTTTAGCATGAAAATCATAATTTAGCCTATTAGCTCAATTGGTAGAGCAATGTGCGTTTGCACAAAGATGTGGGTTCAAATCCCACATATGTTACATAATAGACAAGAGTGCAACAATCGCAAATTGTTAATCATGTACATTATAATCTTAGTTATTCACAATTGTGTCCTACTTTTGCACAATCCTATCTTACTTTTGCACAATTGTATTATTAGATATGCACAACATAATGTTACATTTGCAAAACATAGTGTTATATTTGCACAACTTAAAGTTATATTTTGCACAATATAATGTTATATTCGCACAACATTATATTATATGTGCACAACGTAACATTATATTATTAGATATGCACAACATAATGTTACATTTGCAAAACATAGTGTTATATTTGCACACCTTAAAGTTATATTTGCACAATATAATGTTATATTCGCACAACATAATATTATATGTGCACAACGTAACATTATATTATTAGATATGCACAATATAATGTTACATTTGCAAAACATAGTGTTATATTTGCACAACTTAAAGTTATATTTGCACAATATAATGTTATATATGCATTATATCATCTTATTTGTGCACATTATCATTTTATTATTGCACTTTATAATCTTATTCATGAACGGGAACACAAAAAAAGCAACCATAAATAGCTTATGCGAGATTTTGAACTCGAACCTTTGTGCATGAGCACATCACTATACCATTTTTTTAGCTAATAGGCTTTTAATGGCACATGTTGCATTAAAATACAAAACTGTCATAAAATAGCGGTCCATAAATAAAATTTTTGGTATGACACATTATGAAAATGCACATTTATTGTATTATTTGTTCACTTTATATTTTGTAATCTCATCTTTTTCCCTTTTTAAAATAAAGTCAAAAACTGTAATGTAACATTCTTGTTGTATTTTTTTAATATTATAGTTGCATCTAACAATATTATTTCAAATAAAAATTACGGGCTAAAATCTGTAATTTTCATAATTGAAATAAGGGCAATATTCGTATGAATGGAAAGTTTGGGGGTGTGTGAAATTTACCCCATAATTAGGGTCATTTAACCATTTTCCCATTTACTCGTAAAATTAGGCACATTTACACCAAAATTAGGCACATTTATTCATTACTCATTTAATTAGGCCATTTACCTTTAAATTAGGCCATTTACATCCAAATTAGACTATTTTCACTTTAAAAATGATTTTCATCTTAAGCCCCATTTTCATTTGAACCTTTATCTATATATATATATATATATATATATATATATATATATATATATATATATATATATATAGATAAAGGTTCAAATGAAAATGGGGCTTGAGTACTATTCGGACCCAAAAATATATATAACATCAATCAAAATTGTCAAAAAAACCCATTGGCAGCAAACATAACTTCCTAAGATATGTATAAAGAGGCCTTGTCCACGTCCATTTCGTGCCTCTCTTGTTATATATATATATAATATATATATATATATATATATATATATAACAAGAGAGGCACGAAATGGACGTGGACAAGGCCTCTTTATACATATCTTAGGAAGTTCTGTTTGCTGCCAATGGGTTTTTTTGACAATTTTGATTGATGTTATATATATTTTTGGGTCCGAATAGTACTCAAGTTTCATAAAAAATCCAGTTCAATCTCAAAACTCATATTTCCCCTTTTCACTCTTTCAGTGGCGTAGCCAGAAATTTTTCGAAGGGGCACAATAATACATGTATAATATAGTTTTGGATTAAATTAACATAAAGAATTATATATAATACAATAATAAATTATGTTATTTTAAGATAAAATATCATCGATTTATGATAAAACGCAATCATTTTTTCGCACCTAAAAAAAGAAATATATATATATATATATATATATATATATAAATGAAATATCAGGAAAAAAAAATTAACTAATTAATTATAGGAAACACAATATAATAAAGTAATTAAACACTAAGTTAAAATTATAGTTTTTATATGAGCTAAGTATCTAGAGCTTGGCTCGAATTTTGCTTAATAAAAGCTCGGCTCGAGTATCATTTACAAAATGAGTTGATTATGAGCACATTTTTCTGCTTGATTCAAAGCTTGGCTTGGCTCGATTGAAACTCAAATAGCACGAATTTTCTGAAATTTACAAATTTTCTTTTATGTTTCTATGTAATGAGCAAGTAAAGTTGCATAATATTTGAGGGGAAAAAACTTAGCTCAAGCTCGTTCATTTATTATATAAGTCTAGTATGAGCTCAAGTTCAAATGAGCTTGACTTGTCTCTAAATGAGCTAAATATAATCAAACAATACTGGACTTGTTTGGCTCAAATAATTAACAATCCTATTTAATATATATATATATATATATATATATATGGAGTGGTTCCAGAGTGCACACCCCTTATAGTGTAACTAGTGCACAAATAATAGCCATGGATCTTAATGGATCGGATGGACTAGATTCCGCCATGTGTGCGGGTAAAATAAAAATAAAAAATAAAAACCCAATCTTGAACACAATCCCTAGAGAGTGAAGCGCGTGTAATTTGTGGGAGTATTAAAACCCTTTCTTCTCCACGTCTTAACCATTGGTACGGTCCCTCCTCCAAGCTTTTGACGATCGTGCTTTGCATCCTTATAAATTGGCTTCTTCAATGGTGGCAAGGGCACTTCTTCTTGGCAAATCCGGCGGCGTATCGAATCGAAAAAGATCGAAGGCTAATCGATCGGCGCACACAGACTCTAATCGAATCAAATCAAAACCGACGGCGAATTGAATTGAAGAAGATTGAAGAAGAAGGTCTCTTCTCTCTCTAATTGGTTCAAGAGTCGATCATTAGGGCTCCATTAATGAGTAAGCATCAAGCTTTTTGGAGATTTTTGGTGATCTTTTAGTTGGGTATGGATTGGTTTTTTTTTTTTTTTGTGAGAGAGATTCAATTATTTTTAGTTGAATATAGTATTAGGTTTGTATTTTCTGGAATTTTTTCATGAACTATGTGCAATTTATTTGGCTGGATTGGGATTCTTTTGATTTGGGTTTTTTTTTACCTCATAAAAATAAGAATTTCACTGAATAATCCGCCAATTATCGTTCACTGTACGCGTTAAATCGATCGATTCAACCGAATAATTTTAAAATTCTACTTCTTCACAATGGTTATGCAATTATTATCTCTTATGTGTACCTCGTAAGAGTAAGAATTCCGATGAATAATATCTCAATTATCGTTCAATGTACGCGTTAAATCGGCCTATTCAATCGAATAATTCTAAAAATTTACTTATTCACAACGGTTATGCAATTACTTGTCGATTTTGTGTACCTCGTAAAAATAATAATTCCATTGAATAATATCTCAATTATCGTTCAATAAACGTGTTAAATCGGTCGATTCAACCGAATAATTTTAAAAATTACTTATTCACAATGGTTGTGCAATTATTCATCATTTCTGTGTACCTCGTAAAAATAAGAATTTCACTGAATAATTATTCTTCTAATTATCGTTTAATGTACGCGTTAAATCGACCGATTCAACCGAATTAGCTCGAATAATAACTTAAACTTGATGTCGCTTCCCCGAAACCGTCCGCAAGATCATTGCTTTGAAAATAAGAAAATGTTTTTTTTTAATGAATCTATGGGTTCCTCTTCATCTAGCATACCCCATATATACTCATAAATTGATAACTCTAAATATCTTAAGTTGTCGTTCAAATCATATAAAAATATGAATAGAGTGTACTTTAATCTTAAATTTTATCAACTTAATGGATTATTTTTATCTAACCCAAAAAATTTCCTTAAAAAAATGAATTGGTTAAGATATGGGTTATTGTCAATTAATATAAAAATTAAATGCCAATTCATTCTATATCCAAACAAAAAAGATACGGCAACATATTGATTTTGCCAGTTGCGGGCCCCCCTTCAAAAAATCACAATTCAAAACTCAACCTTCACACACGCCACGCAACATTTATAAGAGGGTGGATCCGAATTGGCTCTTTGTGCGCGGGCCCACCATAATTTAGTTATAACAAAAATGGAAAAAATCCTTTTAATCTCATCCATTCATCCAGAACCGATCAACGGAAACAATTATATATATATATATATATATATATATATATATATATATATATATATATATATATATATATATATATATATAATGAGAAGGAAAGAAGCGCGCTGATTGGTCCACGTGTACAAAAATTAATGCCAAATCAGCTCAGACGCGTCTCTCCAAATTAATTAGTAACACCCATGTAAATTAATTAGTAACGGACAAGCGCTAATTAAAACACAAAACTAATTAATTACACGCGCCTATACACCCAACTTGCTAATTAATTAGAAAAGCTACGTACACATATAAAAATGTTTGAAATGGACTTTTAAAAATTAATTTTTGGCATTTTCACATATTAAAAAAAAATAAAAAATATATTTTTGGGTGTAATTTAATTTTATCTACCCATAGACACCCACTTTGTATATGTTTTGTTGAAAAAAAAATTAACAATAAGTGATTCATAAGGTTCGCAAGTACTTAGTGGTTCAGCCCTTTTACTCTAAGTGGTTCAGCAATATTATTCTCAGTGGTTCGGCAATTTTATTCACATTGGTTCAACAATTTTATTCACATTGGTTTAGTAATTTTCTTCACAGTGGTCAACAATTTTCTTCACAGTGGTTCAGCAATTTTATTCACAGTGATTCAGCAATTTTATTCACATTGGTTCAGCAGTTTTATTCATAGTGGTTCACCAATTTTATTTGTAGTGATTCACTTGGTATTAAAATTCTGTACCACTTGGTTTAAACCTCTGAACCACTTTGTATTAAAACCCTGAACCACTTGGTTTACAAGATTTTCATTATTCTTTTATTTTCTTTTATTGTTTATTTTTAGTTATTTATTTATTTGTTTTTAAAATAAAATGGTTCTTAAACCAATACTATTTATTTGATGAACCTCTATTTAGTCACTGAATCACTCTCTATTCGGTCACTGAACCAATCTCTATTTAGTCACCGAACCACTCTTTATTCGGTCACTGAACCATCCTTTATTCGGTCACTGAACCAACCTCTATTTAGTCACTGAACCAACCTATATTTAGACAATGAACCAATCTCTATTTAGACACTAAACCAATCTCTATTTAGTCACTCAACCAAGATATTTAGTCACTGAACCACTCTCTATTCGGTCACTGAATCAACCTCTATTTCGTCACTGAACCAATCTCTATTTAGTAAGGTAAGTTGACTTTTTTTATTGCAACAAGAAAGGTTCATCTTGAAGTAGTAAAGGAGCTTTCATTTTCGGTAACTCGATCCTAGCTAGGCCCCCATTAAACTACATATTTACAAAAATGTGAACCCAAGGGCTACGTTTCGAATTATCTGGGGGAATTTTACTCATGGATTTGTGTCGATAAAGTTGGAGGAGTTGAAACAGTTGATGGACATCCTAGTCGTGGTGGCGCCGTAGCGGCTCTCTTTGTAACAATAACATTTGCAGCATTAAAACAAACGAAATTTCAGTGGGAAGAGAAAGGGTCGAGGGCGGAGACCCGGGAGGAGGAAGAAGGCGGAGTCCGATTACGGTTCCGATGCCATCATCGGCATCTTCGACACCGGGATCTCGCCCGAACGGAGGAGCTTTTCCGACAGGACTCTCGGCCCCGTCCCCTCTCACTGGAAGGGGATTTGCCAGGCCGGCGATAGATTCACCGCCGCGAACTGCAAAAGGAAAATCGTCGGAGCCAGATTCTTCAATAAGGGGCACAAATCGGCGTTTCCAGATATCAGCGGCGGAGCCATTAACCAGACGGTTGAGTTCAAGTCACCCAGAGACGCCGACGGCCATAGAACCCACACGTCGTCGACGGCGGCGGGGCGGTATGCGTACAACGCGAGCATGGGCGGTTACGCTCCCGGAATTTGAGGACAGTGAAGAACCGGAAGGTAAGAGGTGTGGGGGAGAGGAAAGGATAGGAAAGCGCGTGAGCATATTTTTATTAAAGTAAAAATCAGATCCGTTTCTACCAATCAAATCACTTCTTTCCTTCTCACCGGTAGAAATTATTCTCACTTGAACCCTACCCTATATATATATATATATATATATATATATATATATATATATATATATATATATATATATATATATATATATATATATATATATATATATATATATATATATATATATATATATATATATATATATATATATATATATATATATATAACTTTTTGCACTCATATCGAAACAATTTTAAATTTGCGTACCTTCTTATCTAATTGTCGAAATGATTAGTATAACCTCTCACTTTGAAGCTCTCAAGATGAATTATAGTATGTGAATGTCAATCTAAGTAAAATATAAAAGCATTATAGCCTATCGAAACAAAATTAAAGTGATTAATATACCTGTAATTTTTAAATATTCATAACTTTTTACTCAAATGTCGGATTAAGGCGTATTGTATATCAAAACAAAGTTATCGACGAGTACAATACACCTAGGTAGTTCGTCAAATGAGAGGGGGGGGGGGGCACATGACCCTCTAGGCCCCCTCAGCTCCGCCCCTGCCTCCTTTAGTGAATAAAACCACCCTTTATATATATTATTTATATTTTTTTTTCAAAAACAAACTCTTCACTTTTATCATTGAACAAAACTACCTATAAATTCAATATAAAAGTGACAAAACCACCTTTAAAAAAAATTACAAAATCACATATTATTTTTATAAAAATTCCTAAAAAAGTAGATTGAAATTACTACTACCATTTTTTAAGTTGTACAGAAGATCTAGTATTTTTTTCATACTTTGCAAAAAAAAAAAAAAACACTCATTATTTGCCAAAGCACTATTTAACACCTATTATTTTCTAAAATAACAGTTAGTTAGCCTATAGTTCAATAACTTTAAACATTTGTAAATGTGATTGATTGATTTAACCAAATACTCAATTAGAATTTTATTGAAAAAGAAAATTAAAATTTATTTATATCATTTTCTTCTCTTGTGAAATAAATAAAAAATTAATCATTCTTGTATTATTAGGTTGTATGTATTTCAAACAAAAGAAATGAATTAATAACACCTTCTTTCGTTACACAAGAAGTGGTTTTTGTGCATTTTTTTAAATCATAAAGAGTGGGTTTACACAGTATGGTTTTATGAAATATTTTTTGTACAATTTATAGGTTACCTATTTTTGTTCACATAATAAGCTTGTGGAATTGAGCAAAGCTATGTAAATAAAGGGTGGTTATGTACATACAATGTTTGACAAATAATGAGATTTATTTTTTACAAACTATGAAATATATATATATATATATATATATATATATATATATATATATATAATATACGGATCTATAGTGTAATGTTGTAAACAATGGTTAATTTTCTCAAAAAAATTTAGAAATAATGGGTGATTTTTCACCAAACTTTTGGCAATAATATGTGCTTTTGTTAATTTTTTAAAATAAAAATGGTTTCGTCACTTCTTTTTTTGTTGAATTCAGTTAAATAATAAGCAGTTTTGTTCAATGTTAAAAATAGCATATTTTTTAAATTGGAAAAAACAAAGACATTTTATCTTTTGTACTAGTGAATTCTTTTATCTTGTGTTAATATTTTTGCAATATTAAACATGTTGTGTTATATGAGTCCTTGTTATACATTGTTGTTTATCAGTGGTGTGTCCCCACCCTCATAGATTTCTATCATGTAATAATTTCTCTAGGCAATATTGTTCTTTGTAAGTATTTGTTTATAAATAAAAATAGGAAGTTGTTATTAGGACGACGAATTTATCGACAAATGGACGGCCTTGTCACCAACTCCCAGTGTATAATTTTTTTTTACCGTCTTCACACCTCGATGATAACAAATATTCCATTGCCACAGCCCTAGTATCGACAATCCCGAAGATAGGACAACACCTGAAAAAGCCCAAGTCTAGGTCAAATCACTCTTTTCATCACCGACATACGGTGTCAGCATGTCTTATCACCGGTGTACGTGAGATTCCCTACAAGATCCTCTACAAAGTTGAAAGATTAGCCTATGATATTCCTTGACATTGACATCCAACATCGGTAGAATCGGGTGACCTTTTCCTATATAATCTGAGTTGCTCACTGCATTCTTCACACAAATCCTCCATTAAAAACCCTCCCTTTGAAAGTCGAAATCGGTAGCGTCGTCAATATTTGACCAAAAAATTTTAGATGGAGACTACCACATGTTTTATGCCCCTTGATGGTTCTAATAGTGATGATGGCGAGAGGAGAAGATCGATCTAACCCCGTGCTTAAGCGACCTTCGTTGTAAGTTCAAATTATGCATTTGTTTCAAATGTAGAAAGGTCGAAGGTTTGTCGTGGCAAGGAGGAACAACAAATTTTCAGGCGACATCGAGTAAAATAACTCTAATTTTGTGATTTTTGTCGATTGTGCTATTTCTATTTTTCTTTTGATCAATCAATTTTGTTGATTGATATTTTCTTTGGCATTTGATTTTGTAAATCAGGGTTTATTCAATTGGGATTTTATTTGTTCATGGAAATGAAATTCTCAGTTTTTGGTAGAAAATTTTGTCTGCGACAAGTTGAAAGTTGTGAGTGACAAGACAATTTTGTGGGTGACAAGTTGAAAGGTGAATGTTGTTCGATTTCAATGTATTAATGTTTTCTTTCTCTATAATTATTGTTTATGCAAGCATAGTGTGGAAGTAATGGTGCAAATAAGGGGTAGAAAACAAGAAGGAAGCTAATAATAGTTGCTTAGAGGAATTCCAACTTGTAAGGTATGAATGTGTATCAAGGCTTACAAAGAGATGTTCGATGTACAAGCTAGTCTTTAATTATATACTACACTGATGTAAAGACTCGGATTTTCAAATCCTAATTTTTCGGAAAAAGAGAATTAAAAATGAATTTAAATTGAATTAAAAGCTCGTTTAACGCATTCCGACCCGAATTTAAAATTTTGACGAACGATTCCGTCATGTTACCTCGCGAATTTAAAATAATTATCGGATGGCGATATCCTTTTCGATTTTAAAAATCTAATTGATCGAGAAAGTAGGATTCGGGGAAACTAACATTCGGAAACTAGGTTTGGGTTTCGAAATTCTCGTATTTGGGATTATTTTACTGGGTATGTAATTTGATTGATGCCGCATTTAATACCAGTCCAATCTCCTACCAGTTCCCGTTAAATCAGCACCTCCCCTTCTCTCTGCAATCCGCCTACCCTCTGCAACCCGGAGCCAACTATTCTGTTCCCTTCTTCTGCACGTCATCTCCCCATCACTTCACATCTCTCCCTCCTTCAAATCCCTCAGCCCCTCCCCGCTCTCCTGCTGCACTCCCTCTGAAAAGTGATTTAATAAATAAATTGAAAGAGGAATTTAGCGAGTATTTTCAAGGGTCGGAATTCTTAACTGTTTAATTCAGATTTGAAATAGTTTTGAAACTAACCTGAGGGTAAGACTTATTCGATGACTGACCAGCATGATAATATGATCGTTTGGCTAACGGAATGATATATGTGACTAATAACATGATATTGTGGTGATTTTTAGAAGAGATTGAATGTTCGATACTTATGATGATGATGATGATGATATATATTCTTATGGAAAGTATGGGTATGAAATAGTAATATGCGATTTTGGCTAAGTATGATATGGTGGTTGTTTTAAGCTGACGAGTTGACAAGTTATGATGAATTGCATGAGATAAGAGATGGGTGATCATGATGAACTAGAAGTACGAATGATGCGAGCTTGTTAATTATATGCTTGTATGAATGTGTGATATATGTGTTTAGAAAGACTATAGAAGTATACTCAATATATATTCTTGTTATGTAATTAGGTGATATTCTGTGATCGTGACTACTATGTGCTGGATTCTTCTTTTGCTGATCTTCTAGCCAGGTAAGTACATCCGGGGCTTACTCAGTAACCAGTACCTCCTGCCTGATGTGTCATATAGTATGTAGGTGTTGCATACGCATAAAAGCATGTCATGTAGTATCATGCTTAGGACTTGCACTTATGAATGAGCATTCTTATTTTGTATGCGTTTGAATACGGAATGACTGTTATCTGTGAGTCATAGAGTCCTTGCTAGGGTCATAGGGCAGCCCATCTCCATCGGGCGTTGTCCTCCTTGAGTCATTTATATATATCACGAGATACGAGATGAGCATGAGATACGATATGATGATGAGATTTGATATGTTATAGCATCGAACTGGCCAGTCTCCACCCTATCTGGAAGGGGGGTGGTGGTAGAAGAGGGATAACCACTTGGCATTCTTTGTTAAGGCATTACTTAATATTCTGCATATATGAATTAGGAGCATGATAGTATGGTTAATATTTCAGTACTGCATGAAGGCATTCTTTATTCTAGGTATAGGCGTATTATATGTACGTCCTCAGCGCGGTCAGAGGCCCCGCAGGCAGACTCTTGGTCTAACTTGGTGGTATAGTTTCAGGTACCTGATCCACTGCTTGATTTTGTGTTGTTATGACGGGTCCATTCATATGGCGGAAAGTGAGTGTTTGAACCCTAACTTCACTAGATTCATGCTTTTGGGATTTCTTCCTACTGATACTCTATTTTGACCCGGCTCTGCCGTGACACTGTTTGTATCGTTTTCAGAACTTATGTCCTTTGTTTGATAAAAGGGTTTTCCGCGTTGTAGACTTAGGACAGGTATAGGGGTTTACCCCGGGGTCTCCAACGGACCTTCCGGATTTGGGTGTGAAATCCCACTTGAAACTACACATCTTCGACTTCAAACCTTCAACCTATACTCAGGGTGCAAGATCCCAACGAGGGGTTTCATCCCTCGAAACGTAACTCGGGAATCATAATCCCGATCCGTTACAACTGACACTAAAATATGTGATTTTGGGATATGGTGATATGGGTGACAACCCTTTTTTTTATCCTGTAATTTGGCTCATCTTTGTTTGAGTATTTTTTTTATAGGTGTTGTTGAGTTTCTGTGAATTTATGCATGTCAGTTACCTATGTTTTCGTGCGGGTAAGATATTTGACATCGATGCATATATTCATGTACTATGTTTTTATAATCATAACTCATAACTAGTTAAAGTCTACTCGCTCAAAAGGCAGAGCAATGTGCTGAATACACATAGATGTAGGTTTGAATCCTACAAAGACTATTAACATTGTAACATGTATGACAAAGAAAGGTAAAGGCATATGCTTGATATTGTCATGTTCCATGGTAGACTTAGACACACCTTCTCGCGATAACTTTTCCATATCAATGATTATTTTCGTAGGCATTCTTCTTCTTAACAGGATCATGAACTTCATTGTACTATCCTGTTGTTACTTTTCTTTGCATTAGTTATTGAACTGTTGTTGTTGGCATGGTTTGTATGACACTTGGAAATTGTGTGGTAATGAATTAGTTGGTGGTGGATATTTCAATGGATGCATAAGAAAATGTTCTTCATTTTACATTCTAGGTAATAAATAAACTATCGACGGAACTCTTTTTTTTAACTTATTCCCTCCATTATAAAGAATTAGGATTAGACTGGTTAAGAACTAAAGGAGCCTTTCTTCATGAGTTATTATGTGGTGACAAGTAATGTGTTCCAAGTGACACACATATTTTTAAGGTGACATTGTTACATTTGTGAAACTTGTATTCAAATGGGCACTATTTCCGTCAAAACGATAATTAATTCAAAGGGAATAACAAATACAAGATGTAAAACGTTAACTTTTCATGTTCATTGTGTAACATACCTATATACATGACACGCCACATTTAACAGGTGACACAGTGAATCTCAAAAGTGACTCAACGAGAAATATAATACCAAGCCCAGTCGTAGATGTACATGTAACCAAAATTACAGCTAATGTTCACCAAAAGATAATAATTTCATGACTAAACTAGATAAAATATGGGATTTACTACGATGTGGTTTGTGGTCCAACTCCTCATTCGACTTGGAATGTGGGCTAACTCCAAGTCATAAAAGATGGCACTTACAACTACCTTCTCCTTGATCGGTTTTTTTTAGAGATGTGTAGTTTGCACTCTTGTATCACCAAACCCTCGTGTGCTTTTCGACCCTCAAACACCCATTTGTCGACTTTGAACACCCAACATCCATCGAATATTATAGTCTTGTAGGGCAACCCTTTCTTGATTGCAAATTAAACACAAAATCATCTTCTCAGCTTGGGATAGCTATTTCATGGCCGAAAATAAGCACGAATGCATGTAGTAAACTTAACCATTATGTAGAAGAAAAAATATTTGCTCGAAACCACGTATAGTGGCATGAGGACCGTGTATGTGTCAAGCTAAAATCAGTGTTTGAAATGTCGACTAGAACTTCACCTTCACAATGAATTAATGTCTTTTATGGTGGCATTTTTCTTCTATTCTGGTTGTATTTTGGAAGGTAAAACAACCCTACCACATTTTAAAGGCTCCAAATAATTGAATATAACAAACATCATATCATCATCTCACCCTCTCTCTCCCCCCAAATAGGATTAGCTATCCCAAAGGTCCCCACCCCCAAATATGATTAAAAATTTTGTGAGAGTGGATACGGAGACGGGGAGGATTTGAGACAACAGATTCCTCACTCCTCTCCTCCACCTACTTACTCTCTTTGTACTTTTTTTTTTGCTTTCCACTTGCTACCGATAGAATAACTCACGATCACTAATTACGAAACTAATTAATACATTAGCCCATAAATGCAAACCCTCCATCTCATAAATTTTTGCCGGGGTAATTGATTAGAGATTGGTTAATTTGGTTGAGTGAGGTTACTGACAAGATAGAAGAATGACTATTGACGAGATAATTTTTGCTGAATTGCACAATAAGTCCTTTTAGTATTCATCTTATTTAACCTTTCTCTCAAATCTCCCACTCTCTCTCCTCTTTGCCTCTCCTAGACCACCTCTCCATCCAACTAGCTACCAGTAGAATTGTTTTCAAGCATTTTATTTTCAATCCAATCAATTAACTATAAGAATTTGATATTCTAAGCCAAGACAAATACAAAGAAATTCCCACCAATTCATCAATGAAACAAATCAAGCAACCAATACCAACCCTAGCCGTATTAATAATTTCCACACCAAGCCGTCCACACATCAAAACTAGTAGTAAAAGCAAAAACATCGAGCGTGTGTTGATCATTGCGCCATGATTCTTAAGCAGATGATATAGACTCCAAACCCTTAGAAAAAAAACTAATCCTAATTTCCATCCACTAGGAGTTTCTGCCGTCAACCTTCTTGCTATCGCAGACATCTCCAAGTCCTCCAATGGTGGTGGGCGAAAGATTGTGGTGAATGGAACGATCTAGAGGCGAAGGGTTGTCAAGAAGGTGGTGGTGCGACGACGGTGGTCCTCCAACGGTTGAGGTTGCGTCGAGCGACGAGGGTTGAGATCTTCGACGTAATAAGGCTTCTGGTGGTATGACGCCGGAGAAGGGAATGGAAGATGGATCTGGTGGTGGTTCCGCACGAGAGAGGGCTAAGAGGGTGAAGGTTGGGTTAACCATTTCGGAATGGTTCAGCCGGAAAGGACTCGTGGATAGTACCTAAAGGTCCCTAGTTCAAACTCCGGATGACCGCTCTCTATTTCCTATAATCAAATGGGAAGGTTGGGTGCGATGACCGACAGAAGGTGTGGAGGGAGGTGAAAGGAGAGATGGTGAATGGTGATACAGGGTCGACCGAATTGGCAGAAGTTGTTGGTAGCATCCGAAATGGTAGAGGGAGTTGTGCAATTAGGTAAAATTTGTCTATTTAATAGCCATTTTAACCTCTTGATAATAGCCCCTATGAATTTTGTTTACTAATGTAAGGCCGTGTTTGAAAGCGGGTTTTGTGAGGTTAATTTTTTTTTCCCAACTGATCAACACATGTTTGGAAGCGTCTTCTGTTGCACCTTCCGAAGTTGGAGTTGCAGGTTTCTTTCGCCAATTTCAGAAGATTGGGGGGGGGGGGGGGAGCTTCGGCAGTTTCTTCAATCAGGTTTCTGAAATTTTATCTTTTTTTCCCCTTGACACTCCCTCGCTCCACATCTCCTTCCATCGTCGCAGCTTCTCACACTCTCAGGTACGTCTCCTGTTCTTCGAAGATCTGTATCCCTCTTTCCTTCTCATCCTACTCTGTTCCTTCTTGTTGTCCTTTTTTTTGGTTGAGATTCATGGGCAGTCAGTTTCCAGATTGGGGGAAATCGATTTCGGTTAGGGTTAGGGCTTCGATTGGGGGAAATCGTCCAAATCTGAACTCTGAAATCGATTTCTAGGGTTAGGGCTTCGATTGGGGGAAATGTGGAGTACCATTCTTCAATCGAAAGGAATTCGATTGGGGGAACACTGAAATAACAACATAAACGAAAGGGAATCGAAATGGGGGAAAGTGAAATCGAAAGGGAATCGATTGGAATCCAAGTTGGGTCTCGACGCAGTGTGTGTCAGTGTGAATGATGGAGAAAGTTTGGATAGAAGTCCTACCTTTAGCAATTTCTGCATTTTCCATGTTATTGTCGACATTACTAGCAACAAAAATTTCTGCATTTCGATTGGGACATTGCTGGCAATAGCATCCTCCATGTTATTGTTGAAATTTCTGCAGTTTCCATCTACCTTTAGCAATTCCTTTGTTTGCAGTTGTTATTGTTGAGTTCTATGACTTTTGTTTTGATGGAGAAACTTTGGAAAAAAGTCCTACATACATTAACATTTTTTTACCACTTTATGTTCAGTAATAATCCCATTATAGATGTTTTTATAGAATTCAGTTTGAATGAAATCCTTATAGTACATTACAACTTTTTGTTTACTCTCTAATGTTCTATCCACATGAATGTCAGACACTTCAGGTAGTTGGCCGAGTGATTGTCCTGAAAAGTACCCTTGGATCGTAGGGGAAGAGCCTATTGAACAGTGGCCGACGGAGGTAAAGTCAACCTTGATTTTGATATGTAAAAATTCGAGATGGCAATGATATTGTTCTATACTGTTCTATACTCGAAGTAGTGTGTCTCAGTGTGAATGCTTTTTTCATGAATGCTTTTTTTGGCTCTATCTTATCTGTTGTTTGCAACTTGCAATTAGATGCTGAAAATACCTTCTTTAAACAAACTTACCATGTCAAATAGATCCCTCCAATTCATGTCATTTGGAAGGAATCTGTTGAAGGAGTGCTGCATCATTTTGTCTGTATAACGATAGTCTGAGTTAGTTATCAGCACCAACTTCTTGCCAGCCTGACAAGTGCAACATCCAAGTGAAACAACTCAACCTTACAATCTTCGGAATCATTTTTGAGAAAAACAAAAGCCAATGAGCTGCTTTTACCTCTTTTTTATCCAAAAGTGCCAAAGGTAGTTCAGGATCAGGCTCCACAAATAATTCTGGCTTAGACATTATCTCACTCTGCAATTTGGATTCTTAATTAGATGAAATTTCTCGAAAAGTAGTACATAGACAATGCTTAGTACAAAACCTTAAGCATGCCTTCTACATGAGCTCTAAACAAAGCCTTGCCAATAACCTGAACCAAAATTGGACATGGATACAGTATTATGATAAGTTCTTTTGATGGAAACAGTGAATTGACATGTTGCATCCCGTCTTTCTAAAATGTTTGCTTACAGCTGAAAATATACCATTTACAAGTATCAAACACCAGTTTAATCATTCATCAATTAGTGTATTTAAGAGAAGCTAGATGAGTCCAAGATGGAAGATCAACCATATGAGCTCTTACAGAACATGATCAAAGATGTATGCGGAGAATGCATTGAATAAAGGTTAATGGGGTATGGAAAGAATGCATTGAATAAAGGCTTATAGATTCAGCATTGAACTGTCTGCAGAGTTTGGAATTCAGTAATGGTTAGTTTCAAATCTTGTAGTGATACATCCCAAACTTACAAATTGCTAAGAATACATCTTTGACTCAGGACACCTCAGGATTTGATGGGGTGTTTTGCATTATCCTTATTTTGACTGACCCTACATGCTTTTCAATAGCCCATACTGCTGCTACATATCTTCTACTCTTATCCTTTTCCATGTTCAGCTGTAGGGCTCTCATCTTCTTGCTTTGACATTATTTGGTTATACAAGTGGTTTGCATTATCCTTATTTTGGCTGACCTTGCATGCTTTTCAATATCCCACAGGCCATACTGCATATATCCCACTCATCTTTTTCTACGTTCTGCTATCGGGCTCTGCTCTTTTTGGTTTGATATTATTTGGTTATACAAGTGACCAATTGGGACTTAAGCTTGTCCAAGTTGTAACTGACATGTTATTGTGGTGACCAGTTCTCGTTAGGATTATGGTGTAACTAGGCAAGGCATTTGTCCGGTGACCATGTTTCGTTAGGATTCAATTTAACTAGGCTAGTCTTTTGATAACCTTGTCGTTGCTCTTGGGCACTTGTCGTACGGATTATGGTAGTTGCATTAGGTATTCTTTTGATAACATTGTTGGTGACCATGTTCATTACACTGGCTTTCATCATTTCGATTATAAATTGCATTAGGTAGTGGTTATCTGATTATACCTTATTATTTGGTCATGATAAGGTATATAGCGTTATACTCAATGTTTATATATTTGGCCATGATAAGGTATATAGCCTTATTATTTGGCCATGATAAGGTATATAGCGTTATACCTTATTATTTGGCCATGAAGGTATATAACGTTATACTCAATGTCTTTCCGAGCGCCCTTACCGTTAGAGTACCAACCACATGGTGAAATAGATATGGCGACCTACCAAAAAATATTGTGCACCCGAGATGTTGGTTTCCTAATACATTGGACATGTGCAAAATGGGTGCTTTCCGTTCACCTTGACGAAGCACGTGGAGTCCCACTAGCGACGACCACGTCGGTCCGCCCAAATCCTACGTGATATGTTGTCCCACAGGGACCTCATAACCTCTGCGTTATCGCCGGCCTCATCGTCGTCGCTGG
This sequence comes from Persicaria tinctoria, assembly GCA_037127255.1. Taxonomy (NCBI): domain Eukaryota; kingdom Viridiplantae; phylum Streptophyta; class Magnoliopsida; order Caryophyllales; family Polygonaceae; genus Persicaria; species Persicaria tinctoria. Next base: position 51,214,854 of record JBANSL010000011.1, on the reverse strand, counting down.
AGGACACCTCCTCTTCCTCTGCATCGTCGTACGCATCATCTTCGTCATCTAATTCGACGTCATCCTACGGGGTGATGTCTACCTCTTCGTCGTCCGAGCTTCGACGCATGAAGTTATGTAACGCGAAGCATGATAAGATGATGTCAACATGTTTCTGCATTGCGTACTTTGGCAATTTCCTTGTGATCTTCCATTGACCCTTGAATATGCCGAATGTGCGCTTGATTGCTCCCCGCAACGACGAATGCCTCGAGTTAAAGGCCTCCTTCTCATTGTTAGCCGGCTCTTCCACGAATGATGCACGATGGTACTTCATCTTTGGGTAAGGCACCATGTACTCCTCACGATCGGGGTAGCCCTTGTCACACGTAGTATCTTCCTAAATGTTCATAGTCATGTCAAATGGGAATGGGTTGCTGATCGATACAGGAGAGCATGGAGGGGAAAATAAGAATACACAAACCTGGAGGAGGATGTGGGAAGTGGAAAGCGGGAGTGTTCACGGCATGGTCAAACACCCGAGCATCGTGGGCACTCCCCTCCCACTTGGTTGATATGAAAGTGAAGTTCAGATCGAAGTCGCAAACCGCCATCACATTGAACGTCGTTATTCCCTTTCGACCCCTATACGTCACCTGCTCATCTCGAGGGATACATGCTTGGATATGAGTGTCATCTATGGCTCCTATGCACCCCTTCGAAGTCGGATTACCAACACGTATTACAGAGAGTTACATATATAGTCATCGGAAGAATCGTATATGACAAATATAGATCCTAAATATTTGCATATAACATGAGCACACAATAAACATTTCATTATCATGATATGAAAATTAACGGGTTGCTTACCTTTGACACGTCTCAGTCTCTCACTCATGGTATACAAGCATGAATAATGGTCAAAGTTCACACATGGGTTAATGAGTTGTACGATCAAGAGATTATTCACAACCATCAAATATAAAACCATACGTCAATGTTCTGCTAATTTATACCCATTTCTTGAATTTCCTTCTTTAATTTGGCTCTTTCAAATTAAACAAATACACACCACAAGTCTCCACATATTGCCTCACCTCAAGCGACGAGTAATAGAATATAATGAAATATATCAAGTGCATACCTTAAAATATCGATTGTAGCGGTTGTCGTTGAGTATTTGTTGGGGGACGTTTCAAAACGTCGGGTATAATGGGCTGATCACATCCCGACCCAGTCCATTGAAGCCACGTCCACGACCAGCCATCACCACGAGCATGTCACTTATGCATTCGCTAATCGTTGATAAAGATCGTTGGAATCTTTCGCATTGGTTCCGTTGTGATTCGCCCCAAGCCATGATGTTCATGAAAATCGCAACTTTTTCAATGACATGGACATTGTGGGAACCACACAATCCATACCGGTGTTGCAACACTTCACACAACCTAATGAAAGTCTGTTTTCTCATACGGAAGTTTTGGACTAACCTGAGATCCGTGACATGGTTGACGATGTCATCCACCCACATAACATCGGTGTAAGTAGAGATGTAGCAAGGGACTTTCAAGACATGCTTGTAGTAGTGCTCGACAATCACCCTTGATTGTTGTTGCAGGAGGAGCAAGATGATAATAGCTAGTTTATGCTGACGTTTTTGTTTACGTGTACGAGTTACATCATCCATGTCGAGCTCCCTGCAATCCCAAACAAGCATGATGAGCACTAACTAGTTAACAAGGCATGAGTGCATCCATCTTGTTCAAAATCAGAAGCACATGTGTAGGCAAGGCATAAAACAACATATATATGACATCGCAAGAACACATACATGCAGTTTCTGAGTCATAACAAACTAGTGGTGAAGTCTCAAATCCAGAGAACAAGTTCATCGACAAATAGCAACATAGAGATAGACACAACCATAGAGGCGATAAGGACACAATAAGATAACACACATAACCTCAGGCAATAGAAAACATAGACACAATCATAAACTTGCACACACGCCAGCAATTACGGCTGCCCTCCGTTCTTCTCACAATGCCACTTGAGCCAAGAAATCCGCGACGTGTTCTTCGGCATCGCGAGGAAGAACGTGGATGAACGGTCAATGTTGATCAAGGCGTCAACTGCATAACACCGCAACGGACCTCCATCCTCGAGCAAACCCTCATCAACCATGGTGGAAATCACGTCCATAACCCGTTGCGCATGCCCTTCCTGTTTGTGTGACGACTCTTCATCTTTCAGAAAAGCTATGAGTTCCCTCTGAGTTTCCTCGGTCCCTTCCACATGTCTTTGGAATAGGGACGATCCTGTCGACTGTCGGTTAGATCTCTTCTTAGCTGTCTGGGTAGATGCGGTTCCTGCAACTCTCTTCCCACGCGGGTCTGGCCCAACCGTTTGACCGATTGGTGTGGATTCGATAGGGTGCAGTGGAGAAAATGAGCTGATCCCTCGAACGATATTCTGCAAGCTTCCATCGCCGGTACCAAATTCAGCAGTGAGCTCGTCAAAATCATCCGCCAAGTCATATTCGGTATCCGCTGGTTGACTGTCAACACACCCAGTTGCCTCACCAATGACGAAGGACGGCGATGGAGGTGGCACATCCATCGACGGAGCCACACAATGTTGCCTCGTGGCAACCGTCCCTCCATAGATTTGGTCCCGCAAGTCCTCCAAGTCGGGTGAGATTCCCTTCTTTCGGAATTTTTTGAAATTGCCATTCTCCTACATCAACCACAAAGCGAAGAAAATCAATATACGAAATGAAAAAACAAATATTTCCCAAGATGAGCTACTAATGCAACTCCCAAACAAAATGAAACAACAAATATGTTCATGTCAAATACTTGAGCTATATCTATTTCATAAGATGAGCTATTATTATGTTTCCCAAACAAAATGACATTCACAGATATGCTCAAGTCCACTTATTGACACTGCCTCAAAATCATACAAACAATGACAAGAATCAATATATGTGGAAGCTGAGATTGAATAGGTTCATGTCAAGTACATGTATTTTTTTCGCCCACCACTCCTTAGTTTCGGCGATTGTCCTACTAGCAAGATCCCAACCAAGACCGGTCTCCCTATGTTTCAAGTCTTTCCATTCTATCCACCTCTCTTTCATTGTATTATGCTTGTTCTTGAGAGTTTCTTTCCCACACTTCTTGCCGGTAGCTTCCTCAACTTCAGCAGTGAGATCAACCCAACTGAATTATTGATCTCGACCATACTTGCACTGATATGCAACAAGGAGATCAAGGAACTTTTGCTGCAATTCCTGAGTCCACAGAAAAGCCTTGTCTTTCGGAGGGGGCTTGTTGCTTGACGACATTGTTGAAAACACAAGCTGCTCAACACTTATCAACACATATTACCAACACGCGAACGACATTGCCATTCCAACACACATAGTAGTCACACACTCACACAAGCACTTTAATCACAAATCAAATACACATACAATACAAAAGACGATTTCAACAACTACATTAGTTCAACTTTGGAGGCTACTTAAATTCAACATGGGCAATACTATATTGACTACACTAATTTCATCACAAAATTAAAGATCACTGATAACATCTATTTTAGTCATATTTTAGGGTTGCATTTTCATATTAGTTTAGAGCATTTTCATGCATATTTATCATATTTTATAGTTTATTTATTTTATTTTGCATTTTCGGAGTCTACACCTACTTTTTATTTATTTCAGGCATTTTGGGACTAATATTGAGGAAATTAAGGAGTCAATACGGAGCAGCGAGAAGGGCTGGATCGGAGCTTGGATGCCAAAGTGCGGCAATTGCCAAATTGGAATCTTTTGGGCTAAATTTGTAATTAGGTGTTGGATTAGGTTTTAATTCTTAAGTTATGTGGGCTGAACTGTAATTTATCAAATTTCTTTATATATATATATTCGTATGAACAGAGAGTTAGGGGAGTTCGGACTTTGGAGCCGCAAAGTAGTTCGACGACTTTCGTTGTTTTTAGTTTAGTTTCACTTTCTTTGTTTTCGGTATTACACTCTGGATCGAGGACGAAGATTTCGGTTTGCATATTCTTCTAAACTTTGATCTATTTCTGTCTATAATTTATTTCATTGTTTATTATAATATGTTTGGTTGATTTCTCCGTTCTAGGGTTTGGGTGATCCCGATGATTATTTGGTAGTGTTAGTATTGATATTCGTTTGTCTGAGAACTTGTTAGATTCAATCCTAATGTGCTTAATCTGATTGATTTTATAATTGATTGGAGTTCGTATTAGAATTTGAGACCGAAAGGAGATAACACTAATAGGGCAATTAGATAAGGGTTTGAGGCCGAAAGACGATAACTTACTATCGGAACCTTATGATTGAACCTGGAATTTTATTATTGTGAAAGCTTTATAGAATTCCTTGTGGATTAATAGCTATCGTAGAAACTCTAGGTAGAGATTGTATTTGATTGAGCGCGAAAGCGGATATGGATGCAATTGAGATCTAGGTTCTAAGAGCTTAAAGGGTTTGAATTGGTTGCTTGAGACCGGAAGGAGATGGTTAACCAATTTAGGCACAATTACTATGAGACCAAAAGGAGATTAGTAAGTACCTTAGATAGCTACCTTCAACAAACTCAGACAATGTGGCACGAATATCGATATTAATCTACTAGATAATTGCCGTGGTGATCCTTTACTCTAGATTTGCTTCGAATCTATTGTGTTTGAATACCACCTTTTTGTATAGTTATTTTAGTATTAGTTGGTTACTTTCTCCATCCATATAAATATTTTTCATTTATTTGTTTGGCTTAGTCTAATCAGTTTGGAATTACAATTGATACCACGTAGTCCCTGTGATTCGACACTCGATATACTATAACTGAACCCCATACACTTGTGGGTGTAGGTTTAGCCTATATCAATCACTCCTTATACATATAGGCGTAATTAGTACAAGTTCAATTATCCATTATAGATATGGGATCTGAATCCCAAATTCATGCATCAGTGAATAAGGTGAATTATGATTTACTATAATACTAGACCTCTCGACAAAGAACATGACAAAGAGCTGAACTGCAAGATTGAAGCAGACAATAGAAAGTAAACAGAAATTCATGAAAATCGAAATTAAACACTCGACATTGAACTGTCGACCACACTCCATGACCACTCGACAAAGGGCCTAACTCAGAAATCAAAATTGAACAATCGACAAAGAGCTATCGACCGCACTTTATGATAGTCGAAAAGAAGCAGAACTCAACCGAAATAAGAAATCCAACAGCCGAACTCAGAAATCGTGAAGTGGAGGAAAAGGAGGAGGGCTTACCTTTCTCTATCGCCGAACGCGTGTTGTTGTTCGACACCAAGGGTTCTTCAATTTAGGGTTTGGCCGAATGTCCAGACGGGGAGATTGCAATTGAACATCTTTGAGGATGAGGGTGGGTAGGTGGGGGTGAATAATTAAGGGCATTTTGGTCATTTTCCTCGTAAATACAGCTCCTACACCTCATACCAACCAAACACAAATCAGTTTTTTTACAAGGTTATTTTTAAAATAAAACTTCCAACTCCACCCCTCCATCATACTCAAAATAAACTCCAACCCTTAAAAAATAGGACTTTTTAGCTAAGTGTCCATTTTGAACAAGGCATTTTCCAAAATGTCCACTTTGATATCCCCTTTTGCAAAATGTCCTGATATGACACTTTTGCCCCTCCTTCCCATTTCTCTCCTTCCTTTCCATTTTTATTTTGACCATTGACCGGTCAAAGTCAATGAATTTGGTGACACAACTTTGACGACAAAAAAAAAATGGCGACAATTTAGGTTTTTTTTTTACGAGATTAGTGTCACCACCTTTATAAGTGATGACACCGATCAATGACTTTGGTGACACATTTATGATGATAAACAAATTTTTTTGTGAAAGTTTTTTTTTTTTAATTAGTGTCACCGCCCTATCGCTATCACCACAACCCATATCGCTGTCACCACCACCTAAATCGCTGTCACCACCCTTATTGCGGCCACCACCTCTATCGTTGTCAGCGCCCTATCGCTGTCACCACTCCTATCGTTGTCACCGTCACCCCTATCGTTGTCACCACCACCTCTATCACTGTCACCACCACCCATATTGTTGTCATCACCCTTATTGTTGTCACCACCTCTATCGATGTCACCGCCCTATCGCTGTCACCACCCCTATCGCTGTCACCACCACCCCTATCGTTGTCATCACCCTTATTGCGGCCACCACCTCTATCGTTGTCACCGCCCTATCATTGCCACCACTCCTATCGCTGTCACCACCACTCCTATCGCTGTCACCACCACCCCTATCACTGTCACCACCCTTATTGTTGTCACCACCTCTATCATTGCCACCGCTCTATCGCTGTCACCGCTCCTATCGTTGTCATCACCACTCCTATCGCTGTCACCACCACTCCTATCGTTGTCACCACCCTTATTGTTGTCACCACCTCTATCGCTGTCACCACCACTCCTATCGCTGTCACCACCACTCCTATCGATGTCACCACCACCCCTATCACGGTCACCATTCTTATTATCGTTGTCACCACCAGTATCGCTGTCACCACCCTATCGCTGTCACCACTCTTATTATCGTTGTCATCACTCTTATTATCGTTGTCACCACCCTATCGCTATCACCACTCGTATTATCACTGTCACCACCCCTATCGCTGTCACCGCCCTTATTGCTGTCACCACCTCTATCACTGTCACCACCTCTATCGTTGTCACCATCACTCCGATCGCTGTCACCACCACCCCTATCACTGTCACCACCACCCCTATCAATGTTACCACCATCCCTATCGCTGTCACCACCCATATCGTTGTTACCACCCCTATCACTATCACCATCTCTATCGTTGTCACCACCCCTATCGATGTCACCACCATTATCGTTGTCACCATCCGTATCGCTGTCACCACCCTATTGCTGCCACCACCATCCCTATCACTGTCACCATCACCCTCATCGTTGTCACCACCTCTATCGCTTTCACCGCCACCCTTATCGTTGTCACCCCCACCCCTATCACTGTCACCACCACCCTTATCGATGTCACCACCCTTATTAGTAGTGACGCCGGTCAATGACTTTGGTGACACAACTTCGGTGACACATGTAATCAAACAAAATATGACAAAAATAAAAAAGAATATATAATTTTATTAAAAAAATATAGTATAATCAAACACAATATCACCGAGATATACAATGTAATCAAACATTTACGGGTATACGAATGAATTAAACACAAATAAAAAAATATTCAAGGACATATTTGGCATACATGTCGACAAGTGAGCTTGCAATAACATCCGAGTTAATCAGTTAAAGCCTAATTTTACAGCCAAATAATGCACCTGAAGTCCAGTCATCATTGGGAGAAGATCAGATGCAGTCAAAGCACACTGCTTATGGTGAACTCAGTTGGATTGATGTTTTCCCTAAGAGTCGAAGCAAATAAACTCCAGGCTTCCTCGGCGTAAATGCAAACCACTGAGTTCCATGCACCTGCATCAGCAAAAATACCAACAACATCATTTAATCTCCACATTTGGAGAAAAGATCGATTGCTGAACTTGACACGATAGAATTAGTGAGATGCCCCAGTTTGACACAAAAAGCAAAAATCAGAATATTAAATACCAATTCAATTCTCACATTCAACCAAATTGAGGGGAACTAAGGAGTGCTTACCAAACAAGTTTGCGATGAAGAAACGAGTGGTGGTGTCGTGACTATGGAGGAAACCTAAAGGTAGCTTCGAATCTAATCTCCAGGGCGAGAGATACTGATCTCTTTCCCTAAACGCACAACAGTGGAGGCTTGTCAGCGCAACTGCGAAGAATGAACCATCGACGGAGGCTCACACAAGAGGAAGGGAAATTAGAAAGGTAAAGAAACACAAATGTCTGCAACACACACAGCAGAAGCGAACCAAATCGTCGGCCAATTCCTCACCACCACTGCACAATTGCAAGGAGAGATTGAATCAGTGGTGGTCGAAGTGGAATCCGGATGGAGATGTAGGAGATTTCGACGGAGATAGAGCGTGGACGAGGTCGGCCGGCGGGAGAAGAGCACACACTGCGAGAGGTCGATTCTGGATCAAGGGATCCGAGATCGAGATCGATTAAGGATCCAGGGAAGCGATTCAGATCCAGATTGACGAAATCGGAGATGAATAGATCTCAGAGCCGAAGACCTCGAGCCGACGCTGACACGAGAACAATGGAGATCTGTTACTCAAGATCTCAGAGAGAAGGAATTTGGGAGAGGAGGAGGAGGAGATAGTGGGGAGAGAGATGAGAGAGGAGCAGGAGGTGAGGAAGCCCATGGCTTCAAATATAAAATAACATATGGGCAAAGTTGGTATTACAAATATAAAATGGACATTTAGCAAAAGAGGAGATTAAGTGGACATTTAACAAAAATATGTATATGAAAATGGACCTTTTATCAAATATCTTCTAAAAAATACTCAACCACTAAAAAACCTTCCATTTTTTTTTTGATCAGGTAAAAATTCGAATGGAGCACGAGACCCTATACCCGAAAGCATCCTGCCGGATGAGGTCAAGAAGACCTGTATCGGTATAGAAATTAGTTCCCCTGGTAGAGTAGCTAAGGTGTGCAACCTTATCTGCCACTCGGTTACCAATGCGGGGAATATGAGAAATCCGTACGTTCTCTAATTCCCTAAGAAGGGTTCGAATGTCAGCCAATACAAGCTCAATTTCCCAGGGACACTTGGTATTTGTTCGTAAGGCATTCGTAATTACCTTAGAGTCTCCTTCAATTATTAAGTTGTTTAAGTTGAGTTCCTTTGCCTTTTCGATGCCTTGCCTTAGTGCAATTGCTTCTGCCATTAGTGGTGTATGGCCGCCCATCATTTTTCCTCTTATGCAGACAGGGTTCCCAAGACAGTCGCGATATATGAAACCTGTCGAGCTTTTTGTGGCCGAGATGGATGAGCCATCAAAGTTTAATTTAAGCCAGCCAATGGGTGGTTTTTTCCATAAGTTCATTTTTTCCCGGGATCTCAACTGTTTTTGTTCATGTGGCATGTTTGTATTCTTTTTGGATGGATGTAGCTTGTCAGCTCTCTTCCAGTTTTCTACGTTTCCTAAGATGAGTTTTTTAATACTTTCCGCGGATGGAATTGGAACATTTTTTAAGATTGCTTGATTTCTCATATGCCATATGGTCCACCACCCGAAAGCTAGATTTTGCTTGTTTTCCTTAGAAAGATTGGTACTTAGAAAGTGCATGATTTGGTCCATATCTTTGTTGTGGGATATAAGCGTGTCAATTGCCCGAGCAATATTTTGAGGAAATTGTGTTTGGAAGTTATTGTAGGGACATTCCAGGAAAAGATGGATGTCGTCCTCCTGACCATGGTTACACAATGTACATGTAGTGGGTACTGCTATACCTTTTTGAGCTAGGCGCAAAGCCGTTGGAAGCCCATTTTGCTTAATCTTCCAAAGAAATTTTTTTACTTTCGGAGAAGCGTCAATCTTCTATATCCAATTATAGTATGTCGTAGTTATGTTTGTTGAGTTTGAAACTAAATTGTAGGCGCTACTCGTTGAAAACCATCCCTTGTTATCTGGCCACCAATAAAGTCTGTCTTCGAAGCTGTTGATCGATAGTGGAATCTTAATAATATCTTCAACGATGTTTTCTGGTAAGACCGATTCTAATTTCTCTTTCCACCACCGACCACCCAAAATATAATCACTGACCACCATAAAAAACCTTCCATTTGTCAAACACGCGCTAAATCCCTTTTTTTAAATAGAATATTTGGGCCTGGAGTAGCATTGTCATTGTCATTGATCCCATATCCCTCAATGGGCTTATTGATAGAAAATGGGCTCGTTGGGCTGTAAAAATTATAAAAGTTTGTATTTTGTAACCTAAGCGTTGTTTTGGTAAACCCCGTTCAAATCTTCAAAACAATGGCGTCCGGAAAGGACAAGGTAAGTGTAACTAGTACTAGTGCAAAACGCTAAGACGAAATCTTGAGACTACCCGTACGTTTTTCACAAATCCATGGCGGATGATACAGAGAAGAGGCTCCACAGCGTCATGGAGAAGCTCTTTCACACTCCCAAACACTCCAGGTTCTTCTACTTGTGTCTCTGCCGTTTCTATTACACCCTGTTGGAATTTTCTCGGCTTTACTGTACGATTATTTCTCTCTTCTGGATTGCAGATTTCGTCTAGCTTAATTTCTCTTTCTTTGCTTTTATTTCAATAAAAATTAATCAGATTGTTTCAGTTGGTGCTTCGTTCACTTCATTGGTTGTTCAAGTTCGATTATTCAATGACTTCTTCCCAAATTCGATTGTTTTTTGGCCATTTCTGTTAGCAGGTCTACGGTTTACCTTAGACACTATATAGCTTAATTTCCTACAGATTATTTGCTCGTCCGTCTATCCAATTGCTTACTGTTACAGGTTAATACTTTCAGTCAGATTATGATTATCTGTTGTTGATTTGCATTCAAATATCCTGGTGTTAGCAGCTCGTCAGGTTTGCAAACAACTAGAGGTATAAAGCGTCCCCATTCAATGTTGATATCGAAATACACTGGGAATAGTAGTGAGAGAGATCAAGATGTATTTGCTCAAGCTGTTCCCTGTAGGCCATGGGATAGGGGAGATCTGATAAGGAGGCTAGCTACTTTCAAGTCCATGACATGGTTTGCCAAACCTAAGGTCCGCCATCCAACATATGTTACCAATATTTTTGTATGATTCCTTATTTACATTATCTTTAAACGCCGGGCGCGCGCCTGCGCCTTGCGCCTAGGCTCCAGGGACCCTCTGCGCCTCAGTGCGCCTTGTGCCCTTTAAAACTAAGTATTTACTTGAATATAGCTGATATTTTTGAAGAAACGATAGAGTTACATCATTGAATTTTTTGCCAGGTTGTAGATGCTGTCAGTTGTGCACGCCGAGGCTGGATTAATGTAGATATGGATGTCATAGCCTGTGAAGTGTGTGAAGCACGCTTGTTATTCAATACACCAGCATCTTGGAGTCAACAACAGGGTTTGTTATGCATCCCATCCCCCTTCCTACCCCAATTTTCACTCTTTGAAATTTCATACCTTCACATGAGCTGAATGATTCGTTACCTTGTAATTTAGTTTTTTTAACTCTTGCTTCCAGATAACGACTAAGTTGTGTCCCCCTTGTTAAACTAAAAGGACAGATAAAAGGTTTAATAGGTTTAATAAATGATTCATTACCCTTGTAATTTAGTTTTTAAGCTCTTGCTTCCAAACAACAACTAAAGTTGCTTCCCCACTGGTAAACCAAAAGGACAGGGATAAAAGGTTTAATAATCTTCTTTTGTTGATAATGAGGGTTTCTCTTTCCCATCTCTGATTCACCTTTGCAGTTGAGAAGGCAGCATCAGTATTCAGCTTGAAGTTGGATAATGGACATAAGTTGCTTTGTTCATGGACTGATAATTGTTGTGATGAGACACTTGCATTATTTCCACCTACCCCAACAGAAGTATTGGTTGAGCATTATCGAGAACGTTCTTCTGCATTATTGAAACTTTCGGCATTGCCAAGTATATCAGCTTCGGCTATTGAACGTACTAAAAGCCCTCAGCTGGAGCAGTTCCTAAGACAGTCTATCTCGGTAGAATACGGAAAAGGGCCTGAGGGCTCTTCATGGACCGAGTTCCTCGGGAGTGACTGTGAAGTCGTTTCCACTGCCTCATATTATCAGGTACATTTTTAACTTGCTAGACATGGAAAAAGAGGATGCTACTTCCTATATATATGTATATGTTTTTGTTATTGGTCATGCAGCTGCATTCTCTGTCTGTTTGTGTGTTGTGTCAGTGCTTATGCTAAATTTGATATTCCCTGTGCAATGGCATTTGTATTCTTTTTCTATCTGGTCAGTTTAATAGTGTGCGTACTGCTAACTTTGGTTAAGAGGAAAGTTATGATGGATACTTGGCATGTGTACACACTATATTAACTATTTTGAGTGCCTTTTAAACAAGTGAAGAAATACATAGAAAATACTGGGCATTCCCCTACTGTGTATCCACGACTGATCTAAGGTCTAGTTACATACTCACACATTCCCTTCATCTCCTTTTGATGGGAAATAACTCAGTTCAGTCCTGGATACTGTTTAGTATTCGTACATGGAAGTTGGGTAAAAGAAGAAAATGTATATAACCATCATGGACAAATAGGCTAGCTAACAAGGGGCACAAATGGGTGGCACAGTATGGAGGGAGGGAGAGGGGGTCGATCCCTGCCTCTTCCTCTTTCCTTGTTGAAAATCGGCCGGTTTACTTGGTGCGTGGCTTTTAGTGGTTATGTGCCTGGAGTTTGCCCCCAAAGATGGGTTCCTTCATCATCATCATCAAAAAAAAAAAAAAAACACAACAACAAGGTGTACAAATTTAAACAATAGATTCTGGCTAAGCGATAGGATCGGAATTAATCTTAGAAACTGTTTGCAACCTTACAAAATAACACAGACAGGTTACAAGTGACAAACCCTCCTCTTTCAAGGGAAATAAACAATGTTTCTTTTTCATAGTAATGCGATTGAGTAAACTCTTTATTTTCATTTATTAAATTTCCCATGTGTATTTTGTGACCATGATGCCCAAATATAACATAAGGTACCATAGGATGGAAACAGAAAATTTAAGGATTTGAATCTTCTAGGTCAGTTGATTATAATTTATTTATATTAATATCATGAAAGATCAATGAATTTGAATACTTGCAGGCACACAGGCTCTTGAGTATATGTGGATGGGAACCTCGTTTGCTACCATATATTGTTGATTGCCATGAAGGATCAAAACAGTCAAATAGTCCTGGTCCTTCAGATTTCTCTCAAGTACCTGCTGTTGATTTGACCAACAAAATGGCTCTTGATAGCTCTGGTTCTGGTGAAATGAGTGTGGCAGATGAAGAATCTCTTGCTTCTGATATCCATTATGATCCCAATTCTGTTGTTTTAGATTGCAAGCTTTGTGGTGCCAGTGTTGGGTTATGGACTTGTGCTTTAGTTTCAAGGCCGCTAGAATTGGTTAGAGTTGTTGGATCATCATCTGCAGTTGACTCCAGAAAAAATCAGGGAAATGACAATCCTGGCTATGGAAACCATGCTGCTAGTGGGACTATAAGCAAAGAGGCCATGTTGCCAAAAGGGGGTATGACCAGATTAAATATGACAATTGCAGGTGGTCCTCTTCCAGCACAACAGAACTATAGAGCAACAGTTTCAGTGCCTGTTATTGGTCGAAACTTGAGAACTCGGTTTACTAATTCATCATCGTTAGGAAGAAATGCTAGTGAATTAAGCCATATTTCTGATAACAGTACAGAAGTTGCTAAAGAAAGCTCACATGTTGTAGAGGATATTGGAAAAGCCATTGCAGTATCCAGTGAGCTCAGTGTTCGAGAAAGCAGCAATTGTACCAAAGTACCAGATCAGAATGTAGGGTCAACAGATGGGGCAGTTAACGATGGCCTTTATCTGCAACCCATGGAAAGAATTGATATGGCTTCAACTGAGGTAATTACTCTTGCATAGTCAGATGTGTCTCTTTAATCTTAACGTTGAAACTTATTAAAGGTAGCATGCTTAAAGATTATAATTTACTCTATGCTATAAATGCTGGCATGTCCTTATAATTACACAGCACATGTTGGCTGCATCCAGCGATAGCCAGAATGACACTAATATTGGGAATGCTGTCCAGAGTGCATTAAACAAGGTTGCAACTCCACCTAGCATAGGTAAGGAAGTGTATGTATATTATTCTTTCAGGTTAACCTCACTTTTGGTGCAGCTGGTTTTTTAGGAACATTAGCTTATTTTTTCTCACTCATACATCAGAAATGAACCAAGAATGTCACACCCTATCAGAAGATAACACATTTCCTGTCCATAGACAGCCCTATAGTTATGTGGCACCTAATAATTTACAAACCACTATCAATCATTAAAAGAATTCCTTTCTCAGTAGAACTGGATGTCTTAACTTTATGATACTTCTCAATATCCTCACATATCCAGACATCAAGCAAAATATAAATTTCAGCTCATTCTTTTCAGTGGCCATGTTACCACATTGCAGCTTCTTCAAGTTACAGTAGAAAGTAACCCACAAATCTTCTTATCTTACAACTCATTACCCTTGGGAATTCAGTCCCCATCTTGGTTTGTTATTTCTTCCACTCCAGGATCATTTGGGAACAGGAACAGATGATTACTTGAACTTTTTATAGTGAAAAACATAACTCAAACTTTGAAGTTATGTGCATTTAGCATCATATGTCTTGTCAATGATAATTTGATATGGGTAACATTACAGTGTACTGTATAGTTTGGGTAGTATACATCAATCAGTCAATCACCATTAACACTATCAAAGATAAGACATGATGCTAAATTCATGAATTCGTGAAATGGTGTTATCTTATGCAATTTACGAATATCATGTTGTTATCTGCCCATCACTCTAAAGATGGTGTTATTTGTTGCTCCTTTCCCTTTTATTGCTAGGGGAATTTTTTTTTCATAGAGGCACAGGTGGCAAGAAGTTGTTTTTTCTATCTAGTTATAATTACAGACAAAAGGATGTAGCCTCCATTCCTTTTTTAATGTCGGGCATCATTTTGTCTTTTTAAGAATTAAGATCTCCTCCTTGCTTTTTCTGTAGTTATATTTCTCACATATAACGGCATTAAGTGTTTCATTCTCAAATAGAGCTTGGTTGTGTTTCTGATTTGCCAGATAAAAATGATAAAGAAACATCATCTAGGAATACAATGGACTTAGATTTACCTCATCAAAACCGACATTTTTGTACCTAATCATTTACATAAGCATGGTCTTAACTTTATGATACTCCTCAACATCCTTGCATATCCAGACATCAAGCAAATATAAATTTCAGCTCATTCTTTTCAGTTGTCATTGCAGCAATTCATGATTCATTATCCTGTATGTCACCCACATTGCAGCTTCTTAAAGTTGCAGTAGAAATTCACCCACATGTCTTATTTTTTACAAGTCCTTAGCCTTGGAAGTTTTGTCCATCATGGTCTGGTATTTTTCTACTCAAGGGTCACTTCGGAATATGATTTTTTCCCCTAAACGTAATCCTGTACAAGATTCCATACCAAAAGAAAAACAAGATCCAATGAGCAAGGATCTTCAGTCAACTTATACCTTTGACTGTTTAGCTGCAGAGTTCCAGATCATAGGACATCCATTCACAAGTCCTCATTCATCCAGTTGGCTCTCACTGTTTTGAACTGGTATTGTTTTTGTTGGAGGGTAGAAAGGTTCCTACTTGAGAAAATTGCGAAAAATAAAAATAACACAAACTGTCGGGGCATGTGCAAATAATGACTTGAACTTCTTATAGTGAAAAAGATAACTCAAACTTGAAGTTATGTGTATTTAGCATCACAAGTCTTATCGATGATAATGTAATTTGGAAAACACTACAGTGTATTGTTGTATAGTTTGGGTAGCATACATCAATCAGTTAAGCACCGTGAAACACTATCAAAGATAGCACATGATGCTAATTCCATGAATACGTAAACTTGGTGTTATCTTATGCAATTTACAAAGCACACGTTGTTGTACCCTCATCACACTAAAGTCTAAAGATGGTGTTATTTGTTGCACTTTTCCCTTTTATTGCTAGCGGTATTTTATTCATAGTGAGGCACAGGTGGCAGGAAATTGCTTTTCTATCTAGTTATAATTATATACAAAAGGATGTTGCCTCTGTTCCTTTTTTAATGCCGGGCACCATGTTGCCTTTATAGTGATTGGTTATGTTTCTGATTTGCCGGATAAGGATGATAAAGAAGCATCATCCAGGAATAAAATAAAGTTTGATTTACCTCGTCAACACTGGCATTTTTTCACCAAATCTTTTACAAACCACTCTAAATCACTTGAAGAATTCCTTTATTTGTAGAACTTGATGTCTTAACTTTATGATACTTCTCAATATCCTCACATATCTAGACATCAAGCAAAATATGAATTTCAGCTCATTCTTTTCAGTGGTCATTGCAGCAATTTCTGATGCCTTATTCTGTTTATGTTACCACATTGCAGCTTCCTATAGTTGCAATAGAAAGTGACTCACATGTCTTCTTATCTTACAAGTCCTTATCTTGGTCTGTTTTTTCTTCTACTTAAGGGTCACTTGGGAACATGATTTTTTCCCTTGCATTTGATCCTGTACATGATTCCAGACTCCCCAAAAAAAAACCAAGATCCAATGAGCAAGGATCTTCAGTCATAACTCATGCATTTGACTATTTAGCTGCAGAGTTCCAGATCATAGACATCCATTCACAAGTCCTCATTCATCCAGTTGGTTCTCACTTTTATGAACTTTGGGTATTGTTTTCGTTGGATGTTTAGAGAGTAGAATGGTTCTTACTTGAGAAAATTGCGAAAAATAACACAACTGTAGGGGCATGAGAAGTTAAAGACTTGAACTTTTTATTGTGAAAAAGATAACTCAAACTTTGAAGTTATATGCATTAAGCATCATATGTCTTATCAACGATAATGTAATCTGGAAAACATTACAGTGCATTCCATAGTTTAAGTAGCGTAAACCAACCAGACAATCACTGTAAACACTATCAAAGATAAGACATGATGCTAATTCCATGAATTCATAAATTTGGCGTTGTCTTATGCAATTTACAAGGCTCATGTTGTTATCCGCTCATAGAGAAAAGGATGTTGCATCCATTTCTTTGTTTTTAATGAAGGGCATCAGGTTGTCCTTGTAGGATCTCCTTACAATTTCTGTAGTTTATTTCTCACATGTAACTGCATTGTGTATGGGGGTTGATTTTAGCAATTTTTAAACTACTCAAAATGTGTTTTAAAAAAAGAAGGTATTTATGATAGCTTTTTTTTGGTGTTTTTAGTTTTTTTTGTTTGAAATTACCGTAATACCCCTAATAATAACCAAATAAACTCCACTTTTTTACAAATAAACTCTTTTACGCCCCATACAGAGTTTATATTATTTCATAATCTGTCAACCTTTATTTTACACAATTTTCAATTTCAACTTGTTTATAATTTTAGTCACTTTTTCTATCTCGCTCCATACGTACCCTAAGTGTTTCCTTCTCAAATAGAGATTGGTTATGTTTCTGATTTGCCAGATAAGGATGATAAAGAAGCGCCATCCAGGAATAAAATGGAGTTTGATTTACTTCGTCAACACCGGCATTTTTGCCCCTGGGTTGTGTCAACAGAAACTGTCTCTCCTGGTTGGAAGCAAACTTTATTGGCTCTTATAAAAGAGAGAGTGTTCACCGTTACTGAAACTGAAGATGCTCCAGTATCTCCCTCCTTGATTAAGGTAGGAAAGAAGATTCTTGCTATTATATATTGTTCCATTGTACGTTGGTTTTCTATTGTATCGAAATAACTTACTAGTTTATCGGGGATAATCACGGAAATCCACCAAAGAAAAAGCTTATTATCTTATCACGGTGATCTAGCTGTGAGATGAACTTATTCAGACATCTGAAGCTCATTCTTCTTTTTTTATTTTTAATTTTTATTTTTACTTTGATTTGCTGAAGGATATTCTTTTATATAAAAAGATATCACTCTCTGATTTGTGTAGTTGATATAGTTGTATCAAAAGTCATTCGTAATTGAAAGTAGTAATTTTGAATTCTATTAAGCAGCATACAATCCAATTATGGGGCATGCTAGTTTTTCATAGTAGTGATTTCACATGAAGCTCCATGCTTCATAAGAAATAAAGGACTTTCCTCTGTTAGTTCATTTAGAAGGATAAGATAGGGTAAAGGGTCTTTTTGTGATGGTTCATTGTTTTGAAAGTACACATTCGCCAATTAGTAAACGGATCTTGCATGGTTCATCATACAAAGAAAATCAAGGAAAAGAGGAGATTACAATCAGGGTAAGTGTCAATGCTAGGCTTTGTGTCTTGACTCTTTTGTATAGGATCTGAAATTTGTCAGAACCATGGTTTGTACGCGCGGGTATGCCTTTTGGGGGAATTCTTTTCCCCAATGTATTTATTGTATTTCTAGGACGGTGAGAGTTGTAAATGTCGCCACTTCTGTGTATTTAGCTTGATACCAATCCGTTTTTCTTCCCTACTTTCGCAAGTAGGTGTCTTGTGGGATTGCATTTTCTCTACATCAGAGTTCGTACTCTTACATGTTAATTTGCCACATGCAGGTTGATGATCCCATTACATCAATTAGGAGGCTTTTCAAGTCTCCATCATCCAAAACATCAAAAACCACTCGTCAATCAACATAAAGACCTGCAGTTGCAGGTACACCTGATCAGATTCTTGCATAGATTCATTTGTATGACCTGAATCGCTATAATCTGTTCTCTAGGAATGTGATCCGAATAGCCAAGGGACTACATCTTCTAATCTTTTTCAAACGTTTAACTCTGAGAATTGGGCTTTACTGCTGCCTGTGAAAGACACGAGCTGTTTTTTTTATTTTTCTGTTGAGTTATCTTGTATGTATAATTTCATATAGAATGACTCTGTAGAGTCTACGAGACTTATCTGTGCAACTTGGTTGTGTTGGCCCTCCTTACTGAAACGGCGGTGATCAAAGAAATCAACATGCTTATAGTAATTGCTAAGCAAATCTCTTTAATTTTCGCCTTGAACTCGTTCTTAATTAGTTCCGTTACTTGCGAACTCGACTTTGCCCTTCTCATAATTTGACCTATAATGATATGAAATTTGAAAAGTACATTTTATTTATTCATTCATTTGTGTAATCTTTACAATTCAACTTATTTGGTAGGATTAGACAAGGCTTGTAATTATGTGAGGATCTGACGGATGGGAGGTGAGATCCTGATGGATTTGGGAAGTGAAACGAAGGAGGGAGGAGCAGAGCTTAGACGACGGGTCACGGGAGGGGGAGGAAGGAGGTGAGACAATCTGTAATTTTCTTGGATACCGAATATGTAGAGATAGTTTGTCTTATACGGGCTTCTTGGCCCAAGTCCCTCTCAAATCCATGTACATTTTTGGCCCAATCTTTATGTTGTCTTCCCCTATGAAAGCTGTCTCGAATATGGGTGGAAATGTAGCGGATTATGGATGAATGGAGTCATCACCCATCTTTCGGGGTAAATAGCTTCACTTACTTCACCTATAACTCGTAAACATGTTCACTTTCATCCAACCCGTGCGGGTGATGCAGGTGGAGTGAGTAACCAATAGGTGAAATAAAATATCGGTGGAAATTGAAAAATGGAACGTTGTTAATCCAAGCTAGATCGACACATAATTGAATCACAGAGGGAATGAAACCATGGAAGAGAGTATGAGAGGAGTGAAGAAATTGATTGATTGATGAACCACATTTACAATTTCCCGCTTCTTCTTTTATATAGGAAAGAAGGAGAACCAATTCTGTTACATGAGACACAATCCTATACAACGTAGGTCTAGGAACTAAGAATGAGACCTCACACTATCTCATAGCCGATCATCACATAGTAGCTCAATACCCCCTCAAACTTAGGGTGGAGACAACCCAAGTTTGTTGAGAAGAAGGTTTTGTTGATGAGAGGGCAAAACTTTAGTGAGAACATCAGCAAGTTGTGAAGTTGTGGGAATGTGACACAAATCTAGGAGACCATGAAGGACCTTTTCCTGAGTAAAATGACAGTCAATTTCTATGTGTTTAGTGCGTTCATGATATACCGGATTGCGAGCAAGCTGAAGAGCAGATTGATTGTCACAAAACAGTTTGACTGGCTTATTTGGAAATGCCCCAAGCTCATCAAGAAGGCGAACTAACCAAGTTATTTCGGCAACAGTTTGAGCCATGGCTCGATATTCGGCCTCAGTGGAACTCCTGGAAACAACACCCTGTTTCTTAGACTTCCAGCTAATAGGGGAATTACCTAATAAAATCAAAAATCTATTCATTGATCGACGACTGTAAGAACATGATGCCCAATCTGAGTCAGTATAAGCTGCAATATGAGGGGTATCAAAGCCATTGAGGACTATCCTATGATGCAATGTGCCAGCTAAATACCGAATGATGTGATAAAGAGCATCTAGATGAGAAGAACGTGGGGCTTGCATGAATTGAGTTAAGGATTGGACAACAAAGCAAATATCAGGTCTGGTATTGGTAAGAAAATTCAACTTACCCACCATTTTCCTGTAGTAAGAAGCATCTAGTAAAGGTTTACCAAGCAGTGGATTCAAACGAAGATTTTGAGGAAGAGGCGTGCACACAGTACGAATATCATGAAGACCAGACTCTATAATAACCTCCCGAGTGAATTTATATTGAGAGAGATGAATGCCTTTAGGACTGTAAGAAACCTCAAGCCCCAAAAAATAATGAAGGATGCCTAAGTCTTTGATACTGAACTGCTTGTCCAAATAAGCTTTGAGCTTGGAGATCTCAAGAGAATCTGATCCAATGACGAGAAGATCATCAACATAGACGGCTACTATGGTGAGATGCCCATTATTGTTCTTTGTAAACAAAGAGTAGTCGAGTTTAGATTGCACAAACTCAAGAGACAACAATGCAGAGGTTAACTTGTGGAACCATTGACGACTTGGTTGTTTGAGGCCATAGAGTGACTTCTGTAATTTGCACACGAGATTTGGAGCAGCAGAAAAACCTTCAGGGAGACGCATATCAACCTCTTCATAAAGATCTCCATGTAAGAATGCATTGTTCACGTCCATTTGATGAAGAGTCCACTATCTTGTAGCAGCTATGGAGATGACAGTCCTGATGGTTGTCATTTTGACAACAGGTAAAAAAGTCTCATGATAATCCATGATAATCAATTCCTTTAGTTTGAGTGAACCCCTTAGCAACTAGACGAGCTTTGTGATGCTCCAAGCTTCCATCAGCTTTCAATTTCACCTTGAAGACCCATTTACATTCTATTGCTCTCTTACCTGCAGGGAGAGGGACAAAAACCCAAGTGTTGTTGGCAGTTAAAGCACTAATCTCTTTCTTCATTGCTAAAACCCAGTTTGGATCTTGGGCAACTTCTTTGTAAGAGGTAGGTTCAACATAGGAAGTGGTATGGGACAAAAAGGCAATTGAATGAGATGGTGTAACTGATGCAAAATGAGCTGTAGGATAATGATGGACAACAGGTGGAGTGGAACAAACATTGCACATAAAGTCATAGAGATGATAAGGAGGGTGATGATTCCTGGATGACCTCCTTAAAGGGGTATGATCAATTGGTGGAGGAATTGGTTCAATGATGGGTTGAGAATCCACGGGGGTAGATTCTGTAGACACTGAATTCTGGGTATAAACTGAGTGTAATGGGGAATCAGTAGAACTGTCAATGGATGAGGTGACTGTTTGTGGTGAATTTTGAGGTGATGTATGTGGTACAAAAATGGTAGAAGGGAAACTGGACAAAGGAGGAGGGAGAGGAGCATCAGAGACAGTATGATCAATGGAATGAAAAGGGAAGTAAGTCTCATGGAATACAACATCATGAGAATGAAAGACAAGCTGTGTTTTGAGATCAAGAATGGTGTAAGCACTTTTTCCATAGCTATATCCCAGGAAAACACATGGATTAGCACGGGGTTGAAACTTGTCCCTCCTCCTCTTAAGTGTACTCATAAAGCAAAGGCAACCAAACACTCTAAGACGAGTGTATGATGAAGGTTTGTGAAAAAGAAATTCATAGGGAGTTTTATTGGAAATGACAGGTAAGGGGCAACGGTTAATCAAATAAGTAGATGTAAGGATGCATTCCCCCCAGAATTTAATAGGAATATTGGCTTGAAACTTTAATGCTCGAGCAACTTCAAGCAAATGCTTGTGCTTCCTCTCAATAACACCATTCTGTTGAGGGGATTCAACACAACTGGTTTGATGTATAATGCCATAATCAGAGAAGAATTAGGATGTTAAATGATCAATAAACTCAACTGCATTATCAGACCTCATGACTTTGATGGATGACTGAAATTGGTTTTGGATGAGAGAGACAAAACTATGTAGAATTGAAAGAGTATTGGTCTTATATGTAATGAGATAGGTCCAAGTGCACTTGGAATAGTCATCCACTAGGGTCAAAAAGTATTTGTACCCATTGTGAGTACTAGTTTTATATGGTCCCCAAGTAACAAAGTAAATCAGGTCAAAGGGAGAAGTAGCTTTCTGTGCTCTTGGTGAAAAAGACAGTCGGTGTAACTTGGCTTGAGGACAAATTTGGCATATAGAGGGAGGTGAGGAAAAATGCATAGAATCATCAATGTGTTTTACTTGTGTAAATGGTAAATGCCCCATTCGGCAATGCAAAAGTTCTGCTTTTTTCATAGCAGACAAACCAACAACAATGTCATTGACAGAATTAGAAGAAACTGATGCACAAGATGAAAAATCAAACTGAAGTATAGAAGTCAAGTCATGAAAAGGAGCCATTTCATAAGGCTTGTGTGCAATGTAAAGACCACGATCCTCACTTCCAATTACCAAAGGATTCTTCATCAAAGGGCCCTGAATTATGCAAGAAGTGGGAGTGAAAAGAAAATTAGAATGAATATCTTTGGAAAGCTTATGAATGGATAGTAAATTGAAGTGGAAATCAGGGACATGTAAGACATTTTGTAATGGTATTTGGGGAGTAATATTAACATTTCCAACATGAGAAATGGTGGCTTTTTGGTTATTAGGCATGATAATTGACGATGGTCTGGGTAAAGAGGTATATGTTTGAAAAAGGTTAATGTTGGAGGTCATGTGATCGATTGCTCCACTGTCCAATATCCAAGATGAGTTAAGCATAGAAGAGAAAAGACAAGTACTCTTACCCGCCAACATGGTTGTGGGTTCCTTGACCTCATGATGTTGCAGGAGAGACAATAGTTGCTGATACTGCTCTTGTGTGATTGGTGATGAAGCAGAAGCAGCAACCTTCTTGCCATTGTTTGAAGAGGTAATGTTAGTTGGATACTCGTGCAATTTCCAGCACTTGTCAATAACGTGACCAAGTGATTTGCAATGTGTACAGAAAGGTCTTGAACCAGTTGATGAATTCTGAGCACCAGTATTGCTTGGATATCCATGAACTTTCCAACATTTATCCATTGTGTGACCACCTATCTTGCAATGATCACAAATGGTACTTGATGAGCTTGAGTTGGTGGGGTAACCAAGGATCTTCCAGCACTTCTCTATAGCATGACCACTGACTTTGCAATGATCACAATATAAAGGCTTCTTGGATCTAGAGAAACCTCTCTTAGATTGAGAAGCAAAAGTAGAACTGTCTCCACCGACTGTAGAACTTTTGTTCATGTTTCTCTGTTGCCCGTCTTGAACCAGGAACTTGTATGCGTCGTCAATACTAATTGAAGGAGTCATCATTAAGATGTTTCCTCGCACAACACTGTAGGCTTCATTGAGCCCCATCAAGAAATGAATCACCTGCTGATTCGCAATCATCCTTGACACAACAAGGGTAGAACCACAATCACATGATTCACATTCAATCACAGCAGCGTATTCATCCCAAATTCTCTTGAATTTGGTGAAATAATCAGAAACACTGAGATTGCCTTGATCTATTGCGATAAGATCTTTCTGAATTTGATACAATTTCGTTTGATTAGCAGTACCAAACCGACTCTCCAGATTAATCCAGATTTGATTCGCAGTACGACAATACACAATAGATTAAACTATGTCTTTATCTACTGAGTGCAAGAGCCAAGAGAGTACCATGTTGTTGCACATATCCCAGTGATGTTGAAGAAGAATATTTGTAGCTGGTCGTTTGCAGGTACCTGTAACAAATCCAAATTTGTTCTTCTCCATGAGAGAAACCTCCACAGAGCGCCTCCAATGGTTGTAGTTACGACCATCACGAAGGCACGTAAAGAGCACGGAACTCGAATTATCATAATGGTGGAGATAGAGTTCGCTCATCGGATCTATACCGCCGACATCGGAGCTCCGATTACCAGGATCGTCTACGAGCTCTGATACCATGTTAATCCAAGCTAGATCGACACGGAATTGAATCACAGAGGGAATGAAACCATGGAAGAGAGTATGAGAGGAATGAAGGAATTGATTGAATGATGAACCGCATTTACAATTTCTCGCTTCTTCTTTTATATAGGAAAGAAGGTGAACTAATTCTGTTACATGAGACACAATCATATACAACGCAGGTCTAGGAACTAAGAATGAGACCTCATACTATCTCCTAGCTGATCATCACATAGTAGCTCAATAGAGACTTATACCAAGAGAGCGGGAGAACAAAAAGACGGTGGAACAAAGTGGAATGTGAAGGGTGAAGAGTGAATAACGAGATGGAGGGATTTTTGCTCGTTCCGAAGTCACTTCTTTAGGGTCAAGTTTGCACCACTAGAGAAAACACCTTAGTGATCTCCTCTTGCCAAGTAAGTCACATGGGTGTCAAAGATCGCCATCAAACACACTTGCACTTCATAATGTTGGCTTGAGCTATGAAACATGACATACAAGATGTATACGAGCATGCTCGGACAGGACTAGGCAGTAGGCGACCGTCCCAAACTTCTCTATCATTTGATAAGGGCTATAGTTCTCAAAGCAGATTTTAATTGTCTTCGTTATTACTATCAAGTCTGTTTGTAAGGCGGAAGTATGAGGTACACGCAATTACCAACCTTAAACACCCTTTTTGATCACCGACGTACCAGCAGATGCCTTCATCCTTGCTCGGGCTTGCGTTAGGTTGGACTTTAATTGCCCAATTACATTGGCTCTCTCTTTAATCCACTCATTATCTGAAGCTGTTGTGACCCCACAAGTAGAGGTGGCCACGAGTCATGGTTCGACCCACACCCGCCTTGTTGCCTAGGATTAGTGACCCGTTGGGTCGGGGTAGACGGTTCGACGAGTTAGCCGCGTGGTTGGGTTCGGGTTAGGGTCGAGCCCTCGTGATCCACTGACCTGCCAGGTCAACCTATATCCATAAAAAATCCAAAAAAACACAACTAGACAACTTAATTGCACTCAACAAATCAAGTAAAATCATAAGCAAAACTCGCTATTGTGGTTGAGAATGTCCAGGTTTCGGCAAACAGATGCAGGACGTGGACATACCCGAGAAGCCACGCTTTGCCCGGTCTGTTCCCTCGTCCCGTGGGGAGCCCTCATCTCTAGGAGTTCAAATCATTACCCGGTCAGGCTCGCCACCCCAAATCAACTTAACCCCAGGTACCTCCGATCCATTATGTCGTGCATCTGCATGCAGGCCCGATTCTCATCTGACCAACCATGTCGTTTCATCCGATGCATCATGTTGTCTCATCCGACCCACCATGTCATCTCGTATCGAAAATAAATAACATCGGGTACACTAGGTTCGCATGTGGAACCAGGAGAGGATGGGGACTCATCCTCTCATGCCCCTAAAGCACACATGCCATAACATATCATACATCTAAGTCATTACACTACATATTACAACTCATATCTCAAGCAAACGCATCACATCACATCACACATCATAGCCAATATTCAATCAATCGCATCATATCAAATCAAAGTATAATAAGCTATACGTCAAGCAACAAGGTGGATCAAGCGCAACCACATATCCAATATCAAGTCATATCTCAACTTAAGAGTCATATATGATGTCCACTAAAATAGCCATGTTGAAAAGCACATTTTAGCTCCATGTTTTATTTACTTTGCATATTTCGGGTTGGGAATATGTTGAATTTATGTAATATACACTTATTTGCAAGAAATAGAGGTCTACATAAATTTTGGTTTAATATTGCAGAATTTGGAGCCATTCCAGGACAAAACCAAGGAAACGAGACGAAAGCTAAAAGTTACTCGATCTCGAGGACATTTTCTCGATACCGACAAAAATGGCAAAGTAGAGCACTGGTCGAGGAAAAACTGCTCGAGACACTGAGAGAAGAAGGCAACTCGAGTTCAGGACATTACTCGATATCATTTTTGTCGGTATCAAGAAAATGTCCTCGAGATCGAGTAACTTTTAGCTTTCGTCTATTTTCCTTTTGCAATAAAATATAAATAAAGTAAAGCAAACCAGATTCTGTCCCTTGCAAATGATTACAAGACCTCCTCCTGATGTAGCAGCGGGAAGTCAGGATCGATCCTCGAGGAAGCGTGTCAGTGGATCCTAGGCAGTGGAGGAATCTCACGAACAGAAGTCGACAACAGATTGCTCGATCTCGACTAGGGTTTAGTCGACAGAAGATCAGACAAGTCGAACAGAGCAGCAACAATCACTGGAGGTTGTCGATATCGAGGAGAAGTTACTCGATTTCGAGTAGATCTTTTGTCGACGTCGAGTACATGCAGAAACCAAAAGCAACAGCGATCTCGTTGATCGAAAGTGAGAAGTCGATGTCGACCAGTTTTGGTCGATATCGAGGAAAAGCAGAAACTTAACAAAATAAAATAAAGAACAAAGCTTGCGGGATTCGAAATAAACTATATGAAAGACTTCCAAGATCGGGGTTTGCGACAACGATAACCAAACATGTATAAGGCAAGAATAAAACAGATAATCATGCAAACTGCATCGAAGGATCAAACTTTCGCCTTTTCCAACAATTAGACAACTCTTTCAAGAAACCCTAATTGTATCTACTGATTTTATGTTTATAATCCAAGTTGTTAGCATGGATCTCCATTAGATGGGTAATAAACACATAACAAGTAGTAGATGCTCAAAACATGATAAAAGTCGGATCTTTACCTCAAACACGCGTGGCTATCGTTGGGCTCACCCCAACCCTAGAAGTAGGTGGACTACTCGCTCTTCATCGCATCCGCAGACATCATTGATTGAAAAGAAACTTGCATTAAACCAAACTGAAGAATGTACAAACCGAACAAAGCTAGATCACTTTCGCTCCTTTGCTCCACTCGACCTCTCTCTCTCTCTACTTCCTACTTCTCCTACTGAAATTGAAATGAATGGAAAATCAGCCCCATGGGCTTTATTTATAGGCTTCCAATCCTTGCTAATCAAGGAAGGAAATATCTATCTAATATCTAAAGATAAAACTTTAATAAAAGGAACATTTATCAAAAAAGGAAATATATCTAAAATATCTAAATATCTTCTTGTGTGGATAAATATTCTCTCCATGGATAAAACTTGATAGACTTGATAGATCTTTGATAGACTCGGACTCCTTCGCTCCCAAGCAAGCCCAACTCGACTCGGACAGCCCACAGCGTAACGCGGCCCAGGAAGGTTTTACTCGATATCGAGTCATTTCCTCGATATCGAGGAGAAGTGTTGTCGACTTTGGGTTGCCGGCTTGCTCGAGTAACTACTTCTCGACTTGGCTCGGATATGTGGTCTTGGTCTTGTCGATATCGAGTAATTTACTCGATATCGAGAAGAATTGTTGTCGGTCTCGGCTTGTCTGGTCAACTCGAGCAGCTCCTCCTCGGATCCTCGATCAGGTGTGGTTGCTGGACTTAGTCGATATCAAGTAAAAAGTGTAACTCGAGTTGGCTTGTTCCTCAGCTGTCCTTCTCGATCAGGCTTTCCTCGATCAGCCTTGGTTCACATTCTTTGTCGATATCGAGTAATTTACTCGATATCGAGTAATGTCCTGAACTCGAGTTACCTTCTTCTCTTAGTGTCTCGAGCATTTTTTCCTTGACCAGTGCTCTGCTTCGCCATTTTTGTCGGTATCGAGAAAATGTCCTCGAGATCGAGTAACTTTTAGCTTTCGTCTCTTTTATTTGGTTATGTCCTGGAATGGCTCCAAATTCTGCAATATTAAACCAAAATTTATGTAGACCTCTATTTCTTGCAAATAAGTGTATATTACATAAATTCAACATATTCCCAGCCCGAAATATGCAAAGTATATAGAACATGGAGCTAAAATGTGCATTTCAACATGGCTATTTTAGTGGACATCAAATCACCCCATACTTAAGCTTGCTTGTCCCCAAGCAATAACTTGGATGGTCATTCAGGGGAAGAATAAAAACTCTCAACATCATAGATTCATTTTCATATGTCCCTGCAATCAATTACCATCCTCGAAAAGGTACTAGTGTCACAAATCCATGCATGTGCATTTAAAAGAAACATCTACTCACAAAAGGAGGGTTATGCAAAACAATTCATAAGTGACAAAGCATTAATAATCAAGAGGACTTTAATTTAAGCTCAATAAGGAGTAGATTGGTAAAAGACTAAAGGTGGGCAATTTTTGGCCATGTGGTGTTTAATCCGGGGAAATGGAGTACTTTCCAAACTGAATTTCCACATTTCTTCTTCTTTTGATTCATCAGTTTCTATAATGCTTTTTTTCAATAATCATGATTTTAACTCTCTGACCTCAACACTGCCTTCTCGCGAGTCGCAAACATGGGTGTCATGAATGGCCCCGGATACTTAGTGCTTTAGACTCCTTACATTGTGTCCCATCCCGCGGAACTATTATCTCAACGCAAGCAGGGTCGATCTACCTTTATCTCCTGAGGTGATCGGATTTTCTTTCACTCATTAAATTTTCCATATATTTCAAACAATTTCCTACCAAACTCCAATAATGATAATAACAACACAAACACCATATAACATCTCCATAATTTAACATCATTCTCAACATAATCCCCGGATAGGAAATAAGGTAAAGAATGGGCAATATTTAGATCATGTGGAGCAAATATGAAATAAGGCATAATATGGCTTTTGTGATGCATAAGCATAGGTAAGGCTAGGAATAACAATATGAGCATTATATGGAAATATAAAGTCCTCTATCCTCTTATCATGCAACATGTCAAAAGCAACTTCAAGTTTTACCTCCTTTCATGGTTTTCAAGAAAATATTGCACTTCATTATGACTTCCCTTTACTAGGCAATTTCATGCTATATCTCTAATGAATCCAATTTTGCATCGTCGAGTTCAATAAAGCTTCCATGACACTATTTCTTTGAACAATTTACAAGCAATGGGAGATGTCTTATAGAACTTTGAGTTTTAGCCTTATGCATAAAAATTTAAAATTTTACTCTAAATTTCACCATGTAAAACCAAAAACAAGAATAAAACATATAATAATGATAATGAGCTCTTCCCCCACCCCATACTTAAAATATACAGTGTCCCCACTGTATAAAATCAAATAAAAACAAGAGTAAAGGAAGGAACTCACCGAATAATGCGTCGAGGAAAGTAAAACAGGAGCTGTCGAGGAACTGGGTTGGTCGATATCGAGGAATGTTGTCGATATCGAGTAAATGTTCAGCGTCGAGTGGAATGCTGAAGTCGAGGAGCTTTCTTACTTGGTCAATGTCGAGTTGGCCTACTCGATATCGAGTAAAACTGGGCTGCTCCTCTTTGGTCGTTCTCGACTGGCCTAGTCGATTTTGACTATCTTTTAGGGAATTCTTATTCCACCTTTCGCGACCCTTTTATGCTTGCCGACCTACAAGTGTTAGATTTCACACGAAGACAAGACTTTTCACATGAAGTATTCTAAACTAAAGAACAAAAATCAAAACCAAAATCAAAAGTTCCAAAGTCCCAAAATTCAAAAGTTTTATATATATGCTCTAGATTTTAGAGTCGATAGGCCGACTTTTCCATTTGTGCTCAATGACCGTC
Source organism: Persicaria tinctoria (assembly GCA_037127255.1). NCBI lineage: Eukaryota > Viridiplantae > Streptophyta > Magnoliopsida > Caryophyllales > Polygonaceae > Persicaria > Persicaria tinctoria. Next base: position 51,185,097 of record JBANSL010000011.1, on the reverse strand, counting down.
AATGTGGGGCCCGCTTGTGCTTGGCCCTTCTCCTGGATCATCTAGGTCCTGATTGTAGTATGCAAGCTCGGCTAATAGGTGGTTGCTCTTCCTTTTCTCCCTTCTTTTTCTTTCCAGATCTCATTCTCCGCAGATTCTCTCGCCACGGGGCCTTACCTCCCCTTAAATTATTTATAAATTTCTTAATGGACCGAGGACACCTGAACTTACCTTTTCGGGCCCAAAACAGAAATCTTCGGGCTTAGGGTTGGTCGATGTCAAGTAAATTTGGTCGACATCGAGTACAAGGACCCCATACTTAGGCTCTTGGCAAGTCTGGTGCTCAGCAGGGGAAGTCGATGTCGAGGAAGATTGGTCGACATCGAGTAAAACTTTAGTCGACATCGAGGAAGTCTTGTCGATGTCGAGCAAAACTTTGGTGCCTTCCTCCGTTGTTTGCTTGATCCCGTGGTTGCTGATGCTCTTCACCTCTAGCCATGAAATTTCCTCTTTTGTAGGGCCAAAAGAGAAATCTAAGACCTCATCGCCTATTGTGAATGTGAGCAATCGCTGTTTGACACTAATCTTGGCATCTGCAGTAGCTAGGAATGGTCTACCAAGAATAATAGGGCTAGTAGGATCTTCAGCACAATCTATAATAAGGAAATCAACGGAAATAAAGAACTTACCAACCTGGACAGGGACATTCTCAACCATACCTGTAGGGATGACTACTGTATTGTTTGCCATGTATAGCTTGGCATCCACAGGCTCTATAGACCCAATCTTCACCTTTCGCCAGATTGATAAGGGCATGATACTCACACTTGCTTCTAAATCACACAAGGACTCATATTTATATTGTCCAAATCCCACAGTAACAGAAAACTTACCAGGGTCAGGTCTCTTCTCAGGGAAGTGGAGCACTTTGCATTCGCTGGTGATTTCTGAGATAGATCGCTTGTTGCTCAGGATCTCCTTGAGGAATTTGACATACGCAGGCATCTCTTGCAGAGATTCTGTAAAAGGAATTGAGACATATAGTTCTCGAAGTATATTAACAAAACGTTTAAACTTACCTGAAGTGGGATCTTTTAGTGCCTTGGAAGGGAAAAGCAGTGTCTTTTTCTGCCTCGGGACCAGAACATATGTCGGAGGTGTTGCAGAGTCCTCGGCATCGACCACTTTTTCCTCGACATCGACAAGGGTCTGCTCGATATCGACAACAGTTGTCGATTTCGAGTTGCTGTGCTGCGCAACCGAGTCTGGTCTTGGATTCTCCTTCATGTCGACAGTTGTCGATTTCCAGTTGCTGTGCTTCGTAACCGAGTCTGGGCTTGGATTCTCCTCCATGTCGAGTTGTGGCTTGTCGATATCGACCAAATGTTGGTCGACATCGAGTTGTTGCTGCTCGTTGTCGAGTTGCTGCTCTGCTTTGTCCTGGTGCTTTCCGACCTCTGACTCGCGTAATTGGTGCCAACTTCTGATCTTTACAGCTGCGACGTGTCCGGTCTTCCCTTTAGGATTTGTTTCCGTTTGCCCAGAGAGTTGCCGATCGGTCGTGGAATTTGTGCCGCGAATTGACCCATCTGGGTCTCTATGCTCCTCTTCCGGATATCCAGTTCTCCAAATCTTGTGTTGAAATTCTGGAGCTGATTATTGATGGCGACTGGAGACTGCTGCTGTTGTGCATGATTTCGACGCATCTCATCAAGGATCATCTGTAGATCATCCTTCCGTTGATCCCTTTCTGGATGTCCTGGAGCTCTGTATGGTGGGGGGTTCCTAGGGGCACCTTGGTTCCATTGTGGTTGCTGAAACCTTTGGTCCCCCATATAGCGATTGGGACCCCCTGCATAAGCTACCTCTTCGTGGTTTTCTGCCATCCTGACTTGCTCTGTGTGTGGGCACTCAGTAGTGGTGTGCCTCTATGATCCGCATTCGATGCAGGGCTGGTTGACAGAAAGATACTTGACTTGCTTGAGGAGCTTGCGATTCTGATCTCTATAGTACTGCTCCCTGACATCTGGGTCAATCTCCTTGGAAGGCTCATAGAGGGGCATGGATGGGGCTGGCCTGGCCTAGGCATCTTCATCATAGTTTGTAGAAGCCCCATATTTATTATCGTAGTCGGTGAGCTTGTCGAGTACACCCCATGCGTCAGCTGGTAGCATCGTCAGATACTCATATCGAGTATACCGATTGATCCTATCCTTAGTGGTCTGGTGAAGAGAATTGAAGAAGATCTCCTGAATGACATAGGGTGGTTATCCATGAGTAGGGCAAGATCGCAGTAGTTCCATATATTGTTCCCATGCTTTTGCTAGCGGCTCCCCAGGCTTATGTTTGAAAGCTGTAATCTTCTGGCGGAGGAGTGTTGTCTTGGCAGAAGGAAAGAATTTATTGAGAAATTCCTGCTCTACTTGAGCCCATGTTGTGAGGGATCGTGGTTTCAGTCCTTCTAGCCACTTTAATGTAGGGCCGGCGAGAGACTAACGAAAAGCCTTCATCTTGACATATTCCAAAGTAGTACCTTTAGCAAGAGTACGACACATGTCAGAAAAATTGGTAATATGTTCAAGAGGGCATTCATTAAATCTTTCATGAAAAGCATTATTTTTAAGTTCAATAAGGAAGTGAGTGCGAATTTCAAAATCATTTTGAGGGATTAGAATAGCCGATTCAGGCACGACGAGAGTCGGGTGCATGTAATCCTCTGCAGTGGTAGGGTATTGGGCAAGCTCAGCTTCTGCTTACCTCCTCCGCTCAGCTTCCTGTTCCCTGTCTGCCCTCTTAGTGGCGAGAGAAGCATTGTTGGTGGCTAGTTCCCTCTGAAGCCTCTGTATCAGCTGTTCCTGTGTTTCTGCGACCTCCATGGATTTTTTTAGTTTAGCGTGGACGTGTAAAAGGCGTTCCGGTTCGTCTGAGCCGTCAAACTCAGGTGGTTGACCAGAACGGTGCATACACCTGCGAAGTAACTCAAAGCAAACGTGAGATTTAACTACCTAAGGCGCGAATGATTGCTTCCCCGACAACGGCGCCAATTTGTTGATAGGAGGAAATCGAGTTTAAAATATAGAAATATAAATCAAAGCAAATTCGTGCCCACGCAAATAATTACAAGACCTCCTCCTGATGTAGCAGTGGGAAGTCAAGATCGATCCACGAGGAAGCGTGTCAATGGATCCTAGGCAGCGGATGAATCTCACGGCAGAAGTTGACTACAGATGCTCGACCTCGAGTAAGGTTACTCGACAGAAGATCGGACAAGTCGAAACAAGCAGCAGCAGCTCCCGGTGGTTGGTCGATATCGTGGAGAATTTACTCGATATCGAGTAAATGTTTTGTCGATGTCGGGTACCTGCAAACCAGAAGCTACAACGATCTTGTGGATCGTACGTCAGAAGTCGATATCGACCAAAATTGGTCGAGATCGAGGAAAAACAGAAACTTTAAACGAAAGAAAATAAAGAACAAGGCTTTGTGAAACTCGAAATAAACCATGTGAAAGAAAACTTCCAGGATTGGGGTTTGCAACGATAATAACCAAGCATGCATAAGGCAAGATAAATAACGATAATCATGCAAATTGCATCGAAGGATCAAGCTTTCGCCTTTTCCAACAATTAGACAACTCTTTCAAGAAACCCTAATTGTATCTACCGATTTTAGGTTTACAATCCAAGTTGTTAGCATGGATCTCCATTGAATGGGTAATAAACACATAAAAGGTAGTAGATGCTCAAAACATGACAAAGGTCGGATCTTTACCTCAAACACGCAGGGCTATCGTCGGCCTCGCCCCAACCCTAGAAGTAGATGGACTACTCGCGCCTCATCGAAATCGTAGACATTGATTTAAAAGAAATAACTTGTATAAACTATATTCAAAGTCTTTACAATCCCAGCCCTTCAACTTTCGTAGAATGCCAAAACCCTAAAACCTTTGAACTCCTAAACTTCTCTGTGGAACTACCTTTCTAGCTTCTGAATTGAATGAATAGAAAATCAGCCCCATGGGCTCTGTTTATAGGCTTCCAATCCTTGCTAATCAAGGTAAGAAAGTCTATCTATATCTATATCTATTTATCTACTTACTTAAAGATTAAAAAATGGAATAAAAGAAATAAATCAACTAGGACTATATCTAATTTGTGGATAAATCCTCCATGGAGTTGATAGATCTTGATGGAAGTTGATAGAATTTGATCTCGAAAATATCTCCATCGGCTTCGGGATAGAAACTTAACAAAATTCTCGGACTGCTCGACGTCGGCCACTGGGATTTCCTCGATATCGAGTAGAATTCCTCGATATCGAGTAGCACTTTTCTCGTCTTCTGCTCAGCAACTCAATATCGGGCAACAGGAGCAAAGTCGACTTGGGTTTTCCTCGATATCGAGTAATTTTCTCGATATCGACCAAGGTTTGGTCCGTCTTCAGCTTCTTCGTCGATCTCGGCTCCAGGATGTGAAAATCGACTAAGTCTAGAACTCCCAGCCTCCTTGTCGATTTCTGGAGCCGAGATCGACGAAGAAGCTGAAGACGGACCAAACCTTCGTCGATATCGAGTTGCATGTTCAGCTCCCAGCTTCCTTGTCGATTTCTTGAACTCAACTCGATTTCAGGTTTACTCGATATCGAGTAAAACAACTCGATATCGACTAAGTCTTTCAGCTTTCTTCTCTGTTCTTGAAACGCACTTTTCCGAGTCCTCGTTCGTCAGATTGATGCATATGACCATGCGTTGGAAAGATCTTTTCGAGGGCTACAACTCTCATGAAGACATCAAAGCTTGATTCAGAATGATAAATACCGAAAAATGGCATTTTCTCCAGCTGCACCATCCTTAGCTTCTTCATGACTTTTCCTTTAAGCTCCAAAGTGCGTCCGATTTCTGCGAAATATAACAAAAACTTGTGTAGACCTCCATATATTGCAAATAAACATAAACTACACAAATTATGTATTATTCTAACCAAAATGTATGAAATGCATGCAGAAAACATTATAAAAGTAAGTGTAAAACATGGCAATTTAGGCTCACATCAATATCTATCTCATGTCACAATCCTCATATCAGATATCGTATCAAAGCATAGCAAAACATATGTCAAACCATAAAGTGCATCATATCAAATCATATATCATAGCCAACCCATAAGGTGCGTCAATCACAATCAATATCTCAAAGTGATATATTAACTCAAGAACAAATCCTTAAACGCTTGCCTAAGGCATTTAATAAGTGTGTGCGCGAGTCTCTAGCATGATGTTGTTGTGAGCCTAATTTTCCATGTTTTACATTAACATTTATATCAATTTCTGTTTACATTTCATGCATTTGGGTCAGAATAACTCAGATTCTATGTAGTTTACACTTATTTGCCAAATTATGGAGTCTACACTAGTTTCTGTTTAATTTTGCAGAAATCGAGGCAATTTACAACAATTAGGAGAAAGGATAAAAAGCTTGAAGTCAAATACAGAAAGTCCAAGGTCAAAGATCAGCTGAGCAAGGACGAATCGAGCAAGAAACGAGAAAAAGTACTCGACAAGGTTCTAGTCGACGTCGACTACAAGTGGTCGGAGTCGAGTACTCCCGAAGCCAGAAGTTCACACGAAGTCGAACAGACCACTCGAGGAGCCCAAAGCTACTCGAGGTTGAGTGCTACAGTACTCGAAGTCGAGTACACCCGTCGAGTCCAGAACGTGCCCGAGCTCACATACAATCCGAGGAAAAATTCTGTTCGATGTCGAGTACTATCCAGACGAGTCCGAGTCTGAGATCGAGTGGATAAGAGAAGATAGAGTATTTGCAAGAGAAGATATATGGAATTCTATCCATCCACATAGAGATCTATCAAGTCCAAGAGGGATCTATCCACAATAGTCCTAGTTTCCTTATAGATTTATTTCCTTTATCAATTAAGTTTTATCTTGTATTTTTAGATAGAAAGTTTTAGATATAGATATAGTTGTTCCTTCCTAGATTAGCTACATGGAACTCTATAAATAAAGTCTTAGGGGGTGAGTTTTAGGCATTCAATTTTCACACACAATTAGATACATAGAGTAGAGAGAGAGAGAGAGAGTGGAGGCCGAGTGCAAATTGGAGAAAGCGAGAGCGGGATTTGGCTTCGTTTGGTTGTAAGCTCTATTTTAGTTTATTAATGCAATTTAGTTTCTTTTTGTTATTGATGTGTTTATTAATGATGAAGAGCGAGTAGTCACCCAATTTCTAGGGTCGGGGTGAGCCCGACGGTAGCCATGTAAGGTAATGCGCTAAAGGTACAATCTTTTGATGCGATTTAGTCTTCTATCCCTACGAGCATGATTCTTTTGCGAAAGTTGAAGTTGATCCTTGTTTGTATTATTGAAGACAAGTGATCTTAATACAACTTGGATTAATTATGTGAAAAAGGATCAGTAACAATTAGGATTTATGCGAAAGCATCTATATTCCTATTTGTTAATAACGACAGTTATTTGATGAAAATGCATAATCTTTTATACCTTTATGCATTATTTTATATGGTTATGATTGTGGTGTTGAAACCCTGATCTTGGAAGTATTTTAGTTTATTGATTTTATTATCGAATTTCGTGTTTACTTTCATTTTATTGCAATTTAAAGTTATGAATTTTGTATCTGTGCTACTCGATTTCGTCCAGAGTTAGTCGACGTTGAGGACTGTAGTCGACGCCGAGTAGGTTTAGTCAACTTCGACCATCTTTGCTTCATTTTGCATTTTTTTTTCTCTGTTTTGCAGTTTCTACCCGACTGAGTAGTCGACGTCGAGGACATTTAGTCGACATCGAGTACTTCCTGAGTCAATTTCGAGAGTTTCTGAACTGAAAAGGCGGGCGCTGAGCATTTCAGAAGGTGGACAACCCCTATCGTGTTGAGCATTTCAGGCCGATTGTGTGTTGCAATCTTGTGTACAAAATCATCACGAAGATCATGACTACTTGGCTTGGGAGATATTTGGGCGGCATCATTGATCAAGCCCATAATGCTTTTGTGGCCGGCCGTCTTATGTCTGACAATGTGTTCCTTGTGCAAGAGTTGCTCCGGTGATACAATGTGAATTAAAAGGTGACTCTAGACACTGTTTTTTGAACGTGGATCTTGACAAGGCTTCTGACACCATTTCATGGAGTTTCCTTGAGTTTGCAATGAGGGAGATTGGGCTGCCTCCGAAGTTTGTTTCGTGGGTGATGGAGTGTGTCACTACCGCCTCCTATTCGATCAACGTCAACACGTTCATCCATGGCTTCTTCCGGGGTAAAAGGGGCTTGAGGCAAGGTGATCCGCTCTCTCCCTTGATATTCGTTATTTGTATGGAATTCCTTTCTAGGATGATAAAAAAGGAGACGACACTGCCTGAATTTCGGTTTCACCAACATTGTGACGTGATGCGCCTCACACATCTTATCTTTGCCGATGATGTGGTTATGTTTTGCCGTGGAGCTATGGATTCGATTAAGATCCTTTTGGTTTGTTTGAAATCATTTTAGGAGGTCTCGGGGCTCAAAGTAAATATGTCCAAGTCTTCGGTATTCCTTGCATCGGTACCGAAGGGGAACTTTCTTTCCGATATCTTGGGGTTCCGATCAGCCCTCATGGCCTACGAGTTATACATTACCAGCCCCTCATTGATCAGATTGGGCACCACCTTAGTGCTTGGGCGAAGAAGAGCTTATCGTTTGTCGGGAGGAGGGAACTCATTGCCGCGGTCTTGCTGGGCTGTGAAGCCTTTTGGCTCTCATTGATGCCGGTTCCCATAGTGATGATCAACAAGCTTGAGGCACTTTGCCGGAGCTTTCTTTGGAGCAGGCCGAAAGCTAGGTGGAAGCGTCTTTGCTTGTCGAGGAACGAGGGAGGTCTTGATTTCACGGACCTTCGGACATGGAATGCAAGCTTCATGATTAAGCATTATTGGCACATCGCATCTCTTCGAGATTGTATGTGGGTAAGGTGGGTCCATCATAGATACTTAGATGTGATTGATTCTTGGGATTGGACACCTCATAGACAGGACTCTCCGCTCATCAAAGCTATCCTCCGTGCTCGTGACATGGTCGAAGCCCTTGAGGGTAGACCAAACCGTCGAGGAGACGCTTGATGCGTGGTGTGTTGACGACAAATTTAGTGTTGCTTTGGCGTATGACGCTTGTAGGGACAAGGAACCAACGGTGCCTTGGTTTAAAGAGGTGTGGGTCAAGAACAACACGCTGAAGCACATGTTCATCCTTTGGCTTGCCGTGCTTGGAAGACTCTCCACGTTTGATCGACTGTTCTTCATGAATATTGATCACTCCTGCTGACATTGTGATGAGAAGCTAGAGACGCTTGATCATGTTCTTTTCGCATGCCACTACTCCAAGATGATTTGGAGTGCAGTCCAACGTAGATTCCACATCCCCGCCGCTGTCCAGACCCTCCACGGCGCCCTGGCATGGATGAAGAGCAACGTCAAGGGGCATGGTGCCCGTGCCCAGGCCCAGCGCTACGCCTTATCCGCCACCGTTTATTATCTTTGGCAAGCCCGAAATGCCATGGTGTTCGATGATGATCACATTCCCCCGGAGGTTGTTACTTGGCTGATCATGACGCATGTTTTCCGTCTCTTGCATGGAACTTTTTCACTATCTATTGTGGAGACTGTTTAGGAGGACGTATGTTTTTGTGCGTGACTTGACTTGATTCCTCTTGTATTACCGAGAGTCTTGCATGGCTTCCCGAAATACCTTGATCCTACTATCATATGACATTAGTATACTTGTACAAGCCCATTAGGGCATATTTACACATTTATTTACACACTCCACCCCCGCTAATGGGGTTGGTTTCGTGAGAATAAAGAGGGTGTTGATTTTGTGTGGGCTTCGTTTTTGTCTTCGAGACCGGCTCTAGATCCACCAAGGAGGCTACAGAGATCGAGATACGAGGTTATGCAAGATCTAAGAGAGAAAGGAGGAGGGTGCGAGCAGTTCCTTAGTGCAGATGTGATATATATATATAGGGGAGATATCTAATGAGAAGTAACATTTAAATCAGAAGATGAGAAGTAAGCCTTATACCCCTTAAATTAAAATAATTTTTTTTATATGGATATATAGGACATATCTAATGATAAATATATCAATGTTTTTTAAAAAAAAATATTTTTTACGCTATTTATCTAGAGGGTGATTTAAGGTTCATTTTAGGGTTTTTATGCTAATTTAAATTAGCTTTTTCATTCATCATCTAAAAAAATAGCATAAAAAATAATTTAAAAAAAACATTGATATATTTATCATTAAATGTGTCCCCTATATCCATATAAAAAAAATTATTTTAATCTAAAGGGTATAAGGCTTACTTCTCATCTTCTCATTTAAATGTTACTTCTCATTAGATATCTCCCATATATATATATATATATATATATATATATATATATATATATATATATATATATATACCTATTAACTGGGGTTAGGTTATGTTATGATAAAATTGCAAAATCAGTCCGTTATTTCTAAGTTATAAAAATCTTGCCACATTAAATAACAAATTCAACCCAATAGATTTTTATTTTAATTAAAATGTTGTAAAAATTGTCATACTCACCTCAATAGGTTCAAAACAACATTCGTTTCTTAACCCGAACTCCACAATTTATAAAATCATTTTATATGTAAATTAGAAATTAAATTACTTATTATTAATTTATAAGATTTTAATAAATCCCAAATTTTAAATATACACAAATAAGGTGATAAATAGCTCAACAGAATTATCCACGAAATTAAATATACACGAAATAGGGTGATAAATAACTCAATAAATAGCTAATAAATCCCAAATTTTAAATATGCACAAAATTAAATTACTTATTTCCACGAGCAATTTGATAGATTTAGAGCATTGCGGGCACAAGAAGGTCGTCTATTACACCATTTTTAGCAGTCATGACACAATGTTTAGCAACCGTTGCACTATTATGTTAGATGTTGTAAAATAAAATTCTAACATCTATTATAAAAACATCCATATTATCTTATTCCACATATTATGTTGTATAATTTCCATTATACAATTTCCTTTGTCTTCATTTTTTCTTCTTTAACACATCTATATATTCTATAGGTTCCATTATACAATTTTCTTTACAAGAAAAACATTTCATACTTGATGGAAATAGTATTGAAATACAATGTCCGATATAACGCTATTCAACGTCTAATTGGATGTTATGCAACGTCCAATTAGGCGTTATACTCACTCACTATAGCTAAACATGTCATATTAAAACTTCCAATTGGACGTTGTTAAATGGCCCGTCCAAGCCCGCTTCACAACATCCAACCGGACATTTCTCTCTAGCCCAACCCGACCAGCCATGCTCTAAGACTATCAACGTTGCATGGTTTCAATTACCACGTTCAATTTGACCTTGTAGTCATGGGAACAATACAACGTTGAATCCGACATTTATTAACAACTAATTAGCTGCAGATTTGCGGTGGATATAGGGACACCCTAAAACTCTTTGTTTGTGTGGGAAATAGGGAAAGTATATATCGCACAAGATTGACCTTTTCACATGGCTCAACAACGGACAAGGAAAGTGGTAGTCATGTCTTGATCCTTTTTATGGATGAAATAGGATTGAGTGGGTCACCCATCACAAAGGTAGGATGCGAAGTGGAAGCAATGACTCATCACAAAGAGGAGGATGCGAAGTGTAAGCAATAACAATGAATTGAATGCCACTATTAAATATCCTTATTGATGTGAATACAAGTATAAATAGTACAAAGATACAACTAACAGAAAACTATCACAAGCTATAAACTAGGAAGTAAAGGATTATAGCAGATAAATACTAACATAAAAATAGGGGCTAACTAGCACTTAATTAGGAACTAATTTGACCCATTCTTACTCCTCCTAACGTCATCTTATCACCCCCCGACAAGACCAAGTGTGGTCCGGACTTGGAGCTTGGAACGAAGGTAGCTCACTCGGTCTTTAGATAGAGATTTTGTGAATATTTCTGCTAGGTGATCGTTGGAAGACACTTTGCTAATCTTCAAAGCACCTGATTCGACCTATTCTCGGACAAAATGGAAATCAAGTTGTATGTGCTTGGAGTGGGTGCTTATGACTGGATTTTTTGACATGAAAGGCGCCAATATTGTCACAGAGAAGGGCTGGCAGGAGGGTGATTGGGAATTTCAAGTCCCTGAGCAACTTGAGCCAAAGAAGTTTAGCTGCAGTGTATGCCAATGCTCTATACTCTGCCTCAATGCTTGGCCTGGCCACTACTCGTTGTTTACGGGAGGTCCAACTTATGAGATTGGGTCCATGAGAGATGATAAAGCCATATTGGGAGCGACTGTCATCATGATTCGAGACCCAGGCGTCCGAATAGGCGAGAAATGACATTGCGCAGTAGGTTGAAAGTGAAAATTGTGAGAGAGTGTCCCATTGAGATATTTGAGGATACGTTTAATAGCTTGTCAATTGAATTTAGTTGGGGCATGCCTATACTAACACACTCGGTTAACTGCAAAGGCCATGCTAGGACGAGTAATTGTTGCATATTAAAGAGAGCCAACGTACGACTTGTCTATAAAGTGTAGGATTTGCAAATGGTTCGCCGTCCCTAAGCAGTCTAGTGGAGGGATCAGCTGGGGTGGAAATGGCCTTTGAGTCTAGCATCTTACTCTGATGAAGAATGTCCCGTATGTAACCGGACTGAGAGAGAGTGAGGCATGTTGATGTTTGGGCGATTTGAAGCCCGAGGAAGTGATGGAGAGTGCCCAGATAGAGTTGGAAAAACCCGAACCGACCCCGAAAACCCGACCCGGTCGACTCGGAACCGATTGTTTTGAACATCGATCCAACCCGTCCATTTTGGACCCAAAATCCGAATGAACCGAACACGATTCAACCGAAACCCATTAAGACCTGAACCCGTTATAACTAAAACCCGAAATAACCCGAACTTTAAGATACAAAAGCAAATTTTTTAAGATGAATATTGAAATAATGAAAACTTGAGACAATCCAAACCCAAAATAACTGAAACCCGAGACAACCGAAACCCGAATAACCGAAACCCGATACAACCCAAACCCAAACCCGACCCAAACGATTGACCAAATTATTAGACATTATCCGAAACTCGAATGACCAGAAACCCGACTAACCGAAACCGAACCCAAACCCAACCCGACCCGACCCGCCCAATTGCCACCTTTACCAGATCTTTTAGAGCAAAGGTGGAATGAAGAGTGTTAATGAAGCGATGGATTGTGGCTGGGCAGCTGCTGGTGATGATTAAATCATCGAGATAGACAAGTATATAAATGGTTATGGTAGGGGTTATATGGACAAATAGAGATTTGTCAGATTGGTAGGCCTGAAACTTATTGGAGACGAGGAACGTTTTCAGCTTATTGAACCATGCGATGGGGGCTTGTTTAAGATCGTAGAGAGCCTTGTGTAGGTGACAGACGTGGGTGGGGTGGGATGGATCGATGAACCCCTTTGGTTGCTCGATATATACTTCTTCTAGTAGATCACCGTTTAGAAATGCATTGTCGATGTCAAGTTGCCAAAGGGACAACCGGGTTAAACGTCTCAGAAAAGTCTATCCCTTCCTCTTGACTGAATCCCTTTTCAACCAACCGATCTTTGTAGCGTTGAATTGATCCATCAGAGTGTCTCTTGATCCTGAAAATCCATTTCCAACTAACAAGGTTAGCGTGTTTAGGACGGGGAATGATAGACCAAGTATTATTCTGCATAAGATCTTCATATTCTTGGTTCATCGCAGAATGCCAATATTCTAATTTTAGTGTGTGGGCTATAGTGGATGGCTAGGTTTGAGGGGGAAGAGATGTGAGGAAGGCCTTCGGGCGGAGAGAGTTGATACTAGCTCGAGTGGTCATATGATGTTGGTTATGTTCAGCGGGCTGGAAGTAGATAGGAGGGGTGAGTTGTTTTGTTAGAGACGATTGTGTGCTGACCATACCGAGGTGTGGAGGGACCAGAGATGGCATGATTTGTGGGAGATGGCTGATGAGCTGGATCAAGAGGAGGTGACAGTGAAGAGGCCATATTGAGGAGGTCATAGGTGGCTAGTAGGGTAGTGGAGGGTGGCGGTAAGCAAGCGTACGACCCGAATAAAGCGGCGTACGAGAAAGAGTCCTCATTGAAGAAAACATGGCGAGAGACATAAATTCTCGAGATGGGTTTGTGAAAGCATAGATAGCCTTCATGAGAAGAACTATAACCAATGAAAACACATGGGAGGGAGAGGAAATCCATTTTAGTGGCGTTGTAGGGACGAAGGAACGGGTAGCACAAACAACCAAATGTTTTTAAAAAACCCAAATCGGGGTCTTTGTTGTATAGTTTTTTATATGGGGAGATGAAATATAGGATTGGTGTAATGGTACGATTATGGAGATATGTATTAGTTTTAAAAGCGTGTTCCCAAAATTGATGTGGTAAGGAATATTGAGCGAGAAGTGTGAGACCTCTTTCAACAATAACTCGATTTCGGCGTTTAACTGCCCCGTTCTATTCTTGTGTATATGGATAGAAAACTTATTGTGTTATGCCACATGTTTGTAGGTATGAGGAAACATTACGGAATTCACCACCCCGGTCAGTTTAGAGGGTTTTAATATCACGTGCAAATTGGGTTTTCACCATTGCACGAAATTGGATAAATGTTGGGAGAACTTGAGATTTGTGCGATAAAATTAAAAATAGATCCAAACAAATTTGGTACAATCATCAACAAGAAGCAAGAAATAACGGTTGCCATTAATAAAAAAATTTGGAAAAAGTCCCCAAACACTGGAATAAACAAGTTCAAAAGATTTTAAGGTTGAAATATGCGAAGACAGGAGGCGAAGACGATGACTTTTGCCTAGTTGACAAGGATCACAAACATTAGGCAGATTATTTGTGGAAATTGGAAGATGGAACGTTGAAACTAAGCGCCTGAGTATTGTGGAATGGGGGTGGTCGAGCTTGCCAGTGATGGAGGGAGGTGCGAACAACAATGAGAGCAATGGGTGGATTGGGTAGGAGCGAGCCGGTACAAACTGTGATCATTATCCCCTCGGAGGAGGACTTGGCCCTGAAAATTCTTAACACAACACAAGTGAGGCCAAAACTCCATCATGACATTGTTATCTCAACAGATATTAAACACACTGATTAAATGTTTGGTTAGTTGTGGAACAATCTGAACATTAGGCAAATTGAGATTATGTAAAGAGCATGAGCCAATATGCGAAATGGATAGTTGGTTACCGTTTCCGACATGAAGTTTGTCGGGTCCTAAGTACTCATCCGACACGGTTAGTTTGCGGGGGTCGGGGGATGCATGATCAGTTGCACCGATGTCGAAATACCACAGAGGATCAATGGAGGATGGGTTGTTGTATTTTGCAAGATTGGCCTACTTGTTGGCATCCCTGAATTAGGCTTGCGAGAGGAGTAGTTAATTTGATTGGTGTGTTGCCAACAATAGATGGCCTCATGGCCAGGCCTGTTGCAGAGTTGACATTGAGGACGACGACGGTGGTCGTCCTGACCCCGGGAATCAGACGGACGTAGCACTATAGATGGGCTGGTGGTCAGTAGAGTGATGTGCAGGGTTGAGTTGATCCAAAGAAGGACGAAACGATCCTTCTTCTTCCAAAGAGTGAAGTCTGGGTTGGGGAGAGTTTGGGTAGCAGAGGCGGGATCAAGAATGGTAGTCGATGGTGGAGTCGGATTGAGAACATAGCTCTCGAGATCGAACGTTTCAATAGCAGAGATGATGGTTGTTTTCCATAGGGAGTAGTTTTCTCTCTCCAGCCTGATAGAGATGGAAGGGATTTGAAAATTAAGGGAGGAGGAGGAGCCATCAGCGGTAACCATGAGGTGTTGCACGCATTTGTGGTGTTCATGATGAAGAACAGTGAGGAAAAAAACTCTATTGCTCTGATACCATGTAAGCAATAATAATGAATTGAATACCACTCTTGAATATCTTTACTGATGTGAATACAAGTATAAAGAGTACAGAGATACAACTAACATAAAAATATCCTAAGCTATAAACTAGGAATTGGAGGATTATAGCAGATAAATACTAGCATATAAACAGGGGCTAACTAGCACTTAATTAGGAACTAATTTGACCCTTTCCTACTCCTCCTGATGTCATCTTATCACGAAGAAAGATGGCATTGAGTTCATCGCCAATATATTGAATTGCTTGCTAGTTGTAAATATTGAGCATGTCAGGCCAAGCAAAGAAGCTAGGGCATGCTGATTTTGTTGTGGATGTCTCGATTGGGGAATTGAAGATCGTGAAGATCACTAGTATAAGGCCATCCACATCGCTACTCATTTGCCATGTTCTTAGACCAAAAAGAGAAAAATGAAAAAGGAAATGATGAAGTACACACAAATAATGTGCTTTGCAAGAACATTTAAAAGAGACGTACATGGGTAGAGCTCGCTCGCCCGAATTTTTTCCTAATAAAAAAAAAAGAAAAAAAAAAGAGAGAAGTACATTGGACACAAGTTTCAACCCAAAGTAAGAAAGGTCCAATAATAAAAAAGACACATGTCAAGGAGAGTTGTATTAAAAAAAAACAATTTTGGGGCGGTGGGTGACATTGGGGAACACGAAGCAAGTTTTGTGTTACTTAAACCCATTTTATCGGGGTTTAATGTTAAAAAAAACATATTTTTCAATTGATCTTAGCTAATATGGAGTAAATTCATATATTATTTTAATAATTTGAATAAAATAAATAAATTACATGATATTTATAAAATACTAATAAAAAAATTATATGAATAAATTATTTTAATACTCTAACATAATTATTAATAATAATTTAAAATTATATGAATTTATAATGTCGGGTTAGTAGATAAAATGCAAATGATTAAAAATTAAGGTAGAGTGCGTACACGGATGTGGGTGTACTTGGTAAAAAGTAAAAAGATGTTCTTATGCTGATGTGGCGAAGATAAAGTAGGTGAAGTACATAGGATAAATGTACAACAGTGTGCATGGCCTAAAGGATATGGGAAGAGTTGATACTATGTTGGTTAGAGGATCAAATCAGCTATTTTTTGGACGAGGCGGATAGAAGCTCGCACGATTCTCTGTGTATTATTAACATGTTTAGGGAACACGAGTTGTCTGATTGTAGGTGGTGACCTAGTGGGGCTCCTAAGATTCAGCTTTCAATGCAGCTCGGTGCCTGGGCCAAAGGTTTGCATGGGATGGAGAGATTTTGCCCGGGGCCATTCGCTAAGGCCCTTGAGATTATCGCTTATATATTGGCTGCGAAGGCAATTTGAACCCAAGATCAATTATGGGATGCGAAGGCAATTTGAACCCAAGATCAATTATGGGATCAGCGTGAGGAAGGGGCAAATCACTAATATCTTGAAGGTGAATGTGGTTCAGTCATTGCTATTGAGCATGAGCCCCGTAAAGTTGGCTACATAATGTGTGAGGATGATCCTGAAGATTGATGATATTTTTAAGGTCAATTTGCAAAAGTAGACCTTTTTGACAACTTGGCAAAACTAGACCACAGGCGTAGAATTTGCAAAAGTAGCATATGGTATACTTTTGCAAATAGGTGGGTAGTTTAGTTTTGCAAACGGGTTTAAAAAATTGGTCTAGATACTACTATTTTCTCTATTTTTAACTATGAGGTAGTTCCTTGCTTCTGAAAGGAAATAGATGCTGTGTGATCTTCAGTTTTTGTGTTTGTTGCCTGTAAATTGGCAGGCACTTTATTGTGGTGCAATTTGCTTTGATGGATTTAGCAGTTAATAGTTAATGAATGAGCTTCAATATAGGCTTCTATTATTGAGTAGAGTAATGTTGTCGTATGACTAGCTGATTCTGGCTTTCTGATGACAGCAATTAGGGTTCTCCTTTCCTTGCATTATCCAGTTATCTGCAGTCAAACACCATCAGGGAGTACCGATTCATCTCACTCGATCTAAGAAATACATCAATTCACACTACCAGAGTTGAGTTTCGTATGCAGGAATGGGTATCAACTACAGCATCAATCAATTTGGGGATATTTGCCTTACACAGTGATTCCAATAAATTAGAAGCTATCAATCAAACATTAAATATAGAAACAACATTCCGATTACTTGTACTAAAAACAGCAAAACAAGCAACGTATTTTTGTTAAAAATAAACCTTGCTTCTTCATGGGCATTGCTAATTGCTATGTACATCTGATCAGATCTGGGGTTCATGTATATGGAGCCATTCATAATCATGGATGATGTATGATATATGTTACATTTAAAACCAATTTTTGTGAATGAATGAATAAATTCAGGTCCACCTCTGATAGAACTTGTCGTCCCCGCAGACCAACAAATCCCTCAAGGAGAGGCGAACCCCTCGGAGCTTCAAATGCTGGTGGCGAGGAACAATCCGATTAGCTAGGCTGAATCCGAAGTACTGTGGGAAGTCCTTGACCTCCTCCACAGTTCTCCCCATCTCCTCGACCAAGTAATTGTACTTTGGGATCATACAATTCCTGATGCTGTAGCCGAAGAGTGCCCTCATCCGGGCGCAGGCGGCCTCTGCCTCCCCTCTCTCGAATCCGATCTCCACCAGCCACTCGATCTTCTCCACAAGCCTGTCCACTCTGGTGTTGAGCAAGTGGGCGTTCAGGTGGTTTGGGACGGTCAGTTTCTCAACTCCGATCCCGCGGAGGAAGGCGAGGGTCGGGCGGAGGCGGTACTGGACTGAGGAGAGGAGGAGGTGCGGGCAGCGGAGGACGAGGCCGGCGGCATCGTCACGGGAGGCGCCCAGATCGGAGGTGAGGAAGTGGAGGACTGGGGAGATGTCCTCCGGGGAGAGACCGGAGGTGAAGAGATGCGGGCAGGACGCGGCCAGCTTCGGGAGGTGGGAGTCGGGGATGCCGGAGGCCTTGAGGAAGTCGATGAGGTGGAGGATGCGGTCGAGGGTGGGTCTCGATGGGGTGATGTTTATGGCGGGGACCACCCCAACTCGTACCAGGTACTGCAGCTTCTCTTGGTAATCTGTTTTGAACCGGAGGAGGAGGAGGGGCGGTTGCTGCTGCTGCTGTTGCTGAGGCCTCGGGCGGCGGCTGGCGGCGGTGCCTAGCCGGGGTTGTGATGGTGTTTGGTGGGCAGAGAGAATCATTGCTCTCGGGGTGGGGGCGGTGGTGGTGGTGGGGGTGGTGGGGGGTGGCGGTGGTGGAATGGCTGTGAGGAGGAGAGATTTTGTGTGGTGCGTTTTGTGGGGTTTTACAGATTGGGGGAGGAGACTTCAAGGTTGGCCAATTTCCCAGGAATCATTCACAGCCACCACTATAGGAGTTTTCTTTTTCTTTTTCTTTTTCTTTTTCTTTTTTAAAAGAAAAACTCAAATTCGGTTAAAATTTACTCCGTATAAAAATATCCCAAAATTGTTTTGGCAGTCGCTTAGAGTTTCTGGGTGATCTTCACTAATGTGGTGTGCAGTTATGCAGTGGCGTGATTTAGCGATTTTCATTTTGGCTGTTTGGGATACGTTAAGGTCGTGGTAGTCAGGTCCGGCTCATGGCTATGGGCAACAGGGGCGCAGGCCTAGGACCCAGAATTATAAAGGGCCCATTGTATTTGGGTATGTATATATATATAACCTCTACAAAAGCCCATCATATTATAAAAACCTAATCTAAAAAACAAAAGGATTGAGGGCCGAAAAAATTAAAAGACAAAAGCCCTGAGCGTGTTGTGTACGTTCCATTCATTGTTCCAATTTCAGTCTTCTTCCTCCTCTTTTTCGCTATGCCCAGCGGTTTTCTATGAAATCCCGCAGACATCGATGGTGTACAATGGCTAATTCAACTTTATTTTCTTTCAAAATTTTCATCTCATGTCAAAACCATATCAAGTGCACCGTTGGAAACCCCCTACATCCCCAAAATTTCCAAACCCAAAATCTAGGTCATATTATTTTGAAAAACCAATTGAGTGGTGGTAAATCTGGGTTCTTCTTGGAAAGATATGTAAATTTCTTAGTTTTCTATTGATTCTATTAATTGTGGTGTTGAATTTTTTTGTAAAACTTGTTGTTAGCACTTAGCCTACAGTTTTTCAAATTTTTTTGTTCCGTGATTGATAGAGTAGAAAGCATGAATTAGGACCTATATTTTTTTTAGTTCTAATCAATTCAAATTGTATTCTTCTTTTTGGCAGTACTTCATATTCATAAGAGATGTAGTTTTCACTTTGGAATCTCAAGTTCCTACTTTCTTTGGATTCCAGGCACCAGATGATATTGTTCTTTTATCTTCTTATTGTGTTGAATTATTTACATAATGTTGCCTAAAAAACATTTATATGGGAGTCAGGATTAGGTGCAAGTAATCATGAAACACCTCATGAAAACGTAATAAGCGAGAATCATGACAGACAGGAGGGTGAGAGTTCTGAAGGATTAGGGGCCCTTAGATCGATTTCGCCCCAGGGCCTCTAAAATTATAAGAACGGCTCTGGTGGTAGTGTATGCCGTGGCGTCTCTATTATTCGAGTTGACTATTTACTTAGAGTTCGTCCTCACTGTCAAAAGGATGATCGGATCCTGATGTATCGTTGGTCTACATTTCTGCTTTAGGGTGGGATTTGGCTTCGTCCATCATCTTCGTCCACATCCAGTCTGGTTTAAGTCTGCTTAGTTTCGTTTTTTTAGAGTGCATTTGCTTGAATTTGCACTTGTTATGTATCGTTGTATTGCCATTTGTTATGGTTTTTAGACGGTTCTCCCGTCTGCTGATCTGGCAGGCCTTCGAGTTTCAGGTATATCTGAACTCGAATTTTTACCTAATAAATAAAATATCCCCAAATTGTTTAACTATATGCAAGGTTATTTACAAAATTATTGCAGAAAGGCTAAAACGGTTTATTGACAAACTCATACACACCTTTCAAGGTGTTTTTGTATTGGACAGAGCAGTTCTGGACAATATCTCGATTGCACACAAAACTTTCCAATCATTCAAAAGTAGAAAAGGAACTATGAAATGGATGTACAATCAAACTTGATATGGAAAAGCCCTATAGTAGGGTTGACTAGGACTTCTCATTCGATGTTCTTAAAAAAACTCAATTTCCATCCAACCTCATATGATGGATACGAGAATGCATAACAATTGTCTTTTTCTCAGTTTTGATAAATAACAGTCCAACAACACATTTCCTCTCATCTGGAGGCATGCGACAAGGTGATCCTTTATCACTTTTCATATTCATTCGGGGAGCAAAAATATTAGCAAGTTATAAAATTATTGCAGAAAGGCTAAA
The DNA here is from genome assembly GCA_037127255.1 of Persicaria tinctoria. Classification (NCBI taxonomy): domain Eukaryota; kingdom Viridiplantae; phylum Streptophyta; class Magnoliopsida; order Caryophyllales; family Polygonaceae; genus Persicaria; species Persicaria tinctoria. Next base: position 51,164,738 of record JBANSL010000011.1, on the reverse strand, counting down.
ACGGGTTATTGACAAACTCATACACCCTTTTAAGGTGTTTTTGTATTGGATAGAGAAATTCTGGACAATATCCCGATTGCACACAAAACTTTCCAATCGTTCAAAAGTAGAAAAGAAACTATGAAATGGATGACAATCAAACTTGATATGGAAAAGCCCTATGATAGGGTTGACTAGGACTTCTCATTCGATGTTCTTAAAAACTTGATATCCACCCAACCTCATATGATGGATACGAGAATCCATAACAATTGTCTTTTTCTCGGTTTTTATAGATAACAGTCCAACTGCACATTTACTCTCATCTAGAGGCATGCGACAAGGTGATCTATTATCACTTTTCATATTCATTCATGGAGCAGAAATATTAGCAAGAAATTTGCAACAAGAAACTAATATTCACAATGGAAAAATAGGCTTCAAATTTGGAAGATCGGGACCTAAATCTCAATTATGGATTTCGCAGACGACATCATTATCTTCGCAAATGCTTCAGTAAGTGCAAGTCGGAAAATTAAGGAAATAATGGATGAGTATTGCACCGTTTCATGTCAAAAAGTTAAATTTCATAAATCATCATTTTAAACCACTACAAGAGTGTCTTACTCAATAATATAATCATTGAATGACACACTAAACATTCCCCACATGAGATCAATGAAGAACTACTTCAGGTGTTTAATCATCAATGGAAAAGTGAACAAAGAAACTTTTGATAATCTAATATGCAAATAAAAGGAACATTCGACTAACGGGAGAGAGAACTCTCTATCGCAACAAGGTCATGCAATACTTATTAACTCAAATCTGGCGTCTAAACCCTTATACACAATGCAGAGGTTTCTTCTAGAATATGGACCTGCAAAATAAACCATTAATAAGTTGAGACAGAATATGTAAACCAAAGAAGAAAGGTGGATTAGGAATAAAAAAAACCAAGGACATGAATGAAACAGTACAAATGAAATTTATTTGGAAAACCTTAACGAAACCAAGTAATTATTGAGTGAAAATCATAAAACATAAATCTCTAAAGAAAACATACTAGAATATAGAAGATGCGACAACGCATCATGGCAATGGAGAAATATCAGTTCACTAGAAGACAAGTTCAAAATGGGCCTAGTTTGGGAAGTAGGATATGGCAAATCAATAAAATTTTGGGAAGACAATGGGTATCAACCACACCACTTATTAGAAGAATTAATCCAATCAGACAAATTGATAAAAACAACTAAGGTTAGTGAGTACATTATAGGCAACATATGGTGGAAAGAGAAGCTAAATGAATATTTAGACCAAGAGATGGTTAAGGAAATTACAGATATCCCAATTCCAGTCAACACACTCCTAGACAGACTATATTGATGGTCGGACCGCGATGGTTGGTTTACAACGGCCAGTGCGATTAAAATCATAACTAACCCAGAGAGAACTTCGGATGACCCAAACACTTGGTTATGGAAACTAGATACAATTCTAAAAATTAAAAACTTTCTTTGAAAGTTAAGCCAGAGGGAACCACCAACAAAGGAGAGACTAGCCAATAGAGGAATCTTGATTCCTTATAAATGCACTTTTTGTGAAAACCAAAGTGACGCCTAAACCTATTTGTTCATTGAATGTGGGTTTACAAAGGAGTTGTGTTTAAACATTGACAAAATTACGGAGATAACATGTACTATCTTAAACTCCACAAGAGATATCAAAATAATAATGAGTTACCTAGGAGAGAAACTAGATAAGGAGGAAAAGAAGATCATGACAATAAAATGGTGGATTACATGGTTTTGCAAAAATTAGATAACTTTCCGAGTAAATCAAATTACATGCCCAAAAGATAGCAAGATTCGTACCAATAGCACAAGATAACCGGTGAAAACCAAAAAAGGAAGATGATAAGTATGAGAAACTATGACTAATAAGGAGCCCCAAAAAAAGGATTAATAGAAAAATATAAAATGGAAGAAACTGGAATATAGATATTTGAAACTTAACTTCGATTGCTCGATCAATCCAATGAGTGACAGCCACATACGATATATAATCGTAAATTGGAAGGGTCATCTGATAAAGATTTACAAAAATGAAAGACGATAAAATGCAATAGTCACAAAAACCCGTGCATTAAGTGAATGCCTTAAGAAAGCACGAGAAGTAAAAATACAAAAATTGGAAATAGAGGGAGATTCACAAATCATTATAAAACACTTACAACTAAAAGGCAATTACCCATATGAAATTGAACTGATTATGGGGGATACCAAACTAACAACTCTAGAAATCCCTGAAGTAAAATTTTACTATGTGCCACGTGAAGATAATAGAGCGGCTGATAAGGTTGTACACTTTTTTTTGGCTCTATTAGCGGGGTTGCGATTGTCACAAATACAAATTTGTTATCATCCAGAAGGATGCAATCGGCTAGGCACCCAACTAACCGAATCTTTACCTTATCACAAAAATAAAATATCTCCAAATTTTTGTTTATGACTACTGTTGTTTATAGTGGAAAACATCAAATGGTCATATTTGAAAAAACTAGACAAAACACCAATATAAGAATAAATACTAAATTGTTACCTAAACATTAGAATAAAGACTCATACGTTCACATCCTCTAATGATTGTCCAATTGTAACATAATTAGACAACAAGGAGAGACATCAAACTCAACCTTCAAGTTCGAAAATACATGCCAAAATGGAGTACAACAAGCATGAAGACCACAATTCCCCGAGTCTCAAATGTTTAACATAGTAAGAAAAACACGGAACTTAAAAAGAATGACAAAATAATGGAATAAGAAGTTAAGACATTTGAAAAAGGTTCAAATAAATAGAAACAATTAATACAAAATCTAATAAATTAAAACCACAAAGCAGACTACACTAGATAAATATATCAGACGCCAATCATTAAATGAATATTTAACAAAGAAACTTTCAAAGAAATGGTGTGCAAAACAAGAACTCAACTCACTAGATGGAGAGTTAGCTCCTTATCAAAAGAAGGTAGAGCTATGCTGATTAGATCAAATCTAGCCGCATAACCCAACTACATCATGCAAAATTTTGTGGTGTCAATCAAAATCCACCAGGAATTACACTAGATTAATAAAACTTTTTTTTGGAATTATAATTCATCCTATAAACTTTTCATCGAATGGGACAAAATATGCATTAAAAAAAAAGAAAAAAAAGAGACCAAGGAAGGGCAAGAATACATAAAATAAAGGACATAAATCAAGTCTCGTAAATGAAACTAATCTAGATGGTCCAAAATCTCAAGGTCCAATTCATCTATGAAAAATATCTTAAAGATGATAACATCCATTATTTTGAAATGAAAAGAATTGTTTTATGATAGTGGGCCAAACTATTGGAATTAAAGAAAGAATTTTGTAAGTGATTATTATGAAAAATGGGAAATGGTGAAACAATTAAATTTTGTAAAGATAAATGACTAGTTTGAGAACAATTAATTGGGCGTCAATACACAAAAATAAAATAAAAATGAAAACGACTAGTGGCGCATTAGGATTGATGTGTCTTTGATCCTAGTCCCAAATGCAATATATCCCTAACTCAAGCTAAACAAAAGATTAGTATAGGAGACAAGTAGGGGTCGAACCCACAGAGAAGACTAGATTCGTTGTTCTTATGATGATTTAAAGCAAACAATAGTAAAGTTAAGAATATGAGTAAAGCAAACACATAAGTAAAAGTAGTAATGATTGTGAAGTGATAATAATATGATGAAAACACTGCACCTGCAATTCTTGGCAATGGTTAGGGTTCATGATCATTGTAATGATTTCATTGTTATTCTCACATCAATGCAAAACAATTGATATCAATAGTTATTCCGAATTTGGTTTAGATAGATTGATATCCCTGAAAGGATTACCAATCCTTTACACTCCATGCAAAACAATATAGAATAGCACAAATTCCCGAAGTACTTATCCAATTGGCAACATCAAATCTCAATGTAATTAGAATGTCAAAAGAGTCTAAATCTCTTAACCCTGATCTCATATAAATCAACATTCAATCATTAGTCATTACCTTACATAGACAATTGATGCTTCACAGGATCAATTACCCCTTGCTTGCTACTTTGGATCACCTATTCTTTGGAAGATTAATAAGTAGCAAAGATGCATATTCTGTCATGGTGATCAATCAAGTGAGAATATATGTAAATACTTAACAATAAGAACAAAGATAATGAAATAACTCATCAAGAACAATATGAAATCAAATCCTCATAATTCAACCAACCATGTCTTTGAATCACATGCGAAACTATGAGTTTAGCAACTCATAGTATACCAAAACAATCAATGGAAAAATGGTTATCTCTCTCAATGTTGTTTTCTCTCAAAATGGCTGAGAATAATAGTAATATAGCCTAGCTATAAGTGACGGCTAAAAACCCTAGAATGTATAATAATAATAATAATAATAATAATAATAATAATAATAATAATAATAATAATAATAATAAACTAATTAAAATAGATCCGAACGAAATCGGAAGACTGCGAAATCGGCGGGCGCCGCTACTCTGGCACTGCGATTCTTATTTGTCTTTGACTTTGTTCGCTTTAGCTCCCTTGATGATCTTCCCTTAGCCTCTTTTATGCTCCAAAACTAGCTATTATAGACATCTTAAGCCTCCCTTCAAGCTCGGATTGTAAAACTGCAGAATAAACACAAAATAGCGTAGAGTCCGAACTCGAATACTCAAATGGAAAACAATGCGAATTAAACATAACACATGCAAGAAACCTATCTAAATACACCTAAAACTAGTTATAATGCCTATCTAAAATATGTATTATCAAACTCCCCCACACTTAAGCTTCTGCTTGTCCTCAAGCAAATGAAGAATAAACATAAATCAATGCATCCCAGAGGAGATTCATGCAAAACTTAACCTCATCAAAAGCAACATGAAAGCAACTGCAAAACATGAATAAGGCACACAAACATCATAACATGTATATGAACGATCAAGTAGCATGTATGCTCATCAATCCAACCTCACACGGGAGATATGTGTTTCTCTCGCTCTCATATGTTTAGACTTTAAGCATACTCTCAACTCAATTCTTCATGCAAACATCATTCTTAAATATTGACACTTATATTACAAAATCTCGGCCGGATACATCAAAGCAAAATAATAAAAACCAAGAGGACTTTCGCTCAATGGAAGACTTCAAAGAAGACTCCATTCGGCAAAGTTGTAATGAGGCTTGATATAAACATAAAGGCAAGGAATTGTATTTGGTCATGTGGTGCTTTCAATTCCGGGAACTAAGATTTCTAAGACTTCCAACTTAACACAAAATAACTCAAAACTCACATCAAACTCACATAAGAACATCAACTCTCAAAATATAATAAACTCTCAAAACAACATAACTCTCAAAATAAACATTTATCCACCTCTCATATGCAAAAATAAATAATCAATGCTCTTATTCATAACTTTTTTTCTTTTCCTTTCTTTCTTTTTTCTTTTTTGGCTTTTTTTTTTTTCATGGGCCACATGCATGAAATACAAATATGAGAAAAATAAGCACATAACATTACATTTTTCTCAAAACCTCTCAATTTTAAGCACAAACCATAGCTTTTCTCTCTCAACTTAAAAAGATCAATCGATAACCAACTCTAAATACTAATTCCCGGAAGGGTCAGACTTATCATAGGCCAGAAAACATGAATTTTGTGGAACTTCAAAGAAAAGGCTAAAGACTCAAATTGACTTCAAGAAAAGACATGATGTAAGGTAGGTATGAATAAATATAAGCTAAAAGGTGCTTCTATCATATGCAACTCATAAGAAATGATCATGTATATAATCGATCTCAATAATAAATAATCATGTCAATACTCAGAGATAAATGCATAAGAAGAGCAAAAACAAAAGAGAATATAGATGTAATTCCCATAAGGCCAAAAATTTCTCACTATGAATTTTTTTTGTTGGATCTCAATCATGCCAGGAACTTAGATCATACATGCTCAATTACATATGCCAAATCATATCCCATATAAAAAAAATCAAATTTTCAAGACAAGTTTAAATTATCCAAAATTCCATGGGATTTATATGATCATGCCAAACTGAAATAGAGAACATAATGCAGTAGATGGGTATTTGAACAACACAAATTTTTTTTTATTTGGTAAGAATTCGAGTTCAGAAATATCTGAAACTCGAAGGTTGGAAAAGCTGGCAGACGGGACAACCGTCTAAAAACAATAACATACAACAAAACAAAATGGTGCAAACCCATGCATACAAACTCTAAAAAAACGAAACTAAGCAGACCTAAACCAAACTGGATGAGGACGAAGACGAAAAACGAAGCCAAGCCCCACCATGAAGCAGAATCGTAGGTCATTTGAACAACATATATGAATGCAATGCATAATATTTTTGGATTTTTGAAATTTTTTATTTTTTTTTCTTTTTCATTTTCTAAATTTAATAACAAAAATAAACATAAACATGATGCATGATAACAACTTTAAACAAAACATAAACATGAAACTAAAATCATAAACATGAACTAACTAAACATATACCACCTCCCCCACACTTAAATGCTGCATTGTCCTCAATGCACAAACAAAAAGAACAATGAAATAAACTCAGGGTGAATGAAGGGATAACTAACCAATCACTGGATAAGCGGAGGGTGGAATCCAGACTAATAATGAAAATCAGCAAGTATACACGCCAAAAGAGTCTGAATATCAGTAATTTTGTTAAAGATACTCAAGAGATCATCTTTTTGCTTCTTTTCTAACTCCATCAGATGACACTCAAATTTATCAAAGAAAACATAAACATGGTCAGGTTCTGCAGCAGCCTTAGGATCTTCTTCTTCTTCCTGATCTTCAATTTGATTATCTTCCTCTATTGAGCCTTCTGATTTGAAATCTTCCCTATCTGAAGGGATCCCATGGGGCATAAGAAGACTATCATGACTAAGCTTGAAGTCAACAAGCTTGAAAAAGAATGGTAACTCCAGGGGAAGGTGTAGACGGTGCTTTCCCTTTTCTCCTACAATCCATCTGAAACCACTACAAAAAAAAAATTGCTTTTGCTACATGACGTTAGCAACGGGAAGGATATCTCGTCACAAATGTGGGGTTTTTGCAACGCCGGTAGGAAAATAGGCGTAGCCCTTGCTACCTTTTGAGACGGGTAGATGTTGCCTACACTCTTCCCTTTCTCTTTCGCCACTTCTCTCTCTCTCTTTCCTTTAGCTTCTTCCAGATCTACTAAAGGAGAATCCAAGCGAGTCTCATGGTCTGCCTCCCAGATCCAAGTGCCCCGAGGTTGGATTCAGGCAAGTCCGAGTCGCCCCTGCCCGGATCCCAGTCCGCACCTCCACCACCGGCGCTTGGAGCTTCCTCGCCGCCGCTAGCCTCTCCTTGCATTGTCGGACCTGTTGAACCACTAAGCGTGACGGCCAACCACGAACCCGATGTCAAGCAAGGCAGGCCTCTTCCTCCTTCTCTCTTGCTACTGAGCTCGCGGGAACCGAAGACGTCCTCCTCATCCCTATCAGATGTCGATTTCTCTCTCATTTGAGCTTCAATAGGGCTCTATCGTCGCCGATTCGATTTCTATTTCAGATTGGTGAGTTATTCATCTTCTTCTCGCACTTGTTGATTTCAAACTCGGAGTCAAGCATCTCAGCCTCCCTATCTTCTTTATCAGTGCTACTATGTTTGGGGTTTGTCGCCAACACCTCGTTGTCGAGCCTTATTCAAGCCATCTCGGCTCTGCGGTGAACCATGAACTTCTAGAGCCTTACCATGGCTCTTTATCAAAGTATGGTATGTCTTCTATAAATGCTACATTGTCTCTCTGTGAACTAGTGCTCTTTATACTAACGTTGCACATACTTTGTACATACCTCCTAATGCAAATATCAAACAAAAGTGTGATACAGTTGGGGAGACTTAGACATTCATTGATTTGGTAATTTGTTTTGTAATGTAACAACCTCTTATAACATGTGGATTTGAAGATTACCATGGTCATTGAATAATTTCTGGTTTGCAAACATCATATGAGGAATATTGTCTCAATGAAGGAGATGTTGGAAATTAGTCCAAGTGGCTAAAAGAGGGCATGGATTGTACTTTGCTGATTTGGAACGAGAAGGTAGCTTAGTGTGGTTATTACATTACAAAACATATATCATCTCATTGATAATTTATGAACTGCTTTTGATATTTTTTGTGAAGAGTTAAGGTTTTAGCATATATTAGGGAACAATGAGGTTATAGGGAATCTAATCTTCAAAGATGATGAACACAAACACTTAATCGACTATGTCCATATAGGTGTTTGGCCTCTTCTATTATTTGGTCTTTTTTTACAAGTTCACATGTTAACTTCATTTACCCCTGATTCCTGCAGATTCTAGTCCATACCTTTGATGATTATGCAAGAGGGATTTTTTTTTTAATTTCAGACAAAAGAATTCACTTGCAATGCAATGTGGGAAACAACAAGCATGTTTTACTTTGTGGAGAAGTGGGGAAAAGAAAAGGTAAATTGAAAGATTTGTAGTGTAGTAATAGAAAGAGTACAAGGGTGAAATGGAGGACTTGCATAAATATGTGGTGGGAATGGGTAAATCTTGGTGTGATTCTTTGTTATCCTTTTATTCCCTTGTATTTTTTTTCACATGGAGACAATGTCCCTTCCATGTAAAGTATTCAAAATCAGTAAATTTTCATTTTACGATCAGATTTGGAGCCTTCGAGAGTGAGAAAAGTTATCTTCTGTTTCCAAATTTCCTTTTCCATTTTTCTCTCTTTTTCCTTTTTTTTTAATCCTCTTTTCTTTACTAGCCATGGATTTTGTTCAAGTATTCCATAACTTGCTCATTTTTATCTTTTTAAACTAATTCTGAAATTTCTAGAATGTGAATTAGGAGCACAAGGAGTGACTCTGGAATTGGTTGGGTTGTTCTTTGCTCTTGTAGGTATTTTCTATACTTCTATCATTCCTTCACTCTCAATTGTAGTTCAATTTAGTTGGATATGTATCTCTGGTTCCCTCAAATTTTAAGTTGGTTTGGATTTTTTTTTCGTTGAATTTTCCTTTTAATTACTTTCAAGCTAGATGAGTTCGATGATGGCCACCTCTATTGGATGCTTTACATGTCTTCCTACTTCTCAATTTTTTACTTTTTTCTTTATTAGGTTTCTGATGTCCACTAAAGTGACCATTTCTTTATATACATTTTAGCTCCTTATTCTATATACTTTGCATATTTCGGGTTGGGAATATATTGAATTTATGTAATATATGCTTATTTGCAAGAAATAGAGGTCTACATAAGTTTTGATTTAATATTACAGAATTTGGAGCCATTCCGGGACGAAACCAAGAAGAGAAGAAGAAAGCTGCATTTTACTCGAATTTGAGCAAGTTTCCTTGACTTCGACTACACCAGAGAGCAGAACCAAGTCGAGAAAAAAAGGAGAAAACAACTCGAGCTGAACTTTACTCGATGTCGAGCAGGATTCCTCGACATCGACCAAGACCAAGAGGCAACCTGAGCTCGAGGAAGAGAAAGCCAGACGGGGAGCCGAGGAGCCAAGTCGAGCTCGAGGACTTTACTCGATGTCGACCAAATTTTTCGATGTCGACCAAACCCAGAAGCTACCCGAGTTCAAGAAGTGAAGGAGAAGTTGCTCGAGAAAGCCAAGTGAAGCCGAAATCGAGCAACCAACTCGACGTCGACCAAAATCTTCCTGGGCCGCGAGACTGTTGGATCAATCTGAGTATGAGTTGAGTTGCTTGGACATGAAGCAAGGCCGAGATCTATCCTATTTTATCAAGATCTATCTATGGAAGAAGAATTTTATCCACTTGAAGATATTTAGATAGATTTCCTTTTAGATAAATGTTCTTATTTATTTAAGCTTTATCTTTAGATATTAGATATAGTTTCCTTCCTTGATTAGCAAGGATTGGAAGCCTATAAATAAAGCCTATAGGGCTGGTTTTTCAATACATTCAATCATACAATTCTAGAAAAGAAGAAGAGGTAGAGAGAGAGAGAGTGGAGGCCAAGAGGAGTTTGTGAAGCGAGAGCGAAATTGGCTTCCTTTGGTTGCAAGCTCTATTTTATTTTATTAATGCAACTTTTTTCCTTTTATTATTGATGTCTTTAATTGCGATGAAGCGCGAGTAGTTCACCCACTTCTAGGGTTGGGGTGAGCCTGACGATAGCCCTGCATCTTTAAGGTACAGATCCGACCTTTGTTATGTTTTAAGCATCTACTACCTTTTATGTGTTTATTACCTATTAAATAGAGATCCATGTTAACAAACTTAGATTATAAACATAAAATCGGTAGATACAATTAGGGTTTCTTGAAAGAGTTGTCTAATTGTTGGAAAAGTCGAGTTGGTTGGTCTAATTGGTCGCTTGCAGTAGCCAGGAATGGTCTACCAAGAATAATAGGGCTAGAAGGATCTAGAGATGTTAAAATAAGCGTAAAGCAGCGATTGCTCACCTTCACGATAGGCGACGAGATATTAGATTTCTCTTTTGGCCCTACAAAGGAGGAAATTTCATGGATGGAGGTGAAGAGGATAAGCAACCACAAGGGCAAGCAAACAACAACGAAGGAAGGAGCCAAACAACAGCTCGACATCGACCAAGGCTCCTCGATGTCGACCAGGCCTACTCGAGGTCGACTTCCTCTGCTGAACACCAGACTTGCCAAGAGCCTAAGTATGGGGTCCCTCTACTCGGCGTCGACCAGACCTACTCGACGTCGACCAACCCTAAGCCCAAAGATTTCTATTCCGGGCACGAAAAGGTAAGTCCAGGTATGATTTCAACCCCTCCTCTGCCCATTAATAAATTCCATAAATATTTAAGGGGAGGTATGGCCCTGTGGCGAGCTAATCTGCAAAGGATGAGAGCTGGAAAGAAGAACAATGAAGGCAATGGATACTATGCAAGCGACCGCCTATCAGCTGAGCTTGCATACTACAATCAGGACCTAGATGATCCAAGAGAAGGGCCAAGCACAAGTGGGCCCCACATTGACGGTCCTTGAGCACAAGTCGAGAAGTCGGCCTAGCGACTCTAAAATCTAGAGCATGCACATAAAACTTTTGAATTTTGGGACTTTAAAACTTGTGGTTTTGGTTTTGTTTGTTTTTGTTTTTGGTTTTGAATACTTCATGTGGAAGGTCTTGTCTTTGTGAAAACTAACATTTTTAAGGCGAGAAGCAATAAAGGATCGCAAAGTGAGGAAGATGAAGTCCCTGACAATCAGTCGAAATCGACTAGGCCAGTCGAGATCGACCGCGAAGAGGATCGAGCAGACAAGATTTACTCGACGTCGACCTAGCTACTCGACGTTGACCAAGCCAGAAGCTTCCTCGACTTTAGATTCCAACTCGATGCAGCCAGTGTACTCGACGTCGACCACGCCTACTCGACGTCGACCAACCCATTACTCGACGACCCAGTTTCGCCTATCCGACACGATATTCGGTGAGCTTCTTCCTTTACCTTTGTTTTATATTGATTTTATATAGTGAGGACACTGTATATTTGAAGTATGGGGTGGGGGGAAGAGCTTAATATCATTTATTTTATGTTTTATTCTTGTTTTTGTGTTTACATGGTAAATTTTGAGTAAAATTTTAATTTTTATGCATAATTGCTAAACTCAAAGTTCTATGAGACATCTCCCAAAGCTTGTAAATTGTTCAAAGAAATAGTGTCATGGAAGTTATAAAGAACTCGACGATGAAAAATTAGATTCATTAGAGATATAGCATGAAATTGCCTAGTAAAAGGAAGTCACAATGAAGTGCATATTTTCTTGAAAACCATGAAAGGAGGTAAAATTTGAAGTTGATTTTGACACGTTGCATGATAAAAGGATGGAGGACTTTAGATTTCCATATAATGCTCATATTATTATATCCTAGCCTTACCTATGCTTATGCATCACAAAAGCCATATATATGCCTTATTTCATATTTTGCTCCACATGATCTAAATATTGCCATTCTTTACCTTATTTCCTATCCGGGGATTATGTTGAGAATGATGTTACATTATGGAGATTACTATATGGTTATTGTGTTGTTGTTATCATATTTGGAGTTTGGCAAGGAAAGTTTCAAATTTATGGAAAATTTAATTAGTGAGAAAAAAATCATGTCACCTCAGGAGATAAAGGTAGATCGACCCTGCTTGCTGAGATAATAGTTCAGTGAGATGGGACACACAGGTGAGGAGTCCAAAGCACTAAGTATCTGGGGCCATTTATGACACCCATGTTTGCGACTCGCGAGAAGGCAGTGCTGAGGTTAGAGAGGTAAAAGCATTATTATTGAAAAAAAAGCATTATGAAAGGTGATGATTCTTATGAAGAAGGAATGTGGAAATTCAATTCGGAAATACTCTATTTCCCCGGATTATTAGCACCACATTGCCAAAAATTGCCCACCTTTAGCCTTTTACCAATCTACTCCTTATTGAGCTTAATTAAAGTCCACTTGATTATTAATGCTTGGTCACATGAATTGTTTTTGCATAACCCTCCTTTTGTGAGTAGAGTTTGCTTTTTATTGCACATACATGCATTGTGGCATTAGTACCTTTTCGATGATGGTAATTGATTGCAGGGACATATAAGAATAAATCTATGATGTTGAGAGTTTTGAATTCTTTCCCTGAATGACCATCCAAGTTATTGCTTGGGGACAAGCAAGCTTAAGTATGGGGTGATTTGATGTCCACTAAAGTGACCATGTCTTTATATACATTTTAGCTCCTTATTCTATATACTTTGCATATTTCGGGTTGTGAATATGTTGAATTTATGTGATATATGCTTATTTGCAAGAAATAGAGGTCTACATAAGTTTTGGTTTAATATTACAGAATTTGGAGCCATTCCGGGACGAAACCAAGAAGAGAAGAAGAAAGCTGCATTTTACTCGAATTCGAGCAAGTTTCCTCGACTTCCACTACACCAAAGAGAAGAACCAAGTCGAGAAACAAAGGAGAAAACAACTCGAGCTAAACTTTACTCGATGTCGAGCAGGATTCCTCGACATCGACCAAGACCAAGAGGCAACCTGAGCTCAAGGAAGAGAAACCCAGCCGGGGAGCCTAGGAGCCAAGTCGAGCTCGAGAAATTTACTCGATGTCGACCAAATTTGTCGATGTCGACCAAACCCAGAAGCTGCCCGAGTTCGAGAAGTGAAGGAGAAGTTGCTCGAGAAAGCCAAGCGAAGCCGAAATCGAGCAACCAACTCGACGTCGACCAAAATCTTCCTGGGCCGCGAGACTGTTGGATCAATCCGAGTACGAGTTGAGTTGCTTGGACACGAAGCAAGGCCAAGATCTATCCTATCTTATCAAGATCTATCTATAGAAGAAGGATTTTATCCACTTGAAGATATTTAGATAGATTTCCTTTTAGATAAATGTTCCCTTTTATTTAAGCTTTATCTTTATATATTAGATATAGTTTCCTTCCTTGATTAGCAAGGATTGTAAGCCTATAAATAAAGCCTATAGGGCTGTTTTTTCAATACATTCAATCATACAATTCTAGAAAAGAAGAAGAGATAGAGAGAGAGAGAGAGAGAGAGAGAGAGAGAGTGGAGGCCAAGAGGAGTTTGTGAAGCGAGAGCGAAATTGGCTTCCTTTGGTTGTAAGCTCTATTTTATTTTATTAATGCAAGTTTATTTCCTTTTATTATTGATGTCTTTAATTACGATGAAGCGCGAGTTGTTCACCCACTTCTAGGGTTGGGGCGAGCCCGACGATAGCCCTGAATCTTTAAGGTAAAGATCCGACCTTTGTTATGTTTTGAGCATCTATTACCTTTTATGTGTTTATTACCTATTCAATAGAGATCCATGTTAACAAACTTGGATTATAAACATAAAATCGGTAGATACAATTAGGGTTTCTTAAAAGAGTTGTCTAATTGTTGGAAAAGGAGAAAGCTTGATCCTTCGATGCGATTTGCATGATTATCGTTATTTATCTTGTCTTATGCATGTTTGGTTATCGTTGTTGCAAACCCCGAAAAGCTTTGTTCTTTTATTTTCGTTACTGTTATTGCTCAATTTCGACCACACCTTGGTCGACGTCGACTTCTCACCTTCGATCGAGCAAAGATCGCTGTCGTTTGTGTCCTGCAGGAACTCGACTTCGACGAACTTACTCGACTACGACCAGGATCTACTCGATGTCGAGTTGGCTTACTCGTAGTCGAGCAAAAGCAGTGACTTTGCCTTGCTCGGATTCGACTTGTCTGGCCTCTGTCGACTAAACTCTAGTCGAGGTCGAGCACCCTGAAGTCGATTTCTGCCCGTGAGATTCTTCCGCTGCCTAGGATCCGCTGACACGCTTTCTCGAGGATCGATCTAACTCCCTGTTGCTACATCGGGAGGAAGTCTTGTAATTATTTGCATGGGCACGAATTTGGTTTGATCGATTTTATTATATTTTAAACTCGATTTCCTCCTACAACAGTTTCTTATTGGGAAGCTGATTATATTTATATGTATTCGTATTATTATTTAATTCATTGGAAATTTATAGTATTCAAGGTGAAATAAGACTTGGGTTTGTTAAAATCATGTTAGTCATTCTTTGTGCATTTGAAGTTTGGAGATTTATAGTGTTCAAGATGACTATATGTATTCGTATTATTATTTAACCCTTTAAAGATTTATATATTTTTTTTTTCTTTTACTTTATGTTCATCCTTTTACTTTCCTACAGCCATTGTTACATCATCTATTAGTTAATATTTTCCCTTTCCATCTGTCTAATATGTGTATTTACTTTATCTTTTCCTTTTGGATGTGCCTAGTAATTAGAAGGATCTCAATGGTAAGCCATATGATCATCTAGTTGTTTCTAATTTGTTGTGATTCTATGAACATATAAAGTTAAGTGATAGAGGAAAATCTAATTTCTTCTTTATGTTCCCTAATATAGACGTTTTTGTGCGAAGAGTGGAGATGATAATAGCTCACCTTTATCAAGAAGATGAGCAATAGGATCATCAAGGTTATGAAGCGTTGAGTTGATTTCACTGTTGCTTCTGTTGATGTTGCTTGTTGCAGTTTCTGAGCTAAATGTTGTGCAGTTTCTCAAGGTCAATGTTTCCATTTTACTTGCATTTGTATTACAACTAATTCTGCCTTCTTTGCAATGTTGATTACTTGCTTCAATTTATTTACTACTAAGAGGTATATGTCAATTCTTGCTTAACCCGAGTGTGCTTTTTGCAATGTTGCTTTCAATAGGTGAACTCAAACGAATGGCATTTGCATCATTTACTTCCAATATGAAATTCTTGTAGTGTTTCCTTGAACTTGTTAAAGCTATTGCCAATTGGTTGGTTGAGCTACTGTTTTAGGTGATTTGTGTGGACATTGAGCATGTGTTATGTGTTTAGGTGTTTTTATGTTGAGAAAAGTTGATTAATGGGAATAAATTTTCGTTAATGTCGAGGAAAGTTAATAATCTAGCAAATAAATTATGAGTTGTGTACTTCTGTTTTTTTTTGGATCCAGGAACGTTAAGCTGAATACTTATATTTACAATTTAAGGTGCTCTCTAATACATCATTAATGTTATGATCTTTGACTAGTTTAATAAAAAAAAAACTATTATTTTCAATGTTAAAAATATTTATTTTCAATGTTAAATTATCTGAGTGTTAAAATGAAGATGGTGACTTCATTATAGCAAAGGAAAAGTATCAACGTTAAATTATGTTAGCGGTAATATAGCCATGTACTTTAATCACTTGTTGGCTGGATGATTACTCATTTCTTGATTATTAAGCCTATTAGCTCAAATGGCAGAACGATGTGTTATGCACAAAAATGCGGGTTCAAATCCCGCAAAGGATATTATAAAAAAAATTGTTTCTTATTTAGGATTTTTTAAAAAAAAAAAATTGATAAAACCACTTGCAATGGCATTGTTACCGTCGCAAAAAACTCATGTCACACCAGAAGGGAAAAAGGGCGGTAAAAGGGGATGTAGAACAATATCCTAGACTAGCGACCAACGATTTGCCATCGCATAGCCGTCACAAATGTTTTTTAGCGATAGCAATCGTACTATTTGCGACGGTAAAGAGCCGTTTCTAAAGCAATTTTTGTTTGTAGTGAACGTTCATTCGAACGAGGAGACCAGAACTCCCCAATTATGCCAGACCAAGTCAGATCAGCGATATCATAAACAAAATCAGCACATAGAGGTTGGACACCATCTAATCTAACACCGAGATGATGAGCAATCAGCGAGATCAAACCTCCAAAAGCAACGCCGTACATATGATTTCAATGCAACTCCCTAAGAACAATTGAACCCAATTTGGAATTCTCTAGGATGCAGGAGTCAAACAATATGTCAAAGCCCAACCACTCATAGATACTATAGTTGGATCAACCAACCCAAAGAATGCGAGACTAAGCACCATGTAACACCATCTCAACGCAAGATGAGTGATTATATAATCAAAATAATCTCCTCCTTTCCCATACGACCATCCAGTAGCTACAGTTGTATGTTGACTCGATATGCTCACTCGATATCGACTGAGTGAGTCGATATCAAGTCACTCTTCAGGATCCTTGGTTCCTCCGTGTGTTGATTTGGCACCTACAAATGTTAGAAATTAAAACAAAAACAAACCAAAATAAAGTTTTAAAACAAAAAAAATTATCCAAAAACCCTTAAAACTACTAGTCTTGTTCAAAGCTCTAGATTTTAGTCATTAGGCCGACTACTTCTTAAGATGGTCAGGGTGGCATCTACAGGGCCCACGTGGCTCGGGCCTTAAATAGGACTCCGTTCTTGTCCTTCAGCTGCATTCCGCTAGAGTGGATCTTGTGTACCTCAAACGGACCCATCTTTTTCTCTTTAAACTTGTTAGGGAACCAATGACCCTTTGACCTTGGAGACATACACCTTATCTCCTACTTCGTAGTCCTTTGGATCGTCATTGGAAATCCTACATAGTCTAACATACCAAGGCAAACCTCTTCCATATATAGATAAATCATATATTGAAATAGGGGAAAAGAGATACGTACCTTTGCTTACCTCTGTTGTTTCTTCTTCCTTCGGCTTCTGATATGTCAGTCGATATCGAGTGTGGTCACTCGCTATCGAGTCAGTTTTGGCTCCTTGTGGTGAATCAGTCGATGGCAGAGGAGAGTCGACCTGGATGACTCGATGTCGAGTGGTTTGGCGCTTCAGAAAGTAGAGTCGATGGAGGTGCTGATGTGTGGTCGATGTCGAGTGAATCACTCGATGTCGAGTGAAGTGAGCTGACTTCGACCCCATGACAGGCCTAAGGTCGTTATGCCTAATCAAAGTAAATTCCTAAGATGCAAACTATAACAAGTATAGTATGTAAGTTAGGGTCGAACCCACAGGGAAACAGAATCAATTGTAAGAGCAAGTATTATTACCCAAAAGTAACCAATTCAAGGGGAGTTTTGTGTGTAAGCAAATGGTGACAGAACAAGTTGCAATAAGAGGTTGCGAATATATGATGGAAAAGTATCACACTAGGTAATTATCCGCACAACAATTGAGATGGTTCATCATCGCATTCTATGAATCTCAAGTTCTAATGTCCAGTAATTGTTCTCAATTCAGATCGTGTAATAGCTTTTAGTCCTACCAGTCCTAAAAGCACTTATCACCAAATTACAAGGGAAAACCTTCACCGAATAATAAAGCGATAGCATTCAAACATGAATTATAATGAGATACAAGCGATTCTAACAACCCGTTAAAATAGCCTGTAATCGAATCTCCTTCACAATCTACCACAAGCAACCCACGTATGGTGATTGTGTTTGCTACAATGAATCTACAACCCCAAACCTGGAATTGGAAACCCTAGCAATATGACTAGTATCGATAAACCTAGGTGATCAATCCAGATTAACCAATAATAAGCAATCAAGCAATAAGCTCAGGAGATCGAAACAATTAACAAAGGACAAACAAGAGTAGAATACTCACAACCAAATCAATTGAAGGCTTCAAAGAACCAAGTGCAACAACGGAGAGTTAGTTCTCCATAGGGTTTGTGAGATGAAGAAAAGGAAACTACGTCTCTGGAAAATAACCTAATAATCTCTCCTGCCTTCTCGGCCATAATATATAACCTAATAAAATCGGGTTTAACATCCCGTAAAAATATAAAATATAATATTAAAACTAATAAGATAGGGAAAATCGGATAAGAATCCGTCTTCAGGGACCGACGCGGGCGCGCCATGTAGCAGCGCGGGCGCGTCGGGTAGCAGCGCGGGCGCGCCAGCCTTTGACTTGCTTCTTGTCTGGTGAATCGACGCGGCCACTTCCTCCTAGCAGCGTGGGCGCTCCGGGTAGCAGCGCGGGCGCGTCGAGTGCCGCGCGGGCGCGCCAGACTCACCAGCCTTCCAGCTACTTCCGAACTTCTTCACTTCAGCTCTTCTGTAACTTGCCTGATTTCTTCAACTTCTTCAACAGGTTCCGAATCACCAAGTTCACACAAATACCTCTCACAATGACATGTAAATGATGACAAAAACTACTAAATGCGCTATAGAATATATCGCCTATCAAATTCCCCCATACTTAAACCTTTACTCGTCCCGAGTAAGCATAGAAGTTAAGCCTACTCTCACCATAAATCTCAAAGGTTCACAGACAGTACAAGGAAAATGAACACTAAGTACTAGTAGTTTTCACCATCTCAACAATCAGCCCAAAAGACAATCAAAATAGAAAATGAGATCTATAATTGTATCTCAACCATCTACACCTTATGGCTCCCAGTGGCCTACCCGAAAACCTCCTTATCACTCCACTTCTTATGTCGCCTTCGCCAAGAGATCAATCCTAAACACTCAAAGTAAACGCTCATCTTGCCAAGGCGCCCTTTCGGGTTTTCACCAAGCCACTCATTTTTTTTTTTCAAAGATGGTACTCACATAAACATTCTCACTTTCCTCAAGTCTCATATTGCCAAAGCCTAAGGCTCGCCAGACTACCTGCTTTTTGCCTGAGTCGCCCTTTCGGGTTTTCAACTCATCCCAGGATTTTGATTGCTTTTTTTTTTTTTTTTTTTTTTTTTTAGAATAACAAGTGCAGAATCTGTACACAAATAATGCGGAAATGAAATATGTACAAGATATGTAAATCCTTTCCCTCCCCCATACTTGAATGAAGCATTGTCCTCAATGTGAAAGAAGACAGATATAAGTAGGGAGAAAGGAAACAGAAGGACTCACTAAGGGGGTGGATAGTGGCGAGAGTAATCCTCTCGCATGCGGCGCAGCTCTTCCCTCATCTCTCTGAACTCACCAAAGCCTTCTAGGATGTCGGCCTGCTGGTGGAGAATCTGGTTCGTCACTGTCGTCAAACTCCCCACGTCTTGGCGCAGAAGGCCAATCTGATCAACCAGGAGCCCCACTGGTGAGGCTGCTAATGGGCATCCTGAAAAGCTTGTGGGGGCCAAGGGGCCCACTGATGTGAATCCTGCTGGCTCTGATATGTCGGTTGAGAATCCCAACCGTGAGAGGGGGTCTGATAAGCAGGCATCTCCTGCTGTGGGTTCTGTGCGAAACCCTGTGTATCTGTCTGAACAAACGCCTGCGGAGCCACAGGCGCATCCTCATCCGTGGCAGCTCCAGCTGTGCCACTACTGCTACCCACCTCAAGGCGACGCCGTCTACCTAGAACTGACGTCGGAAAATAATCAGCCTCAATATACCAATCCGTCCAAGTCTCAGACCAAGGAAGGGGCTTAGGGAGCCTGAACTGATGCTCTTTCTTCTTGCCTGTACACCAAATGGCTCCCCCATCCGGTGCAGTATCAAGCATCAAACACCTTCGCAGATACTCCTCTGTATAGGTCCTCGCTATGACCTGCTCCTCCAGTGCCTGCAAACCATTTTGCCCAACGCCTGCAGCAATGGCTACCCGAGTAATAAGTCCGCTCTGGACCATTTCTGGTCCAGCGGCACTGCGATCCTTTCTGATCCTGTCGAGGCCATCGAAAAAGAGTCTAACCCAGTCAGGCGTATAATCTGCAGTAGGCACAGCGCTGTAAGCAAACCGCAGGTGCGTCATGGAAAGCTTTGTATCTGTGATCAGCCCATAATATGTTCCAGAAACGATCTTGCACAACATACGGAAGACAGGATGAGTAATCCTGCTGTTGTACTCGTTACTGGTCAAGAATTCCTCTCCAGACACCACTCTAAAGAATGCAACAAGGTCTGCGTCGGTCGCGGCTGTTACCCATCCATCAGTTGGGGCTTTAGTGACTCCCAAAGCTTTTCGCAACCTTGCTGCAGAAGCCCTGTAGGTAGTGCCATTGTATCTGAAAGCAACCCCTCTAATTCTGTTCTCCCCAAGGTAAAGCTGATATGTTGCGAGGAACTGCTTGCACAGTTCCGGGTATCCTACCGCTCTCAATTCCAAAAAGTCACTAATACCAGCGTGAGCTAGACACTTCTGCATACAATCTAGCATCTGAAGTCTCTGAAGTGTCTCTCCATGCAAATACTTCGTAGAACTGACACAGCCAACCTTATTGTAAATAGCCCATTCCTCATCAGACATTTCTAATCCATTATCAGATCGACTCGCCTCCTCCTCCGATGAACTCATACTCGATAGATAATAGGACTAAATCGGAATCGAAATAAGGACAGCGGGAGTAACTCACGAAGAACAGCGGAGTCTCGGCGCAGGGGGCAGACGCGGGCAAGTTGGAGCACAGAGCGGGCGCGTCAAGGAGCAGCGCGGGCGCGTCTGGTGGCAGCGCGGCCGCGTCGGTTGTGTCAGCTGTTTGGTGGTTTTCTCTGACAGGCGCGGGCGCGTTAGGGGTGGCGCGGCCGCGTCGGCGATTTCTGCAGATCCGGAAATCGTCGAAAGCAGCTTGTCGATGTGGAGCCCGCCGATGTGTTTAAGGAGGGGAGGGGGACGGGGTGTGGGGACCCTGGTGGGGGGTGTTTGAGTGGAGTGTGGAGGAGATTGGGTGTGAGAGGAGAGGGTGTGGGGAAGGTGAGAGAGTGTGGGGGATGTAGGGTTTTGGTGGTATTTGAGGGGATGGTGATGGGTAGTGATGATGGGGCTTGAAAATAGCAGGCTGGCCCGAAGCAGGTTTTTCAGCCCGTGGGGCTTTTTTTTTTAGACGAAAATTAACACTGTGGAAGCAGTGGGTCCGAAATGCGGGTGCAATTCGTCGCTAAAAACTCCGTCTTTATTACCTACAAGTTACAATAAAATCGAGTTAAGGGAAAGAATGCAATACCTTGGGTTGCCTCCCAAGCAGCGCCTTTGTTTCATGTCGCTGGCTCGACTAAGCCTTTTCGATTATTCTAACTCTGCATTTGGCTCCTCCAAAGCTAACTCATCCATAGCCTCCTTTGGGAACCCTTCATAGTATGTCTTAAGCCTTTGACCATTTACCTTAAACTTCTTGTGGCTATTCGGGTCATATAACTCTACAGCTCCATGTGGGAAAACTTCAGCAACAATGTATGGTCCCCCCCACTTTGACCTGAGCTTCCCAGCGAAGAGTTTCAGGCGAGACTGAAAGAGTAGGACTTTGTCACCAGCTTTAAAGTCCTTCCTATGGATGTGCTTGTCATGCCATGCCTTGGTCTTCGCCTTGTAGATTGCCGCATTATCATAGGCGTCCAACCGTAACTCCTCGAGCTCGCCTAACTGTAGCTTCCTGTGTTCTCCGACCCCGTCACTCTGCATATTGCATTGTTTCACTGCCCACCAAGCCTTGTGCTCCAGCTCAACAGGAAGATGACATGCTTTACCATAGGCAAGTCTGAAAGGAGACATCCCAATTGGAGTTTTGTAAGCAGTGCGATAAGCCCACAACGCATCATCAAGTCTCAAACTCCAATCCTTCCTGTTAGGATTCACAGTCTTCTCGAGAATGGCTTTGATTTCTCTATTGGACACCTCTGCTTGGCCATTCGTCTGTGGATGGTATGCGGTGGAAACTCTATGTGTGACATGATATTTTTTTAGCACGGCAGTCACAGTTTTGTTGCAGAAATGGGTACCCCTGTCACTAATCAGCGCTCTAGGAATACCATGCCTGGCAAAAATATTGCTTTTCAAGAACCCTGCCACAACTTTAGAATCATCAGTTCTGGTGGCCTTCGCTTCCACCCACTTGGAAACGTAGTCCACCGCAAGTAAAATATACAAGTTCCCACAAGAACTAGGAAAAGGTCCCATAAAGTCAATGCCCCAAACATCAAAGATTTCGCAGAAAATCATTGGTGATTGTTGCATTTCATTCCTTTGAGAGATATTCCCTAATCTTTGACACCTATCACATGCCTTGCAGAAAGAGTAAGCATCTTTAAAAATATGTGGCCAATAAAATCCAGCTTCAAGTACCTTTCTAGCAGTTTTATTGGCACCAAAATGTCCCCCATATGCTTGAGAATGACAAAATTCAAGAACAGATCGTACCTCATTATCTGGAAGACAACGACGAATTACCTGATCAGCACAATGTTTCCAAAGGTATGGGTCATCCCAAACATAGTGGTTTGCTTCTCTTCGAATCTTCTCCGTCTGGGTCCTGGTATGATCCGGAGGAAATTCCCCACAAACTAAGTAGTTCACAATGTCCCGGTACCAAGGGCTTACAGAGTGGAGTCTCAGAACGGGCTGAGATGGGCTGAGAAGCAACAGCGTGGGCGCGTCAGGGGTCAGCGCGGGCGCGCCATGGAGCAGCGCGGGCGCGTCAGATGTCAGCGCGGGCGCGTCAGCTGTTGACGTGGGCACGCCAGACTCCGGCGTGCCTTTGTGCTCGATTCTGCATAATGTGTCATCCGGAAACGTGCCTAAGATGGGTTTCTGTGACTCCGGCTTGTCCTCCTCATTCACCAATCTGCTTAAGTGGTCAGCCACCAGATTCTCCGCTCCTTTCTTATCCTTAATCTCCACATCAAATTCGCTGAGCAACAAGACCCATCGAATTAATCTTGGCTTTGTCTCCTTCTTTGTCATCAAGTAGCGGAGAGCTGCGTGATCTGTGTAGATAATCACTTTGACCCCAAGCAGATACTGTCGAAACTTCTCTAGTGCAAACACCACAGCTAGCATTTCTTTCTCAGTGGTGGAGTAGTTGCGCTGCGCTCCATTCAGAGTCATGGAAGCATAATGGATCACATGAGAGGCTCTTCCCTCTTTTTGGCCTAGCACTGCTCCCACTGCATAGTCGCTCGCATCACACATGATCTCAAATGGGCGAGACCAGTCTGGTGCCTGAATGATTGGTGCACTAGTGAGGCGTCCTTTCAGCTGGTCGAACGCCTCTTTGCACTCTTGTGTGAGTGCAAAGGTCACATCTTTCTTCAGAAGGTCGCACAAGGGTGAGGATATCTTTGAAAAGTCTTTGATAAACCTGCGATAAAAACCTGCATGGCCTAGGAAAGAACGAACTTCGCGCACATTAGTAGGATAAGGCAGAGATTGAATTACATCAATCTTCGCCTTATCGACCTCAATACCCTTTGCAGAGACTATGTGACCTAAAACAATTCCCTGTTCTACCATAAAATGACACTTTTCAGAGTTTAAAACCAGATTAATTTCAACACATCTTTTCAACACTAGTGCCAAATGGCTCAAACAAGTATCAAAGCTATCCCCATGTACTGTGAAATCATCCATGAATACTTCAATGAAATTCTCAATGTACTCAGAGAAGATACTAACCGTACATCGTTGAAATGTCCCGGGTGCGTTACATAGTCCAAATGGCATTCTGCGATATGCAAAAGTACCGAAAGGACATGTGAATGTAGTCTTTTCCTGGTCCTCTGGCGCTATGGCCACCTGAAAATATCCAGAATATCCATCCAAAAAACAATAATAGG
Source organism: Persicaria tinctoria (assembly GCA_037127255.1). NCBI lineage: Eukaryota > Viridiplantae > Streptophyta > Magnoliopsida > Caryophyllales > Polygonaceae > Persicaria > Persicaria tinctoria. Next base: position 51,140,738 of record JBANSL010000011.1, on the reverse strand, counting down.
GGCGCCCAGCAAGGCGTTCTAGCATCTGATCAATAAAGGGGAGGGGGAAGTGATCCTTCCTGGTTACTGTATTCAGCTTGCGATAGTCTATGCATACCCTCCAACCTGTTTGTGTCCGGGTAGGGACCAACTCACCTTGTTGATTCTCCACGACTGTAATCCCTCCTTTCTTAGGGACAACTTGTGTAGGACTTACCCATTGACTGTCAGAAATTGGGAAAATCATGTTTGCTGATAGCAATTTCAGCACTTCCTTCTTCACCACATCCATCATGGGAGGATTGAGCCTTCTCTGTGGTTGGCGTGATGGCTTAGCTCCATCCTCCAGCAGGATCCTGTGCATGCATGTAGATGGACTAATTCCCTTGATGTCAGCGATGGTCCATCCCAATGCAGTTTTGTACTCCTTTAGAACCTCCACTAACTTTTCCTCCTGCTCCGCTGAGAGCTTACTTGACACAATAACTGGTAAAGTGTCATCAACTCCTAGGAAAGCATACTTGAGATGACTAGGGAGTTGTTTGAGTTCAATTTTAGGTGCCTGCACAACAGATGGAACAAGCACTTCGCTTGGAGTCAGTAGATTGGGGCCAATGCCCAAAAGAGTAGGGGAATGACCTTCTACATCCATCAGGGCTACTAATTCCTGCATGTTAGATGAAATTGAAAACTCTGTATAGGACTCGTCAATATCATTCTCAATAATTGACTGCAACTCATCTTCCCTAGAAATATCAAATAGATCTTGAGCTAATGGTTCAATCACATCAATAGAGCACAGAGAATGGTCATCAACAGGATGTTTCATAGCCTTGTATAAATCGAATTCAATCTTTTCTCCATCAAATTCCATTGTTAGTGTCTCAGAGACACAATCAATTTTTGTCCTAGCTGTTTTAATAAAAGGTCTACCTAACAGAATAGGCGCATCATGCTTATCATGTTCCATATCCAGGACAAAGAAATCTGCAGGAAAAATCAGTTTATCGACCATAACTAATACGTCTTCCACTACTCCTTTAGGGTATTTATTAGACCTGTCAGCTAGTTGCACAATTACTCCAGTTTCATGCAAAGGTCCTAAATCTAGCGATTTGTAAAGTGAGTAGGGAAGCACATTTATGGAAGCACCCAAATCAAGCATAGCTCTATCAAATTTGACATCTCCAATGACACAAGGGATAGTAACCATACCTGGGTCAGTGCACTTTTTCGGCATTCTCCTCTGAAACATAGCGGATACTTGCTCACTTACTTTCACTTTCTTTTTTCCTTTCAGCTTCTGATTCCTCTTCACTGTGCAAAGCTCCTTCAAGAACTTGGCGTACTTGGGCACAGTTTTTAACATTTTCAGCAGAGGAATGTTCACCTGACACTTGCTAAATGTCTCGAAAAGCTCTGAATCATCGATTATCCTCCTCTCTTTGAGTGCCTCAGGGAACGGAGGTTTTGGTTTCTCCGACCCGAGAGGGGGAAAATTCGGTCGTACATATGTATCGACATAGGGCTCAGATTCAGGCGAGATCGGACTCGCCGTGGGCGCGTCAGCAGGCAGCGCGGGCGCATCATCAGGCAGCGCGGGCGCATCAGAAGGCAGCGCGGGCGCGTCAGAAGGCAGCGCGGGCGCGTCATACTGTGGCGCGGGCGCGCCAGTGTTAGGCGTGGTTACGTCGGAGATTGGCGTGCTTTCCTCCTCATCTTCCTGACCTTTCAGCTCTTTTCCATTCCGAAGAGTTATAGCACTGACGTTTTCCTTTGGATTGACCACCGTTTGAGATGGTAGACCCCCTGACGTCCTTGCCTCCATTCTCGTGATTGCTTCAGCCATTTGCCCCATTTGTTTCTGTATATCCTTTATGCTCGATTCAGTTGTCTGAACATGCGCAGTAAAGTGCTGTGTCAGCGTATTGAGCATGGACTCAGTAGAGGGAGCGTTACCCTGCTGCCTCTGATTGTAGGGAGGTGGCTGTTGTTGATGTGGTTGGTTCGGTGGGTCCCTCCATCTGAAATTTGGGTGATCCCGCCAACCTGGGTTGTAGGAGTTTGAGTAGGGGTCATGTCTGGGTCTCTGAGGTCCATTTCCACCTATAGCACTTACTTCAGCGGTGTCTTCCTGGAGTGTAGGACACGCATCAGTTGGGTGGAAGTTATCATTGCAGATTCCACAAGCCTTGATTTGTTGAGGAGTCCCTTGCAGAGTGAGCCTCCTAACCATATCCTTCAATTCAGCAATATCCTTGGCTTGGTTAGAGTCTACCGAGTTGACCCCTTTCTTTCTGGTGGACTTCCCAAAATTTCTAGTCCCCTCGGCCATTTCCTGAATCTTCTCCATAGCTCCCTCTGGCGTGGCATTCAGAATATTTCCTCCGCAGGCGGCATCAATCATCCTTCTATCAGATTCCAGCAATCCCCCATAGATGTATAAGACTAGGTCCTTCGTGCTGTAGCCATGGAAAGGGCAATTAGCACAAAGCTTCTTGAACCTTTCATTGTAATCATAGAGGGTTTCATCATCTTCTTGCTCTATATTGCTGATTGCCTTCTTCAAGGTGTTCTCCTTCTTAGCAGGGAAGAATTTCTCCAGGAAGGCCTTGTGGAGCTTAGGCCAAGTATCGATGCTCCCTGTAGGAAGGCTGTAGTACCAGTCATCCGCAGCATCGACCAACGTGAACCCAAAAGCTCTCATCTTTATCTGTGCTTCGGATATATTGGCTGGTTTCATGCTCATGCACACATTATGAAACTTCCCCATGTGCTTGATGGGGTCTTCTCCAGCCAATCCATGGAATTTGGGCAGTTGATGAATCAGCCCAGACTTTAGCTCAAAATGGTTGTCATCCCCTATAGCAGGGATTGTCACAGCAGGTGCCTGCTGTGTGATGTTTGATGCTGTCAGCTGTCGCAGCGTCTGATTTACATTATCAGCCATTGGATCGGGTTGTTGGGAATGTTGGGGTTGTTCTCTAAGACGGCGGTGGTATGTCCTGTCAATTTCCCAATCAAAAACAACAAGATGGGGATCAGTAGCACGAGTGCGAACCATGCAAGAGGTTCGCACCCAAACAGGTAATAAGACAAACAAGAACAAAGATAATCCGTTTCCCCGGCAACGGCGCCAAATTTGACAGGCCTAAGGTCGTTATGCCTAATCAAAGTAAATTCCTAAGATGCAAACTATAACAAGTATAGTAGGTAAGTTAGGGTCGAACCCACAGGGAAACAGAATCAATTGTAAGAGCAAGTATTATTACCCAAAAGTAACCAATTCAAGGGGAGTTTTGTGTGTAAGCAAATGGTGACAGAACAAGTTGCAATAAGAGGTTGCGAATATATGATGGAAAAGTATCACACTAGGTAATTATCCGCACAACAATTGAGATGGTTCATCATCGCATTCTATGAATCTCAAGTTCTAATGTCCAGTAATTGTTCTCAATTCAGATCGTGTAATAGCTTTTAGTCCTACCAGTCCTAAAAGCACTTATCACCAAATTACAAGGGAAAACCTTCACCGAATAATAAAGCGATAGCATTCAAACATGAATTATAATGAGATACAAGCGATTCTAACAACCCGTTAAAATAGCCTGTAATCGAATCTCCTTCACAATCTACCACAAGCAACCCGCGTATGGTGATTGTGTTTGCTACAATGAATCTACAACCCCAAACCTGGAATTGGAAACCCTAGCAATATGACTAGTATCGATAAACCTAGGTGATCAATCCAGATTAACCAATAATAAGCAATCAAGCAATAAGCTCAGGAGATCGAAACAATTAACAAAGGACAAACAAGAGTAGAATACTCACAACCAAATCAATTGAAGGCTTCAAAGAACCAAGTGCAACAACGGAGAGTTAGTTCTCCATAGGGTTTGTGAGATGAAGAAAAGGAAACTACGTCTCTGGAAAATAACCTAATAATCTCTCCTGCCTTCTCGGCCATAATATATAACCTAATAAAATCGGGTTTAACATCCCGTAAAAATATAAAATATAATATTAAAACTAATAAGATAGGGAAAATCGGATAAGAATCCGTCTTCAGGGACCGACGCGGGCGCGCCATGTAGCAGCGCGGGCGCGTCGGGTAGCAGCGCGGGCGCGCCAGCCTTTGACTTGCTTCTTGTCTGGTGAATCGACGCGGCCACTTCCTCCTAGCAGCGTGGGCGCTCCGGGTAGCAGCGCGGGCGCGTCGAGTGCCGCGCGGGCGCGCCAGACTCACCAGCCTTCCAGCTACTTCCGAACTTCTTCACTTCAGCTCTTCTGTAACTTGCCTGATTTCTTCAACTTCTTCAACAGGTTCCGAATCACCAAGTTCACACAAATACCTCTCACAATGACATGTAAATGATGACAAAAACTACTAAATGCGCTATAGAATATATCGCCTATCACCCCATAGTTAGGCTCTGGAATAGATTCTGGAGAAAAGTCAGTCGATATCGAGTTAACTGAGTCGACGTCGACTGGATTTGTAGTGTGCTCATTCCAGATTGCCACGATCTCCTCCATTTGGGCTTCCATAGCCCTCTCACCTAACTCCTCGGGGGTCATAGTTCTTACCTTTGGTTCCCCACAAGAGATGTAGCTTCCCTTCATAGACTTGACCTCCATAGGACCGACGAGCTTCTCCGAAGTTTTGTTGAAGGAGTACTCGATTACCTCATCGCTGATTGTGAATGTGAGCATCCTCTTTCTTACGCTGATGTTGGCGTCGACGGTTGCTAAGAATGGCCTATCTAGGATGATAGGAAAAGCAAGGTCCCATGCCATATCAATTACAAGGAAATCAGCAGGGACAAAGAACTTACCGACTTGGACGAGCACATCATCAACCATGCCAGTAGGTATCACCACAGTGTTGTTTGCCATGTATAGCATGTCATCCACGGGGTCTAATGCGCCGATCTTCACCTTGGACCAAATAGATAAGGGCATGATCCTTACTCTCATATGTATGATTCTTATTCCCATAAAAAAAAATCAACTTTTCATTATCTATAATTTTTAAACATAATTTTTTATGATAAAATTTTATAAACATATGAATATGAGTGTATATAAGTTAAATATAATTTTAATTTTTTTTAATGTTGTTTTATAACAAAAATAATTTTAGAGTGCACCATGGGGCACACTTAGGGTTGTAGATGATCCTTCCTCCCATATGTATGATACTTCTCTCGCATAATTACATTGGTTTAATAAAAAAAAATTGGTATTTTATTTTATTTTCTCTTTTTTAAATTAGTTATGGTACTCATAGTACAACCATTAAAAATGGTCTAAGAAGCAAGCATGGGTGGGTCAGTAAGGGTTTCCCGTCTCCAATCTTCGAATTTTTTTTTCAAAATGGTCAAAAAAGTGAAATTTTTTTGGGGAAATAGTCAAAGTTCCAAACTTATTTGGAAAATAGCCAAAGTAGGGCCAAACGGGTCGGGCCGAGACCGACGACCCAATTTTTTGGGAGGGGTGGCCTGAAGCCTGAACCAAAACCGTATACTCGGTTTTTGGTTTTTCGGTTCATGGCCCGAAAAACCCGAAAAAACCAAGTTGGCTAATCTGTAGCTGGCTTTCACATTTGTTTTTCAAGAAACCCCAATTTCACTTATTAATCTTCAGTGCCACCTCTTGGTTTATTCAAATAGCGAAATGAAAATCTAGTTTTATAATACAAATTGAAGTTCCAATTTCCACTATTCTTCCTCCAATTACTACCAATGTTGAAATTCAGTCATATAAATCCAACATAGGCTGATGATTGTTGGTACTTCTAGTGGAAAATGCATAGGGTAGTCTATAAGCTTTCGAAATCCAATCAAAAGTGTGAGGGAGGGTACCAGGAGACCGCATCTGAAGCATTCGTACAAGCGACCGACGTCAACTTTGAATCCATTGAAATGGGAGATCGAGCAACGGGATTCAGATTCGAGGGATTGGGATTAGTCAGTGGCTGCGGGAGAGGGGACGGAGGGCAGGCGAGCAACACCAGCACTAGTGGTCGACGGCGACGGCGATGACGGGCAATAGGGCTTCTTCTTATGCGAGCGACTAAAGAGGAAGACAGAGAGCGAGAGGCAGAGACGTACTCGAATGTGGCGACGACGGGACAGGGCCTGGACTGGAGTGTGGCGGTGGCGGCTCATCGACTGGGCTATGGCCTCTGCTGTTCGCCTCTGCGCGTGAAAGAGACAGGAAAGAACGAAAGCATCGGCTGCTGGGCTATGACCTTATTAGGGTTTTTTTAAAAAAAATAAAAATAAAAACTCGGTTTTTCGGGCCAAAACCGAAAATTTCGGTTCGGTTGCGGTTTTCGGCCCGAAACCGAATTTGTATTTTTCAAGGACCGAAGCCTGAACCGAAAAACATCGGACCGGCCCGAAACCGATTTTGTCGGTTCGGTTTCAACTCGGTTTTCGGGTCGGGCCTGATTATGAGCAACCCTAGTTTGGTTGGTATTTTTGAAATTAAAAAACTCAGGAATTCAACTTCTCATGAAGTTAAATTCCCCCAAAATGGAGAAAGTTCACTTACCTAGAGTGCGTTTGGTTGATATGTTAAAAACCCATGAAGTAGAAATTTCCAGGAAGTTTGAGAAATACATGCGTTTGGTTTATATTTTTAAAACGTGAAAACCCAGGAATACAACTTCCCAGGAAGTTAAATTCTTCCAATTTGAAGGAAGTTCACTTACCTAGTTCCCTCTAGGTAAGTTCAACTTCCACCACCATTTTGTATATGGAAATTTTCAATTCCCCTTTTTAATCCTCTAAAATTAAAAGTTCAACCAAACACATTTTCACAATTTCCATCAATTCGACTTCCAGGAAATTCAATTCCAATGAAGTAACTTCATGAGAATTTCAATTCCCACATTGAACCAAACGAGCCACTAGTTCTCCTAGGTAAGTTCAACTTCTCCCATTTTTAACTTGAAAATTTTCATTTCCTTCATTTTATCTCCTAGAATAAAAAATCAACCAAACATATTTTTAGAATTCCCGTCAATTGGATTTCCCAGAAATTCAGTTCTTATGAAGTAACTTCCCGAGAATTTCAATTCTCACATTGAACCAAACGAACCCAGTCCTACTTTGACTATTTTCCAATTAAGTTTGAAAATGTGACTATTTCCAAAAAAAATTCCCTTTTTTTTACTATTTCGAAAGAAAAAAAAATCACAATCTTCTTGTCTCCTGCATATCCCTCTAGCTGTCTCGCATCAATTTTTTAAGGGCAATTTGCATGGATATAAAAAAAAATTAACTTTGCAAAAATAACCATGGGGTGTAGAATTTGCAAGGGGATAGCAAAATGTTATTTTTGCAAATTAATAACCACCCGGTAGCAGGTCACTTGACCAAAAAAAATTTTTAAAAAAAAGATGTAACGATTTGTGGGGAGAGAGGGGTGAGCTGATAGAAATCTGGAAAAAAAAAGAGGGACATGTGTCGAATTTGGAGAGAGGGAAGAGGTTTTACTTGGCAAAAAAAATAAAAATAAAAAAGAAATTGCAGTGGAAAGAGAAGGTTGTTCTGACACATTTAATGTCAATTGAACATGTGACATCACATGCATTAAATGCAAAGAGAGCTCAAATCAATTAAAATTCCCGCCCAGGCAAAATGGAGGGAAAACAAGTGGGGATACACGTGACAAAATGGAGGAAAACAAGTGAAGTTCGAAGAAGAAAACCGAGAAATTTAGTTACTAGCCAGCCAAAGGAAAATCCTAGTCATCAACAGAATATATATAGATGTTCGCAGGGATACACGTGTCAATTGCGTACAATATACATCAAAAGATTATGGGTAAGTATGGTTTTTGTTTTCAATTTACATACATGGATTCTCCCCATCCTCTCCTCACCCTCAAGAGACACTGAGAAGACAATCTTAATCTCTTTCTTTCACAAGGGAGAAAAGGGTGGTCTTACTTACTCTCGTTTGCAGTGGTCGGTGGGAACATGAAGGAGGAGGATGGATGTTATCCAATTCATGTGGACGATGAAAGTGATTGTGATGCTTTCAAGTACTGGAACTCAAGGCGTTGGGTTTATATGAGCGTCGATGGGTGTACATTGCATATTGATCTCAATTTGGAGTATGGCATGGATAACCATTTGGATGGCAAAGACAACAATGCAGTTGGCACGGAAATTCACACAACTGGCAAGATAAACCAGAAAAAATCTGGGCAGAACCGACAATCAGGAGGAGGTCGGCGAGGAAGAGAGGACGACGCCGGCCGAGAAGCTCTTCACCGGAATGGTCACAGCCTCCATTCGAGAGAGTCTAGGGCTGACATTTCATTCTCGGTGGTGGTTGGGTGGGCACGAACAGGATGGATTCTGGGCTCAGTGGGTGCACCGGAGGGAGAGGGTTCGAACGCCGGTGGTTGGGTGGCCGGAGGTGGCTCGTAGAGGGCGGGGAACGGCCAAAGAGAAGAAGGAGGTGAGGGGGTGAGGGCTTGGTTCAACATGAATGGTGACCTGTGAAAGAAATCCATGAAAACCTGTTATTTTTGGGCTTAATTGCTACTTTTGCAAATTTTGGAAAGGAATGCCATTTTTGCAAAAAGTCTAAACATTTGGTATATTGGATGCTATTTTCTCATTTTTTAAATTGTTTTCAATTTTAATTATTTTTTTTAAAGAAAAATTAGGTGCCTACGTGGTGAGGATAAACATGGGTAGACTGTAGACATTTTTGGCAATTGGCACCGGTGTGTGTGGGTGTGGCAATTCACAGAGCGATTGAGCCCATCATTTCATTTCATCCCCATATTTTCTTTTTTATCGAAGAGATTCATCCTCCAAAGTTCAATCTCCACCACTAGTCGGCTAGTCGCCGCCCACCACCACCAACGACGTCCCCGAAAGCCCGATTCAAGTCCTTCAATCGGTGGCGGATGTGAACTTCTTACCTGCTTTTGAATCAACTCCGAACCCATCCGATTGATTCATACCGAACGGGGCGGGGATTGGATGGCGACGCATAAGGAGAGGTTCTCGGCGGACTGGGCGATGGCGGGGGCAGCGGCGGTGGTGTCGAAGTCGGCGGCGGCTCCCATCGAGAGGGTGAAGCTGCTGTTGCAGAACCAAGGGGAGTTGCTCAAGAGGGGGCATCTCCATCGGCCTTATACAGGCGTCGGCGATTCATTCAGGAGGCTTCTCAGAGAAGAGGGACTCTTCTCCTTCTGGAGGGGTAATCAGGCCAATGTCCTCAGATACTTCCCCACTCAGGTCAATCTCTCATTACAATTTCATTCCCTTCTGTAATCTGTCTTTGTTTTCAAACCACCCTTCAGTTTGACCTAATCAGACTTGAGTGTTTTGAGATTTGGTGTCTGTTATTTGGGTGATGTGAGATTTGATGTCTCTTGAGCTATGTAATTAAGTCGAAACTTATCACACCTTTCTTTTTTCGAGTGCATTTTATTTTTCCAGTTTATCAGAGATGGGAAATTTGGGATTCAAGGGTTTGGGAACCTGGGTTTTTAAAAGTGGATGGTGGATAGGTGTTTTGTAGATCTGTTTGTAGATGTTCAGTGTGATGGCACATTGAGACATGGTAGTGTGTTTGAAGTATTGAATAGGTTTGGCGATAAAATGGCACCTGTTGATTATTCATTAAGGTGATAATGAACTCAAATGAAGTGGTGAAAGTTATTTGTTTGGTGATAATGAACTCAAATGAAGCTGGAAATGAAGTTTTAGCTGTAGCTGATTAGTTGATACGTTTGATAGGTTTGGCACATTGAGACATGGTAGTGAGGTTGAAGTATTGAATAGGTTTGGCACATTGAGACATGGTAGTGAGGTTGAAGTATTGAATAGGTTTGGCACATTGAGACATGGTAGCCGATTAGTTGATACTTTTGATAGGGGTGGGAATTGGGATATAAGTTGCTTGTTGGGTACGAATCTGATATTCTGACATGCAATAGTTTGGAAGAATAGAGCGTTTGATCTTCTTTTTGATGTTAATACTAAAATGGTTTTAGTAATATTTTTTCTGGACACGTTGTTGGTAGTTAGGCTCACTTATAGACTTAAGAGTTGATTCTGCACACAACGCAAATCCAATATTTGTCTGCATTTTTGAATTGCGGTGAATTTTACCAAACTGGCGCTACTAAATGATGTGCCAAACTGGCGCTACTAAATGATGTGGGGCTTGAGAGAGGATACAAACGGTCTATTGCAAGACATTCAGTTCCCTGAAGCTTACTTTTTTGGTCAAGAGAATATCCCTGAACTGAGAGAAAAAGGAGACTATATGGTGGATTTAAATCAGTCAACTACAAGGAAACATATCATGAAAAATGAAGAAATTGGTGGATGAGTACACCTTTATTCACAAATGATGAACTTTTCATTGGCAAATTATAAATGCTAACTATTTTCCGATTTCATGATCTTTGCCTTTAGGCTATTCAAGCACCAATAAGTATGTTATGCTCAGTGATTTTCTTTATTATGTTTGTCCTACTCGGAGACAAGTTGGACCGATAAAATGTACAATTTGATGTATGGTCATGTGTTATATGTTATTCATGTGCCAAAAGATGTTCTTAAGGCTCACTGGACTGATGTACTAAGTGTGTGGACTGATGAGAGATGCAAAGAGACCAAAGAGAGTCCCACATTGAAAATACGAACAAACAAGTCTTATTATATAAGCTAGTGGGCTACTCCTATTGTCAATTGGTTTTAGGATGGAATCCTACTCGGCTTATGTACTAGGATATTAGTGCACGAGTGCCCATGCACCCCAAACACACACCCACATTCACCCAGAGGGAAAGAGTAGAGTTATAATTTAGGCTAGTTGTTCTAAATGTCTAGAATATACTATAGTTGGACTTGGAACATTATTGGGAGAAAATCGATATTGATTTTTTCCATTCATATTTCAGACACTTCAACTGCAAAGTAAATAAATATGACTTACTGATGGTGAAAGCTTGTGGAAACAGAAGAGAAAGTTATAAGATGTTGAATATTTGATCTAAAGTAATTGATAGACTTTGTTTTGTTTACAAGTTGGCTTGATAAATGGGCACTAGATAGAGCTATCTGCAAGTAGAATGTTTGTAAGCTGAACCATTGATTGGGGATATGTTCTCCAGTTGGATTAAATTATTTTTTCATAAGTAGGGACCCTTTTACTCTTTTGTTCTTGTCTCAGGATTTCAAGTTTAAGGGGTTCTTATATTAAAAATTAGAAATAATACCTTAGCTTAAGGCAGTTAGCAGTAACTTGTCAACCATATGAGAAATTGTTTGAAAAGGTAGCATGCTATCATTATTCTCTTTGCTAGAAACCAGCTAGAAAGATGTTTAATATTATGGTTGTGTTGACCTCAGGCTTTCAACTTTGCATTCAGAGGTTACTTTAAGAGTATATTTGGATGCTCAAAGGAGAGGGATGGATACTTTAAGTGGTTTGCTGGGAATGTAGCTTCAGGAAGTGCTGCAGGAGCAACTACTTCATTGTTTCTCTATCACCTAGACTTTGCACGCACCCGACTAGCTGTGGATGCACTAAAATCCTCTCACAATGGCCACCGTCAGTTCAAAGGCCTTTATGATGTATACCGTAAAACCTATTCTACTGATGGAATGGCTGGCCTTTATCGTGGATTTGGTGTTTCAATAGTTGGGATTACTCTATACCGCGGTTTATACTTTGGGATTTATGACACTTTGAAGCCTCTTGTCTTGGTTGGTCCAGTGGAGGTTAGTTCCTTATCTTTGTTGTCTAGTCTCTTAATATTCTGATTCTTAGTCATGGTTACTGGTTAGGGTTACACTTGACACTTGGGATGCAAAAATATTTGGTGTCTTGGATTGTTTCATGGTTAGTAGTGTATGACGAAGATGAGATGGCTGGACTAGAACGCTGTCTCAAATTCTAGTCAAATTTTACATTCTTTTTAGGGTAAACTGCAGAAAACCACCCTTTAAATAGGGTGTTTTGCGTGAAATCACCCCTTAAAACGAAAATTGCAGAAAACCACCCGTTAAAACCGTTTTCTTTGCAAAGTCACACCCATCACCAAATTTCCGTTAATTGAATATTAAAGTGCGTGAAAAATAAACTATTTCCCTTGTTTTTATTATTATTTTACTTTATCCAATTGGTATTAATTAATTTTTACCTTTTTAACATGTTTTTCAAAAGTAATTTTTTTTTATCAAATATCATTTTTTATATATAATTTCACACTTATTAGTAAAAACACTATAAAAAATAGATATAATTGATGTTTCATATAGTTTTTATTATTCTAAAAATATGTTCACTATTCCGCAAACATTTTTATAATAATAAAAAGTTTAAAAACTATATGAAATATTATTTTTAAAAAAAAATTATTTTCTTCAAGTAACCTTAGTATTACACATTTTTTTATATGTAATAAAACATAAATTACACATCAATTTTTTATAGAGTTTTTTTGGAAGTATGCAATTATTATTATTTTTTGATATTTTATAGTGTTTTTTGCTTTTGAAAAACATGTTAAAAAGTTAAATATCAACTAAGACCAATTGAATTGAGTAAACTAATAATAAAAATAAGGGGGATAATTGAAATTCCACACTTAAACATTTAATTTTCGTTTTAAGGTGTTGTTTTTTGAAAAACACCCTACCTATTTAAGGGGTGGTTTCTGCAATTTTGCCTTCTTTTTATATGTTTGCAAACTTGAAATCAATCAAGGTTTCAGTAAGATAGCCCGGGTTTAGTGAATGCCATTCTCTACTAATTACTACACTTGAATGACATGCATACAATAATCATAGAACAGTATTCTGGGAAAAACTTTCTTACAACTTTGTCTTCTCGTGTGACATTGTAGAACAATTTTCTGGCATGTTTCCTGCTTGGTTGGGGAGTTGTTACTGTCTCCGGGGTCTGTGCTTATCCTTTCGACACCCTCCGAAGGAGGATGATGCTTACTTCTGGACAACCCTTGAAGTACCGCAACACAGCTCACGCGTTACGCGAAATACTTAGCCATGAAGGCTTCTCTGCTTTGTTTCGTGGAGTTAGTGCAAATATGCTGATGGGCGTTGCCGGTGCTGGGGTGCTTGCTGGCTATGATGCTTTGTGCAGAATAGCTTACAGGAAAGGATATATCTTTGAGCCTTATCATAAAGTCATAAAGTGATGATTGTTTTTTTTTTTTTTTGAGAAAAAAGTGATGCAATTTGTGCACAACAAAATCTTTATACTTGTATAGCTTCTACTTCGTTTCCTATAGACATCAAAACAAAGTGTAAATCAATGCAAAATAAGGATGATAGGTAGGTAGAAATAGATTGACTGTTAGGGCCTTGTTTGGTTCAATGTGGGGAGTAATGTTATAGAAATTGCACTTTGTGAGGTTAAATTCTATTTCCTCGGAATTGAAATGAGGAAAGCAGTGTACATTTAGTATTTTTGAGCTAAGTTTAAAATCTAGAGAGATACTATTAAGCCCTTGAGGTATTCATTTATTTATATATATATGCTACTCTGTATAGCTCCTCCATAAGTATGTTGTTGCATTCTTTTACAAATCACAATCACTTGACAACCAAGCCAGTCTACTGCAGTCACTTAAATTACAATCACTTGACGACGAAGCCAGTCTACTGCGTGCATTCATCCTATCCGATTCCCCGACTTATTGTATTTCAGGAAAGCTACAATCTTCGCATACTCGCAGGATCTACATACATATACATATACTGTGCGTTTTTCTTTCTTCTACATGGAAATCAAGATCTCGAGCTTGTCCAACATCCGAACCTTGATGAGCCTTGCTTGCATCTCTCATATAAATATGTAGAGATGAATGCCTGTCTCCGACTACTCTCCCATGGGACGCAACCAGGAAGGGATCCGGCTCTGCTGATCACTCCCCCTGGCAGGGAACAAAACAAAATAAATAAAAAATGCATTCAGTGAATAAAATGAGGAAGTGATGATCCAATGCCAGAAACTATATGCATTCAGTTCCACTGGGTTCGCACAATAAACCTCGAGCTTCTGCGTTCAGGTTTTTGTAAGGATTCGGCTGAGCTTGCAGAATGCATCAGCTTATTCACTGAATGCATATACGTCACTGCGAGACTATAATGCAATGCCAGAGACAGTTTTGACGATTACGAAAGGTAAGATACAAAGTGTAGAGATGAACAATTTACCCAAGGTTCAAGGTTGGCTCTGTCACTTGTAGGAAGTTGGGTGAATTATTAAGGTCACAATCTTGGCGGTCGGTGTGAGCTTCCTGAGCAGCCAGAGCCTTCTCTTTCTCCTTAACCTATATATTATTCATCATGGGAATGAGTTCAGAGTCATTGTTGGCTATGTATACATTCAAGTGTAGACAATCCAGTTCAATGCCAACCAACCTTCTTTGCAAGCACATTGTTCTGCTCCTCAAGTAATTTGTCCTGTCACATTAAACAAACAGACTTCAAATATACAACCAAATTGCAATGCTACTCCCTTAACAAGTACTTAGGAGCTAGGTTTTACCCTTTTCTGAAGCTCCGAAATTGAGTCATTCATCAAATGGTTCTGCAGCAAAACACGAAAAATTAAAAAAAAAAAAATTATTCACATTTCAACATAATTAACTAACTTAAGTTACTTAACACATACCTTTTTTATTCGGATGTGCTTAAGAGCGCTGTCAAGCTGTTGCTCTACATTCTGGAGTTCCTTTAGACTCAGGTTATCGAGTTCTTCTCCCATAAGATGCCTGCAAGCATTATGGAAGAATACAGGATCACTGATTACTTTGTTTGTTGACAGTTTCACATCAATTTTAGGTTCAGTATGCATGTATGTATGTATGTACGTTTAGAATTACTTTTGATTTCTCTGCAGGACTTCCAGCCTAGCCTTGAGCTTGGCTTGCTCCAATGTCCAGCTTCCCTGCAACAATAATATATCAGTTACAAAAATATGCTTTTCGATATTGGCTTTATGAATTGAGAAACTGTTTATGGAAAGAAAGGCATACATATGAGGTGGGATCAGGTGGATTAAGCTGCCTGTCTGAGCATGAGTATCTCTCGTATCGTTCAAGAATCCTCTCCGTGCTGTTCATGAAAACGGAAAGCAATTCAATGAGTTAGTTTTACCCTCTGAATATCTCCATATGTATGATAAGTCAGCAGGTTGATATATAAAACATGGTTGCACCAAGCTAGGCTCCATCTTGGTAGACTTACCATCTACTCCATGTAAAACGAGTCTCGACTATACCCGAATCAATCCAAATCCCAATTTGACCCAATTTCACGTTAGTCAGTTTTTGATATAGTTCTTGAATTTGGTAAATAAAAAGCGGTCATCTGATAATAAGCACCATTCTGCATGACCTATTTTGGCTAACGGTTCATCCCTTCATAATAACATCAAATATTGTATGCCAAGTTGTCCAAATAGATTATACACTTAGTAACAATATAATGTAACCAATTATCCATCCTTGCAAATTTAGTAAATCTTGACTCAAAATTCCAAATTGACCTACATCGCAAATCGATTTAACACAAAAAAAAAAAAAAACTCTTTAACTAACCCTCAATTTTTATTTGATACTAGAAAAATTCCTGCACCATGATGCGATTTTTTAAACTAAAATCTTAATAATATAAAAAATAATATTATAAAATATTAATAAAAGTTAAGATAAAATTAATTAAAATCTTTACCATGAATGTATCTTATAAAAATCTCAAAAAAAAATTATTTTAAAAAAAATCTCATGTAAAAGTATAATAGATAAATATGAATATTTAAATCACTTAGTAAAAATAATAATATTGTAACTTTGTTTAAATTTGATGTGGTATAACCAATATCTAAAATGATATTGGTTATGTCATATCATCAAAAAGGCTTATATATTAAGTAGTATATATAGATTAGATATTTATAATATATTAATAGTTACATGTAGATTAATAGTAAACATTAGATTATATTAAATTCAATGTTTTGAATTAAGCCTAATAGTTAGTAAATATATTTAAAAAAAAAGAAATTTGATTAGTTTAAAGGGAAGAAGAAGAAAAATAAAAGGAAAAAACACTACAAAAAAATAAACAAATTAGCTTCGGTACAAAATCGTGGCAAAAGGCATTCCAGGGGTGGCAAAAGGGATTTAGCTTCAGCTAAGCTACGACAAATGAGAGGTGACGAATTGGGGGTCGTAAAAAAAAGTAGGGATATTATATAGGATAAAACTCTTTTATTTTAATAATATATATAGTAAATGTGATAAAAATAAAATAAAAAATGTAATTTGTTTGAAAAGACAAAAAAAGGGAGATTTTTTTTTAAAAGGAAATAAATTTGAGTTAAACTCAATAACTATACAGAGTATTAAATTAAATTCAATGTTTTGAATTAAGCTCAATAGTTAAAAAAAAAATATGTCGAAAATAAAAGAAAGAATGTGATTGATTTAAAAAAAATAAAGCGAAGAATACAAATAATAATTAAAGGAAATAACAATTAAAGGTAGGAGAGGGGGAAAAAGTAAAAAAATAGGGGATCGGTTGAATGAACTAAAATCAAGGAGAAGATGACACGTCAAAGTCTTTTAATTTAAGATATTATATAGATATAGATTTTCAATATCAAAATCTATAAGTAGTGCTTATAAAAACAAATGTATCACCATACTCATTCCAATATTAAAAATAATATTAGATTATTCCACTACTGTATGCATAAAATATTAGAAAATCTAAACTTCTAATGTTAATTGTATATTTCTTCATAAATGTAGTAAATTGAATCAAATAAAACATCAAAATCTTTAAAAAATAATTAAAAATGAATTAAAAATGATTGGAATGTTGTAAAAAAAATTGCATATTTGAAAGATATTTTTATATTGAGAAGTTTATTAAAACATAAAATTAAATTTGATTAAGCTTGCTAAGATGTACTTGGCTTGAAAAAAACAAATTAGTTTATAAATATTAGCTAGATTACGATATAATTTTTTAAAAAGTGTGGAATATAATTGAAGCCTCCTCAAAATCTAACAAATTTTTCTAAAAAAAGTAAAGTAATTAGTTATTTTAAATTATTTAAATACAAAATTACTTAATTCATAATGAAAAAAAAGATTGCTCTCTTTTCAAATTTGTTATTTATAAAATATTTATTAAATAATAAATGTGTTGCTAAATATGTGGCAATATTGATGAGATGTGAAAATTAAATTTATTAAACTTCTTAACAGAAAATATTTTCAACAGAAGATAACATGTGATAATATCAATTATAACTTTATTATAGAATACTACAAATATATATAGCCAACATTTAGCATATTTCAAATAAGAAAAAAAATAAATATATGGAAATATATAGACATGTCAACTAAAACATAGTATATAAATATTCATTATTAGGTTTTTTTATATAATTACAGTATGAAAATATATTATTTTTCGATATTTAGTAGTATTGATGATGGCGTTGCCGGTGATGATAAAATTGAATTATAATATGATAGTAATTCATTTTATAATTTTTAAGAAATTACCTAATTTAGAAGACATGTATATAAACTTATTTAAAAGATTATAAATATGTGGCATTATTTAATAAGATGAAAAAAACCAATTGGACAATTTATAAATATTGTATGTTCAAATTTATTATTACAATTGAAATTTCGATGAAATATTTGTTATCATAGGTTCACAAAAATTATAATTATAATTGTAGCAAAAATAATTTCAAAAAGAAATTAATATCTAAGAAATAACCTAATTTTTTTTAAAAAAGAAGAAGAAAAGAGTATCATCTTTGTTTGAAAATGACATGTAGTACAAATATGAGCGGTAAATTGGAGGTGTTAATGGGTGACATAGAGAGTGTAATGGGTGACATAGTTGAAAATTGAGAAATGTGACATGTGGAAATTAAGGGGTGACATGAAAAATATAATGAGTGGTAAACTGGATGTGTTATCTCAATCTAAAATATTGCACAAAGTTGATATTTATATTCTAAACTTAATATAATTAAATGACACAATTTACAAGTTATTTTGTTTTAAATTTGCGTTATTTTATATCAATTCTAAATTTGGTTAATCAAACACTTTTATATATAGTGTTTATACATATAAATATTATTAATGTGGAATCCAAACAAAACCTTAATAAAGCAGCTTCAAATAAAAGTAACTTATTACATACCAACGCACATATTATTTTATTTCTTCAAAAGTTTTCATTGAGTTAAAAGTATGGTCTCTTAACATCTATTTTATTAGGTTAAACCCAGATAGAGCTAAGTTGCTATTATAGTTAACACTTGTTACTGGAAATTATGTTTTACATTTTACATCATTTATAAAAACTAGTATAACAGATGCACATTAATTATTAATTAAATATAAAAAATAATTTTTCTTTTTGAATATTATTATTATTATTATTATTATGTAATAAATATACCATTATTTTGATTATTATTTATAATTTATAGAATTAAAGAGAGCGTGATATGTAGAATTAATGTCTTATACTTTGCCACTTTAGTGTATATATTATTAATTGATATGTAATTAACAACGAAATATAAGATGTTACACTTTAGTGGTAAAAAAAAAAAAAAGGAGTAGTCCATTTTAGAGTTTAGGGTGCGAAGTGATAGATATTAGATAGTATATATAGGGGCTCAAATTTATGAGGGTCTTAAATATTAATCGTCCTTGCTTATGATGTCTTTGTTTCGCAATCACCCAAATTTAATACTCCCAAGCTTTTTAATAGTGATAGACCAAATAAACAAATTTTTTTGGGAGAATAAACTCTACAACACTTAGAGCATCTCCAACAGCAATGAAGATCCCCTACATCATTTGATGCTTCACTACATGTATCACAAAATTATTTTGAACTAAAATTTATTATAAAAATAAAAATTATATTTAGATTTGAAAGACTTATATTTATATATTTATAAAATTTTATCTTCAAAAATCATCTTTCAATTTTTTTAAAAAAATATATATTTCAAATAATCATCTTTTCAATTTTCATATTTTTTTAAAAAATGATTTTTCAAAATAAAAGTTTATAAACATATAAATATAGGTGTTTAGAATATTAATTTAAAATTTTAAATTTTTTTAAAGATAAATTTTATGTTAAATTAATTTTGTGATGCATGTTGTGAAGCATAGAGTGATGTAGAGGATCCTTATTGCTCCAATAGCTTCTCTAAAAAATCTCTAAAATAGAGAACAAAATAATAAAATCTCTAAAAAATTTACACCATAGGAGCAAGCTAAACAACTTCTCTAAAATAGAGAAAATGAGAGATTTTAGAGAAAAAATGCATTTTTTCACCCCAACAGTTTTTGTAAACCCATCTGTGAAATAGAGAAATGGAAGGAGAGATGAAAAATATCTCTAAATTTGGAGGAAGAGAAGTAATCTCTATAATTTAATGCTTCACTCCTTTTTATATATAAATTTAATGCTTACCCTTCACTTTGGTACCCCTATTCTACATAAATCATTTCTTCCATCTTTTTTTAACCATCAATTATCTATATATTATAAATTTTTGTATTGATTATAGTGTATAATAAATAAAAAAATCTGTAAAATAGAGAAACTGTTGGAGTTGTGGTGGATTTTTTATAGAGATTTTGACATTTTGATCTCTATTTTAGAGATTTTTTACAATAGCTGTTGGGGTTGCTCTAACTCTAACATATTCTCTATTATACAAATTGCTACATTATTATACACTATAATCGATGCATAAATTCATAATTTAATAAATAAAAATCCAATAACTTCATTAAATCAATAGGCAACAACCAATGAACAAATAGGTAGGCATTGAAAGGGGTGAACGCATTAAATTTTACAGATTATAACCCTTCCTCTAAATTTAGAGATTTTTTCCCTCTCTATCAATTTCTCTATTTTAGAGATGAGTTTAGAGAAGCTGTTGGGGAGAAAAAATGACTTTTTTCTAAAATCTCCCATTTTATCTATTTTAGAGAAGTTGTTGGGCTTGCTCTTATTAGCTGGAAAAAAAAAACTATGCACACCAAAGAGAATTGGAGGCTTGGGCTTCAAAAAAGTTGAAGACGTGAACATAAGCATGGAAATGAAACTACTATAGAAAATTTATACCGGTCATGATAACATTTAAGTTAAAATAATAAAAGAAAAATATCTCCGAATGGAATCACTAAACAAAAAATTTAGACATAATTAGATCATGGCAGTTTGGAAGGCTTCTCAATTTTGAGAGATAAATTCCAAAAAGGTCTCATTTGGTTAATTGGTGAGGCAAATCCATAAATGTTTGAAGGGACTATGACTTTCTGATCTCTTACTTCATTTGTTCGAGGAAGACTACGACCAAAACCTTCGAGTGGCAGATCTTTTAGATTCCCACATAAGATGGGATGAAAGGTTACTACAAATTTTTTTCTCACTTGGGACACTCTTGATAGGTTAATATGGAAACCAAATACCGATGAATCAACAACTTTCACAACAAAGTCAATTGGATATGAAAACTACCCCGACAAAGAACTTTATCTTGAAAACAATAATTGATGCCTTAGTTACCCACGAAAACAAGATTGAATAGATACTTCTAGAGAGTACCATCACAATGTAGCCTATGTGATCAAGAAGAAGAGGATGCTTACTACCTCTTCTTCACATGTCCTATAACTCAATCTATAATATCCCACTAATAACTGGGAAATAACTCTTGTGCTCGACATCAAAACAAGATTTTCTAAATAACCTACCAAACACGAAGGAAGTAAATCAACACTTTTAATGATTTGTGTTTTATTTAGCAACAGCAAGCAAGGAAACACATCACTAGTACAACTTGTACACCAAACCATCACAACCATAAACAATTGAAACCAAAGACAAACGAAAGAGGATGACCCAAAAGAAAAGCAAAACTAACAAAATGAAAAAACCCACCAAGAGGCTACTACACATTAAATGTAGATGGCTCTGTCAAATCCTTTGGCGACTGTAGTGTCTGACTATAATATTTTGTATGAAATTATTCCGACGCTAGGTTGTTTGGTGATTAAATGTGGGTCAAATTATATTTAGCTTTTGTTATTATAAGAGCATCCCCAACAAATTTGGTAAAAGATCTCTAAAATAGAGAAAAAAATTACAAAATCTCTATAAGTTTTATCTTACAACTCTAACATTTACTCTATTTTACAGATTTAACATTTATTATTTTGATCATTCATTGGTTCAATTTGAATTAGAGAAACATTTTTCTTTTTTTTTTTGTGATGTATGTGTGATGGGGGGTTTGGGAGCTAGTGAACATTTAATTTTAGAGATTTTCTCAAATGCTACAAATTTAGAGATTTTTTCATTTTCTTTCATCAATTCTCTATTTTAGAGAAAGAAATAGAGGAGTTGTTGGGTGAAAAAACCTCCAATATTATGCTAAATTTCTACTTTTCGCTATAATAGAGATGCTGTTGGGGATGCTCTAAGGGATCGAGATCTACTTTTTAACACATAAACTTAAGTCAATGTATAGGGATTCATCCTGCCTATTTGTTTTTCCGTATTTTTTCAAAGTGGGATATAAGTCATAAATACCCATCTCAACATTTTCTCGTTCAACTATCATATTCATCCAACTATAAATAATTATTTTAACGGTTTTTCTATCCTGTATAGGATAAGAAATCCAATTGGGAAATATTTTTTCTAAATACATCCGGTTTAGCTATTTTTAAATTAGATTATGGAGTTCACTCATTTTTTTTTAGGATTTTCTTTCTCGATATAGTATTATTATCCTATTCCTTTTAGGCACACAATAAACAAACCGTTATTTTAATATATTAATCATATATAGTTTGAAAAAAGTAACTAGAATAAATAATGCCACTCTTTTAATTTTTTTTACAGAACATGGTCACTTATCTTCTGAATCAACAATATCAATCTTTTGAATCAACGATATCAAATTTATTTTGGTAAGCATCAGTAGAATATTACAATATCAATTATTTCTCTTGATCAAAAAACAATATCAATTATTTCCTTTTATTTTCTCATATGAATTATTTTTGCATTTGTTATTGTATGTATTTTGGCAATTGACTATCTTTTGGTTAGAAAGGAAGACATGCATCATTACAAGGATTGTAAGGTGATCTCCTTCGATGGGGATTGAGGAAACGCTAGGAAATGCAAATGCGATGTAGAGCTGTTTGGGAGGTTGTATTCGCGGAGTGGGTCGAGAAGTGCTGGGGGTGTCTAGAGGGGGTCATGGGCCCAGCCGTGGTGTAGCTTGGTGGAGTGATGATGTGAAGGCAAAGGTAAAGGAGAAACAGTTAGCATTCCAGAGTTGGTTGCACAAAGGCATTGGAGAAGATGGTGTGGATCTCAAGTTCAGGTACAATGTGGCCAAAGGGGAGGCTAAACGAGTAGTTGCTAAGGCTAAAGACAAATATTTTGAGAATCTATACAAAGCCCTCGACGAGAGGGGAGGGGAGCGGGTCCTTTATTGACTAGCTCGACATAGAGAGAGGATAGACAGAGATATCGACAACATCAGATGTGTCAAAGATGAGAGCGGTCAAGTGTTGGGGGATGATCAGCAGATCAAGGGAAGATGGTAGAGATACTTCTCAGAATTGCTCAACGAGGATTTCCACTCTTCAGATCGGAGTTCTAATCTCTCGAATAATATCGACTTTGGATTCCACCAGCACATTTCAATAGAGAAGGTTAAGGAAGTTGTCTGTAGGATGAAGAACAATAGAGCTTCGGGCTCAGACGATATTTCGGGGGATGTTTGGAAATGGTTAGAAGCCAAATGTTTGGTCTGGCTAACTTCACTTTTCAATGCTGAGTCACACGATGAAGTTATGGGAGAGAGTGATTGGGATGATACTTCAGAGATTGGTTAACGTTTCTGAGAATCAGTTTGGCTTCATGCCTGGTAGATCAGAGGTGGAAGCTATCCACTTGTTAAGGCAATTGATCAAGATGCACAAAGACAGGAAGAAGAATTTACATATGGCCTTAATTTATTGATATAGAAAAGGCCTACGACAGGGTTTCGGGAGAGCTTCTTTGGAAATGCTTGGTAGAGAAGGGAGTGTCGGGGTCGTATATCAGAGTTATAAGAGATATGTATGATGGTTCGCTGACAAGTTTTAGAACATCGTGTGGTGATTCAGAGTATTTTGAGGTTCGAATGGGGCTTCACCAAGGCTCAACGCTCAATCCGCTTCTATTCACTCTAGTTATGGACACACTATCTGCTCCTCTCTAAGAAGAGGTCCCTTGGTGCATGTTGTTTGCTGAGGATATTGTTCTAATGGACAACTCAAGATCGGGTTTGGCTCGTAGGCTAAAAAATTAGAGAGAGGGTGTTGGAGTCTAAGGGTTTCAGAATGAGTAGGACCAAAACTGAGTATGTTCAGTTTCGTTTTTGGAGAGGTCAGGGACCCAGAGGCATCAGTTCGATTGGGGGATGATCTTGCCCCAAGGAAAGAGTATTTCAAGTACCTTGGCTTGTACGTTCAAATCGATGGGGTGTCAACAAGGATATCGAGCATAGAGTCCAGGCGGGGTGAACGAGATGGAGGAAAGCGTCAGGGGTGCTTTGTGACAGGAAAGTTCCGTCTAAGCTGAAAGGGAAATTCTACAAGGTGTTTATTAGACCGACCTTATTGTATGGCTCGGAATGCTGACCTATTACTAAAGCTCAAGAACAGAAGTTGGTTGTGGATGAGATGAGAATGTTGAGATGGATGAGTGGGCACACGAAACTGGACATAATCAGAAATGTTGACATTAGGAGTAAGGTTGGAGTTGCGAGTATCGTTGACAAACTACGGGAGTCCAGATTGCGGTGGTTTGGGAAAGTTCGTATGAGGCATATATCAGCGGTTGTTCGAAGGCATGAGAGCTTGGAGCTATGTGTAGAGGGAGAGGTAGACTGAAGAATAGCTGGATGGAGGTTATCCAACAATATCTCAATGTGTTGAACCTTTCGGAAGATATGATTTCGGATAGAGACCACTGGAAGAGGGGAATTCGAACATCTGATGTTTAAAAGCCCGATGATGGGTGTTGGGACCTTTCGTATTTGCTTCTTTTATGCCTTCCTCTCTGTTTCCTATTGCCTCATTATGTACTATTTCACATATGACCATGTAATTCTTATGCTCTATTGTTTTGGGTCCACCGGAAAAACTCTATCGACTTGATCGGGTAAAGAGTGCATAACCCCCCAGACCCCGCTTTATCGCGTGATATATACTAGGTTGTTGTTGTTGTTGTGTGTGTATATATATAGGGATGCGCTCCGGTGAAAACCAAAATTGCGGTAGAAACCCGTGAGGACCGGCTTTTTAGCCCGGTTCACTTGCTTTATAGCCCGGTTATGAATAGAACCGATCTATAAAGGCATAAATTTTAGCCTGGTTTTGAATAAAACCGAGCTATAAAGTCACTATGTAATTTTTAAACATGAGTTTTTTAGCACGATTTTTAGGCTTGATCGAGCTATAAAGTCATGTGTTATTTTAAAACTGGTGTTTTTAGCACGGTTTTTAGGTTGAACCGAATTGTAAAGTCACCGTGTGATTGAGGTTTTTAGCACGGGTTTTAAAAAAATCGAGATATAAAGTAGTCGTCACGGGTTTTTAACACAATTTGAGGTTTTCACCGGAGTCAATCCCTATATATATATAGTACTACAATCATGTTATTATTTTATTTTTTCTTTTACAAATTTTAGCTATGCAATAAACTATTAATTACCTCGTATTATGTATACTTAATTGATATAGGTATTATATATTTTTTTATATAATTATATTTTATACTATTTATAATATTTTTCCATGGCCATGCCCTTAATTAGAATTAATCACATTTTTCGTATTGGTTAGTCTAAAATTTACGATAATTCAAAAATAAAATTTAGTTGTAAAAAGAAATTAATTTTAGAGGATGAAATTATGTTTACAAACACATTTTCAACTCTTTGCAAAATATTAATTTTCTTTACAAAAATAATTATATGCGATAACTAATATCAAATCAATGTTAACACTTTTACAAAAATAAAATGTATATAGTGTATATATGTATTAAGAATGAGTTAATTAGTTAGATAACTAGCTAATTTTAGAGGATGCTAGCTTTTTATAAAATAATTTTATACATATGTAAAACATTTATATAAGTTAAAATGGAATTATCATAAATTCTTATAATATCTTTCAAACCTAATTAACTAAATATAATAATAGAAGGAGAAGTATAAATAGAATTTGTTTGGTTCAAACAAATTAAAGCTAAATATAATAATAGAAGGAGAAGATATCACTTTATCTAAATACTTTTTTGAATTTATTCAATAATATATTATAAATTCCAAAATCTATTATTTTTATTATTAATTCAATAATATATTTTAAAACTAAACTAAACTAAAATAAACTAAGTATACTTTATTTTTGAAAATAAAGTATACTATTATTGAATTAATGAAACTATACTTTATTTTGGAATTTATAATATATTTTAAAACTAAACTAAGAATAAAGTATAGTTTCATTAATTCAATAATATATTATAAATTCCAAAATCTATTATATTTTAAAACTAAACTAAAATAAACTAAGTATTTTTATTTTTAAATCTAATAAAGTAAATTTATTACCTGATTACCTCAAAATGTTCGATATATTTTTAATCAATTATTAATATAAACTTATTATTAAACTTTTTGATCAAATTTTCATCCTTGTCTATACAATAATTAAAGGATGAATATGTTATGATCTGATATATTCAATATTATATTATATTAGGGTAGTTTAGGGTATAAATATACCCTTATACCTTATAACTGATCATCCAATGAATAATGAAATATTCTTACTCTTTACCCTATCATCTAATCTCTCTCCTTTCTCTTCTCACCCAGTCTATCTTCTTCTTCTCATCTCATTCTCGTTCCAATTCACGGAGCCGAGCTCCTCTGTTAAGGCCAATCTCCCAAGGGCCATAACAAATTAGGTATCAGAGCCATTTTCAAGGACGACGCGCATAGATAGCTAAAGGAATGAGATCATAACATTTTGCTATTAGATTTTTTTTCAATAAGCTTTGGGACAAAGCTTTTTTAAGAGGGAGGCAATGTTATGATCTCATATATTCGGTATTATTAGATTAGGATAGTTTAGGGTATAAATATACCATTATTCCTTGTAATTGGGCATGAAATAAATAATCCAATAGTTTGCCACTTTACCCTAATCTCTATCACTCTATTTCTCCTACTCTCATTCTACCTTCTGTCTCTTATCTAACCTTCCTCTCTTTCCCTAATCTCCCTTCGATCTCTATCTTCCTCTTCAATATCACAAAGATCCCATTAGGATCATAAGAGAATAGTAACAGATGACGTATTACTATATACTCCTTCCATTCACTTTTAATTGTCTTTTTACTATTTATGAATGTTTTTTAATTTGATAAAAATAAATAAAATATTTATTTTTTAATTTTTTTTAATAATATCATACTTATTACTAAAAAGTATGAGATTATTTAAAAAATTTTAATTAAAAATTAATATTTTATATAATTTTTATCATCTTAAGAAAAAATAGTAAACGACAAATAAAAGTGAATGAGGGAGTATAATGGATAAGTATGATAATTGTTAGGAAAAGATAAATTAGTTTAAATTAAATATTTATATATTTATTGGAGTAACAAATTTCACTCCCTATGATATGATTCTTTAAATTAATTAAATATATTTTATTATACACCACTATTCTCGATTCTTCTAGCTAAAAATTCTCATCTAAAACTCTAGAATAAACTATTAATCATATGCATATTCTATCCTAACTGCTTTCTTTGTTTGTAAAAAAATTATTATTTTTAATCAATTATATCCCAGTCGATTTTAATTGATTCATTTTTAGTTTAAAAGTTTGTTAATTATATTTTTTAAATCATTTTCAATATATTTTTTAGGATTAATTCGTCTTCATTATTTCACACAGGGGTTGAGAGTTATATATGTATTGAGGAAATTTTTTATGAGTTTGAGCAAGTTATCATTTTTGTTAAAATATTTAAATGAATTTGATCTCGATCAGTAATTAAGAATATTCTAGTGATATATTTTTTATAATTTTTCATCGTGACACTGTGATATTAAATTTTCATACATTGGTTGATCAATCTATATATTGAGATATTTTATGTTACCATAGTTTCTATTTATACTTTTAAAATGTTAATTAGTTGCAAGAACAAGAATTTGATTTTGTAGCCACTAAAGTTTGTAAAGTATTTTATTTTCTTTGTCATTTCATGTCCTTTTTTTTAATGAAGAGACATATGATCGAATCACTGCATTTAATAAATTTTTATCCATAACTTAATAGATGTCTTTCTTAATTTTTTTTTTAAAAAAAATTAATTTCAAATTTCAAATGACCATAGAATAGAAGCTGTGTGACACAAATTAAACAATGAAACTTGAACTTAAAAATATTTGGGCCAATTTAAGTAAGTTGGTGGGGGGTTTTGGATTGAATTATTTCGTTTTGAATCAATTCATATTCAATACTCCGATAGATAGTTATGGGATAAATTAAATTATCATTTTGATCTGGTGAAATTAAGTTTGATGCAAATTAAATTGAATCGAATGAAATTGGTGTTTTGAGTACACATTCGACCAATAGATAGTTATTTAGTTTTTTCCACTAAAAATATATAAAAATGATGTTTATTTTTAGTTATTCACTATAAATATATGCAATATTTTTTCAAACAAACAAACCATAAAGAAACAAGGTAAGAAGAAAATAAAAGGATCGAATGTGCACATTAAAGAACCTTCGTTCAAACAATTTTATTATATAGTAATTAAAATGATTAAATTGAGGTCCCATAAAATCAGAAGTACCCTATATAGGTACAATCTAGCTACTTGCACTTGGTCAGGGTCGACACAATTGTTCTTCCCCCTCTGTTAGGGGGAAAGTCTTGTTGGGTCCGATCAGAAAGCCCAACATATAAGCCGGACCGGGGCACCATCCCAAAACCAATTGGCATTAGGTGGAGTAGCCCATCCACTTATATGTTGGGTTCAGAATCATCCCACTTCCGATGTGGGATTCACAAGTGTCCCAACAAATCCCCTCACTTGTGAATCCATCACAAGTCTAGCCCGGTTGGAATTGAGACCTCCACGCAACGGGTTCGACTAACCCGTCAACGATTCAGATGTGGAGTCCATCTCAATCTTTTTGGTGCAACCGGCCCACCCTGCCGAACCCGGCTCTAATACCAGTTTGTTATAACGAGAACGATAATAGCGAAGAAAGACACAGAGATTTACGTGGTTCAGCAACGGTGTGTTGCCTACGTCCACGGGCAGAGAACCAGATTTCTTATTAGAGGAAGCGAAAACAGATTAGGTTACAGGGATCGGCGTTCCATGAGTATATGAAGAGACTCATGGAACCCTAAACAGACAACGGGCTGAAAGCCCAAAATAGACAGACGATAGGTCCGTTTACAATAAACATCGCATACCGTAAAGGCGGGGTGGCGCTGCCCCCCCTAGCCCCTGGCGGGGGGGCTAGGGGGGGCAGTGCCACCCCGCCTTTACGGTATGCGATGTTTATTGTAAACGGACCAGGGGCGACGGTATGCGGTCCCCCCGCCAGGGGCGCGTCGCCCCCTGGACCCCCGACTCGCTGACCGGTCAGCGAGACCACCGCCGGGGGGGAGCCCCCCGGACCCCCCGATGCGTCGCCGGTCAACAGTCGTTCAAGGCACATTAACAAATCTCCACCTTGACTTGAATCCTCTCATAAACAGATGCACCTATGACAAAGTGCCCAGACGTTCTCTGCCTCAGATTGGTCCTTGAAGAAGGACCCAGACTGCCCCGTAGGGCAACTCAACAGCTGGTGATATTAAGCAAGTCCAAACAGTGTTGGAACTTGCTCTCTGGAACTGGCTTAGTGAACATATCAGCGGGATTATCAGCAGTTCCCACCTTCTTCACCCTGATTCTCTTCTCATTCCTCAGAAAATGGTACCTGACATCAATGTGCTTCGTCTTCTCATGATGAACTTGATCCTTGGTTAAGCATATTGCACTCAAGCTGTCGCAATACACTAAAGTCTGATCCTGATGTAGGCCTAGATCATTGACCAAGCCTTTCAGCCAGATTCCCTCCTTAGCAGCTTCTGTCAACGCCATGTACTCTGCCTCTGTGGTAGACAAAGTGACTGTAGGTTGTAGAGTTGCTTTCCAACTCACCACAGAACTCCCAAGAGTGAAAACATAGCCAGTCATCGATCTCCTACTGTCCACATCGCCGGCATAATCAGAGTCTGAAAACCCAGCAACCAAGCACTCTGTATCATTCCCATAGCACAAACCAACATCAGTAGTGCCTCTGAGATACCTGAAGATCCTCTTCGCAGCTTGCCAATGTTCCTTCCCAGGCTGAACCATAAAGCAGCTTACCACACTAACAGCAAATGCTAGATCTGGTCGAGTGCAGACCATAGCATACATCAAACTCCCCACTGCGCTGGCATAAGGGACCTTAGACATGTACTTCTTCTCCTCCTCAGTCTGAAGTGTGTACATTCCCAGCTTGCTGTTAGACGCCATTGGAGTATCTATAGACTTAGCCGAAGACATTCCAAACCTGCTCAATATCTTCTTGATGTACCCTTCTTGAGATAAGAAGAGTTTTCTCTGCTTCCTGTCTCTATAGATCTCTACTCCCAGAATCTTTCGAGCAGAACCCAGATCTTTCATATCAAACTCTGCACTGAGACAATCCTTCAGCTTCTGAATATCTGACTTGTTCTGCACAGCAATCAACATATCATCCACGTACAATACTAAGTAAATACGCGAACCATCATCCAGACTGTTGTGGTAAACACAACAATCATATGAACTCCTGTTGTATCCCAGCTGCACCATATAGCTATCAAATCGCTTGTACCACTGCCTTGGTGACTGTTTCAGTCCATACAAAGACTTCTTCAGTCTGCAAACATGGTTCTCTTTTCCAGGAACCTGAAAACCATCTGGCTGAGACATGTATATTTCCTCCTCCAATTCTCCATGTAGGAAAGCTGTCTTCACATCTAGTTGCTCAAGCTCCAAATCCTGATGTGCAACCATTGCTAGTAGCACCCTGATAGAAGTATGTCTGACCACTGGTGAGAAAATCTCATTGTAGTCTACTCCCTCTCGCTGATTGAAACCCCTTGCAACAACTCGTGCTTTGTACTTAATACCCTCAGCAGCTGATAGTCCTTCCTTCTTTCTAAAGACCCATTTGCAAGTAATCACCTTCCTATCAGCAGGCAATTTGACAAGCTCCCAAGTCTGATTCTTCTGAAGAGACTCCATCTCTTCTCCCATTGCTGCAAGCCACTGTGCTGACTCATCTCCAGAAATAGCAGCCTTGTAGGTGGACGGAGCATCATCCTCCACCTCCTCGGCCACCTGCAAGGCATATCCCACCAGCTCATCAGACCTATATCTCGCAGGGGGTCTGATGTCAGCCCTTCTTGGCCGATCTAGAGCAATACTGCGATGTGTCGCTCCACCTGCTCCTGTGTCTAGTGGTATAGCCTCTGTCTCAGCAGTGTCTGACTCAATAGTACCTGATTGGTTTGTGACCAAATCATGTACCTGACTCTCAGATGGAGTGAAGTCCAACTCCACCTCCCCAGTAACAGCCTCTTTCTCAACTGTATCACTGGTCTTCTTCCTAGAATTCAGCCAAGAACTCTCATCAAAGACTACACTTCTGCTAAGTATAATCTTGCTATCAGACCAGATCCTGTACCCTTTCACACCAGTACCATAGCCCATGAAGACTCCCTTCTTAGCTCTTGGCTCTAGCTTACCCTCATCAACATGATAATAAGCAATGCACCCAAAAACCCTCAGATTAGAGTAATCAGCAGCCTTTCCAGTCCACACCTCATAAGGTGTTTTGCAGTCGATACCTGTGTGTGGGCTCCGATTCACGAGATAGCAAGCCGTTGAAACTGCTTCTGCCCAGAATCTCCTATCAAGGCCTGAATTGGAAAGCATACACCTTGCTTTCGCCAGAAGAGTCTGATTCATTCGTTCTGCTACACCATTCTGCTGTGGTGTGTATCTGACTGTGTGATGCCGAGCAATGCCCTCATCTCTGCAGAACCCATCAAACTCAGATGAACAGAATTCCAGACCATTATCAGTTCGCAGCCTCTTGACCTTCTTTCCAGTCTGATTCTCTACTAGAGTCTTCCACTCCCTGAACTTACTGAATGCCTCACTTTTATGCCTCATCATGAATACCCAAGTCATCCTAGAGTAATCATCAATCAGAGACAAAAAATACCTGTGACCGCCCAAGGACTGAACACGTGAAGGACCCCAACAGTCTGAATGGATGTAATCCAGCGTGCCCTTTGTCTGATGAACTGCTTTAGGAAATTTGCTGCGGTGTAATTTCCCAAACACACAATGTTCACAGAACTCAAGGCTTTGGGCTTTATGGCCTCCCAGAAGATCTGCTTTCGAGAGAATTTGCATCCCCCTTTCACTCATATGAGCCAACCTCGTATGCCAAAGCCTGGTCAGATCAGCTTCCTGAACCCCAGCAGAAACAGCCGCTGCAGCACCCGTAACCGAGGAACCTTGTAGGGTGTACAAAGTTCCATTTCCCCGCTTGACTCCCTGCAGAACCACATCAGAGCCTCTGAACACACGCAACTTTCCCCCATAACCTGTGTACCTGAGCCCCTTGTCGTCTAGCACTGTTAGGGATATCAGATTCTTCGTCATGGATGGCACGTGCTTGACATCCTCCAATGTGCGAAATTTCCCATCATCTGTCCGAAACCTAACTGAGCCAGTCCCAACAACCTTGCAGAGAGCATCATTCCCCATGGATACATTGCCCCCATCAACACGGCTATATGTTGCAAACAACTCCCTTTTAGGACATATATGATAGGATGCCCCTGAGTCAAGATACCACACATCAGCCCTGTGTGTGTGATCATCAGCTAACAGAACAATATCCTCCTCAGAAGTATTGCCACGATCAACTACTGCTGCAGACCCAGATTTCTCTTCCTTTTGCTTCTTCTTCTTCGGACAGTCATTCTTCCAATGACCTTTTTCCTTGCAATAGTTACAAACATCGTTTTGTTTAGGGCCTGATTTGCGATCTTGCCGATGCTTCTTCTTATTGCCCTTTCTACCATCAGATTTGCCTCCGTTTGCCACAAGCCCGGAAGCCTGATTGTCTGTAACCGACGCGGTTGCCTTCAGACGCAACTCTCTGCTGTGAAGCGACGATCTAACCTCTTCCAACGTGATGGTATCCTTCCCAACGACGAACGATTGAACGAAGTTCTCGTATGTAGGGGGTAGGGATACCAGCAGAATTAGGGCAGCATCTTCGTCCTCCACCTTAACATCAATATTACGCAATTCAAGTAATAAAGTGTTAAGTTGATCAAGATGATCTCTGAGTTGTGTACCTTCCTGCATACGCAGCCCGAACAACCGTTGTTTCAGAAGCAACTTGTTCGTCAGAGACTTTGTCATGTACAAAGACTCCAACTTTAGCCACAACTTGCTTGCGGTTTCCTGATCAGCAACTTCTGTTATGACATCGTCTGCGAGACACAACATAATCGTCGAATGAGCCTTCTCCTCTAGAAGGCCGTACTCAGCGGTGGTTGTATCAGCCCCCTTCTTGTCGGCGGCCAACGGTGTCCATAAGCCTTGCTGTTTCAGCAAAGCCCACATCTTGATCTGCCACAGACTGAAAGAATTTCTTCCAGTAAACTTGTCGATCTTCAACACAGAACCAGACATCATTCTCGGCGGAATTCAATGACCAAAGCTCTGATACCAGTTTGTTAGGGGGAAAGTCTTGTTGGGTCCGATCAGAAAGCCCAACATATAAGCCGGACCGGGGCACCATCCCAAAATCAATTGACATTAGGTGGAGTAGCCCATCCACTTATATGTTGGGTTCAGAATCATCCCACTTCCGATGTGGGATTCACAAGTGTCCCAACAAATCCCCCTCTCACTTGTGAATCCATCACAAGTCTAGCCCGGTTGGAATTGAGACCTCCACGCAACGGGTTCGACTAACCCGTCAACGATTCAGATGTGGAGTCCATCTCAATCTTTTTGGTGCAACCGGCCCACCCTGCCGAACCCGGCTCTGATACCAGTTTGTTATAACGAGAACGATAATAGCGAAGAAAGACACAGAGATTTACGTGGTTCAGCAACGGTGTGTTGCCTACATCCACGGGCAGAGAACCAGATTTCTTATTAGAGGAAGCGAAAACAGATTAGGTTACAGGGGTCGGCGTTCCATGAGTATATGAAGAGACTCATGGAACCCTAAATAGACAACGGGCTGAAAGCCCAAAATAGACAGACGATAGGTCCGTTTACAATAAACATCGCATACCGTAAAGGCGGGGTGGCGCTGCCCCCCCCTAGCCCCTGGCGGGGGGGGGGGGCCATATATATATCCATGCATATATGTTTGAATCTTCCTTTGTTCCTAAGTAACTCCATCGATCGTCTTTCAAAACAACAACGTACAGCTTGTAATTGTACAACCACTGAATGCAAAGTGGTTTTTGAAGTTTGCAATTTTATGAGATCATATCTTGATTATAGGGTTGCTAGAAGTGATTCAATTCATTCAATTGTGTGAAATTAAAATACACAATTTTTTACTATTATCTTAAATATTTCTTGTGTGAAATTCAACAATAAAGACACTTAACTACATATATTTTATTATTATTTATAATTATGTACGTGGTTATATATATTATACACAATGAGATCGAGATCGAGATGGGGAGTATGTGCTTAAGGTTGGCATTCTACTAGGTAGCACAACTTTTGTGGTTGGGAAGTGCAACTTTGAAAGGAAATATTTATATATATTTCCTATTCCATGAAAAGAAGTTTAAAAAGAAGCATGCAGAGTAGAGAGTAGAGAGTACGTACTGTCTGTGTATACCAATTCAACTACACAAATACACACTTACTCTATATGTAATATGTGTACCACCAACATATCATACAACATGTACCAAGTGCAATCCATTAATAGGTTCATTACGTACTTTACTTAATTAATTAGTTGAAACAGTTTATAAAGTATTTTTTTAATGATATTTTAAACACATTAAATTAGACAGAGTAATAAATAAACACCATCAAGTATTTATAATTATATATAAATACTTGGGAATTCAAACAAATTAAACCCCTCCTGCCTCAATCTAATTGGATAATAATATTACTGACTAATATATAAATGGTCTTAACTAGATACTCCGTATCATTTAACTAGAGTTAGCTGTTTTAATTTAATCTTTTAGCACTATATTATTTTAGTTGACATTTTTTATTTAAAACTTTTAACTGGTTGATCTGAATAATTAATTGTACAGAAATAAGGAGTACTCCATTAAAGAGATTGGAAAATAAACCTTTTAAGAAAAATGAACTAGAGTAATTAAACAGCTAAATTAATCAAGCAAAAAATGAGGAAAAAAGAGAGTATGCATTTGGTGTACTAAATCACACACAAAAATTAAACCCCAAATTAGAAGAAGAAAAAGAAAAGAGATGGAAGTGAAGAAGCAATCATCAAGTAGAGTAGAGTAGACTAGTAGAGTACGTAGTGAGAAATTAATGAAATATATAGTAGGGGAAATAAGTAATTAATTAAGGTTGGTAGTAAATACCTGGAATGGGAAGAGTACTCGAAAAGCTTGCCCTTGGGAGAGAAGACGATGAGGGCGAGCTCAGCGTCGCAGAGGACTGAGATCTCCCGAGCCTTCTTCAAAAGCCCTGTCCTGCGCTTCGAGAAGGTCACCTGCCTATTGATCTTGTTCTCTATCCTCTTCAGCTCCACTTTCCCTCTCCCCATTTTTCCTCTTTTTCGCTATCTCTCTCTCTCTCTCTCTCTCTATATATATATATATATATATATATAAGCTTTGATTGATCGATCAAACAAACGATCCAACTTCTTCTTCTTCCTCTTCCTCTTCCTCTTTGATGGATTGATCGATCCTCTTCTCTCTTAATTATAGATGGATCGATGTATATATGATATATCTGTGATGGATGGATCGATGGATGTATTGAGTATATGAGTGTTAATTAGGAAACCTAGCTAGTTATCTATAAAGAGAAAGAGAGGAATCAAGATGTGGATGGGATTTTGTTTTCCAGAAAAGGTTAAGTTTGTGGGGGGATTCCCATTCCCACCCTCCCTTTATATACGGGACGCAACCTCCACACCGTAATTGCTTTCATTTTTTATTTTTTTTTACGGCTTAATTAATTTGCTGCACTGCACCAACATTTAATTCAAGGGACCAGCGCAGCAGATTCCCCCTTTCTCTCTCTAATTTTCATCTATATATATATAATGAAAAAAAATAATATAATAATACTTACAATATTTGTCCCGATTAAACATTTTTCTTATTTATTATGCATACCAAATTGGGTACTTAGTATATAGCAGATATACAAACCTTTTAGATAGCTTGTTTTTTGGATCTAATTTATGCAAGTTAAGGGTACTTATTATTGAAGGGATTAGGTGATTTTTTTATATATAAAAAAAAATCTTTTGGTGTGAATCTTGATCACTCGTTTATGCAGTAAATAGAGAATCTTGGTCCGTCTTTGTAAATATCTACTCCATCCGTTTATATTTGTTGGTTGATTGTTACTCCTTTTATTTCAAAATATAGTTGATTAATAAGTATAATATTATTTTAAAAAAATTAATATTTTATTCACTTCTTTAAAAAAGGGTTAAACAAATAAAATAAACTATATTTTGAGACGGAAAAAAGGTTAGCAAACTCTTTTTAAGATAATTAAATTTATATAAAATTTATAATATGTATAAATTTATTTAAAATAAATAAAATAGAGTTGATATTTTAACGTATGTAAATAATACTGAATACTCCGTATTTTTTTTTTATTAACGGAGTTAGCTAAAAATAAATGTAAACAGGGGATTAAACAAAAGGGGTTACTGAGGAGTGAGTTGTCATCTTTCTGATAAATCCTCGGAAGGGGGAACAATTTTTCTTTGGAGTATATAAGAAAAAAAATCAGTTGAGAAAAGTGGTTTGGGAAAACCAGGGTGGTTTCGTGAAATGCGTTGTCGTCCTGTTGTGCTTCATAGGCTTACGAAATGGAGTCAGATCCAAAAGTATAGGCGGTTTCATAAAACAGGAGTGGTTTTGATGAAATGCGGTGTCGTCCTCTGATTGGTTAATCGGGGCGCTTTGGCCGTTTCGGGGTTGCATTTGCACGTATCTGCCAACGCACCAATCTAATTACAACAAATAATGATAAAATATAAATAATTCTATTTTCGGGGACGTCGTACGTTTTCTCTCGGAGGACCATGGACCATGGTTAACCTATTTGGTTGTAAAATAAGACCAGTGACATATTTTTATAATAATAATAACTATAATTACTATTAATAAAAATAATTCTAACTAAAGTTGGTAATCGGGCTGTTTGTGTTGGGTTCAAGGTAGTATACATATTCACGTTCAATTACATGTAAGATCTATTCATATGTCGGTTATAATGTATATATATTCGGTTTTGTAATAAAAATCTATATACATCTAATATAATACTAAAACACTTGCATTTCTGGGACATATGGCGGTCATACACTTAAAGTTGGAAATTTAGGATAAATCCCCAACTACTTCTCAAATTGTTTAAAATTCTTCTCACGTTTAAGTTTTTTTTAAAAACAAATCTGAATTTGCAGAAAGAGATGGAGCATCTAAACCACATAATTATCCATAGCTAATCAAAAGTATCTCACGTTTAAGGTTTTTTTTCTTCAAAAAACTGAATTAATGCAGAATCTAAACCTTTAAAACTGAATGAATGCAACCGATCAATTCACTCCAAGCTTCTCCTCATCCTGCGATTTCTGAAGTTCTTTCTTCATCTTTTAAACCTTCAAAACTAAATGAATGCAGCATCTAAACTTAGCCGATCAATTCACTCCAAGCTTCTCCTCATCCTGCGATTTCTGAAGTTATTTCTTCATCTTTTAAACCTTCAAAACTGAATGAATGCAGCATCTAAACTTAGCCGATCAATTCACTCCAAGCTTCTCCTCATCTTGCGATTTCTGAAGTTCTTTCTTCATCTTTTAAACCTTCAAAACTAAATGAAACTTCTTAATCTCTTTCTCCATCTTCTTCTGCAAATTCAGAATTTGTTACTGTTGTAGGTGAATACTCGTCTGAATGGGGAATCAAATCTTCCTCTCCTTCTGCACGCGAACATTTGAATTCACTTGAGAAGATGAATCTCCAAAATAAAGCAAAACAACAAAGCAAAATCGGATCTGCAAAGATAAATCTCCTATATGCAACCATAAATAATAAATAAAAATAACAGTTCAAATAATTTTGTTTAACCAAAATATTACACATTTATCCTCTAAACTTTCTCTTATTTAATTTAATATAGGCCGAGATTTTGATTAACCAAAATAATACACATTTATTCATAATCGACTTTATATATATTCAGGATCGATTATCCCCTAACATTTTGTTTAAACAATTTGAATTCAAATCTGCTGAGATTTGTTTATTCAAGTCTGTTACTGTTTTTTTTTAAGCAATTTCGGATCAAAAAATTAATTCAATTACCCACTTAATCAATCTTTATCTCATTTCTGTTACTTTTTGTTAAAATAATTAAAATAATTTATTCAATCAGATCTGTTGAGATTTGTTTATTCAAGTCTGTTACTGTTTTTTTTCAAGCAATTTCGGATCAAAAAATTGATTCAATTACCCACTTAACCAATCTTTATCTCATTTATGTTACTTTTTGTTTAAATAATTAAAACAATTTATTCAATCAGATTTGCTGAGATTTGTTTATTCAAGTTTGTTACTGTTTTTTTTGAAACAATTTCGGATCAAATAATTAATTCAATTACCCACTTAACCAATCTTTATCTCATTTCTGTTACTTTTTGTTAAAATAATTATAACAATTTATTCAATCAGATCTACCGAGATTTGTTTAAACCGTTTACCTCTCATTCACCCTAACCTGTAAAAGCCCGGATTTTAAAATAATAAATTTTAATAAATAATAAAATAAAAGGGATTTAAGTCAAAAAAATTCGGATATTTGAAAATCCCCATCTTCGCCTTAAAAATCGTATTTTAAAATCCTTCAAGCGGATTCCGACCTAAAATAAAATTTTGGAAATTAACTTGACTTGGCAACAACCTTTTCGGGTTTTAAAAATCAAATTCATCGAGCGAGCGGGTTTTGGGTTTTAATCCCGAGTATTCAAATCTTGCTTTTGGACCACCTCCCTTTATCTTTTCTCCTCTTCTCATTTTCGGATTTCAATAAAACAATCAGCTTTTCCCATCCCAATTTATTTGGTGTACAATCCACCCTTCTCTTTTACCTCTACCAAAGTGTTGACCCTCCATATTTGGCAAGCTGCCAAACAAGCTCCCACATCAACCTGCTGCAACCTCTCTTTTCTGTTGATTCCCATCACTCCCCTCTTCACCTTGAACCCAATCTCTCCTCAGCTCAGATTTCATTTTGTTTCAAACACAAAAATTCCCATTATTCATTCACCATTCAAACCCCAAGACCCCTATCTCCTTCAATTTCTCTTCCTGTTCTCACCAAACCCAAACGCAGCCCTCCCTCTGTTTTCGAAATCTAAACGAGCCGAGTGCACAGCTCCGCCTTCTTCGATTCCTCTGAGTCTGAGCAGCAGCACCTCCGCTAGGAGCCCTCCGACGTCGGAAGCCCAGGAGCAGCAGCCGACGGCCGAGCCCTCCTTGCTCCTCTATCCCCCCTGTTTTTCCTCCCAACCCCTTCGGTAAGGCTTCTTCTTCCTCCTTTCTCCCTAAAATGGTGTAAAATCCGCACCTTTATGCTCTTTCCGTCCTCCCCAGGCCAAGAAAGGGCACCTCGAGCCTCCGATGAGTCTGACCGAGTTCCGACGAGCGTTCTCCAACGAGCTTTGAGCCCCTCGGTGAGAACCTACTTTCCCTCCTTCTTATTCGCTTCCTGGGTGTTTTCTTTTCCGTCCTTTGTTCGAGCTAACTGTGAGAGCGGAGTGAGAGTGGTCGGAGAGAGGTGCAGCGAGTGTCCGGCGAGATCGAGAGCATGAGTGATATGGGAAAGCGAGGGCGAGTTTGGGAGGGAGAGAGAGATCTGAAGGTATCGAGATGCTGACGGAAGCGAGAGGCCGAGAGTGAGCGAACTGGCGGGAAGCAGACGGAAGGGAGTCGAGGAAGCGTCGGCGTTGGGTTTCTCCCTTCGAAATCGCCGAGACGGAATGAAACTGGAGGAAGAAGACGATGCTCAGGCCCTCGGTTCACTACTTTCTTCTTCCTTTTCTTTTCTAAACCGGGTTCATCTTTTCACACAAAATGGATCCGGTTCACTAATCCAGATCTGAGAGTTGTAGGCTTTTGGGCCGGGCCGGATCCAATTCCTAAATTTCGGGTTATATCATATTACAAATGGGTTCAAATACCCGGTTCTATCCTTTCCTCTCTTTCTTATTGGGCTCGGTTAGGGCTTGGTTTCGGGTTAAGGATTGGGCCGGCCTATTGGGTGTGTTATAAGGTTTTGTTTTGTTGATTACATATCATCTTTCGTTATATCGTTAGTTGTTAGTAAATTATTATTAATAATTATTATTGTTGATTATTACTCCCTCCGTTCAACAAAACTTGACGTTTTACTATTCATGCACACTTTTTTACGAGCTAAAAACTATATAAAATATTGACTTTTTAAATAATTTTTTTTAACAACTTCGTAGTTATTATTAATAAGTACAAACTTGTTAAAAATTTTTTTTTTAAAAATGAATATTTTATATAGTTTTTATCATTCTAAAAAAGCGTGCGTGAATAGTAAACGACAAGTTTTGTTGAACGGAGGGAGTATTATTACAGTTATTATTTTTGATAAATCTGATTTTATGAAAATAAATTTATGAAATTATTATAAAAGTGTTTGGAAATAAAATTATTTGGGATAAGTGTGTTGATTTAAATATGTGAATTTGGTGATTCTTATATTTTAAATATTATTGGGGCATGTTATTAAATGTTGTTAATAAATGAGATTTTTAAAGAGAATTGTCGGTTTTGA
Organism: Persicaria tinctoria; assembly: GCA_037127255.1. Classification (NCBI taxonomy): domain Eukaryota; kingdom Viridiplantae; phylum Streptophyta; class Magnoliopsida; order Caryophyllales; family Polygonaceae; genus Persicaria; species Persicaria tinctoria. Next base: position 51,100,350 of record JBANSL010000011.1, on the reverse strand, counting down.
TTTATGAATGGGGTTTTTAAAGATAGATTTATTTTGGAAATGTTTATCATTGTCTTGAATTACTCGAAACATTAAAGTCAAGGTTTTGAAATAAAATGCCGGGACTAATTCTATAACATGAATTTGAGAAATTGGTTTTAAGGTTTAAATGTTGGTCCGGTGGCTTATGGAAATGGCTTAATGATAGGTGTGTATTGCTTATGGATTGCTTTGGACTTTCATTTGGGCCCTTGCTTGTGTTATCTTGCTGTTCCGCATCTTCAGGTAAGTTCCCTAGGGGGCTTACTCAGGTTGGACATTCGTGCCTGTTGTTGCATTTTATGTTAGGTGTTGCATATGCATAAAACCATGCCATGTAGTATCCTGTTTAGGTTGCACTAATTGAATGAGCATCTGCTTACTTTATGCGTTTGAAACAGAACGGTCGTTATCTGTGATAGTCCTAGAGTCTTTGCTAGGGTCATAGGGTAGCCCAGCCTCATCGGGTACCCTGAGTCAATCGAGTCATGAACTTCCTTATATTATGAGATGCCTGCGGGCTTTATTGTGGAGCGGGTTAGGCATGCGTGCCGCCCGATTATGATGGAATGCATTCACGAGCTGGCCAGTCTCCGCCCTATCGGAAGGGGGTGGAGGTAGGAGAGGGATATGCCACTTGGCATTGTCTTGGGCCCTTTATAGTATCTTTACACATTATTATAACTAGGAGCATGCTAGTGTGTTTGACTTTCGTACTGCATTAGAGCATCTTTATTAGGTATAGCACATACTATGTGGCCTCAACGAGGACTGCCGGTCCCGCATGAGTGGCTCGATCTGACTCCTTTCCCTGTTCTTTTTTTAAAGGTATTTTCTGCAGATTTTGAATGCTTGATTTGATATATGACGGGGTTCCCTTTTGGCGTATCGAAGAATCTGGCTAATACCTTAACTTAGTAAAATGGTAATTTCCCACTCGTGATTTGGTTTTGACCCGGCTCTGCCGTGGCATCTGTATCTTTACCTTGCTTTCGCTTTACTTCCGTTTGAAATATATTCCGCGATATAGTCTTAGGATAGGTTAAGGGTACCCAATGGCCCTTCGAGCTTTTTAGGGTTTGAAATCCCTCTTTCCACTGATCTAAAATGAGTTTTAAACCTCGACCCGTACCTGGATTGCAAGATCCGAACAAGGGGTTTCATCCCTTGAAACGTAACCCGGAAATCATAATTCTGGGCCGTTACATAACCTAACTAGCAAGACTACTCTATATAATCAGAATCGAATATCACAGATAACTCGCTTCTCCTCCTTCCTCTTCCACCGTATCCTATCTATTTCTCCCTCTCTGTCAACCATCTATCTTTTATGTTTTATTTTTTGAATACTAATAATGTTTAAACCTTAGACATTGCAGGACTTTGATCATCTATTCTTCTTTCCTGTTTTAAATAGGCAACAATGAAGAATGTCATATACGTCGACGAGCTTAATCCAACAAACATCAAAGGCAATATCCGAGTTCGAGTTGTGTGCATCTTCAACAACATCAATTTTCACAAACGACAAGAGCTGATTTCAAAGGACCTAATCTGTGTCGATCAAAAGGTGTTATTTATCATTCTTCTCTTTATTTATCATTTTTCACCAACAACATCAATTTGCTTTGTTAATTATTTGTTATCTTCCATAAAGTTTCTCCTACCACTCCTCCATGCATGTTAATTGGAAATGTATATCATATAAATGCAGATAATTAAAAAAGAATAATAAAATTCTTTAAAGTATCACTTGCCTGCCCTCCCTGTGTACCCGTCGCAGCATCTCCGCCATATCGTCGAAGTGAAGTTCAATCCGCTCCATGTCCTATCGTCTTTCACGGAATACAAAGCATTCAGACAAGTCTATGAATCTTTGTATAAGTCAATTGTAAAATGAAATTGTAAAGAAATCCATAAATCACCTATTTGCCAATCTTTCCCACTGTACATTTGTTCTTTGTTCTTATTCTTGCTTCTCAGATCGAGGTTTATTCACCAAGGTTTTTAGAGGGAGCAGGTCGCAGGGCGGGATTTCTCGACATGCAGCCTTGGGGGGTGGTGGTTGCGAGTGGTCGGCCCACCGCATCTGTAAGGGATGCGAGTGGTACCGGAATCGATTGGTGGGCGAGTGGATGCAGGGCCGAAATCCTCTACAGGGATGCTTGGGAGGTTGTGGTTTCGAAAACATAGATAAAAGATGGTGATGCAAGCGGGAGGCGCGACACATCTGGAAGGGTTGCATTTGGTGGCCGGATGCGAACGGTACGATGACGCCGGCGACACTGGAGACTAGGGAGCGCAGTGACCGATCGCAATCGAAGAAGATTGAATTTACAGAGATTCTAGGGTTTCAATTTGGGCGTTTAGCTTGGAAGAGGAGGAGGATGGGTTTCAATTTGGGCGTTCCTAAATGTTTTTAATTTTCACAAATCAATTTAGTTAATTTACATATCCCCTACTATTTTTATTTTTTCTTTAACGTTTTTTTCTTGGTGGTTGACCCTTAAAAAAATCGATATTCTAATTAAAATAAACATACAATCTGAAAATAAAAATTGTTTTACCTTTTTTACTCAGATTGATTAACTATCGATCATTATTAATTTATAAAAAAACCAAAAAAATAATAATAAATATAAGAACAATCTAAACGAACCACATACATATCTTTTAATATTTTTTTATTAAGAAAACCACGTATATATCTTTTCAATTGGATTTATCTACACGAATTAGACTAAATTACGTAGCAATTCCAAGTACCCATTGTTTCATATCTCCGGTTACAGGCAAAATCTATTTCTGAATTCAGCTTCAATGAAAGAAAAGCTGAAGAGAAATTCATCGACTAATGCAGGTTGTTATCTTCTAAATTCATGGTGATTGGAATTTGTTCAGCTCATAATCACCTTATTTCTCAAAATTGTCAATAATTACAATTTCTTTTATTTTACATTGTCAACGTGTATTCTTTACTTTTATGTGTATAACTTTTGTTGTGTGTAGGTGAGATAATATTAAAAACTTTAGCCGATGTGATGAAGATGTATGTAAATCTGACTTTTCCCAAAACTAAAGCGTATAGAAGAAGGTCATTCCTTATTCCACTTATTTTTTTTATTATCTATTATTACTTGATATACCTATATTAATATGACCTATTTTTATTTTACAGATTTCTTAGACCCGACGGTACCTCCAACCCCAAAACTGCGCAACAACGCCTTCAATTCTCCGACAATATGGATTAATGAAATTGTTGGGATGTATATAGCACCTTTTAATTATCGATCGAATATGTGAATTGAGTTTGCGGAACCAGTTTATTAGATTTATCATTTGGATGTTTCGATTTGATTTATTATCATAATAGATATTATAATAGATATATATATATATATATATATATATATATATATATATATATATATATATATATATATAAAATTTAGATAAATTGTGATAGTATCTTCTAAAATATATAATATATTTTACAAATCTCGTGCGTCATGCACGGGTACTGCACTAGTCTAATATCTAATATAATACTAAAACAGATGCTAAATGTGCCACTTGGCAATCTCACCTTAAAAATAGATTATTTAACCAACCACAATTTAGTGCTAATTTATTATTTAATTTTAATCTATCTAATTATCTAATTAATTATTCCAACTTAAATTTCTAATTACGCTCATGTATATCCAAATTGTAGTACAAAGCAAACAGATTCAACGTACTGTACAAATAACTTTGACTAATATTTACTGTATAATTTTCTCACTAATCCAAATTAAAAAAAAACATATACGTACAAACTAATGAAGCCCCATCCATCTAAAAATGAATACTACAATACTTTCTTCCATCTAGCATAAACCAATTATCATTAATGATTAATCAATGACATTTAATCAATCATCTATCTATCTATCTATCTAATTTCTAAATCTTTTTACTCCAAACAAACAAAAAATCAAAATTAAATCTTATTAATCAATTAAAAAATTTAAAAAATCAAATGAAACTTTTGTATCAAATCATTCACGTCAAGATAAAATTTGAACGTAAATGACAAGATTAAATTTAAACAAAAGTTTCAATAAGTCTAAATCTTATTATGGTATATATTGGTAGTGGTTCTTTTGTACAAATTATCCATGTAAATAGTCATGTGCTATATCCATACACCAACTATATACTACTATTTCCCTTTTCCTTTTAAGTGAATTTTGGATAAATAAGGTTCTAGTTGTTTAGCGAAATCATTGATTAAAATCTTATTTTAAAAACTGTACCATGAGTTGGTCATATCTACCATAATTTTTTATATAATTTTCAAACCGTCTAGGTTATCATGTTATATCTTTTAGTAGCCTCTACAATTAGAAACCATCATTGGTTGTATTCTTAGCTTTTTTTTTCATTGATATATATATATCTACATTCATTTTTTAATACATATATTCTTAATATTCTTAGCTCTGTTCATTTGATTTTTTTTATTTTCAATAAATGGCAGTTAATTTTTTTTATAAAAATGGTGATTTTGACACGATAATTAAGGTGTACTTTGATGATCATGTCTGTAAATATGAATCAATTTTTACCTTAATAATTGATCAACTCTATAGTGTGTTCTCATCCTGATAGATAAGTCGAACTGATGAGTCCCATAAACGTTTAAAGAACACAAAATTGTGATAGTGAGAAAGAAGGAGGATGACATAGATGATAACTTGAGCAACTATCCCATAATATATAGGTGATTAAGTGTTATTTTTTGGGCATCATTCCTTTATAATTTTGAAATGCTCTATCTATTTCCATTAATATATTTATTTATTTATTCTAATCAACCTTATTTATTAAGAAAAATAATTCAAATACAATAGTATAATAAAATTTGGCTTGCGGATGAGAGTTCTATGTATATTGAACATTAAAAAGGCTTATCTTCTTAATAATTTTAGATAGTTTATTAGGGTTAAATCTTACACAAATCACTTTTACTAATTTTAAATTATTATTTTTTGCCCTTTTAAATTAGTAATCAATCAAATATCAAAATAAGACTAAGGAATAATACAATTATGATACTCAATACCCCACGCCTTAAGTAACAAAGAATTACTAATATATAGAGAGTTAAAATATATGAAGGTTTTGCTTAAACAAAATCAATGACATTTGTATTAGAGGTATTGATAAGAGAGTTTGCGGTAATTCAACCGTTTTTATTTCATATAATTGAATTCAATAAACAAAATTTCTCATTTCAAATAACTACGTACACATTCCTTTTTTGGCTAAGCGTATATAATAACAACTTCTTTGTCAATCTTAAAATTTAATCGATCCCCGAGTTATTACTTTATATTAAGGTATATATGCATGTCTTAAATACATTATATTATTGGAATAATTGTGAAAACTTTACTTGAATAAACTTGGTTTTTTTGCCTCTTTTATTACCCCAAACATGTCGACGTTAATTGATATGAAAAATAATTTAGAAAGCTATATACATATTTTTTATAGCTTAAGGTAAAGTGCTATGGGTAGAGTAATTAAAACACTTATAACCGCTAATAAAATATTGAATGATTTAGATTTTAATAGTCGCTTTATAGTCGGGAGGGTTGACCTATCCGATAGCATCCTATCAGATTTCGTATGTATAGCAATACAAAACATTATTGACGTGAATATATCTGAAATATTAAGCCCGTGCATAAGGCACGGGTACTGTACTAGTACATATACTAAAACCGATACATTGTTGCCTATGTGGCGGTGCGTGAGTGCATCTGCATATGTGACGGCGCGTGAGTGCATCTTACAAAACTTTCTCCCGACAAAAATGAAATCCAATAAAAATAATTAGATAGTTCTAAGGGTAATTTTGACAACTAACACATAATGAAGATCTAATTAGTTAAGTAACACCCAAACAAAATTAATTAAGTAACCTAACATCCTTCTTTAAATTGGCTATTAAGGTCAACGGTCAACATGTTTGACCGTCAATCGGTCAACATTGACCGTTGACCGGTCAACTCTTTTGATTTTTTTTTTTTTAGCGGTGATTTTTTTGTGATGCTATTTTTTGTCGTTTTGATGCCATTTTTCATTACATTTTATTTTCGCTTTGATGCCACTTTTTTAATAAAATGAATTGATGACACTTTTTTAATGCCACTTTTTTCAAATATTGACGACATTTTTTGTTTATTTTGATGCCACATTGACCACTGATGCCATTTTTGTTTTACCGTTGACTGCCGATGACACTTTTTTGATATCAATTTTTTTATAATATTTTTTTACCGTGATGCCATATTTTTTCAAGGTAATGTTTTGATGACATTTTTTTCTTTGATGTGATGCAACTTTTTTGCAAAGCAGTGTTTTGATGCCATTTTTTCTAATGTAATTATTTGATGCCATTTTTTTAATCAAATCGTTTGATGCCATTTTGTTTTTAATTTAATTAATTGTATATCGATATATTTTCATCGATTCTACTTTTATTTGCTGGTGACACATTTGTTATTACACATCATTGATGCAGTCATTTGTGGTGACATGTTTATTCACTGACGACACGTTTGTGATTACACTTCATTGATCCAATCACTTGTAGTGACATGTTTATTACATTTTTATACAATTGAGGACATAGGAACATAAAATGCAATTAAACTTAGAAAATGTGACCACTTGAATAAATACATGCGCATTGCAAAATTAAATACATGCACATTGAAACATGACTTTATTTTTACATACAAATGCATATTTTATCCATTTAAATATATGCATTCCAATGTAAATATATGTACGATAGATAATAAATGGATACACAACTTTTTCAAGAACCATTTTGCCACCAAACCATATAGCTAAAGCATAGCTTCTGAAGATGACAAAGAACAGAGTTCCAACGCTAAGCCCGGAAGCCAATCCTTGATGAACTGTAGAATGATAGACACATACAATAACCCGTTTGTAATCTGTCACATCTTGTTTTTTGTTGGTGAATGAAACAACCTGGATGTTGATTACAAGTACTTGAAATCAGTCAAATAGACACCAAAACATGACATATATCTAAAACCATGGAATTCAAACTCACAGTTCTGATGCCGTCGATTGTTTGCTCTAAAATAATAAATGCATTTGCATACGCGTTTTGGCCACTCGTCGGCGCCACATATCTATTACTGCCCCACTTGATCTATAGATTGATCAAAATACATGTTGAGGCACAATTTTAAGGGGAGCAAATTAATTGAAAAGACATGATACCGACATGTCGCGGGAGAGATCCGCACGACATAACCCACTGAATTGCGTCCTCGGCATCAGCTCCACCTGCTGCTTCTTAATCTGCAGCGAAAATGAAAGAGAAGGAAGGGGTTCTAAACAACATGGGGATCTTTACTCCCAACAAACAGTTGAGTTATATTGTTCCAATAAATCATTGAGATTTGAGTTAAAATAGAAATAGTTACATATAACCTATGAACTAATAAAGAAGAAGAAATCATTTTTGTAAGTGAATCAAAAGTACATAAGAGTTTACTCAATTTCTGTAGCTTCTCCGCTTTTATGACAGTGTCGAGAGGGAGAGGTCAAAACTACGAGATAGACCATAGAAGTGAGGGAACCAATTGCTTTCGTCGACGAGCTCATAGATCAATCCATCTCCCAGCTGAAGACATTCATACCAGAAAAATGACACTTCAGTGGAAGATGTGAAGGGAAACTACAAGATAAACCATAGAAGTGATGCATATGTATTAGTCTCATCTTCCATTAGTTCCATGTATTCCAAATTCAACAAATTACGGACAGTCAAACATTACAGGCACCCGATATTTGGAAGCCCTAATTCTAGTAGTGAATCCATGCTATCGATTATAGGAAGCAATCACGATAAAAAGGAAGGCATAAGTTGTCTAAAACTAAGTATGCATGAGCTCAAATAGAACAGTGCATGCTAACTTATAGTCTAGAAGCAAATTTCTCGCCTTAGTTCTTCTTAATGAGCAGGGAAATCATAAAGTAACAGAAGACCTTCAACAGAACACTAACCAAATGTGAAAGCGCAACAGAAGCAGAAATCATAATTCATAAGGCCTGACCGCAAAAATACTAGATTTCAAACTCATGGGCAACCTACTCCAGAATCTAGCAATGCACTTCCAATTAGACAATTATATTTCCATCCTCCAACAATCTCAGTTGCCAAGAGTTAATGGATGCAGTCATATAGAAAATATAGGTAGCTAAACCTAAACAAACTCACATAAATTAAACCAAAAACAACAAAATTGAAATTCCAACAAGAGTGCAATTCATCAAGCTTACCTATATAAGACAGATCACCTTCTTAGGACTCCTTAGCCTCACTCTCAGCGATAGGAGACTCACTTTGGGTTCTCAGGATCATCCCCAAATCCCTGCAAAAGTGCCATCGGAGACGAAGCAGAGTCAAAGAAGGATTTGGGACAAGTGCAGAGTAAAAAAACCATTGATTCCAGATTATTAAAGAACGAATTAAATAAACTTCAGGCAAAAACCATTGATTCCAGATTCTAAAAGGGCTACATTGTGTTCACATCATACACAAGAACACAAATGTCTGCGCCACGGTAAAAAGCAACACCAAGGCTTTAACTGTTGCATCTTCTCTCTGAGGTATTCTAGCTTGTCATGCAAGCTGTTGGTGTTAGGTGAATAGAAAGGTAGGATAGCCACCTAACGAAAAAAAAGTGTGTTAGATACATATAATAATATATAGAGAGAGTATCCCATATCGCATTTAACAAGTAGATAGATGATATATTAAATACACAACTGATCGAATTCCAAGAAGCAATCAAGTATATATGAAACTCAAATCAGGTAACGGAATTAAGGTTAGTGTTGGGATGCCCGATAGATTTCTAGGAAATTCTCATTAGAATAAGACACTAAGATTATGATGTGAGGAAGCTAATATGCCAACATATCAACAAAGTCTAATGAAATGTTTTCCACTAGAACTTGACAGCTGCAGAATAGCACAACGGAAAGGGAAAAAGTGCACAGAAAAGGTCGAGTAGAAACTATCCGAAGAAAAAATAAAGATGCCATGAAAACTACATAGCAAGCTACAAATTAGGCATTTTAATTTATTGAAATCTAATCCCATAATCCACACTACAAGTAGTAATAGCTGAAATCAAGAACTAGAGTGTGCGAATGGGTATCACAAACCTTTGCTGCAATAGCTGAGCAAGGCTCGCAAGCACTTGCAATTTCTCAATGCGCAGCAGGGGTTGACGCCCAACCAAGCCTGGCTCCAATTCACGACTCTCTGAGCATCAACACAATAGAAATCCACATCCTCGACAGTAGCAACTGGAATATTACCTAACTAAGGAATCAAAGCATGAACACATCAAGTGGGAACAAGATTTCAGGATCCAATCAAACCCTAGAATTTGAAATTGCAATCAAAACCGTACCTGATCGTCGATGTTCCAACTGGAGACGTTCTTCCCTACTTGTTCCACGATTGGAGAACATTTGAGGCCGAGGTAAGGGCTGACAACCTTAATTGGGAGGAGGATAGCCGTCGATGCCATCGTCGAGTACCATCTCGACCTAACCCCGAGCCCTGTGGGCTTGTCGCTGAATCAAGCTCAGGTCCAATTCGACTCCGTGAACTCCCAACCGAGCAAAACCTCTTCGCCAATCATCAAATCCGCCTTTGGGATTCCGGCCTATGGCCTCAATCTGGAAGGAGGCGGCGCCACTGCTACTTGGCTTGGAGAACGAGAGCGAGAGGAGGGTGAACGAGGAGCAGTTATGAAAGAGGAGATATGAATGATGCTAGTTAATTAAAAAAAATTGAATGAGAGCTAGAACGGTCAATAAATAAATTTAAGGTGTTAATAACCTAATTAGATTAGGAAAAGGTGATATTTCACCAAATTTTCTCTAGTTCTAATCTATATAATTAAAAATGATTAAATAATTATTTTATTTTACTATTAACTCATATAATTGGATAGAATCTAAAAGAGTAAATATTATATAAGGAAAAAACTATATCAATATAACACAATCTATCTGTGCATAGATATTTTAGTAAACTAACGTAATAAATATATACTACATACAATATATAATAAAAAAATGAATATTAAAATATTTTTAAAAATCAACTATCTATTTAATTACATGAGATTTAATTAACGATATATTATGGAAAAAACCTTTTACCTTATAATTATAAATATGAAATTTATTTATATTTCGAGAGAATACAAATAAAAGATAATTATATTATAGATCATTTATTGAACTAATTTTATTTATATCTATATTATTTTTGGTGGAAAACATAATTTTTATCTAGATTATTATTTTTATTTATTAGAATTTATCTAGATTATTTGTAATATTGTATTAACGTATTGTTCTTGCACGGGACGAGACCTACACTAGTAACTATAATAAATATTGTAACTAGCTAGAGCTTGTAATTAGATTATTTGGGTCGAGTTCGGATATACCCATTTGAGTTCGATCATATGTCGGGTCGGATCATATGTCAGGTATAGTATATGTTCAGTTGAGTTCATATCAGGTTAGATAAATTTTTAGATTGGGTAAGTTTGAATCAAATAGATTTCAAGTTGAGTTGGGTTCGAGTTAGTTTAAGCAGGGTCAAATTTATTTTTATTATAAAATGATGATTATTTTATTTATTTATCTTAATTATTGACTATTAAACTTCATTTAATTAGTTATATTATCTCTTATTATATGTAATTCACGTTATTTGAGTATTCAAAAATAAGAAAATTAAAGTAATTATAAGGATGAGTCAGGTTTTGTTCGGTCGAGTTTGTCTATGTTCGTGTCTACTCAGGTATCGAGTCACGGGCCAGGCTAGATTTACTTCTCCTACAAATAAGTCATTTCTTGCATCAATTGTGACTTGATGCTTGATATTTCTTCCCTCACTTCCATTCTCAAATAGCATGCTCATATAGTTCACTTAGCAGCATGGGGTGTGACCAACATTGTGCAAATACTGAGGCGCTTACAACATGTTGTCTGATTCAGAACCGATGCTTACAACTCTTCCTTTATGTACACCAGTAGCCTTGATCCACAACTCGTTTTCATCAACTAAACATGACTCTTTGCTTTCATGAGCCTCTTGGGTCACTTGTTCAACCAATGTATCAAACTTTTCCTACAAATAAATAAATTATATACAAAAAGATAAAACACAAATAAAGTGTCTATAACTTTTGAGTTGACCTCAATGAAATACAAACAGATTCAATAACTAACTTGAGCAGAATTTTGTAAATGAAAAGATAAAAACTAACATGAGTAGATTTGAAATAGATTTTGATTCTTGAAAATTTTAACACAGCCCTGTGTTTCATTTCTCCTCTTTACTATACATTGCCTTTATAATACATGGTTATTAACTACCCAATTGAAAATTGACATTGACATAGAAGTAGCATGATTTCTATTTATAATCTCACATGTTGTACTTACTTGCCGCTGCTAACATCCATACTTGGCTTTAACTATAATATGTATGCACTCTATCCTTTTGGTAGATTGTAATTTAAGCTTTAGCTTGATAAATGGAGGATGATCGCAATTCATAGGATTTGTGGTTCAATGCTAAATTTTGATAGTAAATAGATCAAATAACTTGCTGAATTTTGTAATGGTCCGGGATTAGAAACCCCGAGACGTTTCGAAGGACAGAATTCTCCGTTCGAATTTTGCGCACCGAGTACAGGTTAAAGTTTTAAAACCAAATATTAGTAGCGGAAAGTGGGATTTCGAACCCAAATTATCGTGAGGTCCGTTGGAGACCGAGGTTAACACCCCTATACCTGTCCTAGGGAGTAAGTCGTGGAAATCATTTTAGCATACAAACCAAAAGCATCATAGTCGAAAACCAAATACATCAATTGTGCCATGACAAAGTTGGGTCAAAACATAATTCTAAATACCAAAATCCTAAAAATAATCATAGTTGATGCGGTGAAGTCCGAGTCTCAGAGCGCTCTCTCACACGCCATGCAAAAAGTTCCGTGCCAATCATAAAGCATATCAGCATCATAATGCCTTTCTCTCTAAAAAACACTACAGTATTAACCTAATGCCTTTCTCTCTCCCCCCATTCCTCCACACTTCCGTCTCCCAAAGAACGCAGATCTCCCTCTCTCTCGCAGATCTCGTTCTCCCTTCCTTTGCTCTGTCAAAGGCTCAATCTCCCTCTGCCATATCTTGTTATCCCTAGTTTATCCTCATGTCTTTCTTCTTCATCTCCAGATCTCTCTAATCTCCTCTTCATCTCGGAATTAGGGTTTTACTGCTTCTTCAATCGAATCGGAGAAGACGATGTCGAAGACCACCGCCGCCGTCCCCCGTTGCTTGACCCAGCCAGATGCCAAGCCCGCCTTGAGAAATCCTGTTTTCATCACCGTCGACGAGATCAAGCCTGGCTCCTGCGCTCATTCCACTCTCTCTTTCTCAGGCGATTTCGAGCCTCATCGAGGGAATCTCCCCAATCTGGCTTCGATTAAGCTATCCCAGGTACAATCCTTCACTCTTCTTCTTCTTCTCCACTCTATCTTCCAACCCTGTATTCAACTTGTTGATTCCAATGGCTCTTAGAGGCGATATTTTGGACTTTTTCAAAATCTAAGGTTAGGGTTTTAGGTTGGGGCCTGAATTTTGATTGAGTTTGCTTACTATGCTTGTTGATATGTAGTGGCTTAAGAATAACAGGTTTACTTGATTTATTCAAGGATTGGTAGGGCTATGAAACTGTGCTGATTTATTCAAGGCGCTGAAACTGTGACAAGCATAGTTGTTTGACTGGATAGTTTTAGGGCTATGAAAAATCACTTTGCTTCTTCACTGAATGTATATCACATATTCAGTTGAACAGGTTTACTTGATTGATTGAAATAAGAGTCTTGCTATGTAAGGGATATGTAGAAACAAATTCTTATTTCCAGAAGAGACAAGGATAAAGCGCATTTGTTTCTGTTAGGGTTGAAGTTCTATTCAATTCAATGAGAAAATTCTATTTCTTCTACGAAAAGAAACCAATAGCGGAGAATCTGAGCCTAAGAAAAGCAAAACCACTGGGTTAAGATCCCATTTTACTAATATAGTCCACAAAAGAAAGAAAAAGCTCGGTGCTGATTTTGGTTTGACCTGTTTTAACTACTTGTCTTATGCTTTATGTGGTTTAGTTGTCTGTTGAAACTTCAAATTCATGTAGACTAGAGCTCTGTTTATCTTATGCTCTATGTGGTTCAGTTTCTGTGGCTAAGATTTACTCCAGGTAGTTCATTGATGTATTTGTGGTAAAACTTGATATATGAGAATATATAACATTTTTTCGAGTGAAAAGAGAAGGATTACAACATACCACATTAAGTTCAGTTGATTGAAATCCTTGAATCATTGCCAGATCTTTGTGATTTTCTGGCACATTACTTTCTATATAGTTATTGCTACTTGTAGACATGATCATTGTGTCTTTTTCTTCTTCTGTTTGGATTCTTGTTCATGCAACCTTGTGTAAATGGAAATTTCAAGCCATACCTATATCTGCATCCCGACAAGGAGCTTCAAGACTATTCTATACAAGTGATGGACATGCTTCAACTTGACACTTCCGTCAATGCACAAGCACTGGTAATTCCTACTCCTATCTTATATGACTTTTCTCTTTATCTGATTGACTAAGTGGCCATAATAGATACGGAATTGCCTTCCCCTCCCCCAACCCTACCCCACAAAAAAAAGGGAAAAAATGGTTTGAATGGAAGTTGGTTGTTATTAGTTTTAGTTGGATATGATTCACTCCTAATCAATGGATTAAACCAGTTCTTCCGAGTGTTTATAATACATTACTTAATGTTTTAGGCCTTAAGTTATATTCATGTTAGCTGCTGGGATTCTTATTTTATTTTCATAGTATTTATAGGTGTGTTTAGTTTTTAGTGACCGGGGAGACCATTTCAGCATGTTGCTACTAGTCATGGGTCATAAGAACAAGATTCACTCTTTTTTTTTGCTCATTTTAAAAAAAAACTGAACTTCATTAATCATTGCAATACCATTACAGTGTAACTAATGCATCATTTGTATAGCAAATGCTTGCTGACAAGATGCTGTTTGGGTACTCTATTAAGTGTTTCTGCCCTTTTTTTTAATAGGATTAGTTGCTATTTTGTGAATAATCAACATATATGATATTGCATATGACATGTGCAGATAAGGCAAAATGACCATTTAGCAATCAACAAACTTGTTACAAGCTTGACTAGAGGAACATTACGCTTACCTTTGGTTCAGTTTCTATACAAGTCAGGTAAACATTTTGTCGATAGTTTCCTATAGAAGTTAGTGATAAGGTTTTTAAAAATGTATTTCAAGTGATCATTGCAAAAAATGTTCTTACATGTTATTAGAGAGTCGGCAAATAATTCCCAAACTGTTGACTGCCCGTTTTACGACTATCTAGAAGGTTGCTTGCGCCATAAGACAAAAATGGTCATTTTTGAAGCTACAAGAACAATAACATAACTAAATGGTATCACAAGTCGAGAATGGACTCCCGCTATCACTGTATTGCAGCTCTTATTGAGCTCTTCCAAGCTTGTGCTTCGTTTTGCTGCAGTTCGCACATTGAATAAGGTTAGTTGTGCTTTTTAGAAACTAGACTTGTTTTCACTATGTTTACATAATCACTTCTATAGTCAACTGTCACTTGCTATTTGAAATCTGTTTTTGAATCAAAATATTGATGCTGCTTCTTTTTTTAAGGGTATTCTAAGCCAGGCTCTGAAAATATTTCTATTCAATATGGAAAATCTTGTAGTTTAAGCTTGAACAATGTTAATATCTGGAGGTTTAAGTGTTAAGTGAATGTGGATTCTTAACCATAGTATGATAGAGTTTGAAAGCAATGGATGAATTGATGATTTTTGCCTGTAATAGTTTGTGGTTGCTTGCTAAAACATTTGTGTTCATTTTGTTTCTGTCATACTTTCAACTATTTCGGCATATTGGTTTTTTTAATGCTGACCATAGTAGCAAACACCCACAACATTTTAGAAGAACTTGATGTTCAACCTCTTATAACAACAGATTAGTTCAGGTTGCTGTTTAAGTCCAACATTGTCCATCTGCATGCATTTTTCAGTAATTTTTACCTTTTGCTTCTTCGTTTGAATATATATGCTTGCATTATTTTCAGGTTGTTGTTTATCCATATGCATGCATTTTTCTGTAATTCTTTACCTTTTGCTTGCATTATTTTAAGTCCAACAACGATTCTATGATCCGGTGCTTATTTTGCTCACTTCTTTATATTGAGTTTGAAATGAACATGTGTTGCATGTAGAATCAATATATGTTAATCACATTCTATACTGATTAACTCCCCTCCCACCCCCCTTTTTTTTCTTCTTTACAAATATTGGATATTGAGAGTTTGGCAATGTCCCTTACACCAAAGAGATCTGCAAGATAGCGAGCTGGTTGTCGAGTTCGACCCGGGAAGTGTTACAAGTGATACTTGCAAAATGGTAAATGGATTATGGATGTTTCTTAATAGAAACGTATGAAGACAACATTGTTGACTTAGCTATAGCAATTGATGCTATTGGTGAATTAGAACCATTTTCAGTATAGACGTTAGACTTCTTTGGGGTTATGTTGTTGTATGTTGAGGCCATGCATTCTGTAATTAAAATTGTATATTTGTTTGAGAAAGAATCAAATTGGAGATTTTATAGCTCGGTTCTGAAGAATATAGTGCATAAATTGTGTATTATATATTTTTTTAAAATATATGGGACTTTTTAGTCCGGGTCTGAAAAATCCGGGCTAAAAGGCAGTTTTTTTTTTAATTTTTCAGAAACAATTTAGCAACGGCACCTTACCGTCGCAAACGTATTGTCTTTTACAGGGGTAGCTTTGTCATCGCTTAGCCACGACTCTTTGCCGAAGCTACCAAAATTTGCCACCCCCTGACTCGCCACGCCCCCATTTACCGTGGCATGGCCGAAGCTAGCATGCTTTTGCCACCCTAAATTGGCCTTTTGCCACGGCAAATTGCCGAAGCTAATTTAATTTTTTTTTGTAGTGCCATCAAGTCTTGTCCTGAGTCAACTCGTAAGCATGCTCATAATAATCATCATGCTCATATAACTATATAAGTGTTATTCATAAAGATGTTACTCATCACTCTAATGACTCAGGACAAGACCTAATGAGGCTGGGTTGTCCTGTGACCATAGCAAAACCTCTAGTGACCTCACAGATAACAATCATTCTATTTACAAACGCACATAGAATAAGGATTCTCATTCATGAGTGCAAGCCCTAAGCATGGTACTACATGAATATGACATGCTATTATGATTATGCAACACCAAGTATATCATGCACATATAAGCAAGGAAGTGGTTCTGTTCAATCTGAGTAAGCTCTGAAGAAACGTACTTGGCTAAGCAAATAAGCAAAATAGTAGACCCGACATACAACAAGTCACAATCACATAGTATTACCTAGATACATAACGAGAATATAATGATTGTACTTCTATATCTACTCTAACATGTTATGAGGGATTTCGAGTTATGAAATAAATATGAAATATAAAGATCAAACCGAATTCAAGCCCACGCAAATAAAATACAAGAAACCCTCACGTTGTAGTGGTAGGGAATCATGATCAAATCCATGAGGAAGTGTGTCAACGCTCACCTTCCAAAATAACCCCTGATTTCGACTCAACAGACCACTCGATTACGACGGGTATGGGTCGATATCGACTGAGTTAGTCGATTACTACTGAGTAATGTGCACTCACTCAATATCGACCAAAATGGGTCGATATCGACTCATGTGTTCGCCTCAACTTGATATTTACTCGATGTCGGCTCTTGAGGTGAATTTTGAGTTGGTGTTCACTCGATATCGAGTAGTGGCACTCGATATCAACTCCCTCCTTGTCTCGATGTGTGCTTCACTTCGACTTCGACTCTTCATCTCCATTACGAGTGTACGTCCACTCGATATCGAGTGGTGGACGCGATGTGTAGCATGCCTACACTCGACATCGAGTTAGCCAGTAGACGTCGAGTGGCTTGAGAGCTTCGTTTCCTTTTCTTCGAATTACTCCGAAAATGTTTCGATTTCTGCGAAATTAAATAGAAACTTGTGTAGATCTCTATATGTGATAAATAAACATAAACTACACAAATCTGTACTATTGTAACCCATAAATATAAAATGTGGACATAAATCGGAATAGATTTAAGCGGAAAATATGGTAAATCGAGCACACATCAACACCTCATACTTAAGCTTGATTGTCCTCAAGCAATACTTTTAATGGTCATACAAGGGAAGAAACAAAACTCTCAATATATATATTCATTCTCATATAACCCTGCAATCAATTACCATCGTCGCAAAGGTACTAATCTCACTAATTCCATGTCAGTGAATAAAAGCAACATCGCACACAAAAGGAGGGTTATGCATACACAATTTTTCATGTGACAAAGAAACAATAATCAAGAGGACTTTATTTAAGCTCAAACAGAAGTAGATTGGTAAAAGGCTAAAGGTGGGATATAGTTGGCCATGTGGTGCTAATGATCCGGGGAAATGGAGCAATTTCCAAACTTTTCATACAACATTCCTTCTTCATTCGATTTCTCACATTTCTCTCATCGCTCAATGCTTTTTTCACTATAATGCTTTTACCTCTCTAACCTTGACATCGCCTTCTTGCGAATCACAAACATGGGTGTCATGAATGGCCCCGGATACTTAATGATTCGGACTCCTTACCCGTGTCCCATCCTGCAGAATTAACATCTCAACGCAGGCAGGGTCGATATACCTTTATTTCCTAAGGTGACCGGATTTTCTTTCACTCATTAAATTTTCCAAAATATATCATTCTCCTGCCCACCTCCAAATAATGATAATAACAACACAATTCACCATATAATATCTCCAAAAGTAACTTCCATTCTCAATATAATCCCCGGAGAAGAAATAAGGTAGAAAATAGGCAATATGTATATATAGCATGTGGAGCAATAATAATGTAACTATATGTAAGGCTCATATATGCCTTTTGTGATGCAAATGAGCATATGTATGACCAGGAATATAAAAATGAGCATTATATGGAAAATATAAAGTCATCCATCCTCTTATTGTGCAACATGTCAAAAGCAATGTCAAATTTATCTCTTTTCATGGTTTTCAAGAAAATAATGCATTTCATCATGACTTCTTTTTCCTAGGCAATTTCATGTCATAACTCTAATGAATCCAATTTTGCATCGTCGAGTTCAATTAAGGCTTCCATGACACTAATAATTTTTTTTTAATGGGGGTGATAAAAATAAACTTTGGAATAAAACATGTAACATATAGATGAATGATAAATCCAAAGTAACCATGTATGAGCAATTCGAGAACTATGCATAAATAAATCATAAATTAAGCCTTTCCCCCACCCTATACTTAAAGATTACAGTGTCCTCACTGTATAAAAACAAGGGTAAGGAAAGAACTTTCTAGACAGTAACGTGAAACTGAAAACAGGTGCTCTGCAAGGTGAGTCGATATCGAGTGGGTCAGTCAATATCGACTGGACTCACTCGACATCGGGTGTGTTCAAGCTTCGGGTCGGGGTGGTCAAGCATAGACCACAAGCTCTCTACTACTCGACATGTGCAGTCGACGTTGAGTCACTGACTCGACATCGAGTCCTCTTACAACTTTCTTTGCACCTGTAGTTTCGTTAGAAAAAAAGAAGAAAGAAAAACAAATAAAACCAAAACAAGTTCGAAACCAAAATATTCAAAACCCTAAAGAACTAATCGTCTTGTTATAAGCTCTAGATTTTATAGTCGCTAGGCCGACTTCTTCGTTTAGATCATGGTGGCATCTGCAGGGCCCACGTGGCATGGGCCTCGAATAAGACTCCATTCTCGTCTATCAGCTGCATCCCGTTCGAGTGGATCTTGTGTACCTCGAACGGACCCATATTTTTTTCTTTGAATTTGTTCGGAAACCAACGATTCTTTGATTTGGAGACATACACCTTATCTCCTACTTCGTAGTTCTTCATATCGTCATTGGCTATCCTCCATAATCTCACATACCAAGACAAACCTCTTCCATGTATAGATAAATTATGAATAGAGATTTGGGAAGAGAGATTCATACCTCGACTTACCTTCGCGTCTTCTTCATTCGGCTTCTGAGATGGCACTCGACATCGAGTGAGTTCACTTGACATCGAGTCAGGATGTGATTATGTGAGTTCATTCGATGTAGAAGAAGACAATGACTCGATTGTAAGGACTCGATGTTGAGTCTAACTTGACGTTGAGTTGTCTCTGTGATGCAGTGCAAATGTCGATGACTCTTAGTGACATTGAGGACAACATGAAGGTACCCTTCGATGGTCCTATCACTCATGCAAGGGCTAAGAAGATTCAAGATTCGACTAAAGCACTTCTTGTCCGTTACCAAGGAACTATGGAGCAAGGGTTCAGGCCACCCCGGATCACTTTGCTCAAGACTACACCACCAGCACATTAGGTGAGCTTGCGTCCACAAACGGAGCTCATGAAGACTCGTCAACACCCACCTTGACAAGGTCACTCGATACACACAAGGGACACTCGACATAAGCACATATCGAGTTCATGAGATACACATGCCGAGTGGGCCTTGTCCATGCCGAGTCCTCTCTCCTGTGGGCCGGTTCAACACTTTATTAATGTTATATTTTATGCAATTTAGGAAAATAAAATGTTGAAGAAGTATATCTCCTCTAGATAGATTCTTGTCCACTAAGTTATTAAACTTCTATCTTATTAGGTTTTTACTTATCTTTAGATGTTTTAACCTATCCAAAACTCTTTCGTTTGCAAGGAAGAATTGGTTAAGGTTTCCATAGTTTTTCTATTTAAACATACTCTTGTACTTTGATTTAGGCAGATTGAATATAGAATTGAGGAACCCCTTTTAGGATTAAAAGGGTTCTTGATCGAATATCAATCCCAAAGGCTTCAAATGCTCTTGTGATTTAGTTACCTTCGGCACCCACACGACCAACACCATCGTCACCATAAACCGTCACCACCGAACCCTAAACCAAACACAACCCAGAATTGTCGCAAGAAGGCAAAGACAGGCCCTGGGCGCCGCTCGCAACCCGCATCGCTAGCAGTGAGCGCGACTTCCCCGGCTTCGCGCACGCAAGCGCTCGCGTGCTCCCTAGCGTTGGCGTCTCTGCGTCCGCTTCCTCACCTTCGGTCTCGCACCTCGGCTTTGCTCGCGCACTCCTGGCTATCGACGTCGCTCCCATCGAGCGCTGTCGCGGACGCACACACGCTTCCTTCCTCGCTCTCGCTGACTCGCTTCTCTCTTCCTTTTCGTTGCTACTTTGTTTTAAACTCTGGAATTTTATTCTAAGTTTAAAACTGTCGCTATAGTTAAGAATATTAATTACTTGATTAATTGTTCCAATCAAGAGATATCGAAGAACATTGCAAGATCGGCCAAATATACGGCGTGATTCTTGATCTTGAGCCAACAGGCGAAGGATCGGGGATTCCAAACGTATCAAGTGGTATCAGATTCTCAGGTTTATGCAAGTTGTTTACTCTCTTGATTCTTTATTTGAGTGATTTCATTCGTGCCATGTTTTTCACCATTCCCACTGCATAAATTTTAAATTTTTATTTTTCACTCTTCAAATTTGGCACTTTATTTAGGTTTATTTTCTTGTTTGGATCTATAATTTGGAAGATATTGAGTTTTTGGTTGCAAGTTTTGATTGTTATTCCTTTTTGCTACATATCATGCCTATGAATGTGATTCTTGGATTAAAGTTTGTTATGAACTTGCACCACTAAAGAACCCTAATTTTCCAGCTTTCAAGCCTATTTCCCTTATTTTCTTTATTTTTGCTTACTTTGAGATCATCGTAGCTTAGTTTATTTTTTTTATTTTTTTATTTTTTCTATTATGTCGCCATTTACAGTAGCCTTACAACGACGTCCTTAGACAAAAAAAAAACCGAGAGCAAATTCAAAAAAAAAGTGAATAGCATACCTTCTTTGTTTGAGTTAGTAACTCTTGCATATTGTTATTTCTTTCGCTACTTGTTAGATTATCGATTTGGTTTCAAGCATTACAAAGAACCCTACTTGTTTGATTTTGTACTGTGCCGACATAGGAGCCTTGGTCACACCCCTCTTTTTCTGAACCGTGTTTCAACCGTCAGATAATAGTTGACGGAGTGTGTGCACTTTATTACCCTTGTGATTGCATTGATTATACTATCATATTGCTGAATTTTTATTGCATCACATTGTATTCTTTTCCTTACATATTAGCCGCTTGTTCATACTTGCTATCCTTTGATATCCGAGTTGTGGCTGATTTATTTCTCAATTTGATCTTAACTTGCTATCTTCAATATTGCATAATTCTGTGTCCAGGGAAGATTGCTTGATTATCGCGCCTTGTTTTCTCGCCTAATTGATTTCCAAAACTTAATCACTCTTAGGATAAAAAAGACTTGCATTACTTGGTTTCTGCTTTTTGCTCCGTTTACTTGTTACTCTTCTGATATTGTAGGAACATGACTAACGACAATGACCCCAACTCATCCCCTACCTCTCCTACCTGATGTGATCATAGTCGCCCATGAGTTTGACTTATTTTTCCTACAAAGGTTTGTCTTTGGAGCAGAACATCAACTTTCATTTGTGAAGACTGTTTGGCGACACCTCAGTATTTTGGCTCGTTCTGGCGGTATAAAATTCAGATTGAAGTCGATGATCACTTGTTGGAAAGATATTTTAAGTGGCTACAACTTTATTGAAGGATGCAATTGTCAATTCAGCTTGGAAAATGGCCGAAATATGGGATCTTTGGATCAGTCCAAAAATCAGGCAGCTTGTCGGAAATGCAATAAATGAAGACGGAATGCATTCAGTAAAGTCGGATTAAATGACGGGGCTTTAGATATTTCCGAGTTTCCATCTCTTTGATGGAAACCAAGACCATTCGGTTCCCCCCGTTATGGTTGCCCATCTCTCCGTCATAAATCTCGGAAAACCCTTTCGTATTAGCCGTCATTAGTTTATCGATTCATTTTAATTTCTTTTATTTTTCATAGCATCCATATTTTCCTATATAAAGGGATGTAAGAACTTCTTTTAGAGGAAAAAAGTTGAATTTGAGAAAAATCTGAGCTTTGTGCTTCCTTCGTTTCGGGTTAAGAAACAAATCTATCTTGGTGAGATGCCGGATAAAACCTCTTGCCCTCTTGGTGAGATGCTAAGAGCGATTCCCTAGTGAGAGACGATGGAATCAAAAGGTCGGAAACATTCGGAGTGTGAGGCCGAGAGTGCGGAAGATCGAGTGTTGGAGAGAGCTCGGAGTGTGAGGCCGAGAGCTATCTTGCATCACATATCCCTCAACCCCCATCCCCTTCTTTACCACCATTCTAAGGCCTTCCACAGCCCCATCATCACCCTCCATTCACCCCCAAAACGTCACCCCAAAGAAGCCATTCAATCCCTCTCAAACAAGCCCCGTTTGGACTCGCCTCTACACAAGCGACGTCTCGGTAAAACGCGATTTCCCACTTCTTCTGACCTCCGATTGACGAGATCTGCCCCAATCCGCGACCGGGACTTCAAGATCTACAAAAGTGGTACTTGTAAGGGCCAAGAAGCCGAGCCAATCGATGGGAAATCAGAAATCTTTGAAGCCTAATCTGTTGCCTCAGAAGCTATCTACAATTTCCCGACTTCTCGGAACTCTCGTCGCTGGTCCTTTTGCTCGAGCCCGGGTCCGAGCATGTCAAGTGGTATCAGAGCAACGACAAGGGTTTCTCAAACTTTCGGGTCAAAATGTTGAAGAAAACAAGTTCCAAGCCTTTGTCCGAAAAGTATATCCGTTGGGCTATTCGAGCCTACGATGATGGGTATCTTCGTTGGAGTGTCATGGATGGGGATGGGGCTACATATGATGTAGTTGATCAAGAGCTCCGTAGACGATATAGAAGGAGAAGAGCTCGAGAGGATGAGGCTCGGCATAAGAAGAAGTTTGAACCACCTTGGGAAGAGATCCGCAAGCTCGCGAAAGATTCAATGAAACAAGTAAAGGAAATTCGAAATCTTGTCACCTCATTGGGTTCAACGCAATCGAAGTCCACAACAGCCCCACCTCCCTCTTCAAAGATGAAATCCTCTACGGCCATGGGCGAGACACTTGAGATTAAAGAAGACAAGTCCAAGGATGTTTTAATTGAGACTGCAGAGGTCATCCCTGAGCTTCAAAAAGATGAGGAAATCATCCAAGTTCCCAAGGTTGCGCTTTCCATGAAGGAGAAACGAATGCCAACCGACATGCCTAGCTTTCTGAATTCCATGTCAAGTAAGTGGTTGGATGTGACCTCTTTCATTCCATCTTACTTGCCTTTCATGATTCAAGAAGAAGAGAAGATTCAACATCCTTTCAAAGACGATGTCACATGTCCAAAGAAGTTGCTCATTTCCATCACGGATTCGCGGAAGAATCCTTTTCAAGGGGAGGAGGATGATGTGATCATAGTCGCCCATGAGTTTGACTTATTTTTCCTACAAAGGTTTGTCTTCGGAGCAGAACATCAACTTTCATTTGTGAAGACTGTTTGGCGACACCTCAGTATTTTGGCTCGTTCTGGCGGTATAAAATTCAGATTGAAGTCGATGATCACTTGTTGGAAAGATATTTTAAGTGGCTACAACTTTATTGAAGGTTGCAATCGTCAATTCAGGTTGAAAAATGGCCGAAATCTGGGATCTTTGGATCAGTCCGAAAATCAGGCAACTTGTCGGAAATGCAATAAATGAAGACGACATGCATTCAGTAAAGTCGGATTAAATGACGGGGCTTTAGAGATTTCTGAGCTTCCATCTCTTTGATGGCAACCAAGACCATTCGGTTCCCTCCATTATGGTTGCCCATCTCTCTGTCATAAATCTCGGAAAACCCTTTCGTATTATCCGTCATTAGTTTACCGATTCATTTTAATTTCTTTTATTTTTCATAGCATCCATATTTTCCTATATAAAGGGATGTAAGAACTTCTTTTAGAGGAAAAAAGTTGAATTTGAGAAAAATCTGAGCTTTGTACTTCCTTCATTCCGGGTTAAGAAACAAATCTATCTTGGTGAGATGTCGGATAAAACCTCTTGGTGAGATGCTAAGAGCAATTCCCTAGTGAGAGACGACGGAATCAAAAGGTCAGAAACACTCGGAGTGCGAGGCCGAGAGTGCGGAAGATCGAGTGTTGGAGAGAGCTCCGAGTACGAGGCCGAGAGCTATCTTGCATCACATATCCCTCAACCCCCATCCCTTTCTTTACCACCATTCTAAGGCCTTCCACAGCCCCATCATCACCCTCCATTCACCCCCAAAACGTCACCCCAAAGCAGCCCTTCAATCCCTCTCAAACAAGCCCCGTTTGGACTCGCCTCTACACAAGCGACGTCTCGGTAAAACGCGATTTCCCACTTCGTCTGACCTCCGATTGACGAGATCTGCCCCAATCCGCGACCGGGACTTCAAGATCTACAAAACCCCAGAGATCGAGCCAATCGGCGGGAAATCAGAAATCTTTGAAGACTGATCTGTTGCCTCAGAAGCTGTCCACAATTCCCGACTTCTCGGAACTCTCGTCGCCGGTCCTTTTGCTCGAGCCCGGGTCCGATCACGTCACTAACCCCCTTACTGCATCCGATGTGCAATCCATCATTGCGGCTGCAATGTCACAAATGGAGGTTGCCAATAAAGCCCGCGATAGTCACAAATGGAGTTGCCAATACAACTCTCTCAGGTAATACACCCCCTTTAGGTAACCCACCCCCTTCTGATCAATTGCATTTTAAACAAAGATCTTCTACTCCTAATCCTTTTAATGTTGAGAATGACAACGATGATGTACTATCATCCTTCAACGACAATCATCACCACAAAGGGAAAAAGAATCGACAACAACACCAGAACTTCGGGAACCCACACTTTCCCAAAGGTAATTGGGAGGATAGTCGTGACAATGTTGATCTGAACGACATGCCACATTTTGAGGACGCGTACCAAGAGGTAGACCCTAGTCTTGATGATATTCCTAACCCTCATTTTGGTCGTCCTAGACTTGATAATGCACATGCTATCCAACGGCGAGATGTTAAGATTAAATTAGAAACTTTTGATCGTGTTAATGATCCTGATGCTTAAATTATGTGGGAGGATCATATTAATTATGTGCTTGACTATCTTAGATGTGATGAAACAGATAGGTTGGAGGTTGTTACATTGTATTTGACAGGTATGGCTCACTCTTGGTGGTTTCGCATTCGTGAAATTCGACGTCGTCAAGGTAAGCAACCTGTTGAAACTTAATTGGCCTCAACTACGCTATCTCTTGAAGAAGAGACACATTCCAGAGGAGTATACAAAGACTATGAGGATGCGTTTGGCTTCATGCAGAAAAGGATTTCGTTCCCCTATGGAGTACAGAGATGAGCTCGAACGCCTCGCTCATATGGCTAATATTTATCTTAATGAACGTGGTTTATGTACTCAGTTTCTTGCTGGTCTTAATATTTCTATTAAAATCCTTTAGCTATTCATTCAATTAGAGATATTAACACCTTGACTCATAAAGCTCAGCTTCTGTATGACCAGCAGCGATGAGAATGACAACGATGATGTACTATCATCCTTCAATGACAATCATCACCACAAAGGGCAGAAGAATCGACAACAGCACCAGAACTTTGGGAACCCACACTTTCCCAAAGGTAATTGGGACGATAGTTGTGACAATGCTGATCTAAACGACATGACACATTTTGAGGATGCGTACCAAGAGGTAGACCCTAATCTTGATGATATTCCTAACCCTCATTTTGGTTGTCCTAGACTTGATAATGCACATGCTATCCAACAACGAGATGTTAAGATTAAATTAGAAACTTTTGATGGTGTTAATAATTCTGATGCTTATATTATGTGGGAGGATCATACTAATTATGTGATTGACTATCTTAGATATGATGAAACAGATAGGTTGGAGGTTGTTACATTGCATTTGACAGGTATGGCTCACTCGTGGTTGTTTCGCACTCGTGAAATTCGACGTCGTCAAGGTAAGCAACCTGTTGAAACTTGGCCTCAACTACGCTATCTCCTGAAGAAGAGACACGTTCAAGAGGAGTATACAAAGACTATGAGGATTCGTTTGGCTTCATGCAGAAAAGGATCTCGTTCCCCTATGGAGTACAGAGATGAGCTCGAACGCCTCGCTCATATGGCTAATATTTATCTCACTGAACATGGTTTATGTACTCAGTTTCTTGCTGGTCTTAATATTTCTATTAAAATCCTTTATCTATTCATTCAATTATATATATTAACACCTTGACTCATAAAGCTCGACTTCTATATGATCAGTAGCAACATCAAAGGACCAGAACAGACCAATCCTCACAAAGTCGCAGGTTTGTTCCCTTTAATTCTTCTCGTCAATCCAGATCTACTCCTAACCCTTCTATGCAGCAAAAAGGAGTTCCCAATAAACAGGGTTATCAGGTTGAAACTAGGAGGGTTGCTGCACCATTTAAGGAACGCACTAAGGATATCCGCTGCTTCACTTGTGGTGGTTCTGGACATGTCTCTCGCGAATGTCGTCAGAAAAGGAAGGTCCTTCTGAATGATTTGGGAGACCATTACTATGAGGAGGAGACTGTCGAGGACCATCTAATTTCGAGTGAAGTGGAGGAGGACCAGACGTTTGAGCCCGAAGACGAGATTGACCCCAGCAGCTTTCAGGATACTCTTTGTCTTGTCAATCGTCAGGTCCTACACATTCAAGAAGCTCCCATGGCTGATCAAAAGGAGAACATCTTCCACACCAAGTGTGTGGTTCGCGAGGCTACCTTGAGCGTCATCGTCGATGGTGGGAGTTGCTGCAACCTCATCAATAAAAAAGGTAGTGGATTTCTTGCATTTGACTACTACTCCTAGAGCTACTCACTATGGTCTGAATGGTATTATTGATGATGGATATGATATTACGGTTACTAAAAAATGCTTTGTTTCTATTTCTACAGAGTCATATCATGATAACATATTATGTGATGTTGCTAGAATGGATTGTAGTCATATTTTGCTTGGTCGTCCTTGGCTATATGATCTTTCTGTTATACATGATGGTCGTGCAAATACATATTCCTTCACTTTTGATGGGAGGAGAGTTACTCTCCTACCCTTGTCACCTTAAGCTGTTTTGAAGGAACAGGTTCGCAAGCGCCAACAACAGGACGCTCAATAGGAGGCCCAAAGGATGGTGAAGGGACGTGAGGGCTCAGCCGGGGATACCGCGCCCGCGGCGAAGGCATCCGCGCCCGCGACCTCACTACAAAAAAGAATTGCTTTTGCTACACAAGTTAGCAACGTCAAGGATCTGCCGTAGCGAATGGTAGGTATTTGGTATGGCATTTGCCCCGTTGCAAATGTTTGCAACCACAATGCAATGATGTTTCAACATTAGCGACCCCAATTAGCCACGGCGTGATTTTCCGTTTCTATTGGTCCGTTTTTCCGTTTCTATTTTGACGGGAATGACAAGCCGTCTCAAATCAGTTCTCTTTAATTGCTCAGGTATAAAAGGAGACAAACCCTAACTCCATTTTCTTATTTGCAACTCTAAATCCAATCTGCCCCGATTCAACCCCCTTTCTCCCCAATCACTTAGATCTGAAGCTAAACGCTTTCTCATCCTCCCATTGAGAGATCGATCCCGCCACTTAATCCTATCCACTACCACCACCGCAACTGACACCTTCCTCGCATCCGGCGAACCCTAATCTAAATCCTAACCCTAATTTCGGTCCTAGTAGAATTAGCCCAAGTAAGACTGAAGTTGAAGCTTATCTCCATTGTGAGGGCACAAGACTAATTCTCCATTGCGTTTCCTAGGAGAGGATTGAAGCCGGGAAGGAGAGTATACGAGCAAAGCGGAGGTCGAACAACTCGCTAGGGTTTTGGAAATTGCTGGTGTTTTCAAGGTTTAGAGGAAGGGCGCTGGGAGTTGTTAAGTTCGGCCTCCTCTGAACCATGTTGACAATATCAAGGCTAAACTGCAGGAGGTAACCAAGTGGTTTAATTTGATGTTTTCCCCCATTTTTGCTTAATTGTAGAGGTAATATTCTATCCTTCTATTAATCTTTCCCTTTCTAAGGTTTATTAGGTGCTAATTTTTTTTTAAAATTGTTTGATTTCCACTTACAATGTTCAGAGGAAGGGCACTATGAGAGGGAATAAACAGATATTTGGATCCTTTACTGTGTAAGATCTTGTTGGCATAAAGCTCAACTGTAGGAGGTAACACACTTGCCATCCAGGAATGAAAAGATGTTAGTGAAATTATGGAGAAAGAAATGAAAGGAAATTAAAGGGTGAATTGTTTTGTTCACGTGGTTAGTGAATTTACAATCTTTCTATAAAAATATGTCTTTAGCTTGTAATTTATTAATATAAATGTTGTTAGATTATTTTATTATCTTTAGATACCTTATACCTATAATAAACTCATTTACATTGAGAATGGTATATAGCATCAATTAGTTGTTGAAAGAGTTTTCTTATTAGTCTAGATATATCACTATTTGTGTTATGTAGAGGCTTTAGAAACATCTAAAAATTAATTAGCATGTTGAATGGATGCTATTTGGTGGTGTGAATTTTGTCATTTTTCCTCTTAGGTTCAAGCTTAGTTGCTCAAATTTCTTATTATTGCATTGACATTACATTTCAGGTCTGGTTAATGAATACCATCACAAATGGATCTTTGTTTACATGGTCACATTCAACTGTAATAAAGTAGTAAAAAAGGCACTTTCTCTATATATAGCTGTCATGAATTAAAAAAAATATGAAATTGAGTTAAACGTGTCTTTTTCATGCCTTCCACATGCTTTTATTATTCGGTTGAGTTAAACATGTGCTAAACATGTAGGCTTCTTATCTGTTGAGCTCGAAATCGTTTAGTGAAAAATCAACAATTGTTGAAAATATTTCTTCGTTTAGCGATACACATGAAATCTCGAAGTCTTCAAGTGAAGTTTGATGTTGTTGAAAGTCTTTAGCTCTGGTCTTAATAGAATAGATGTTCAGGAATTATGATTGTTGTGTAACATGAATTACTTTCTCTTGATGTTGTAATGACTTTGGTAAGAGAGCACATCTTTTTAGGCACCTAGAGCTAAAAGCTTCTGTTTGTTCCAGAAGAATGATATTCTCAGTATAAAACAAAGATTTCTACCAAACATATATTACTACCAGATACACACATAACAAATACATATTCTTTTTTCATCTTTTGCTTCTTAAAAAGAGGATGATGGATTAGATAGCATATATTTATACCTTGTTTGATGATTTATGTGTAGAGGAAAACTTTCTAGAAGCAATTTGAGGTTCTGATGTTGTTTTCTATGTCATAGAAACTGCTGTCAGTAGGACAAGAATATTGCTGTTCAGCTTTGCATACTGACCTAATCCTTGATCCTCCATGTATCTTTCTACTATTGAGGAGTGAGCGCAAGACCAAATAGAAATACAACAATGCTCATAATGTTACAAAGGCATCAAAGAATTAAATTTACCGATCATATAATCCTTATATTTCTATGAATGCTCCTTGATACACATGTAAAGTGGTCACTTTACCAACACATAGTCCAATTAAAATGGGCCCTTTTCCTAGTTGCATGTTTCATACAGTATATGTCAATATAGAAATCAAACCATAAAACAATTATATATATTGAAATCAAACGGTAAAATCTAATTAATATTCTTCTGGTTGTTGTTTAATTATTTTAATGTATGATCTATATTCTTCTAGTGGTTAATTGTAAGCAATTTTTTGGTTGTTACTAATTACTCACAACTCATTGACATTATAATTAATGATTAATAATGATTCTTTAGAAATCAAACCAAAGATCTGGATCGAGCAGTAGTGGGTTTCATCTAATAATGTCCTAGTTTACAATGGTAAGATATCAAGATTTAAGACAAACATGCACTTCTGTAATGTTTCTCTTCTGTTGAGCATGTCATTACTTTGATTTCAGTTTTGCTCGAACATGCCAAAAAATATGTTGCAATATGAAATCATTGCCTTTATCTTCTCAAAAATAATATGTCTATATTTCTTGAAGCTCTAGAGTTCTGGAATGTTTGAGAAAAGTATTGATCATACCACTTCTGCAAGTTGATTTATAATAATGTAAAATCTGGTGCTTTGGAAGCATCTAAGTGGCTTACTTCTCTCTGTTTTCGTATGTGTTGTCCAAAAACTCGTAATCTTACTGTATTTGTTAACTTTTGGCAGTTTGCTCCTCAGTTTTACTCCCTTCTCATGTGGTACTAGCACTTTAAATCTCAACTTGCGAGCTTTGGGATTACAGATAAGTCCAAAAATAGGTTAGGAAGATAATCATTTTATTTTTCTAGCATTTCAATTTATGTACTTTGATCAAAGAGCTTGATCTAATCAATTCAAGTAGGTTAGGTTTTGTAGGTATAGATTTGCTCAGTAGTTTTATTCGTTAATTATAAAAATTCAAGCTATAGATATTAATTATATATAACAAATTGTCTCTCTCTCTCTCTCTCTCTTCTATATATATATATTTCAAATGTTTGGTTGCAAACTCGCCACTTTTAAACCATGGTTTATAGATTATACATATGACATGTTCAATCTTATTAATCGTATGACATTTGTACTCGAATTCATATTTTTGATTGGTTTTCTATTATAGCGTACATCCGTGTTCGTCGCGAGGAGTCAGTTGGAGATATAGTGCTCTCGAATGAGGAAGCTGACAAAGAAATTGGCGAAGAAGAATCACATGATCGAATAGTTGGACTAGCAAGGAGCTTAAGCTTGGCACTTAAGTACATGCTTTTGGTAATCCAAAACATTATGAGTACATTACATATGATTAATCGACCTTTTGGTGTATATGTTGATGTTATTCGGTTGAATGGATTATGCACTTTTGTATATCATAATGTATGATAGGTGATTCGAGTAAGTATTCATTTATGTGTTTGAATGTTTCATCAATTTAGCAAGTAAAAACACAGGTCTGTCGAAAATAAAAAAAAACCCAGAATTAGCACTCTTTTGCAACGGTATAGACCGTCGCAAAAGGATATCCGGCTTTAGGAAAAATGGCGGGAAAAATGACAAATCTATTTTTAGTGGGAAATGGTGGATTAATTAGCGACGGCATGTAGGGTCGCAAAATGTAGTCGCAAACCCAACAGCCATATGGCCACGACATCTGTCCGTCGCTAATCACCATTTGCTACCCTAGGGCTAGCTACCCCTGATTTGCCGTCGCCTAGCCGTCGCCAATGACTTTTTGCGACGACAGCCCTGCTTTTTGCAACGGATTTAAGCCATTTCTAATTCAATTTTTTTTTTGTAGTGCCTCTAGGCCCGCACCCGCGGCCGTCCCCACGCCCACCACTTCTCCTTCTACTTTGACACAACCTTCTTCTACTTCGCTTAAGGGCTCCGTTGAACGACGATCTTTGGTCTCTCATCCTCAGAAAGAGACCATCACCTGGAATGCTCATCGACCTCATATCCTTTTGATCATGAAAGATGTATTACTTAATGTTGTGGATTTTAGTCATATTCCTGCACCTATTGCTGCTCTTTTGCAAGATTATCTAGATGTGCTTCCATCTGATCTACCACAAGGATTGCCGCCTATTCGAAAGATTGAGCATAAGATTGACTTCGTCCCTGGTGCAACCTTACCTAATCGCGCCGCCTACAGAGCTAGCCCTGAGGAAACAAAGGAGTTGCAACGCCAAGTCACTGAACTTATGGACAAGGGCTTTGTTCGAGAGAGCTTAAGTCCTTGTTTCGTTCCTGTGATTTTGGTCCCCAAAAAGGATGGCTCATGACGTATGTGTGTTGATTGCAGGGCAATCAACCAAATAAAAGTTAAGTATCGTCACCCTATTCCTCGTTTAGATGATATACTTGATGAATTATACGGTGCTTGCATCCTTTCTAAAATTGATCTTAGAAGTGGCTATCATCAAATTAGGATGAAACAGGGAGATGAACTAAGTATGGATTATATGAATGGTTAGTAATGCCTTTTGGTTTAACTAATGCTTCTTCTACTTTTACGAGGCTTATGAACCATGTGCTTAGAAAATACTTAGGAAAATTTATCGTTGTCTATTTTGACGATATCTTAATTTATAGCAAGAACCTGCATGATCATCTTAGTCATTTAAAATTGGTATTTGATTGTCTTAGAAAAGAAAAATTATATGCCAATTTGAAAAAGTGTTCGTTTGATTCCGAATCTACTATTTTTCTTGGCTTTGTTGTTTATGCATCTGGTTTGAAAGTAGATGAGGAGAAGGTTCGCTCTATACAGGAGTGGGCTCAGCCGCAGACTCCCACTCATGTTCGCTTATTCTTGGGCCTTGCTGGCTTCAATCGACGCTTCGTCAAGGACTTCAACACCATTTCCGCCCCCCTACATGAGCTGATCAAGAATGATGTGACGTTTTGCTGGAAAAACGTGATAACTCCACTCCCTTAATGAAAATCGGAATAAGTTTTAAAGTCTTTGACAGTCTGTTTGTGTCAAAGGTCTTGAAGTTTCAGCAGTGTTGATGAAACACAAAACTTGTTCTCCATGATATTATGTTCGAATATTATTATATGTTATTATATTCTTCCAGATATTATTATATACATTCACTAACTTTTCAGGAAGCTTTTTGAATTATATCTCCTTCCTTAAGCGCTCAAAGCTGAGAAGAATCAACTCGCGATCATGGCTTCATAATTTCCAAAGATAGAAGATTGTGAAGAATCCTTCTTAGGCCATGATCTGCTATAGCCGTTGGTGGAGATCCTTGGCATCGCTTTGTTCTCTATAAAGAAAAGGAAGAAAAAGACAGCCACACATTCGTTGAACACAAGCATTCACACACTCAAGCCCTCAAGTGAAATCTGTCTTCTTCGTGTGCTCTCTGCTAGTTCTTAAGAGTCTGTTATTTTGTTTCAAAGCATTTGAGAGTTACACAGTGAGCTTATAGGATATATTTCGAAAGAGTGTTATACTCGAGAGTTTGTAACTCAGGAAGTGAACACTAGGCGATTGATTCACTAAGTGTAAGAGGATTGTACTAGATAGCTGAGAGAGGTGAGGCTCTTCTAGATTGGTCTAGGACTCCAAGGGAACGTGAGTTTACTAGATTGCAATTGTATAGGAGAGAGGCTTCTCGGTGATCTATTAGGATCCTAACTCTTGTGAATCAATAAAAGCCGGTTGAATCCTAGGGTTGTGGAAGAACCCTAGGCGGGGACGTAGGCCAAGTTCGTGCCGAACCTCGTAAACAATTCATCGAGTCCTTTATTTACTGCTTTACCTTATTTCCGCACTTGGTTCGAACTGTTTAGCTTTTTAATTCAGGTTTTCAGAGAAAAGACTAAGTCTAATCTCAAAGGGTTTTGCACGAGCTTCAAAAGTCTTGAGACTATCTGCGAAACACCGGCATACTCTATTCAACTCCCCTTCTAGAGTATCTTTATATTACTTTGTTTTACATTATCGAACCTTCAATTGGTATCAGAGCATTACTCCCTACTTTCGATCTAACAATCTTGTGAGTTTTGATCATGTTTGGTGAAGCAAGCGGAGGATTTGCACAGGGAAGGTCTACCAGTAGACCACCACTCTTTGTAGGAAACAACTTTGTCCACTAGAGATCATTGATGAAGATGATCATTATAGATCAAGATCTAGAACTTTGGAACATTATAGAGAATGGTCCAAAGGATCCAGAGAAAGAAGGACCAAATGGAACCAAAATTGCGAAGGAGTCTGAATACATCCAAGCGGATCTTGAACTCGTCTCCAAAAGCTACAGGGCTATCAACTTCCTTTATTGTGGTCTTAGCACTAATGAGTTTAACCGTATTTCATCTTGTAGGTCAGCTAAAGAGATTTGGGACAAGCTGGTCGTCACCTATGAAGGAACCAGCCAAGTAAAGGACACCAAGATCAGTATCTTCCTTCGAAATTATGAGCTTTTCAAAATAAAGTCTGATGAGTCTATCAAGGCCATGTTCACACGATTCACAGAAATCACCAATAACCTTGACTCTCTTGGCAAGAGCTTTACAAACGTTGAGAAAGTAAGGAAGATATTGAGGTGCCTCCCAAAAGAAAAGTGGGGTCCTAAAGTAACAGCCATAGAGGAAGCCCAAGACCTCACCACTCTTCCCCTTGATGACCTGCTTGGGAAACTGATCACGCATGAGATGATCCTTAATGAAGACGATGGAGAACTTCCAGCAAGCACTAAGAACTTGGCGCTCAACTCTAAGAAGGATGAGCCCAAAGATGGATTTGATTCCGAAGATGAGGATGACGATGAGGATGATCCTTTTGCTCTTATCACAAGAGGCCTTGCTCGAATCTTCAAAATGAAGAAACAATTCAACAACAAGGATGGATCAAAGTCTTCTAAATTTCGAGGTAAGTCTCAATACAACAAATTTGATAAGAAGACTAAATCTTTGTCCTGTTTTGAATGTAGTGAAACAGATCATCTTGTAAAAGTCTGCCCTCAAAAGACGAAGGTCTATCCAAGAAGGGTGATAAATGGAAAAAGAAAGCCATGGTGGCAACTTGGAGTGATTCTGACTCTGACTCCGATGATGAGAAGGCCAATGTCTGTCTTATGGCCTCAAGAGATGAATCCCACGATGAGAAGCTTGAGGTAACTGTAAGAGAACTTATGGCAAGTCCAAAAGAGGTATTATCGGAATTCCTTTCTAATATGATTGCCAATGAAGAGAAACTTATTGCCCAAACTAACACTCTTATTAAGAAAACTGTGGACCAGGAAAGAACTACTGAGGATCTGTCTATGAGGGTCAAAAGTCTTGAAGCTTCTTTTTCAGATCTTGACATTAAAGTCAAGACTCTTGACTCAGAGAAATCTGAACTCAAGCACGATCTCTCCTCTGTAAGAAGTGAACATCATGACTTAGAGAACGAGAAGATCTCCCTGAATAATAAGATTCAAGACCAACAGACAACCCTCATAAGTTTTACCAAATCCAAAGGCACTCTTGATAGGATGTTGGGTGAGGAACAAAGTTCTCTAAACAAAAGTGGTATTGGTTACAATCCAAGGTTTTAAAGAAGCAGCACATTACCACTTTTGTAAAGGCAAAAGGAAGTAGAACCTCTCCTATATGTCACCACTGTGCTAGAAAGGGACATGTAAAAGAGACCTGCCCCTATAGAAGAAAGGATCCATATATCATTTGCAATACATTTCCTGTTCATTTGAGAAAAGAATGGATAACACAAGTTTTGGTCCCCAAAGGCACTATTTTACCAAATATGGTTTATCCCAATAATGGATCCAAATTTGCTTATTGGTCTAGCCACAAAGGTTGATGTTTGTTTTGCGAGAGATCACCAAGGTGAAGGAGCAAAAATGGATTATTGATAGTGGATGCTCGAGGCATATGAGTGGGAAGAGTTCTCTCTTTCATGATCTAAAGGAGCAATCCACAAGAACAATCACTCTTTGTGACAAAGAAAAGTGTGACATCGTTGGTATTGGTAGCGTTGGGAGTGATTCCAACCATAGTATTAAAAATGTCTATCTTTTGAATGGTTTGAAGTATAATTTTCTTAGTGTTTCTCAATTATGTGATAGTGGCAATAATGTTAGATTTAACAAGAAAAGATGTCTAGTGTGCAGAGAAGATACAGGTGAAGTTATACTGACTCCATATCGTTACAACAATATATACGTTGTGAATGTTGATCAAGTGGAACAAAGAAGCTTAACCTGTCTAAAGGCTTTGACGGGCGATCCAAAGCTCTGGCACAGGAGACTCGGTCATGTGAGTCCACATACACTACAGAAGCTTGTGTCCAAATGGCTTGTAAGAGGACTACCTGAGATGGACTTCAAAGGTATTGATATGTGCAATGCATGCACACGAGGTAAACAAACACGTAGCTCTTTCAAACCCAAAAAGGTTGTAAGTTCTTCTAGACCCATTGAACTTTTACATATGGATTTATGTGGTCCTATGCGAGTCAAATCTTCTAATGGTAAAAAGTACATGCTTGTTGTTGTTGATGATTTTTCTAGATATACTTGGGTTGCATTTTTAAAAGAAAAATCAGAGGCCTTATTTGAGTTTTCAAAACATTGTAAGGAGTTGCAAACTTTAATAAACGAGCCCATAGTGTCAATTCCAAGTGATCATGGTAGGGAGTTTGATCAACTTCAGTGTGATTTGTTTTGTGCTAAATATGACATCTCCCATAACTTTTCTGCTCCTAGGACACCTCAACAAAATGGGGCTGTGGAACGAAAGAACCGCACCCTAGAGGACATGGCCAGGACTATGCTTTTAGAAAATGCATTACCCAAAACCTATTGGGCTGAAGCTGTTAACACAGCTAACTATATTTTGAATCGTTGTCTTATTCGTTCCATCTTAAAGAAAACTCCTTGTGAACTTTTCAAAGGCCGCAAACCACTTATATCTTACTTTAAACCCTTTGGATGTACTTGTTTTCTTCATAACAATGGAAAAGATAACCTTGGGAAATTTGATGCGCGTAGTGATGAAGGTATATTTCTTGGCTACTCCACATGTAGCAAAGCTTATAGAATCTTCAATAAAAGGACCCAGTTAGTTGAAGAAAGCATACATGCTATATTTGATGAATGTAATGACGATTCTTTGAGTGAAAGTGTTGCAGATATAGATCTTAACATCCATGTAGAGAACGAGGAAGGTGATGATGCTACCACCAAGAACACAGAGAAGAGGAACATGTAGGAACAGATTCTCAACACTAAAGAATTGGCCCAAGGTGTTGAAGATTCGTCCAAAGCCCTTGGTGTCCAATCCAACATTGTTGAGACATCAGAAATTGCTGTAACTGAACCTAACAGGACCACGGAGTCAGATGTACCACAAATCAATCCTACTGGTGTGACGAATCAAGGAGCTGAGACCAGCAAAAGAAAATTCAAATACTCCTCATCACACTCATTAAAGGATATCATTTATGACCCTACATTTAGTGTTCAAACTCGTTCTAAACTTAAAGATCTTTGTGCTTTTCACGCATTTGTTTCTCTTATAGAACCAAAGAAGGTAGATGAGGCCCTTCAAGAGCCAGATTGGATCATTGCTATGCAAAGTGAGCTTAACGAATTTGAAAGGAACAAAGTCTGGACCTTGAAGCCTAGGCCAAAGCATCAATCAGTCATTGGCATACGATGGGTATTTCGAAACAAGCTAGATGAGAATGGTAAGATCGTGAGGAACAAAGCAAGGCTTGTTGCTCAAGGCTATAATCAAGAGGAAGGTATTAACTACGAGGAGACCTTTGCTCCCCTAGCCAGGCTTGAAACCATTCACATATTATTAGCATTTGCATCTTTCATGGGCATAAAGTTATATCAAATGGATGTCAAGTGTGCTTTTCTTAATGGTTTCTTAGAGCAAGAAGTTTATGTGGCTCAACCTCCAGGTTTTGAAAGTTTAGAATTTCCCAATCATGTTTATAAACTAGACAGAGCGCTTTATGGTTTGAAACAAGCCCCAAGAGCTTGGTACGAGTGCTTGTCAAAATATCTTTTAGAAAATGATTTTTCTCCTAATGGTAAAAAGTACATGCTTGTTGTTGTTGATCATTTTTCTAGATATACTTGGGTTGCATTTTTAAAAGAAAAATCAGAGGCCTTATTTGAGTTTTCAAAACATTGTAAGGAGTTGCAAACTTTAAGAAACGAGCCCATAGTGTCAATTCGAAGTGATCATGGTAGGGAGTTTGATCAACTTCAGTGTGATTTGTTTTGTGCTAAATATGACATCTCCCATAACTTTTCTGCTCCTAGGACACCTCAACAAAATGGGGTTGTGGAACGAAAGAACCGCACCCTAGAGGACATGGCCAGGACTATGCTTTTAGAAAATGCATTACCCAAAACCTATTGGGCTGAAGCTGTTAACACAGCTAACTATATTTTGAATCGTTGTCTTATTCGTTCCATCTTAAAGAAAACTCCTTGTGAACTTTTCAAAGGCCGCAAACCACTTATATCTTACTTTAAACCCTTTGGATGTACTTGTTTTCTTCATAACAATGGAAAAGATAACCTTGGGAAATTTGATGCGCGTAGTGATGAAGGTATATTTCTTGGCTACTCCAAAAGTAGCAAAGCTTATAAAATCTTCAATAAAAGGACCCAATTAGTTGAAGAAAGCATACATGTTATATTTGATGAATGCAATGACGGTTCTTTGAGTGAAATTGTTGCAGATATAGATCTTAACATCCATGCAGAGAACGAGGAAGGTGATGCTGCTGCCACCAAGAACACAGAGAAGAGGAACATGCAGGAACGGATTCTTAACACTGAAGAATTGGCCCAAGGTGTTGAAGATTCGTCCAAATCCCTTGGTGTCCAATCCAACAGTGTTGAGACGTCAGAAATTGCTGTAACTGAACCTAACAGGACCATGGAGTCAGATGTACCACAAATCAATCCTACTGGTGTGACGAATCAAGGAGGTGAGACCAGCAAAAGAAAATTCAAATACTCCTCATTACACTCATTAAAGGATATCATTTATGACCCTACATTTAGTGTTCAAACTCGTTCTAAACTTAAAGATCTTTGTGCTTTTCACGCGTTTGTTTCTCTTATAGAACCAAAGAAGGTAGATGAGGCCCTTCAAGAGCCAGATTGGATCATTGCTATGCAAAGTGAGCTTATCGAATTTGAAAGGAACAAAGTCTAGACCTTGAAGCCTAGGCCAAAGCATCAATCAGTCATTGGCACACGATGGGTATTTCGAAACAAGCTAGATGAGAATGGTAAGATCGTGAGGAACAAAGCAAGGCTTGTTGCTCAAGGCTACAATCAAGAGAAAGGTATTGTCTACGAGGAGACCTTTGCTCTCCTAGCCAGGCTTGAAGCCATTCACATATTATTAGCATTTGCATCTTTCATGGGCATAAAGTTATATCAAATGGATATCAAGTGTGCTTTTCTTAATGGTTTCTTAGAGGAAGAAGTTTATGTGGCTCAACCTCCAGGTTTTGAAAGTTTGGAATTTCCCAATCATGTTTATAAACTAGACAAAGCGCTTTATGGTTTGAAACAAGCCCCAAGAGCTTGGTACGAGCGCTTGTCAAAATATCTTTTAGAAAATGATTTTAAAAGGGGGTTGATCGACAAGACTCTTTTTATCAAGACCAAAGGAAATGACATTTTGGTTATTCAAATATATGTTGATGATATATTGTTTGGTGCCACTAACACATCTTTGTGCAAGGAATTTTCTGACATTATGTGCAGTGAATTTGAGATGAGCTTGATGGGTGAACTCAACTTCTTTTTGGGATTACAAGTTCATCAATCCAAGAAAGGGAACTTTCTCAACCAAAGCAAGTACACTAAGGATCTCTTGAAGAAGTTCAAGATGGATCAATCCAAAGCAGTCAAGACACCCATGAGCTCCACATTATCTCTAGATTAAGACAAGACTGGGAAGAGTGTCAATCAAAAGGAGTATCGAGGAATGATTGGATCTTTACTATATCTTACAGCCAGTAGACCTGACATCATGTTTAGTGTTTGCATGTGTGCTAGGTTTCAAGATGATCCTATAGAATCTCACCTCGTGGCTGTGAAGAGGATCTTTCGATATCTCAATGGCACTAAGGAGCTTGGCTTATGGTACCCAAAGCAAAAAGACTTTACATTAATCGGGTATTCTGATGTAGATTTTGCAGGCTATAAAGTGGATAGAAAGAGCACGTCGGGATGTTTTCAATTCTTAGGAGCATCCTTGATTAGTTGGCATTCAAAGAAACAAAACTCAGTTGCTCTATCCACTGCCGAAGCCGAATACATAGCAGCTGGAGCTTGTTGCTCCCAAATCCTTTGGATAGCTCAACAAATGAGAGATCTTGGCATCAACCTCAGAGGTATTCCTATTAAGTGTGACAATAAAAGTGCCATATCAATCACAAAGAATCATGTTCAGCATTCAAGGACCAAACATATTGATGTAAGGCATCACTTCATTAGAGATCATGTGGAAAAAGGTGATGTGTCCATATCTTTTATTTCTACCGATTATCAATGGGCTGACATTTTCACTAAGCCTTTGGCAGAGGACAAGTTCACCTTCATTAGACGTGAGATTGGAATGCTTAAAAAAGATGCACTTTCGTAGGGGGAGCTTTCCCTTTACGAAAGATAAATTCTACTCAGTGTCAAGACCTTTGAGAATTATGTCAAGGTTTGTGCTATGAATGGTAGAGAATAGATATCGGATCATATATTTGGTTAATATATATCTTTTTAGATATTTGATCAAATATAGTTTAAATGGATTTTAAACTTCTTTATATATATCACTTATGTTATCCGAGTATGTGTTTTAATTTTGGAAAAGATATTTTCGGATTACTTTCCCTCCTTTTTTAAATTGTGAGAAGGTTTGAATTTTGAATTGAAATATTTTCAAAATGGCAATGTTATGATTACCATCCTTGGAACTCTAAACCCGTCCCATCAACTCCATCATCTCACTCTACTTAAACCCCAATCTGTACCCGATTCTCTCACCACTTCAGACTTATCTAAACCTTTCCAATTCTTCTTTTCCTTCAATCTCTCAACTGTTCTGAAACCCTAGCTGAAGGGAAAAAGAAAATCATTTATGAGGAGGTGGACGAAGAGGAGGAAGAGGAGGATTTAGATGCGATCTTAGAATGAGATGCAGCCAAGGAAGACGAGGAAGAAGCTCTGAGAAAGAGAAAGGCCGAGGAAGAGGCCGAGCTGGCGAGGAAATTGGCCGAGGAGGAGGCCGAAAGAATTCAAAAAGAGGCTGAGAAGGAGGTTCCCACTGAGGAGGAACCAGAGGAAGAAGAAGAGGAGGGCGACGAGACAGGTGATGATGAGGATGCTGAAGGAGACAACGATGAAGGGTCCGCTGAGGACTCGAGGTCTGAGGATGAAGAGGATGAGAAACCCGAACCTGTTCCTTCCCCTTCTCCTCCTCCTCCTCCCTCGTCTCCAAAGAAGCGGAAAGCCCCAGCAGCTGCCAAGACTCCATCTCCCAAGCGTACCAGGAAAGGCCCTCTCAGAAGCCTTGAGGCGCTTGCCAAGAGGACTGCTCCCACACAAGCACGCAGGAAGAACGCCGATCCACCTGCCCTCATTCAGGTAAACCAATCATTGCCCTCTTCATGGAGTGAAAATGCTGAGATGGTTGGAAAGTGGGTAGATAAGTTTCGAACTCGTAGAACTTGTTGTTCTTATTTTTTAGATCTTTCGTTCTTTGAAGCTTTGAATTTACCATGCATCTCTCTACTCAAACAATCCCCTGCCTGGACCCTTCTCAACCTTGAAGCTATCTACTATCCCCAACTTACCCGCATGTTCTACATAAACCTAAAAGCCAAACACAATGCCGACGGTTGGTCTTTGGAATCCGTCGTCAAGGGAGTTAGAATCTCTTTCAACTCCATTGACTTCGCAGATTTCCTTGGCCTACCTAGACCTTGTCCACCCTCTCTTGAAAACCCCACTAAAGAACAGTGCATTGCCCTTGCCCGATCCAAATATCTCCTACCCGAAGCATCCAACAGCACCTCAAAATAGGTTACCCACTCATCCCTTACCCTAGAGGCAAAAATTGTTTTCAATATCATTGTGCGTTTCCTCCTACCCCGCTTAAACTCTGGCTCTTTCCTTACTGATAATGCCATGATCCTTTTATACCGCATCTTAAACGACCTTGATCTTGAACTGGACAACACTATCCTTGGATCCATGGCTCACACTCGAAAAGCCAGAAAAGGAACTCCCCTCCCCTTTGCCACCCTTTTGACCCATATCTTCAGAGCTTCTGGAATCGATTTCAAAAATGAAGAACAACAACGTCATATGGGAAAGTTCGACTCCAAGAGCTTTGAGAAGATAAGCATCACTCGGTCCCCCCAAGGGACTTGGAGTCTTGCCTCTCCCTCAAAAGCTCTTCCCACTGCCTCAACCATTGATGAACGCATGGACAACCTGAAGTTGGGCTTGGAGGAAGTTTGCCTGGATATTAAAGAGCTGCACAAGAAGTTTATGACGGAGATGAGTGGGGTGTCCAAGCTGCTGCAAGGTCTGAGCTCGCTGCTCACGTATGATGCTCCGGACGATGAAGCTTAACCCTATCCTACCCTAACCCCGAATCTGAAACACTGTTGGTTTTTGGAAACTATTTCAAAACTTTTGGTGACTCTTTTACCTCGTCCCTTTGTTGAAAGACAAAAAGGGGGAGATGATCTGCTATGGTTTAGACATTGAAAACTTTTTTAACTGATATGAAGGTCTTGGAAGACCTTGTTTTGTTTTTAGTTGGATGTCTTTCACGTTTTAAAATTACGATCCAACATTCGTCTAACCCATGCAGGTACTTAGTCCGATGCTGCTTATATTATATATATTTGACTAAGTTGCAGGGATGCACAGATTTTGTCTTTCATCAAGGGGGAGATTGATAACTCCGCTCCTTTGATGAAAATCGGAATAAGTTTCAAAGTCTTTGACAGATCATCTCCCGATGATCTGTCAAAGACTTTGAAACTTCCGATGCTGCTTATATTATATATATTTGACTAAGTTGCAGGGATGCACAGATTTTGTCAAAGGTTTTGAAGCTTCAGCAGTGTTGATGAAACACAAAACCTGTTCTCCATGATATTATGTTCGAATATTATTATATGTTATTATATGCTTCCAGATATTATTATATATATTCACTAAAATTTCAGGAAGCTTATTGAATTATATCTCATTCCTTAAGCGCTCAAAGCTGAGAAGAATCAAATCGTGATCATGGCTTCAGAATTTCCAAAGATAGAAGATTGTTAAGAATCCTTCTTAGGCCATGATCTGCTATAGCCGTTGGTGGAGATCCTTGGCGTCGATTTGTTCTCTATAAAGAAAAGTAAGAAGAAGACAACCACACATTCGTTGAACACAAGCATTCATACACTCAAGCCCTCAAGTGAAATATGTCTTCTTCGTGTGCTCTCTGCTAGTTCTTAAGAGTCTGTTATTTTGTTTCAAAGCATTTGAGTGTTATACAGTGAGCTTATAGGATATATTTCGAAAGAGTGTTATACTCG
The DNA here is from genome assembly GCA_037127255.1 of Persicaria tinctoria. NCBI lineage: Eukaryota > Viridiplantae > Streptophyta > Magnoliopsida > Caryophyllales > Polygonaceae > Persicaria > Persicaria tinctoria. The sequence continues at coordinate 51,056,854 of JBANSL010000011.1, read as the reverse complement.
AGAGTTTGTAACTCAGGATGTGAACACTAGGCGATTGATTCACTAAGTGTAAGAGGATTGTACTAGATAGCCGAGAGAGGTGGGACTCTTCTAGATTGGTCTAGGACTCCAAGGGAACGTGAGTTGACTAGATTGCAATTGTATAGGAGAGAGGCTTCTCAGTGAGCTATTAGGATCCTAAGTCTTGTGAATCAATAAAAGCCGGTTGAATCCTAGGGTTGTGGAAGAACCCTAGGCAGGGACGTAGGCCAAGTTCGTGCCGAACCTCGTAAACAATTCATCGAGTCCTTTATTTACTGCTTTACCTTATTTCTGCACTTGGTTCGAACTGTTTAACTTTGTGATTCAGGTTTTCAGAGAAAAGACTTAGTCTAATCTCAAAGGGTTTTGTACGAGCTTCAAAAGTCTTGAGACTATCTGCGAAAAACCGGCATACTTTATTCAACCCCCCCTTCTAGAGTATCTTTATATTACTTTGTTTTACATTATCGAACCTTCAAGATGCACAAATGGCATTCGATGCTCTCAAGGATCGCCTCACCCATGATCCAGTGCTGCAACTACCCGACTTTCAACAACCCTTTGAACTCGAGTGTGATGCTTCTGGCACTGGCATTCGTGAAAATCTGCTTCAAAATAGGTGCCCCATTGCGTATTTCAGTGAGAAGATGGGCTCCGTTGAGCTCAACTATTCTACCTACGACAAGGAGCTATTTGCGCTTATTCGATGCTTACAGACATGGAAGCACTACCTTTGGCCTAAGGAGTTTGTGATTCATTCGGATCATGAGGCTCTGAAGTACCTCAAAGGTCAGTCAGTGCTCAGCAGGCACCTTGCTCGATGGGTGGAGTTCTTGGAGACCTTTTCCTATGTGGTTCACCACAAAAAGGGAAAAGATAATGTGTTAGCTGACGCGCTATCACGCAGGTATCTCCTCTTGAACCATATGGATGCACATGTATTGGGTTTTGCTTTAATAAAGGAATTGTATGCTTCTGATGGTTTCTTTAAGACCGTTTATGCTCGATGTGTGTCCAAAGGTGAAGTTGATTATTATTTTCTTGATAATGGTTACTTGTTTAAGATGGGCAAGCTTTGCATCCCATCTTCATCTATTCGACGACTGTTAACTCAAGAAATACATGAATCTAGGTGACATGGAGGTTTCGAAAAGACCTTAGCTGGATTAAAGGAACAATACTTTTGGCCTAAAATGTCTAATTATGTGCTAAGATTTGTCAAAAGTTGTGTTACTTGTGCTAAAGCAAAATCTAAGGCAAATTCAAATGGTCTATATCAACCCCTACCAATTTTGAATTCACAATGGGAAGATGTAACTATGGATTTCATTTTTGGCTTGCCTAGGACTTCTAAGGGTCATGATTCTATTTTTTTGGTAGTGGACAAATTTTCCATGCAAAATGGCTCATTTTATACCTTGTCATAAAAGTGATGATGCTATTCATGTTGCTATGCTTTTCTTTAAAGATGTTGTGCGCTTATATGGATTGCCATTGTCTATATGGGTATAGAGCTCTTATTTTCTACTTCTTGTCACCCTCAAATTGATGGCCAAACTGATGTTACAAATAGAACTCTTGGGGCTCTCCTAAGAGTCATGCTGCGTACTAACCTCCAGAGGTGGGAAGAACGCCTACCATTTGTTGAGTTTGCTTATAACAGGTCTAGGCACTCAACAACTGAGAAGACTTCTTTTGAGGTGGTCTATGGCTGAAATCCACTCACCCATGTGGATATGATGCCGCGGCCACTTAAGGAAAAGAAGAGAATGGATGCAGCTAAGAAAGTGGACTTCATCAAGCGCTTGCATGAGCGAACCAAGGCGCAACTGGAAAGGAAAAGCACTTAATACAAGGCAGCAAAAGACAAGCATCGCAAGGATGTGCAGTTCATCGTTGGCGATCTTGTGTGACTGCATCTCAGGAAGGAAAGGTTTCCGCAAAAACGGAAATCTAAGCTGGACCCCAAGGGAGATGAACCATTTTGAATGGTTCAGAAGATGGGTCCTAATGCTTACAAGCTGGATCTCCTTGTCGACAAGTACAATGTTCATTCTACCTTCAACGTTGTAGACCTCTCTTTGTTCGTGCCTAACGATGACTCTGACGACGATTTGAGGACATATCAAACTCAAGTGGAGGAGAATGATGCAATGAAAATGTCGATGATTCCTAGTGACATTGAGGACAACATGAAGGTGCCCTTCGATGGTCCTATCACTCGTGAAAGAACCAAGAAGATTCAAGATGCAACTAAAGCACTTCTTTTCCATTACCAAGGAACTATAGAGCAAGGTTTCATGCCACCATGGATCACTTTTCTCAAGACTACACCACCAGCACAGGAGGTGAGCTTGCGTCCACAAACGGAGCTCATGAAGAGTCGTCAACATCCACCTTGACAAGGTCACTCGATACACACAAGGGGCACTCGACATAAGCACATATCGAGTTTATGAGATACACATGCCGAGTGGGCCTTGTCCATGCCGAGTCCTCTATCTTGTGGGCCGGTTCAACACTTTATTAATGTTATATTTTATGCAATTTAGGAAAATAAACTGTGGAAGAATTATATCTCCTCTAGATAGATTTTTGCCCACTAAGTTATTAAACTTCTATCTTATTAGGTTTTTACTTATCTTTAGATGTTTTAACTTATCCAAAACTCTTTCGTTTGCAAGGAAGAATTGGTTAAGGTTTCCATAGTTTTTCTATTTAAACATACTCTTGTACTTTGATTTAGGCAGATTGAATATAGAATTGAGGAACCCCTTTTAGAATTTTAAAGGGTTCTTCGATTATCAATCCCAAAGGATTTAAGTGCACTTGTGATCTAGTTACCTTCGGCACCCACACGATCAACACCATTGTCACCATAAACCATCACCACCGAACCCTACACCAAACACAACCCAGAATCATCACAAGAAGGCAAAGACAGGCCCTGGGCGCCGCTCGCAACCCACATCACTAGCAGCGAGCGCGGCTTCCCCGGCTCCGCACCCGCAAGCGCACACGCGCTCCCTCACGTTGGCGTGTCCGCATCCGCGTCCTTACTTTCACTCTCGCACCTCGGCTTCGCTCGCGTGCTCCTAGCTATCGACGTCACTCCCAACAAGCGCTGTCCCGGACGCACGCACGCTTGCTTCCTCGATCTCACTGACTCACTTCTCTTTTCCTTTCCGTCGCTACTTTGTTTTAATCAAGAATATTAATCAAGTTTCAAACTGTCGCTATAATCAAGAATATTAATTACTTGATTAATTGTTCCAATCAGAAGATATCGAAGAACATTACAAGATCGGACAAATATACGGCGTGATTCTTGATCTTGAGCCCACAGGCGAAAGATCGGGGATTCCAAACGTATCACTCTGGATCATGGTGGTGGTGAAGTATGTTGATGCAAGGGAGGTCGAGTTGATGGGAGTGACTTAACGTCGAGTCAATTATCTCGATGTCGAGTGATTGTTGTCTCTTGATGGCTCGGTCAATGAAGGTGATGAAGTCTGGTCGATGTCGAATTACTCACTCGATTTTGAGCGAGTTGACTCGACGTCGACCCCATACTTAGTTCCTGCAACAGATTCTGGAAAAATTTCAGTCGATATCGACTTACCCGACTCGATGTCGACTGGCTTTTCTGTCTGCTCGTTCCAAATTGCTACGATCTCCTCCATTTGGGCTTCCATAGCCCTCTTCTCTAACTCTTCGGGGGTCATAGTTCTTACCTTGGGCTCCCCGTAAGTGATGTAGCCTCCCTTGTTAGATTTGACCTCTATAGGACCATCGTGGTTCTCAATTTTGTTAAAAGAGAACTCAATTACCTCATCACTGATGGTGAATGTGAGCACTCACTTCCTTATGTTGGCATCAATGGTTGCTAAGAAGGGCCTACCTAGAATAATGGGACAAGCAGGGTCCTCTGCCCTATCAATAACAAGAAAATTAGTAGGGACAAAGAACTTACCTACTTGGATGGGCACATCGTTAACCATGCCTTTAGGGATGACCACTGTGTTATTTTCCATGTAGAGTCTGACATCAACAGGCTCTAGAGGTCCTATCTTCACTTTGGACTAGATGGATCGAGGCATGATGTTCACGCTTGCGCCTAAGTCACAGAGTGCATTGAAATGATGTTGACCAAAACTAACAGTTATAGCAAACTTACCTGGGTATGGCCTTTTCTATGGAAGCTCCATTTTGTTGCATTCCTCTGCGATCTCAGCCATCAATCGTTTCTTTCTCAATATGTCTTTGAGGGACTTGACATAATATGACATCTCATGAAGAGCTTCGGTGAAGGGAATGGTGACGTTGAGCCCATGCAGCATCTTAACGAAACGCTGAAACTTCTTTTTTGTCGGGTCCTTCAAAGATTTATAAATCACTCCACCAACTCTCTCTCTCTCTCTCTATCTCTACTCTATGCATGGGTGCACAGTTTCTTGTGTTCTGGAATGAATAAAAACTCATACCCTAGCTATTCTAGGAAGGAAAAAAATAATGAAAAAAATAAATTCCCTAGGTAAATATGAAGTTCACCAAAGAGGATAAAAGTTCATCAAAGGAAGATAAAAGATCTCTTTCTCCATATGGAAGCAATCTCCCTTTGACTCGGATTCCAAAGCGCGTCAGGTCGGTTCCGTGCACTCACTCGATATCGACCAAAATGGGTCGATATCGACTCATGCGTTCGCCTTAGCTTGATCTTCACTCGATGTTGGCTTTTGAGGTGAATTTCGATTTGTTGTTCACTCGATATCGAGTAGTGACACTCGATATCGACTCCCTTCTTGTCTCGATGTGTGCTTTACTTCAACTTTGACTCTTCATCTCCATTTTGAGTATACGTCCACTCGATATCGAGTGATAGACTCGATGTGTAGCCTGCCCACACTCAACGTCGAGTTAGCCAGTAGACATCGAGTGGCTTGATAGCTTCATTTCCTCTTCTCCGAATTACTCCGAAAATGTCTCGATTTTTGTGAAATTAAACAACTTGTGTAGATCTCTATATATGACAAATAAACATACACTACACAAATTTGTACTATTCTAACCCGGAAATATAAAATAAGGACATAAATCGGAATAGATGTAAGAAAAAAAATGGTAAATCGAGCGCACATCATAACACATATACCACACACACATACAATCAAGTAGATAAACAACTCGCATCATCCATACTTTCCAACTCATCATGATCAACCATCCAATAACATCATTTGTCAACTCATAGGATAACAACTTCCATACATACTTTTCCAATTCGCATGCTCATCGAATCATACTGATATATAACATCTCGTCACCATGTATAACATTTCGTAAGATACTACTCATGCTATCTCTCATCATTACGATATCACGTTATTAGTCACCCATACATGCTATTAGTCTCACATAATTGCTATTAGTCATAAATTCACATCATAATGCCAGTTAGTCACCGAACAAGTCAATCCCCATGTTAGTTCAAAACCGTTTCGAAATCCGAGTCAAATAGTTAGGACTTCCGACCCTTAAAACGTTTGTATTTCGTTTTCCATACCCGATTTTAAGTCATCAAGTCAGTCATTTCAAATCCCCCAAAACATCAAATCCAGTTTTTGAAAACGTTAGCAAAAACCCCAAAGGCATCAAGTCACCCATTTGGCTAAGGGTTATTTTGCTGCCGCGAAACACACCCCGCGAGTTAGGGGTGTCGCGACTGCGAGAGGGGGAACTCACCCCCGCGAGAGGGGACTCGCCCCCGTGAGAGGGATCTCGCTGTGGAAAAGCCGGGGATCTCCAAGGCTTCCTGTAGGCTCACTTTCGCCGCGGCGACAGGGGTCACTCGCCGCGGCAAGAAGGAACACCATTGGCCAGATCTTGCTCGCGACCGGAAGTTCTAACTCGTGGCGGAGAGTCTAGTGTTTGTTCTTCTGAATTGAGTTTGTTTTGGCCTTTCTCATGGTTGTTAGCTCTTCCCACTTTTCTTGACTCTTCCCTTGACCTACAGAAGCATGTTAGACTACCCCTTACACGTGAAAAGTGAGAGAAAGAAGGATTGCTCACCCAAACTTCATCTTTTTCGTCGGAATGGCTCCGGAGGAGAGTTCTGGGCTCGTCTTAACTAGATCTTCATGCTAGGTAGGTTAACGGAGAGAGCTTTGAAGTTTTGGAGGTGAAAGGAAGAGAAACCGAGACCTCACCTCTTTAGAATTGAAAATGGCCGGTGGTGGTGTCGGGGCCGCATTCTTGGAATTCCAAGGCTGATGAGCGGCTTGGCTCAACCTTCTGGACTCTGGGGAGGTGTGGTGGTGCTGCTGATGTCTTCTTGAAAGAGGAGGATGAGATATGGAGAGATGGGTGGTATTTGGTTGTTCTCTGCAAATGGAGAAAGGAGGAGGAGAGACTGATGGTGGTGGTGGATGTGGTGGCGCCATGGAGGTGGAAGGTGGTGGTGGAAAGAGGAGGGAGTGACGCCTTTGGGGCTGCTCTAGCAAGGAAGATAAAGGGAGGGACACTACAAAAAAAAATTGCTTTAGCTACGCCAATTTAGAAACGGCATGGTTTTGCCGTTGCTAATAGGGTGTCTTTGCCATGGGTTAAGCGACGGCCGGCATAGCTGTCTCACATTTTGTGACATTTGCGACCACTAGTAGTAGTTGCCGTTGCTAATTTTTATTAAAACAAAAAGAAAAGAAAACGGAAGAACGGAAAGAAAAACCCTACCACTCCGCCGCTCCTCAGTTATCAAACTTCCCCATTTGCCGTAGAGAGGAGCTAGGGTTTGAGAGACCAAGGGCGACCGATCTCTGGAGATCGAGTGTTAGAGCTTGATGCAAATTCCATGGCGGACAAGTGCTCAACGAAAAAAGCTTCAAGTTAAGAGAGATACCTCGAGTGCGAGCCATCTTTGGAGCGATTAGTGTGCACGAGATCCAATCTATGAGCGAAAAAGAACTCGAGGGAGAGTAAGATCTTGTGAAAGCAGGAGAGTAAGTGAAGAGAGACTATCTCTGGGAGAAGGAACCCTAAGTCGTAGCCCTCTCATCATTCTCAGTTCTTCCGGCCACGCTCCTCCTCTCGTGTGATTCTTCTGCGTCTCTTGGCCCACCTCTTTCGCTACCTGTCTGAGAAATTTGCCCTCCATCTCCACTAGGGTCGCTGTCCAGATTCGACTGTGCTCCGTCGCCGGAATCCTCCGTGCCCTAGAAACGCCTCTTCTAGTGGCTTGTAAGTTCACCGCCGCCGCTGTGATTTGATCCCGATCAGGTTTAATTTCTGAATGTGGTGGTCTTCGATCTGGATTTGGATTTTTGCTTTATTGCTTTGCAATTTGTGTTTTAGGTTTGTGTTTTTAATGTTGTTGTTGATTTTAGGGTTGGGATCGTGTGTGACGATACCAGATTCAGGGTGTGTGATGGCGAATGGAGATATTTGCTCACAAATCGGAGGTTATATCGAAGAGGGAGTCCTATTTAAAGGAAGGGGATTTGTATTATCTCATCTCCCACAGGTGAGTTAATGCTGGTTGTGGATATGCTTTTTTCACTTGTGTTGTAAGAACAATCTTTGATGGGAAAGTAGTGAGAAACTGAGAAACCATTGCTGCCTATTTATTGAATGAGGGAACCCCTGTTGTAGAATGGAGTTCCTTTTGTTTGTTTTCACATGTAAGGCAAGAGAATCTTCTATTGATATTATTGATTATGTCTTAGTTTATGAGGAAATTTGGAAGAAGCTCCATGAGTGGTGAGGCTTTCTTGCTCTATGTTCCATTAAACATGAAAGATTATTCAGTATATAGTCCTGATCATTTTGTTCTTTACTACTTTGTCATCGCAGATTAGATTAGATTTTGCTTTCTTTTAAGTTGACTAGCGCGCAATACAACATTTGACATTTACCATGTTCAATCTGATTATTTCTTTTTCCTTTCCGAAAGGGTTATGTATTCTTATGTCTACTAGTATTTAAACCTTAATCATATCGAAAAACAATATTTCATTCTTAATCAGTTAAGCACTTAGCATAGAGTGATGTGTACCTTTGAATTATCATTGCCAGCATCTTAAATCTGTTTCCTTATTCTTTTCATCTGCTAACCTTTAATGTGAAGCTTGTAGTTACTTCCCATTTAGCGGTCGGTGTATGCATGTAATTTGCTTGTATGTAGATACTTCTTTTATTACCCATGCACCTTTTTTTTATCATATCATATTATCATGCATACTTTCCATGACTAGTATAGTCAGATTTTTTTTTCTTCGTATATAAGTATTAGAAACTGATCATTTTTCTCTGGATTCTCAAGATCTGATATTCTTTATATAAAAGCAAAAACTCAAATCATCATCCTTGCAAATGTTTTGAAAATAATCACATAAAGCAGTTTTTTTTAGCTACTGACAAGCAAAGCTATTAAAGATTTCAGCCTAGTCTTTGACCATTTTATCTATTATGTCCCATTATGAAACATATATAACTTGAGCTAAGTCTCTATATAACTGGATTAAATGATTGTTCAAAAATTTCCAAAAGATTGGACAATAATTGTATTCTCAGAAGTCTGCCATTTCTTTTTTTTTTATTATTATATTGGAGTTGTACCCATGAAAATGGTAACCATGCTTTTTCCCCCAGCTCCCTATTTATTTGTTTGATGTCTCTTATACTTGAGTGTTTGTATTTTTTTAAGTTTTGCAATTGATTCTGGTGTTCCATGTATTGAATCAATTGTTGTTGGATCTCTTCCTAGGCTACCTTGTCACTGTTTCATATTCTTTTTCATTCATGAGTATGATGATCTGGACATAATTACAATCACTGATTTTTGATGTTTTTATAGGGAGATGGAAAGGAGTATGAGCTCCCAGCAAATAGTATAACAGATGTTTGTACAATAATGTATACCAGTGGCACCACTGGGGATCTAAAAGGTGTACTGATAACCAATGAAAATATCATTAATCTAATAGCTGGGGTGAAACGCCTTCTTGCGAGTGTAAATTAAGAGGTAATTTAGTTGCTTTTAGCTATCTTATTTCATTTCCGAATATTAAAAACTGGGTGCACAGTCTAAGCTGTGGATTGAGATATTTTAGTCTTGCTATTTTTCTATACTGGCAATTACTATTAGATACTTCTAGATGGTGTGAGTAACAATCACAAAGATTGCCGACATATCTTATTTATATGCTAAGAATAAATCAAGATTGTAAAACAGGACTACCCTACACAAATGGTATTTTAAATAAGCTCGTAAATTTGATTCTAATGTTTTTAGACTATTCATATGATAAAGTGCCATAAAGGTTAATACAGCAGGCAATAGCTTTAACAAGTTCAATTGAACTTGTTAAAGCTATTGCCAATTGGTTGTTTGAGCTACTGTTTTAGGTGATTTGTGTTTACACTGAGCATGTGTTATGTCTTTAGGTGTGTTTATGTTGAGGAAAGTTGATTGATGGGAATAAATTTTCATTAATATTGAGAGAAGTTAATGAAATTCTATATATACTTGTAAGCACCATTAATTACTGCATCTCTGCAGATTCATACAACAGTTGGGATAATCTCTGAGCCCCTTTTCTTTTACCAGGTACTTCAGATTTAGGTTTAAAAGGGATTTTTCTGAAATTTGGCCTCTTTAAAAAGCATGTTTTGCAAGCTTCAAAGTTAGAACCACACATTCAAGTTATTTAGACTAATTTTAGGGTTTCTCATTTGTAACTTTCCCTGAATTGTCATCTTTTTATTTTTGTGTATTTTTATTTAATTTGCTGGTGCTCAACATATATGTGGTAACTTACTGTGATGACTGCTGATCCATTTGAATTAATAATGGATTTTTGCAGGGAAATTAAGATCGATAGAGCGGATTACAATGGGACTGGGAAAGATTGAAGTCAAGAGGATAGATAACACCACAAAGAGGCAAGTGACCTTTTCAAAGAGGAGGAGTGGGCTATTCAAGAAGACCCAGGAGCTTTCAGTTATGTGCGATGCCCGGATCGCTCTTATCGTCTTCTCTTCCACTGGAAAACTCTTCCAGTTCTCCTCCTTCCCTTCCACGTATGTATTCCTTCTTCATTCTCTTTTCATATCAAGCTAAGTGTGTGATCAATTCATTTAAATATGTAAAATAGTAACCTAAGATGTATGCCTAAATTTCTTTAATTACTTTTCAGATTTGTGTTTTATTTGGCTTGTCAATTGCTCTTCTGATATATCTACTTGACCCCTCCAAAGTTTTAGGTGATTTGTGTTTACACTGAGCATGTGTTATGTCTTTAGGTGTGTTTATGTTGAGGAAAGTTGATTGATGGGAATAAATTTTCATTAATATAGCCCGTTGGTTAGAAAATCACTCATTTATTTATTTATTTGGTGAAATACAATTTTTAGGATGATCGCGTATGAACGACGGGAAAGGGGTAGACTGATGTGTATAATGAATCATAGATGAACAAGGGAATAGAGTCGCTCTAGTTGATTATTAAGCCTATTAGCTCAAATGGTAGAGCGATGTGTTCAATCACAAAAATGCGGGTTCAAATCCCGCATAGGCTACTATAAAAAAAATGTTTCTCATTTAGGTCTTTTTTTAAAAAAAAATTGATAAACCCATTAGCAATAACACATTTACTGTCGCAAAAACCTCATGTCAGACCAGAATGAAAAAGGCGGGAAAAAGGGCGGTAAAAGGTATATAGAACAATTTGGCCAAATTTTATGTGACGGCAACATACCGTCGCTAAAGACTTTTTGCTACCCTAGAGCTAGCGATCGACGTTTTGTCGTCGCATAGCCGTCACAAATGTTTTTTAGCGACGGCAATCCAACTATTTGTGATGGTAAAGAGCCGTTTCTAAAGCTATTTTTTTTTTTTGTAGTGGGAGATGCGTTTAGGGATTGTGTTTCTTCAAGACTTTAGATAAGGTTTCTAGGGTTTCTTTGTGTTTGAATGTAAAGAGAAATGAGTCAAAGGGGCTGATTTTATGGTATATGCTGATTTGGTAGAAGAGATGAAATAGTGATGGCTAAGCATAGAGCTTATCTCATTTCTAAAGAGGGGTGTACAATAGAGGAAGAGAGAAAAAGAGGTTTGTGGTTGTCTCGCCCAAATGGGGTAAGGAATCTTTGACCTTGAATTCAAATTGTCTCATCGCTCCAAATCATCATGTGAATTTCGACTAGGGCATGGGAGAGTGAGATGAGAGTCTTCGATCCCGACACGCGAATTCGAATCCCAAAATTAGTTTTCCAATTCCCGCTCTCTCGATCAATTAGATTTTCAAAATTCCTTGGAAAGATGTCACCATTCCAAGCTAGTTATCAAAATTCGACTTTAGGTCGAAAGTCCGCTCTCTCGATTAGTTTTTAGGTAGTAAGCAAGTAAAAAACACAAATCCAAAGCATCACAAAGTACTAAATATAAGTCGAAGCATAAAAGATTAAATAAAGAAATCAAGATGAATGGGAAAGAAGGATGGTTAGGGAGTGGGTCAAGCACAATCATCAACGTCATTTGCTTCCTCTTCTTCCTCAATGTCGAGACATGGAGTGAAGTCCTCATCGACCATATATGTGTAATTTTAAAACGTCAGGATCATTTATTAAATAATACGCAATAACATGGAAATCATGTAGCAACTAGCAAGTATTTTATAACTAAACAAACTAATAGCACAAGTGCACAACAAGTAATAAATGTTCCAATAACAATCAAGGGAAAACAATTATAAATGCTATTACATATAAATTTTGATGGAAATGCCCGACATCAACAACTCAGCAGCACAGCAACAATTCCACCAACTCAGCAGCACACAACTCCATCAAAAGGAACGAGGGCAGAGAAAGAAGAGAGAAGTAGAGTGAAGAAATGGGGAATATGAGGAAAAATTGAGGCCAGACTAAACGTTTATGAAGAAAAAAGTTGATAAATTTTTCAAAAAATGAACAAAATATTTTCTAAATAAAATAGCAACATGAAACAACAATATTTTTGTAGCCTGTAATTCAGTGACAAGAAAATAGAAATTAAAAAATGTAAACATGAAATCAAACAACACCAAAAATTGCAGCCTGTAATTCTGTAACAAGCAAACAGAGCTAGCAATCGAAAAAAATAACAACAATTTTGAACATGAAAGAAGCTAAATAAGTACTTGCAGTAACATGAAATCGAAATAGCGACCCAAAACAAGTGAAATTGTGAACAGAAATTTAGAAACAAGAGAACAAGAAACGATAACATGAAATTGAAACAAGCGAAAAAAAAATAAGATGAAATTACAAATAATGTAACATTTCAATTTTTTGTGAAGGGTCACAGATATCGATCCTCTTCTATAAGAAGGGATGTTCTTTTCAATTGCAATAGCTCGATTACACTTGCTAGCCTATTATTGACGCTTATAAGCATCATTCTTTTCCTATATAATCAGCATCTCCTACCAGAAGTTCAACTCCAGAGAAGCCCATCCGTATGAAAGCTCATCCATATCAAATCCATTCGATTTGTATGTATTCCAAGTATTACCTTTGACACTAGGACCACAAGCACAAATCCATAGAAGCTCATCCGTACTGATTCCATTTAATAAATTTGGTACCTGCATCCATACAATTAATATCTATATGAACATTTATATATTTGATGAATCAACCAACTTTTCAAATTAAGAAATAAAAATAGAACACTTACGTAGCTTTTAAACCATTTTGTGAATTCCGCAACAATTGTGTCATCATCTACCATACCCCTTTTAGACTCAAATATCCTACAAACCGTACATCAATAAGAACACACCAAAACTTATAACATTGATGTAATCATGCAAGATAATTGTAATTAAACATGAATGTACCTAATGTATAGTTTCACTTCTAGGCAGTTGATCAATACACAAGTGTGTGCGCGAATTATCCCACTCTTTGTCTACCATCATCCACCTTATTTTTGCTTTGCCGCCACTTTGACCTAGGTAATTAAAAATAGAAACATCATTGTCAATACCCTCGAATATATCATTTCTAGACACATTTCTCAACTTAGAAGGAACATGAGATGGAAAATAATGCACGAAAAAATTAGCGACTTTTTCCCTCAAGTAAGCCATACATATCGGCCCTTCAACTTGATTCTTCTGTAAAAAATTCGCTTCAAATGATACAAATATCTCTCAAATGGATACATCAATCAATATTGTACCATTCTACCTACTTGAGCTTCATATGGAAAGTGTACAACGAGATGCTCCATAGGATCAATGAATAAAGGTGAGAAGATATGTTCCAACTTACACAATAGTAAAGGCACCGTGGAATGGAAATACACCATTTGATTATCTGACAATGAGGGTGAACAAAGTGATTGAAAAAATATACTCAACTATGTCAAAGGACCCCAAACTATTGGAGGTAGCAATTCTTTGAAAGAAATTGGAAGAAGTCTTTCCATAAAGACATGAAAATCATGACTCTTTATCCCCGTGAGATCGAAATCATCCTTTTGGACGCATAAATCCACATTAGATGCATAACCATTAGGAAACTTTATAGACCTCAACCATTGACAAACCTTTTTCTTCTCTTCCCATGTTAAGGTGTAAATTGCCTTCGATTTCGCACCTCTATGATCATCTTCTACCTGAAGCTCTGGCTGACAACAATGTTGCCGAAGATCATTCCATGCATTCAAGTTATCCTTTGTCTTTCCAGGAATATCCATCACTATAATGATCCGGATGTGAAATTTTATTTTATTAGGAGGTTATTTTAAAAATAATTGGATTAAATAGAGAGGGGAATTGGGCCGTGTGATCCTAACCTGCAATTGTCTAGTTTTAACTTATGTTCATTTTAGTCTTTAGGGTTTTGGGGGATACGGGAAATTAATCAGAGAGAAGGAGAGTGAGGGCGAGGGTAGTGGAGATGGTTCCATCGAGAGTGCAAGGGATAAATCGTACACGAATAAGATCGGGTATGCTCGAGAGGACCACCGACATTGCAACGTAGCGATCGACGCCTAGAAGCATCGGGGACAACCTCAGCCTGTAACCGGAGGTCAAACTTCTATTGCGAGAAACTGATTCCGGTCGAGGTTAGTGGGTGTCGCTCTTTTGATTTAATCAGGGTCCTTTGCTTGATTTAGGAAAATTGCGTGAGAGATAATAGGATTTTGGGTAACTGCGGTGCCTTGAAACTGGTATAGGGGAGGCAATGAATGGAGGTTTGAACTGGTGGGGAAGGCGATGCACATATGTGAAATATGGAATTAGTGCTTAATTAGGAAATCTTGGGTGTGATGGGGCCAACCAAGTATGCTGTTTGATATATATGGGACTTGAGGGAAATGGGGAAAAGTTTCATGATTCAAGTAATTAATTTAATGGTGAAGGGTATAACCGATTGGGGTCATGGTAGTGGAGGGAGGTACACATATATGATGACCGGTTTTATATATAGGATGATTCAAGGGTATGAACAGTGTATGATTAGATGATTAAGTTAGCATCTTATTATATAATCTTGTATGTTTTTTTTGGCTAAATATAATGTTGTGATTTTATGTGGGGTAATGGTTCTGAGATTTACGTAAATTTAATTGATTGATTATTAGGTGATTGTGTTGATTGAGTGGTGTGAAGTTTATAAGTATTTTGTGGACGGTTGCTATCAGCTGGAGGTAAGTCTTCTTGACTTACTCACTATGCCTTTGTTTGCATTGCGTTAGCTATTTACGCGCATTTATTTACCTATTCTATCTGGTTAGTACCCAAGCTTTGTCATTACGAGTACTTCTTCGTGAGTAATGGCCATTCTGTGTGGTTATGGCAATTCGTGTGGTTAGTGTCTAAGCTTTGTGAACAAGACACTTCTTTGTGGATTGATGCAGTTATGTAAGTGTGCTTTGGTATGGTACAACTATGGATTCTTTGTTGTGAATTGAGTGTGGTGTGTACTGCGTACTTCATAGTATTTACCGCCTTGCTTATATATTATCGACTGGATAGTGATTCGTTTCATCGTTGTTATTATACAGATTTAGGTACCAGCTAAACGTTTTAGAGTCAGCGAGAGATGATGATCACAAGAGTCCGAGTCGTGCATAGGAATGGTGGTGTGCATGAGATTTGGGCATGTTAGACTGGTTGTGATATATGCGTTTTATTTTCTACTAGGAACGATATGGAACACTGTGATGATTGCATATTTACATAACTTTAGGTGTTGGACCCACTTGTTTGGGGTGTGTTTGTGTCGGACTTCCGTGCTAGATGACTGTCTGCATTTAGGGTATTTGTTCACGATTATTTCTAACTTTCATGTCCCTCGTTGTAAGATCATTATGTCTTTCGGCACAATTAGCTCATGGGGACCCAGTTCGGGTTACGTGCCGAGTAGCCTCCGAGCCCCGAGGGCCGGGTGTTACAAATTGGTATCAGAGCCAGGTTGGCAACGAGAGACATAGTGACGTTACGATAAGGACAACGGAAGTCCAAAAGTAGTTCAATTTTTATTTTTATTTTGGTAAATATTTGTTTAAAATCAAGCATTGGGGAAAGGGGTAGATGCACAAGTGTTGATCATCTCTCGTTTGACAGGTACCTTTCTTTTTCTACCAAGTGTGTTTATTTGTGTTACTATTATTTCTAATAACTTAGTTAGTGCAATTAGATATAAGAGATTGGGGTACATGGGTGTTGTTATTAAGGAACAAAGGTCTACCGTATGTTGAGGGGATTTATATTTATTTTCCCTTTTATTTTTTTATGTATTTATTTTTTTCATCTATTCCTTATCTTATTTGAGCCATATTTCATTAGGATTTCTTTCGGTATGGTTAATCCCCGAGCGAGAGTTGGCATGAGGGGTAGAGGTCGAGGGAGAGGTAGAGCTCGTGGAGGAGCCGAGCCTAGGGTTGAGGTTGAGAGAGAGGCACCTGAGGTCCCAGTAGGTCCTCCCGTAGTAGATGCTGCTGCTCTTATTGCTCAGATGCAGACCACGATGCAGGAGATGATGCGTACGATGATGCGTGAGATGCTAGATGCGAGGGCTGGTCCGGGCCCTGCAGTGGTACCACCAGTTGTACCACCTGCTGTTGAGTTACCGGTTGGGCCAGCAAACCCTATAGCGGAAGGGCAAGGACTAGTTATACCTAGACCCGGTGACTAGGGTAAGGAGTTTACACGTCGTGGACCAACCCACTTTTCAGGGTCATCTGATGAGGATGTTGAGCTTTGGTTTAGGCATGTAGAGGGAGTGTTCGAGGCTATTGAAGCTCCTGTTGATGTTCAACTTCGATTAGCTGCTGGGTTGCTTCAAGGGGATGCATTTGATAGGTGGCGTGTTATTCGACCAGGGATGGTGGAGAGATCATATGCAGAGTTTAAGAGGTTGATGATTGCTGAGTATTGTCCTCCGGGGATGAGAGAATCTAGGGAGAGAGCTTTTTTTGCTGCAGGGTATGACCCTAGCTTAACTATTGCACAAGCCGTGAATAAGTTTAAGCATGACTTGATGTTTGTTGCTGATCTAGTGACTTCAGAGAAGCATAGAGTTCAGCTTCTAGCTAACCGCATGCCTCCGCATGTTAGTTCGTATGCAGTGGGATTTGGATTAGAAACTGTAGTAGCTTACGGGGATTTGGTGGTGAGATATGATGAAGATTGTCGTCGAACTGCTATGGATAACCAGAGAGATGGGAAGCGCCTGAGGATTCAGTATGGGCAGGGAGGAGGGGATACTAGTAGAGGATTTGGAGGGCAGGTTAGGCCACCTATTGTGACCATGTTAGGAACTAGTAGAGGCATGGTTACACAGCCGATTCAGATGAGACCATTAGCAAGTCAGGGTACCCAGACAGGATACGGACTTCCGCGAGTTTGTTATGGTTGCCAAGAAGTCGGACATATTCAGAGTCATTGTCCCCATGTCAAGACCAAGTGCTTCGGTTGCGGGGGGATGGGTCATCGTCGTGGTTATTGTTCTCATAGTTTATCAGTATCAGCACCCCCACCGCGGACAACACTTCCCGGTCCTAGACCTCCTCAGTATCAGCAGACGGTGCCTTATCAGGGTCAAGGACACGGCGGTGAAGGATGTGGTGGGAGAGGAGGAAGGATTTATGGTGGTTTAGGACGAAGATCATCATCTAGTTCCAGTGAACAAGGTCGAGGATCATACGTTGGGGGTCGCGGGTCGAGTTCAGCACCAGCACGTGTGTTTCAGATGCGTCATGATGATGATGCCTTCGCGCCGACTGCCACATGTACCATCTTTATTCGCTCTCAACCTCTTGAGATTCTATTTGACACGGGTGCCACACATTGTTTCATTGCTGCTTCATGTGTAGATCATTTAGGACTAGTGACTACTCCATGCTCTTCTTTTTCTGTTGCTTATCTTGATGGGTTTAGGGTATCGGGTAGTCGTGAGATTTTAGGGTGTCCTATCCAATTTGGTGGGCGTGTTTAGCCTGCTAACTTCATCGTCATATCTATCATGACAAATGAGGCTATCTTGGGGTTGGACTGGATGTTACGTTTTGGTGTTGTGATCGATTTGAGGTCGCGGACGATAACTTTGACAGCTGAGGATGGTAGTCAGCATCAAATCTTAGGTAATGACCCTAAGAAGAACGGAGCAGTTATTAGTGCAGTGAGAGCTGTTAAGCATCTTAGTCAGGGTTGTGTAGGATATTGGTGCTATGCGGTGCAGGCCGAGAAGGGTCGACCGAAGTTAGAGGACGTTCCAATTGTGAAGGAGTTTATCGATGTTTTTCCGGAAGAATTGCCAGATTTGCCGCCAAGGCGAGAAGTTGATTTTACGATTGAACTTGAGCCAGGAACTCAACCGATTTCTCGTGTACCTTACAGGATGACACCAACAAAGATGTCAGAGTTGAAGGCTCAGTTAGAGGAGTTAGCAGAGAAAGGGTATATTCGCCCTAGTGCTTCACCATGGGGTGCTCCGGTCCTCTTCGTGAGGAAGAAAGATGGATTGTTGAGATTATGCATTGATTATAGGGAATTAAAGGAGTTAGCAGAGAAAGGGTATACTCACCATGGGGTGCTTCACCATGCATTGATTAGAGGACGTATCTGTGTGCCAGATGTGGGAGATATTCGTCAACGGATATTGACTGAGGCACATAATACTCTTTATTCAATCCATCCAGGTTCAGGCAAGATGTATCAGGATTTGAAGAGACAGTACTGGTGGAAGTCTATGAAGGCTGATACTGTAAAATTTGAAGCTCGTTGTCAGACCTGTCAGCAGATCAAGATAGAGCACAGTAGGCCTGGTGGATTGACACGTTCATTGCCTATTTCCGAGTGGAAGTGGGAGGACATCTCAATGGATTTCATTACTGGACTGAGAGGCAGTAGAAGAGTTGACTCTATTTGGGTTATAGTGGATAGGTTGACAAAGTCGGCTCATTTCATTCCTATCAGAGAGGATTGGCCGGTTAATCGGCTTGCTGATTTATTTATTCGACAAATTGTGAGATTGCACGGGGTCCCTCGCACCATAGTGTCAGACCGGGATGGCCGATTTACTTCGCACTTTTGGAGACAAGTACACAAGGCTCTAGGAACGCAGTTGCATTTCTCTACAGCATATCACCCACAGACATACGGTCAGAGTGAGAGGACCATCCAGACTTTAGAGGATATGCTCAGGGCTTGTGTGCTTGATTGGGGTGGACAATGGGTCGATCATTTTCCTTTGGTTGGGTTTGCTTACAACAACAGTTGGCATGCTTCAATTCAGATGGCACCATTTGAGCTTCTATATGATCGTCGATGTCGTTCACCACTCTGTTGGGATGAGCCAGCTGATGTTATCGGAGATCCGCCTCAAATTGTTCAGGATACCATAGACAGAGTTGCTCAGATCAGGGAGCACATTCGAGTAGCTCGGGATCATCAGCGGAAGTATGCAGATCGGCGGAAGCGTGATCTAGAGTTTAAGGTGGGAGCGCATGTGTGGCTTAGGGTTTCTCCAACTAGGGGCATTCGAAGGTTTGGTATCAAAGGCAAGTTGTGTCCTAGGTACGTTGGTCCGTTTGAGATTTTAGAGCGGGTGGGTGAGCTTGCCTATCGATTGGCATTACCCCCGTCGCTTGATCGAGTACACCCAGTATTCCATGTATCACAACTGAGGCAATATGTTCCAGACCCTAGTCATGTGTTGGATTATAGAGGACTGGGGATTCAGCCAAATCACACTTTTGTGGAGACTCCGATTCGCATTCTAGATCCTCGAGTCAAACAGTTGAGGAGACGGAGTGTGTCAGTGTGATACGTTGGCCCATTTGAGATTTTAGAGCGGGTGGGTGAGCTTGCCTATCGATTGGCGTTGCCCCCGTCGCTTGATCGAGTACACCTAGTATTCCATGTATCACAACTGAGGCAGTATGTTCCAGACCGTAGTCATGTGTTGGCTTATAGAGGACTGGGGGTTCAGCCAGATCACACTTTTGTGGAGACTCCGATTCGCATTCTAGATCATCGAGTCAAACAGTTGAGGAGACGGAGTGTGTCATTACTGTTGATTCAGTGGGGAAATCGCTTTGCAGGGGAGAGTACTTGGGAGACGGAGGAGAGCATCCAAATAGGTTATCCTGATATATATCCAAGGTTAAGGACTGACTTTGAGACGAGTGGCCTTGATTAGGCGAGTTGGGTTGGCTTATGTGTTTTATATATATTCACTGCTTATTTGAGTATGTTTGACTTGAGTTAATGTTTTGTGATGCATATGTTAAATGCATAATTGTTATACTTAATGTTGACGATATATCTTCTGATAGTTTCGTGGGCGAAACTCTAGTATAGGAGGGGTGAATTGTTAAACTCATCAAGTCTAGAACGTAGGGGTGTAGTTTCATTTCATGACAATGTCTTGTGTGTTTTGTGCAGTCCCTGTGACTTTTAAGATAGTTTCGGGACGAAACTCTCTTAAGGGGGTAATGATATAATGATCCGGATGTGAAATTTTATTTTATTAGGAGGTTATTTTAAAAATAATTGGATTAAATAGAGAGGGGAATTGGGCCGTGTGATCCTAACCTGCATTTGTCTAGTTTTAACTTATTTTCATTTTAGTCTTTAGGGTTTTGGGGGATACGGGAAATTAATCAGAGAGAAGGAGAGTGAGGGCGAGGGTAGTGGAGACGGGTCCATTGAGAGTGCAAGGGATAAATCGTACACGAATAAGATCGGGTATGCTCGAGAGGACCACCGACATTGCAACGTAGCGATCGACGCCTAGAAGCATCGGGGACAACCTCGGCCTGTAACCGGAGGTCAAACTTCTATTGCGAGAAACTGATTCCGGTCGAGGTTAGTGGGTGTCGCTCTTTTGATTTAATCAGGGTCCTTTGCTTGATTTAGGAAAATTGCGTGAGAGATAATAGGATTTTGGGTAACTGCGGTGTCTTGAAACTGGTATAGGGGAGGCAATGAATGGAGGTTTGAACTGGTGGGGAAGGCGATGCATAGATGTGAAATATGGAATTAGTGCTTAATTAGGAAATCTTGGGTGTGATGGGGCCAACCAAGTATGCTGTTTGATATATATGGGACTTGAGAGAAATGGGGAAAAGTTTCATGATTCAAGTAATTAATTTAATGGTGAAGGGTATAACCGATTGGGGTCATGGCAGTGGAGGGAGGTACACATATATGATGACCGGTTTTATATATAGGATGATTCGAGAGTATGAATAGTGTATGATTAGATGATTAAATTAGAATCTTATTAGATAATCTTGTATGTTTTTTTTGGCTAAACATAATATTGTAATTTTATGTGGGGTAATGGTTATGAGATTTACGTAAATTTAATTGATTGATTATTCGGTGATTGGATTGATTGAGTGGTGTGAAGTTTATAAGTATTTTGTGGACGATTTCTATTAGCCGGAGGTAAGTCTTCTGGACTTACTCACTATGCATTTGTTTGCATTGCGTTAGCTATTTATGCGCATTTATTTACCTATTCTATCTGGTTAGTACCCAAGCTTCGTGATTACGGGTACTTCTTCGTGAGTAATGGCCATTCCATGTGGTTATGGCAATTCGTGTGGTTAGTGTCTAAGCTTTGTGAACAAGACACTTCTTTGTGGATTGATGCAGTTATGTAAGTGTGCTTTGGTGTGATACAACTATGGATTCTTTGTTGTGAATTGATTGTGGTGTGTACTGCGTACTTCATAGTATTTACCGCCTCGGTTATATATTATCGACTGGATAGTGATTCTTTTCATCGTTGTTATTATCCAGATTCAGGTACCAGCTAAACGTTAGAGTCAGCGAGAGATAATGATCTCAAGGTACCAGCTAGACTGGTTGTGATATATGCGTTTTATTTTCTACTAGGAACGATATGGAACACTGTGATGATTGCATATTTACATAACTTTAGGTGTTGGACCCACTTGGTTGGGGTGTGTTTGTGTCGGACTTCCGTGCTAGATGACTTTCTGCATTTAGGGTGCTTGTTCATGATTATTTCTAACTTTCATGTCCCTCGTTGTAAGATCATTATGTCTTTCAGCACAATTAGCTCATGGGGACCCAGTTCGGGTTGCGTGCCGAGTAGCCTCCGAGCCCCGAGGGCCGGGTGTTACAATCACGGTATTAAAAACAGTATCAAACACATTTTTCGTTGTGTGCATAACATCAATGGTGTGCAGAATCAAAAGAGCTTTTCAATACAAAAGCCTCCAAAAAATGCTTTACTTCATCCATTTATGGGAGTTGCCATAGGTAGGAGGATTGTTCAGTAGGTCATCAATGGCCATAGATAAGTGACACACACATCCCCATATTTCATCCCTTGGTAGCCTAGGGGATGAGCAGTAATGTTCTCACTTGGTTTTACGAAATTCGTTCTTATTCTTTCAAAATGGATGATTTGCTTCTAAAAATGGCATGTGTCAATCGAACCAACAATCCTTTTTACCATTATACAATAGAAATGATTTTGGTTTGTCCATACAAATTGGACGAGCTAGCTTTCCATCAGTACTCCATCTTGACAACAAAGTATATGTTGGAAAGTTACTAATCGCCCAAAGTAGAGATGAGCGCATAATAAAATTTTCTTTCCTTGAAACATCATAAGTGGTAACACCGATGTCCTAAAGTTTCATTAACTCATCAATCAAAGGCTCCAAGCACACATCAAGTAACTTCTTAGGGTTTCGCGAGCCTGACACTACCAATGTCAAAAACATATACTCAGTTCTCATGCACATATCTGACGGAAGATTGTATGAAGTAACAATAACGGGCCAACAAGAATAGTTTTCTCCTAATTTCATAAAAGGTGCAAAGCCATCAGTGCACAGACCCAAACAAACATTTCTTAGATCAAAAGAAAAATTAGGATATATTGCATTCAAACTCTTCCATGCCTCTCCATCTTAAGGATGAGACATATAATCAAACCTAGCATGACCTCATGATAATTCATATTTTATACATGCATTACATATATGTTTAGATGCATTTAGGATATGTTTCTTGCATGTTTTATTGCTAATTTGCATTGTTATCCATTTGGGCATTCGAGTTCGAAATCTACGCTATTTCGTGTTTATTCTGCAGTTTTATAATTTGAGCTTGAAGAGAGGCTAAGGATGGATAGAAGATGCTGATTTTGTGCTTAAGAGAGGCAAGGAAGGATCACAATAGGGAGAAGAAGATCGAGAACAAAAGAAGAATATGAGAGACAAAGTAACGGCGCCCCCGCTTTTCCACCGGCGACCGCCGGTCTTACAGTATCATCAATCATCGATTTTATCTGAAGTTATCTTATTATTTTATTATTATATTGCTTTCTAGGGTTTAGAGGGGCTCACTTCTAAACTTTATAGGCCTCTATGGTTACGTTTAAAGAGACATCTATCATTCTACAATACTTTTTCAATTCATCGTTCGTTAGAGTATGAGTAGCTAAACTCATTGTTTCGCATGTGATTCAAACGCATGGTGATGTGATCCTAGTGGTTAGTGAGTTCGACTCATTTATCTTACAAATCTTTGTCGCTTGAGCCGAATATAAACTCTTGTTTGAGAAAACAGCATGGCGACACCGTGGTATTTTGGCCTTTTCGGGTTGTATGAAAATCCGATTGAAGCCGTTGAGCACTTGTTGGAAAGCTATTGTAAGTGGATAAAACTTGTATGATGAACACTTATTATGAATCAGCTCTGAAGATGCTCGAATTTGACATTCAATGCAGAACCTCAAGTCTGGACGAATTTTCCTCGAGTTTTCCTATTCTAATAATCCCACATCGCTTAGAGATGTTTGGGGCTTCTATTTTCATGCTATATATTGCTTGTAAAACCTTCATTTTAAATCAAGTCAAGTTTAGTTGAGTTAAAGGTTAAGCCACTAATAGCTCCATATGATTTTGGGTTAATCATCAAGTTCTTGGTGGGACGCTAAGAGCGAAACCTTTTGTGAGAGGCCGAGTGTGACACC
The DNA here is from genome assembly GCA_037127255.1 of Persicaria tinctoria. Classification (NCBI taxonomy): domain Eukaryota; kingdom Viridiplantae; phylum Streptophyta; class Magnoliopsida; order Caryophyllales; family Polygonaceae; genus Persicaria; species Persicaria tinctoria. The sequence goes on along the minus strand of JBANSL010000011.1, from coordinate 51,033,319 downwards.
CTAGTGAGAGGCAAATGTGTCAAAAGGTAGAGATCCTCGGAATGCGATTCCGAGAGGATTGAGATCGTGTGTAGGGGATTGAAGGGTGAGAGGCCTGCAAATCTTGCTCCACAATCCCTTCTTTTCAGTTTTCATAAACCACAAAAATTAGTCCCACAAAAAGAGTAGTATTCGAAAGCTCGAGCCTTGGTCGATCCCGGTCCTCGGGTCTCATCAAGTGGTATCAGAGCTAATTGATTCTAGTCCATCGAGCTTTCGATAATTGAGTTGTTTCTTCCTAGTCAAAATGTTCAAGAAGACGGGTTCCAAGCCATTGTCCAAAGTGTACATCCGATGGGTTATTTGAGCTTATGATGATGGGTATCTTCATTGGAGAGACATGATGGTGCTACATATGATGTAGTTGACGAAGAGCTCCGGAGGATATATCGAAAAAGAAGGGCTCGAGAGGATGAGGATCAGCGTAAGAAGAAGGTTGAACCACCTTGGAATGAGATCTGCAAGTTCACGGAAGACTCAATGCAACAAGTACAGGAAATTAAAAAACTCGTCAACTCATTGGGATCGATGCCATCGGAGCCCACAACACCATCACCTCCTTCTTCAAAGACAACATCCTCTATGACCATGGGCAAGGCACTTGAGATTAAAGAAGGTAAGTCTAAGGATGTTTCGATTGAGATTGCAAAGGTCAACCCTGAGCTTAAGAAAGATAAGGAAATTATCCAACTTCCTAATGTTGCGTTTTCCATGAAGGAGAAACGGACGCCAACCAAGGTACCTATCTTTCTGAATTCCGTGTCAAAAAAGTGGTTGGATGCGACACCATTCATTCCGTCTTGCTTGCCTTTTACGATTCAAGAAGAAGAGGGGATTCAAGATCCATTCAAGGAAGAAGAAGCATGTTCAAAGAATCTTTCGTTTCCACAACGGATTCAAGGACGAATCCTTTTCAAGGGGAGGAGGATGATGTGATCCTAGTGGTCAGTGAGCTCGACTCATTTATCTTACAAAGCTTTGTCACTGGAGCCGAATATCAACTCATGTTTGAGAAAACAGCATGGCGACACCGTGATATTTTGGCTTTTTCGGGCTGTATAAAATTCTGATTGAAGCCTTTAAGAACTTGTTGGAACTCTATTTTAAGTGGCTATAACTTCTATGATGAACATTTGTTCTGAATCAGCACTGAAGGTGCTCGAATTTTACGTTCAATTCAGCAGATCAAGTCTGGACGAATTTTCCTTGAGTTTTTATATTCTAATAATCCCACATCGCTTAGAGATGTTTTGGGCTTCTATTTTCATCCTATATATTTCTTGTAAAACCTTCATTTTAAATCAAGTCAAGTTTAGTTGAGTTAAAGGTTAAGCCACTACTAGCTTCCTATAATTATGGGTTAAGGATCGAGTTCTTTATGAGAGGCTAAGAGCGAAACCTTTGGTGAGAGGCTGAGGGTGACACCCTAGTGAGAGGAGAATGTGTCAAAGGGTCGAGATCCTCGGAGTACGATTCCTAGAGGATTGAGATCGAGTGTAGGGGATTCAAGGGTGAGAGTCCTGCGAGTCTTGCTCCACATATCCCTTCTTTTCAGTTTTCATAAACAACAAAAATTAATCCCACAAAAAGAGTGCTCGAAAGCTCGAGCCTTTGTCGATCCCGGTCCTCGGGTCTCATCAAGTGATTTGTGAAATCAAGATGCATATTTTAATATGTATTGATGGTCTTGAAGGTTGCCAACTCTTCACCTTTCCGCCCCTTGGTTTCCCACCTCATTTTCCATGATTTTGAGGGACCTTTTATATTATCCGCTCAATAAGTGTTTTAGCTAGCCATTGGCCTTTCATTTAGTATTATTTTTCCTATATAAAGAGCCTGCATGCTCACTTAGAAATCAGATTTGAGATTAATGAAAAGTGTGTTTCCTTTGAATCGAGATGATTCTAAATTGTTGTTGGTGAGATGCCTTCAATGTCCTCCGAGGTGAGATGCCAAAGAGAAACTTGTTTGTTGAATCATTACCGGTGATATGATTGTGATTGATTCCCAAAAAAAAACTCAATCATTCGAAAGTGACATTCCGACGTTTGAGAGAGTGAGTTTTGTACATCTTGTGGTGAGATGATCCAAGATCTAGCAATCCATATCATTGTCTTTTATTTCCTACAAATCCCCAAAAATCACCCTTCAAAAAGAGTGTTCGGAAGTTCGAGGCTTAGTCGATCGATCCTTCGGGTTTCATCAATTGGTATCAGAGCTAATCGACTTGAGTCTCTCGAGATATCGAAAGAAAAGAGCTCGAGAGATCGCTCAACAAGAAGAAGTCGAATGGGGAGTTGCGTTAGAAGATGTTCGTGTCATTGTAGAAAATCTCATTGCCGAAATAAATACGGGGTCAACTCTTCAGAACATCACCCTCGACCTTGTACCCCCATTAGTGGCTCCCTCATCGACATGTGATTCTTTGGTGCCCATAGCTCCACCGCCCTTTTCTTCGATGCCCATAGAGATCGTTGTTCACACCTCTGATGTCCCTATATCTATTGTTGATGTCAAGGCTCCTGGAATCGCAACGCCCATGTCCAAAACATCTCTAATCACCCTAAAATTTCTCAAAATCATGGACACCCCATGAATGGATGCCACACCAAATTTTTTTGTCATGGTTTCCATTTGTGTTTCCATCGCCGACATTCATGGGCGAAAAGGAAAATATCTCGGATTTGAGGTCGAATCCTTTTCAAGGGAGAGAGGATGATGTGATCATTTTACCATATGAGCCCGAGTCACACGAAATCTCAATTGAGAAAACAGGTTGGCGATACATCGGTATTTTGGATCCACCAGACTGTATAAAATTCTGATTGAAGCCTATGAGCACTTTTTGGAAAGCTATTTTAAGTGGCTACAACTTCCATGCAGAACACCTTTTCCAAATGAGCCTTGCAAATGACCGAAAATGTTGTTCTCTTCAACAATCTGAAATCTGGCAGCTTTTGGAAATGTGTATATTGAAGACGGAACACATTCAATGAAGCTGAATAAATTGGTGCAATCACGATGCATATTTTAATATGTATTGACCGTCTTGAAGGTTGCCGACTCTTCACCTTTCTGCCCATTGGTTTCCCACCTCATTTTCCATCATTTTGAGGGACCTTTTGCATTATCCGCACAATAAGTGTTTTAGCTAGTCTTTGAACTTTCATTTAGTATTATTTTTCTATATAAAGAGCTTGTATGCTCACTTAGAAATCAAATTTGAGATTAATGAAAAGTGTGTTTCCTTTGAATCGAGATGATTCTAAATTGTTGTTGGTGAGATGCCTTCAACATCGTCTGAGGTGAGATGCCAAAGAGAAACCTGTTTGTTGAATCATTGTCGGTGAGATGCTTATGATTGATTCCCAAACAAAGACTCAATTATTTGAAAGTGAGATTTCGACGTTTGAGACAGTGAGTTTTGCAGATCTTGTGGTGAGATGCTCCAAGATCTAGCTATCCATTTCCTTGTCTTTTATCCTTGTCTTTTATTTCATATAAATCCCCAAAAATCACCCCACAAAAAGAGTGGCAAGGCTTGGTCCATCGATCCTTCGGGTTTCATCACATGGGTTGGTTGAATTGTGAGGTCTTGATTTCTATTGTTATTCATTAGTTATTTCATTATCTTTTTACTCATAATTCTTGATTGCATGTATTCTCTCTTGCTTGATTAACTAGATAAAATTTGCATTCATACAGTGCTTAATGATTTCGAAAGAATAGTTAAGCCATGGTAGCAAGCACACGACATTGGTCCCGTGAAAGCTAATAGAGTCTATTTTAGTCACATTTTTAGTATAGATTTGCATATTATTTTAGAACATTTTTACATATTTTAGAGCTTAATTTGTATTAGTTGGTTTTAAGAGTCTACACTTGTGTTTTTATATATTTCAGGTATTTTGGGGCTGGATCATATAGATTTGGAGATCGCTCTTAATTTATGGGATTATTTTGCAAATGAGAAGATGAATGACTGAGCTAAATTTACGATGGCCGGATGTTACTCGTGAAGTTGATTGTTGGTCCTGTTTCTTCTCCTTTTGGTCGGTTCATCCAATTAGAGCCCACGTAATTACTGCCTTGCTTTTGTTTATTCTATTAAATTAGATAGATTAGTCAGATTTATAGATTTAGATATATTAAAATATTATATATTTATATTAGGATAGGAATGGATAGATTTAAGTTAGGATATTAGTTTACAGTATATGTACTCCTTTTTGGGACACTCTCTCATCTCTCTAGAATTCTAGAGAGAGGGAGACTCAATCTCGGCTTCTAATTTGTATTAGTTGGTTTTAAGAGTCTACACTTGTGTTTTTATAAGTTTCAGGTATTTTGGGGCTGGATCATATAGATTTGGAGATCGCTCTTAATTTATGGGATTATTTTGCAAATGAGAAGATGAATGACTGAGCTAAATTTACGATGGCCGGATGTTACTCGTGGAGTTGATTGTTGGTCCTGTTTCTTCTCCTTTTGGTCGGTTCATCCAATTAGAGCCCACGTAATTACTGCCTTGCTTTTATTTATTCTATTAAATTAGATAGATTAGTCAGATTTATAGATTTAGATATATTAAAATATTATATATTTATATTAGGATAGGAATGGATAGATTTAAGTTAGGATATTAGTTTACAGTATATGTACTCCTTTTTGGGACACTCTCTCATCTCTCTAGAATTCTAGAGAGAGGGAGACTCAATCTCGGCTTCGCCGTTCTACACCGGCTTCGGCTACCTTACCTCGACTTTGGCGGTCATCAACCCGCCTTCGATCGCCCGTCACTCTCCGGTGTGATTCTTGTTGACATTCGTGCTGAAATACACATTAGCTCCGGTTCTGTTTTTTGTTTTTGATCCAAACCAAAAATTGACTTGTGGCTTTTTTAGATCGGTGTCTCATACCCCCAACTCAGCTTTCGCTTGGCCTGATTTGTGCTCATCCTTCTCTCTTTCTCCCCTTTGGTCGATTGTTAGGGAAGCTTTCAATCCCACTTGCCTTCTCTTTTCTTTGGTGGCATGGGGGTTTTCTATTGCGCCGCCATGACGGGTTGGCCAAGGTTGGTCCTCCTCCTCCGATCATCTCTTGGATCATCCCACTTGGTGGTTGGTTGATGCCTTGGCAGGTCTTCCTCGGCGCGACGCTTGCATCTCCGACCCCCTTTTCACTCCCTTCGTTCGCCTTTTTTCTGGCCCTTCCACTCCTGATATCGTTGATCCTCTTCACCCCTTTCGTTCACCATCCTGCTGGCCCTGCAACTTTCACCATTGCGACCATCCTAATCTTTGGCCTCCATGGTCACTGTTGGCTTGTTTAGGCGTTATATGCTTCTTTTTGCCCTTGGCCCATGGGTGGCCCGTTTGTCACTAAAGTAGCCATGTCTTTATGCATATTTTAGTTCCATATTCTATACATTTTGCATATTTCGGGTAGGGAATATGTCGAATTTATGTAGTTTATGCTAATTTGTCAGAAATGGAGATCTACATAAGTTTCTGTTTAATATTGCATAATATGGAACCATTTCGGGAGAAAACCAAGAAGCAAGGACGGAGGCCCAAGTCTACTCGATGTCGACTAACCCTAGTCGATCTCGACAACCCATGTCTAGGCACCTGCACTGATCGATGAGCCTATGTCGAGAAGTTGAAGACAAAGAACCCGACTCCCGAACCTTCCTCGAGATCGAGTACCCAACTCGAGATTGACAAAGCCTCGAAGACAACCCGGAGTCGAGGAGAGCATGTCCGAGGATGCCGAGGAGAGACTACCCGACCTGGCCGGACATACCGGACAAAGAGCAATACACTCCTCGATGTCGAGGAAACTCCTCGAGGTCGACAAGCCGGGAGCCATGTCCGAGCATATCGAGAAGAGCTACCCGACACTGCCGAGCAACCTAGTCGACGAGCCACCTTTACTCGAGATCGAGTAAGGTTCTCGAGATCGACTAAAACCTGGAGCCAGAGTCCAAGCCAGTTCGAGAAAGACCAAGCCGAGACGCCGAGCCACTGAAGTCGACGTCACTTCTAGTCGAGATCGAGGAACATTACTCGAGATCGAGGAAGCTTCCAGAATTCGCGTAACGCGTTGGGTAGTCCTACTCGGTATGGGAATCCTTGGAGCCGAAGATTGCCGAGTTCTATCCGAATCTATCAACATTTATCTTTAATGATTTAGATATAGATTTAACTATAGATTTAGATATAGATAGATGTTTCTATCCTTGAATAGCAAGGCTTAGAAGCCTATAAATAAAGCCCATGGGCTTGATTTCTAGTCATAAAATCACACAACAATTAGTAGGAGTAGTAGAGAGAGAGAGTGAGTGGCCAAGAGGAGTTGGTGAAACGAGAGCGGAATTGGCTTCCTTTGGTTGTCAGCTCTGTTTGATTTAATGCAAGTTTATTTTCATGAATCAATGTTTGAGGTTGCGATGAAGCGCGAGTAGTCCACCCATTTCTAGGGTTGGGGCGAGTCCGACGATAGTCATGCGTGTTTGAGGTAAAGATCCGACTTTTATCGTGTTTTGGGCATCTACTACTTGTTATGTGTTTATTACCCATCTAATGGAGGTCCATGCTAACAACTTGGATTGTAAACATAAAATCGGTAGAGACAATTAGGGTTTCTTGAAAGAGTTGTCTAATTGTTGGAAAAGGCGAAAGCTTGGTCCTTTGATGCAAATTACATGATTATCTGTTTTATTTCTGCCTTATGCATGCTTGGTTATCGTTGTTGCAAACCCCAATCTTGGAAGTCCTTTTTATACAGTTTAGTTCGAAATCCCAAAGCAATTGCCTTTACTTTATTTTCTTTCGTTGTAGTTTCTATTTTCCTCGAGATCGACTAGCACTCCTCGATCTCGAGTTACTTATCTTCGACCCAGGTCGCTGTAGCTTCTGTGTGCAGGAAATCGACAAAGCCAACCCGACGTCAACAAAGACCCAACTCGATCTCGAGTAAGGCCTTGTCGAGATCGACCAAAACCGCCAGAAGTTGCTGCTGCTGTGTTCGACTGACCGATCTTCTGTCGAGTTGCTATACTCGAGATCTAGGACCCCTGTTGTCGACTTTTGTGAGATTTCTCTGCTGCCTAGGATCCACTAACACGCTTCCTCGTGGATCGATCCTGACTTCTCGCTGCTACATCAGGAGGAGGTCTTGTAATCATTTGCAAGGGACGGAATCTGGTTTTCCTTAGTTTATTTACATTCTATTTTGGATACTCGATTTCCTCCTCTCAACAAATTGGCGTCGTTGCCGGGGAAGCCATCATTCGCGCCTTAGGTAGTTGAATCTCACGTCTACTTTGAGTTACTTTTCAGGTGTATGCGTCGTTCTGGTCAAACACCTGAGTTTGACGCCTTAAAAGAACCAGAGCGTTTCCTACACATCCACTCTAAACTTAAAAAGATCATGGCGACCGCAGAAACCCAGGAACAGCTAATACAGAGGCTTACAAGGGAACTGTGGCCACTAAAGATGCTGCTATCGCCGTTGAGAAAGCAGCAAGGGAACAAGCAGAAGCTGAGCTTGCCCAATATCCAACTACTGCAGAGGATTATATGCATCCAACTCTCGTCGTGCCTGAATCGGCGATTGTAATCCCTGAAAACTCTTTTGAAATTCGCACTCAATTTCTTATAGTGCTTAAAAATAATGCTTTTTATGGCAAATTTAATGAGTGTCCTCTTGAACATATTACCAATTTTTCTGAAGGTACAACTCTGGAATATGTCAAGATGAAAGCTTTTCGCTGGTCTCTCGCTGGGCCTGCACTGAAGTGGCTTGAAGGGCTGAAACCAATATCCCTCACAACTTGGGCCTAAGTAGAGCAAGAGTTTCAGAATAAATTTTTCCCACCCGCCAAGACAGCACTCCTCCGCCAGAAAATCACAACCTTCAAACAGAAGCCTGGGGAACCGCTGGCAAAGGCATGGGAACGCTAAAAGGAACTGCTGTGATCTTGCCCTACTCATGGACAGCCACCCTACGTCATTCAGGAGATCTTTTTCAACTCTCTTGATCAAGTCACTAAGGAAAGAATCAACCAATATACTCGCTATGAGTATCTAACGATGCCACCAATCGATGCCTGGGGTGTGCTAGACAAGCTCACCAATTATGACAACAAATATGGGTCTACTGCAAACTATGAGGAGAACTCCTATGCCAGGCCAGCACCATCTATGCCACTCTATGAGCCAGCGAAGGAGATTGACCCAGATGTCAGGGAGTAGTTCTACAGAGACCAGAATCGCAAGCTCCTCAAGCAAGTCAAATATCTGTCTGTCAATCAGCCTTGCATCGAATGCGGATCACAGAGGAACACCACTACTGAGTTCCCACACATTGAGCAAGTTAGAATGACAGAGACACATGAAGAGGCAGCCTACGTTGGGGGTCCCAATCGCTACATGGGAGATCAAAGGTTTTATCAACCACAGTGGAACCAAGGTCCTCCTAGGAACCCCCCACCCTACAGAGCTCCAAGACATCCAGAAAGGGATCAAAAGAAGGATGATCTGAAGCTGATCCTTGAGGAGATGCGTCGGAGAACTGGACATCTGGAAAAGGGTAATAGAGACCCAGATGGGTCAAATCGCTGCACAGATCCCACGACCATCCGGACATCACTACAAAATTTGGAGAACTGGACATCTGGAAAAGGGGAATAGAGACCCAGATGGGTCAAATCGCTGCACAGATCCCACGACCATCCGGACAGCTCCCTGGGCAAACAGAACCAAATCCTAAGGGGAAGACCGGACACGTCACAGCTATAAAACTCAGAAGTGGGCACCAATTAAACGAGCCAGAGGTTGGGAAATAGCAAGGCAAGGCAGAGAAGCAACTCGAGACAAAGCAAGATCAACTCGATCTCGAGGACCCTGTACTCGATCTCGACAAGCACTTACTCGACACGGACTAGAAGCTGAGCTCGGACTCCACTGCGCAGCCCAGCAATTCGAAGTCAACAACCCAAGTCGATCTCGAGGACCCCCTGGTCGAGATCGAGGAACAGCAAGCCGAGGTCGACGACTATGCAACACCTCCGACGTTTGATCTGGCTTCGAAGCAGAAAAAGCAACTGCCTTTTCCGTCCAAGGCACAGAAAGATCCCACTGCAGTTAGGTTTAACAGATTTGTTAATATGCTGCAAGAACTGAATGTCTCTATTCCTTTTACAGAAGCCGTACAAGAGATGCCTGGATATGTCAAATTTCTAAAGGAAATTCTAAGCAAGAAGCGATCCATCTCAGAGATCGCAGGCGAATGCAAAGTACTCCACTTCCCTGAAAAAAGACCTGACCCTGGTAAGTTTTCTGTTACTGTGGGTTTTGGACAATATAAATATGAGTCTCTGTGTGATTTAGGAGCAAGTGTGAGCATCATGCCTTTATCAATCTGGCGGAAGGTAAAGATAGGATGCATAGAGCCTGTGGATGCCAAACAATACATGGCAAACAATACAGTGGTCATCCCTACAGGTATAGTTGAGAATGTCCCCGTCCAGGTTGGTAAATTCTTTGTTCCAGCAGATTTCCTTATTATAGACTGTGTTGAAGATCCTACTAGCCCTATTATTCTTGGTAGACCATTCTTAGCGACTACAGATGCCAGAATTAGTGTCAAGAATCGATCGCTCACCTTCACCATAGGAGATGAGGTTTTAGATTTCTCTTTTGGCCCTGCAAAGGAGGAAATTTCATGGCTAGAGGTAAAAAGCATCAGCAACCACGGGACCAAGAAATCAGCGGAGGAAAGCACCAACACTGTACTCGAGATCGACCAAGCATCCTCGATCTCGACAACCTTTCTACTCGATCTCATCAAGCCTTTGTCGATGTCGACTTCCTTTGCTGAGCCACATACTTGCCCAGAACCTAAGTATGGGGTCCCTGTACTCGAGGTCGACCAGCAGTACTCAACATCGACTAACCCCAAGCCCGAAGATTTCTGTTTTGGGTCCGAAAAGGTAAGTTCAGGTATGAATTCTACTCCCCCTCAGTCCATAAAGAAAATTATCAATAATTTAAGGGGAGGTAAGGCCCCGTGGCGAGAGAATCTGCGAAAGCTAAGAGCTGGAAGGAAAAAGAAGAAAGAGAAGGGAGATGATGCAAGCAACCACCTGTTAGCTGAGCTTGCATACTACCAACATGACCTAGATGATCCAGGAGAAGGGCCGAGCATGGACGGGCCCAACACTAATGGTCCTTGAGCGCAAACGGAGAAGTCGGCCTAGCGACTCTAAAATCTAGAGCATGTATATAAGACTTTATGAATTTTGGGACTGTTGAACTTTTTGGTTTTGGTTTTTGGTTTAGAATACTTCATGTGGATAGTCTTCCTTTTTTGTGCAATCTAACACTTTTAGGTCGGCAAGCATAGAAGGATAGCAAAAAGTGGAAAAAAGAAGTCCTTGAAAAACAGTCAGAATCGACGAAGGCCAAGTCGACGACGACAAGGAGGAGCAACCCAGAAACTCCTCGATATCGAGTAGGCCAACTCGATATCGACAAGCCCAGAAGCTCCTCGACTTCAGAAACCACTGGACGCAGAATCCTCCTCGAGATCGAGTAGTTACCTCGAGATCGACTAAGAATATTTCCTCAACCTGCACTGATTCGCCTTCCTCGATGTGTTATTCTGTGAGTTCTTTCCTTTACTCTTGTTTTTATTTGATTTTATACAGTGGGGACACTGTAAATTTTAAGTATGGGGTGGGGGAAGGGCTCATTATCATTATTATATATTTTTAGTCGTGCTTTTGGTTTTACATGGTGAAATTTTAAATTTTTATGTTATGCATTCATGTTTAAAATTTTATGCATTTTAGTCTTTTGTCATATTTTAGTCTTGTTTTTAGTTGCATAAAAAAATATAAAAAAAATACGAAAAAAAAAGAAAATGTCGAAAAAAGAAAAAAAAATATGCATATTAAATTTTTGCATTGTTTTAGTTTTTATACCCTAACTTAGATGTCCTATGATGATGAATAATGATTGACTTGATCATGTAAACCCTATGGCATGTTTGGAAGGTTTAGCCTAAGTCCTCGAAATTGTTTTTATGTGGATTGTGAACTTGTGATGAAATTGAGCACATATGATCCTAAGCTAAATGTTTAAATCCAACAAAAATTGTCCTAGTGAGAATTTTGGCCTTATAGGGAGAACATTAAAAATCCCTCTACTTTCTTGAGTGTATTTACTCTTCCTATGCATCTCTAAATGTTGTGATAGTTATTCAAAGCCAATGCATTTATACGTTGAAGTGAATGAGAATTAAATGATGGAGGCACCTTTTAAGCCAAATTTTATCCTCTCTTTATCTACCCTGCACTATCCCTGCTTGAAGCCAGAACATTAGCCTGAGGCTTTTATTATAAACTCCACAAAAGTATCCCTAGCCAAATTAAGCCTGACCCCCATTTGGGAAATAAGAGTTAGAGTTGGTTGAAATAATGGTTTGTGGAAGGAATGGGCTTGTGTTTCATTTCAAGTAAGAAGGATTTATGAACTTTATTAAGATATGGGTTGGTTATATATTTTTATCTTGCTATACGTACTATGTAAAAGGACTTTTGGCTCACCCTATAAATGCACCATTAGTTTTTATTTTCGTTTCAAAAAAAAAAAAAAGTATATATGTTTGTGAATAAAGTGCATGAGCCAAATTTACCTTATTTTCTTTCATTATTCGCAAGATACATACTTTGGAAAGGTTGATGAAGTTTGAAAGGTTACATACTTCATTGAGAAAAATTGGAGAGTTTGGTTGAGGCATATGATTGAGAAGTTATGGTTTGGTTGTGTTGGAGATTTAGGAGTCTTGATTCCCGAATTTTATTAAGCACCACATGGCCAAATAATTCCATACCCTTATATTTCTTACCAAGCCCCATTACAACCCCGCCGAATGGAATCTTCTTTGAAGACTTCTATTGAGCGAAGTCCTCCTGATAATTCTTGTTGCATTTTCATAATTGGTTGCGAAGTGGATTTATATTTAAATTGCAATTTTTATGAGATTGTATATGGAATCGAGTTGAGAGTTGATCTTCATAGCCTAAACACATTGAGAGTTGAGTGTAAACACATTATTCCTGTGAGGTTGGATTTATATTGCCTATGCCTATGGATCGCTCATATATGTGTGATGACGTTAAATTCACTTGTCTTACATTGCTACTACTTAAGATATTGCTTTTGACAAGGGCGAAGACTTGAAGGATGTGTTGTAGGTCTTGGTTATTGATTGGTTATTGCTTGAGGACAAGAAAGTCTAAGTATGGGGTGATTTGATGTCACTAAAGTACCCATGTCTTTATGCATATTTAAGTTCCATATTCTATACATTTTGCATATTTCGGGTAGGGAATATGTCGAATTTATGTAGTTTATGCTAATTTGTCAGAAATGGAGATCTACATAAGTTTCTGTTTAATATTGCAGAATATAGAACCATTTCGGGAGAAAACCAAGAAGCAAGGACGGAGGCCCAAGTCTACTCGATGTCGACTAACCCTAGTCGATCTCGACAACCCATGTCTAGGCACCTGCACTGATCGAGGAGCCTATGTCAAGAAGCTGAAGATAAAGAACCCGACTCCCGAACATTCCTCGAGATCGAGTACCCAACTCGAGATCGACGAAGCCTCAAAGACAACCCGGAGTCGAGGAGAGCATGTCCGAGGATGCCAAGGAGAGACTACCCGACCTGGCCGGACATGCCGAACACAGAACAAGACACTCCTCGATGTCGAGGAAACTCCTCGAGGTCGACAAGCCGGGAGCCATGTCCGAGCATGTCGAGAAGAGATACCCGACACTGCCGAGCAACCTAGTCGATGAGCCACCTTTACTCGAGATCGAGTAAGGTTCTCGAGATCGACTAAACCCTGGAGCTAGAGTCCAAGCCAGTTCGAGAAAGACCAAGTCGAGACGCCGAGCCACTGAAGTCGACGTCACTTCTACTCGAGATCGAGGAACATTACTTGAGATCGAGGAAGCTTCCAGAAGCCGTGTAACGCGTTGGGCAGTCCTACTCGGTGTGGGAATCCTTGGAGCCGAAGATTGCCGAGTTCTATCCGAATCTATCAACATCTATCCACATGAAGATACTTTAGTCTTTAGATATAATTTCCCTTTATTAGATTTAATTATGTTAAGGCATTTATTTATCTTTAATGATTTAGATATAGATTTAGGTATAGATGTAGATATAGATAGATGTTTCTACCCTTGAATAGCAAGGCTTAGAAGCCTATAAATAAAGCCCATGGGGCTGATTTCTAGTCATAAAATCACACATCAATTAGTAGGAGTAGTAGAGAGAGAGAGTGAGTGGCCAAGAGGAGTTGGTGAAGCGAGAGCGGAATTGGCTTCCTTTGGTTATAAGCTCTGTTTGATTTAATGCAAGTTTCTTTTCATCAATCAATGTCTGAGGTTGCGATGAAGCGCGAGTAGTCCACCAACTTCTAGGGTTGAGGCGAGCCCGACGATAGCCATGCGTGTTTGAGGTAAAGATCCGACTTTTATCGTGTTTTGAGCATCTACTACTTGTTATGTGTTTATTACCCATCTAATGGAGGTCCATGCTAACAACTTGGATTGTAAACATAAAATTGGTAGAGACAATTAGGGTTTTTTGAAAGAGTTGTCTAATTGTTGGAAAAGGCGAAAGCTTGGTCCTTTGATGCAAATTACATGATTATCTGTTTTATTTCTGCCTTATGCATGCTTGGTTATCGTTGTTGCAAACCCCAATCTTGGAAGTCCTTTTCATACAGTTTAGTTCGAAATCCCAAAGCAATTGTCTTTACTTTATTTTCTTTTGTTTTAGTTTCTGTTTTCCTCGAGATCGACTAGCACTCCTCGATCTCGAGTTACTGATCTTCGACCCAGGTCGATGTAGCTTCTGTGTGCAGGAAATCGACAAAGCCAACCCGACGTCGAAAAAGACCAAACTCGATCTCGAGTAAGGCCTTGTCGAGATCGACCAAAACCGTCGGGAGTTGCTGCTGCTGTGTTCGACTATCCGATATTCTGTCGAGTTGCTGTACTCGAGATCTAGGACCCCTGTTCTCGACTTCTGTGAGATTTCTCTGCTGCCTAGGATCCGCTGACATGCTTCCTCGTGGATCGATCCTTACTTCCCGCTGCTACATCAGGAGGAGGTCTTGTAATCATTTGCAAGGGACGGAATCTAGTTTGCCTTAGTTTATTTACATTCTATTTTGCATACTCGATTTCCTCCTCTCAACACTTCCACTGTTCAGTGGTGATTGGCTTCGTTCTTCGTCGTCATCCTCGGTTTCTTGGGGAGTTTATCTTCTTGGTCATCTTGTTGTAGAGTTTATTTCTGCTTCTTTCATTTCACTCTTTGTATGGATTTCTGTCTTTTAGGTTGTATGTTTAACGATTTTTCGTCTGCCGACTTTGTCGACATCTCGATGAGTAAGGCCTGTTTGACCTTTGAATTATTACCTTATCAAAAAAAAATAGTGATAGTATATGGACATATATTCATATGGAGGAAGGCAGACGGGATGACAGATCGTGACTAGTTTTTAACCCTAATTGTCTTTTGTTTTATCTTCATGGAGATCTGAACTCTTCCGTTTCATCTATAGATTGAAGCTTTGGTTTGATAAAGTTATGATATTTCTATTCTTGTTCTATTCTTATTGATTCGTATTGATTCTTTTGCGAATATTGTTAATTTCTTCTAGCTTGCGCAACTATTTGAGATTATTGTTAGGATTTTGTAGATTCATCGTAGCGAACCTTAATCCATAGTAGCAAGCATGCCTCTTTAGGACTCGTAGGACTAAATTGGTGTGTAGAGAATCAATTATATGTTAAATGCTGACTCGTAGCTTGGATGTGCGTGTTTGCTGGCTAATCCTTAATCTTAATGCTACTATTAGGTTGAATCTTGACGGTGTTAGGGTGACATTAAGAGATTTTTAGTCGCGTAAACCGTATCAAAATAAAACTCAAACCTACAAACTAGAACTAGTATAGCAAGTAAGTAAGAGGTCGATCCCACAGAGAATCAAGTATTTCTCAGCAAAGTGTATTTACCAATTAGTAGAAAGGGGGGTTTTGGTTGATTGAGATTGAAAAGAAAATAAAATAAAATAAAAACAAATAATGCAAAACAATTTAGAGAAGATCGCTCTACCTACAACTATCCACTTTATTTGGTTGAATTGATATTGTAACTTCCTCTTATCCTTTTAGGTTTTCTATGAATGCCCTTGTCCCGACCTAATATAGTTACTAGTCCAATCAGTCCTAGAAACCCTTATCAATCGAACATTTCCTAAAGAAGGATTTAACGCAATTGATAGCTTTAAGTTTAGAGATTAACCAAGGTATTTGCAGTCCCTAAAGAGGGATTTGACAACAAATCCAACTTCCTACCTATCAAATTAATTCAATCAGCCCGAAAGGGACAAGTTCGCTACTTGGGTTAAGGTTCGCAATCAGGAATCTACAAAACCCTAGCAATTGAATTGATTCTACCAAGTTGATCAGGAAAGATAGAACAAAACAATCAAATATTCAAGCACAAAGAAGTTGAAACATTCAATATAGGAAATAAGGAACAAGATTCAGAAACGCACAATCAATCCAAATAAAGCTTCAAATTGCAAGTAGAATGAAGAGAGTTTATTCGCCCATGGCGAACATTGTTCTCTCTCTAATTGTCTGATAGAACGTGGAATAGAATAGAAGTCAATTAGAAATAACATAAATCGGCTCTTAAAAGGTCTAAGTCAGCCCAAAAACCAAACCATGAAAACTAGGGTTTTAACACTGCGCTGCCGAACAATGCTGCGGCCGCGGCATATTCCAAACCCCGCAGTATAATTGATTGGCCGCGGCATACCTACCGCGGCCACTGCATCGGCCTTTCACAGAAAATCTATCCCGAATTTGCTCTTCTTGTCAACAGGAAAGTTGTAGTTCTCTGAAAGAAATTTCCAACGCATGGTCATAATAGTTAATCGGACAACCGAGGCCTCCAGAAAGTGCAAAACAAGTTCAGCATGTCTAGCGATAACTTCTGCAGACTTGTTCTTCGTTTAGGTTCGTTTCTTCTTCCTAGGGCCTTTTGAGATCTTCATGTAAGCTTCTTCGATCAACTATACATTCTCATCTAATGCGTTATCAACCCATGTCTCCTCCTCGGATCCACAGTTACCTGAAATAATCAATAAAAGTGTGTAGATTCCTACTCCACCAACGTAGAGAGCAAATATGCAAATTGTACTTAAACCATGCATGATATACATCTTAACTAAGCTAAATGCAACCTATTATGACCTTCTAAATGCATGTTATAGGTAGTTCTTATTTCATTTAGATAGTGGTATTGCATATGTTCTGACTTTGGATGGGATCTTGAAGGAGCTTAAATGACTAATTTTTTAGCATAAGAAGGCTAAGGAATGAGCATCAAGGGAGAAAGGAAGCACAACGTTGAAGCTAAGGAAGGATCGTGGAGCTTGAGGAGCGGCGCCCGCCGTTATTCCACCGACGCCTGCCGATCTTCCGTGTTCAGCAAATGCCGATTTTAGTCCGGAGATTCTATTTCATTATTATATTATTATCTCATTCTCTAGGGTTTTGCACCACTTTATTTAGGTTATGTTCATCTTATTTTTTAGAATGTGTGGAGTTTTGTCGTGAGACAAATAGAGAGAGATGAACGGTCTTTTGGTTATGAGTTGATAAACTCATAGTTTTGCCTGTGATTCCAAGACATTGTTGAATGAATTGTGAGGATTTGATTTCAATTAGTTATTTATGAGTATATTTATCATCTTATTCTTATTGATATGTATTTGTGTTCTTTTCTATGATTGATCACCACGTTAGGAATTGCATCTATGCTATGAATCCGTTGTTGGTTTCTAGATAGCAAACGAAGTCATTGATTTAGTGATATTTCTATGCCTTTGTAGTGGATGATAGCAATTGATCTATGTCGAGTACATGTATTTAGGTCCGAGTGGGTTATTCCCTTACTTTCAAAGATTGAATCGAGTGCCAAATGGTCTTAAGAACTCGAATCGTTAATGCTATTCTTTAGTGATATTGAATAAGATGATTGTATCTTTGTAGAACAATCGACATTAGGGTAAGTCAAAATATATTCTATAAGTAATATTGAAATCAATTCTAGGATATTGAACCTCAAACATTGTCGGGAATTACAGGTGAAACGTTTTTCTATCTTATTATTAATACTTTGCAATCATTATTCTATTTAGTTTACTTTGCTATAATCTATTGCTATTATCTTAAGAAACCATTGATAGAGCTATTAAAGTTAAACCCTGTTCTCTCCGTGGGTTCGACTCTCGACTTCATCACTATACTAATCTTTGGGTTTTAGCATTTAGTTAGGATATCATTATTATTTGGACGAAGCGAAAGCAAACGACGTTCGTAGATCACCAAATTCTTGGCGTCGTTGCCGGGGAGAAAAGAGAAGTTTATTCGCTTTAATTTTTCTTTCATTGTTTCTTTTAATCTTGATTTTTTCTTTGGTTTTTTTTATTGTTCTTTAGGTTTGTCCTACTTTTTATGGTTCAAATCCGCTCTTCTAACTCATCGCCTTTTTCTTTTGATCCTGAGATTGAAAGAACTCTTTCTAGGTTGAAAAAGAGACTTGATTTGATTAAGATAAGGAGATGGGAGACAACAACAACAATAACGACATCATCAATCCACCAAGAAGGACCTTGAGAAGCTTAAAGGAACCTAATTTGAATGCACAACCGCTTGCAATTAGACTTCCCACTCTCCAAGAGGGTTCCAGGTTCTAAATTGGTCTACTATTTTGTCTAATTTTCATGGATTGTCTGGGGAGGAACCAAACAAATACCTTACAAACTTTTCTAGTGTATGGGATAATTACTTAGACCCCAAGGCCTAACTAATGACTAATTAATGCTTAGAGTGTTCCCTTTTACCCTAAAAGATTCCGCTAGTGATTGGTTATATTACCTCCCCCCCCCCCCCCCCCGCCACGAAAGGAACAAGTATCTAGAACCCTTAAGGATTCAAGAGGACGTTGCTGATCTTAATGCTATGGATTATGGACCTTATCGCAACTTTGATAACAACTTCTACAATCAGAACTACAACTCAAACTATCAAAGTGGATTCAACGGTAGGGGCTAACAACAACAAGTACCATATCAAGGAAGAGGCCAATATGATAATTGTTCAACAAACACTCAACAAGAGGACAAAGAAGAGACTTTAAGGTTATTTTCGGACAAGATGAGTGTCCAGGAGAAATTTTTGAGTCAAATGGCTAAGGAGATTG
Source organism: Persicaria tinctoria (assembly GCA_037127255.1). NCBI lineage: Eukaryota > Viridiplantae > Streptophyta > Magnoliopsida > Caryophyllales > Polygonaceae > Persicaria > Persicaria tinctoria. The sequence goes on along the minus strand of JBANSL010000011.1, from coordinate 51,014,908 downwards.
GAGAATTGAAGCTAAGGATTCGGGGAAGTTGCCATCACAAATGGTAGTCAATCCGAAGAAGAATGTAAGTTCCATGATCCTTAGAGGAGGAAAAGAAGTGAAATTACCCACTAAACATTTAGATGAAAGGCCTAAGGAGGTGATTGACGTGGGTGTAGAAGAAGAAAGCAACTCGGATTCACGGTTCTGCAATACCGTCGCCCGATGCCCTAAAAACTAGCACCCACCGCCCCTTCCAATTACTGATCCTATTTTTGGCTTCGATCCATCCCGCGAAGAAATGGTCGAAGGATCGTCTTCTGAGGTTCCTAGACCAGCACCATCCTTTCCTCATGCCTTAAAACCCGATCGTAAATGGGAAGATGAACAAATTCTATATGATACCTTTGCTCATTGTGAGATAAATATTATGGTTTTTAATTTAGTCAAAACTATGCCTCGCTATGCTAAGTTTTTAAACGAATTATGCCCTATGAAAAGAAAGCAAAGGATGCGAAGAAAGGAAAAGGTAAGTTTGAATGAGAATGTTTCCGCTATGTAATAGAAAGATTGCCTGAAAAATGTAGTGACCCAAGTATGTTCACATACCATGTGCAATTGGTAATACTAAATTCACTAAAGCTATGTTGAATTTAGAAGATTCAATCAATGTCATATCATACAACTTGCACATGTTTTTGGTCTAAATGTTTTGTCAGAAACTGGTGTTACCATACAACTCGCTTATCGTTCTAGTATTAAACATAGGGAAGTTGTTGAAGATGTGTTATTTAAAGCAAATGAATTGATATTTCCTGCTGATCTTTTTATATTAGATATGGAACAGGGTACACCTGAAATCCCAATTATCTTGGGAAGGCCATTGTTGAGAATGGTTAAGACTAAGATTGATTGCTTTGAAGGTTCACTAACCATATAGTTTGACGATAAAAAGATTGAATTTTCTATTTTTGAGCCTTTATTCTTTCTCCTAATGATTATTTGGATGTTTTTTATGCTAATAATGTTGATTGCAGGGATAAACCAAATGATTTGTTAGATTCTTCTAATGATAATGAATTATTGAATAATGGGTTTTCTAGCAATGTGAAATTTGAACTAGGGAAAGATGAAATTGATATGAAAATTGAAAATTTGTTTGAGCCAAATGAAAATGTGTCTAATCTAAGTGAACCTATTATTCTTCCCTATGAGAAATTAATTCCTAACAATATTGAGGTTTTGCAATTTCAGGGCAACATCCAGGAAAAATTCATATTAAGAAAAAGGAGTTAATTGATGAAAATGATGAACGCATTGGAGAAATTCCTAAGATCCCCCCTCTTGTCAAGAAAAGGACAAGTGTCGAGGATGTTGATGGGGTAACTTAATGATACGACCCGAAGGATCGATCCAACAAGTTTAAAAGCTTCAACTGAGCATGAGAACAAAATTTGACACATGCGACTCTTTTATTTGGATTTTTTTCTAGATTTATGGAAAGATAAAAACAAGATATGGATGGATAAATCTATGAGCATCTCACCCATCGACTTACACAACTCGCTCTCTCACTCGTTGGCATCTTACTCCCGAGCAATCAAGCCTTTGTTTGAACAACTCTAACAAGCATCTCACCGGAAAGAGTTAGACAATCGGGACCATTCCTCGGCCTCTCACTCCATAATGGGGTGTTAAAATGGCATCTCACCAAATCAACCAAACACACACACTTGTTTCCAAAAATTATCAACTCAAAGCTTATTTCTCATGACAATGTTTGAGGCATTTTATAGCCATAAAACAAGCAACAATTTAAACAACAAATTAAAGACGGAAAAGATGAAAAGTTTCTCGGAATTGATGGAGAATTGTGACCAGCCCCCTAGTGGAAAATGGAGGGTTGGATGTCATCATGAAGTGTCAAAACTATCAAGGTCCATTAAATGAATCTCGTCCAACGCCTCTTCATCTATTCCGACTTCATTCAATACGCCGGGAAAATTGTCCAGATTTTGAACTGCTGGATTATTGCCAATTTGGGACCTCTTTTTGGATAATTTCGGCATTTTTGTCTTCTTGAAAGATGCAACCCTTTGAAATAGTTTTCCAACAAGTACTGATGGACCTTCATCGGACTAATATAGCTCCTGTTATGACTAAAGTACCGAGCGTGTGTAGAAAGGGCCCAAATCACATTACTTGATCATGAAGAGCATCACATCGAGCCAAAGACGTGAAAAAAAGGTGCTTCTTAGGAGGCAACTCAAGGTAAACTAGGTAATATTATTCAATTCTAGCATTAGTTTTTCAATTCAATAAAATAGGACTAGTCTGTTTGGTGCATATTGGTATGACTTTGTGTTAGAACTTACTGGTAGGCAAATTTGATCGGTCAAAATGACGGATTTGAAGTTCTGCGCTACCGGCGCCCGTCGTTATCGCTTGGAAGCGTTTTTGATATTTGGTAACTTGAAATGGGAGGTTATATCTATCCTTATATTTATATCTATCTATGTTTAGGTCCTTTTTAATTATATATATATATATATATATATATATATATATATATATATATATATATATATAAGTCATATCTCTCTCTCTCTCTCTCTATATATATATATATATGAAGAGAATATATATCTATCTGTCTAAATATATTGTATTTATTATATTTATCTTTTTATCTAATTATATATTTTATATTATAGATGATCTCCTTTCCTATTCCAAATATCATATAATTTCCATTCCCTATTTTGTGCTTAATCAAAGTCTTTGTCTCCAAGAAACACAAGAACCCCAATTTTCCTACTCGAATCCTAATTCCAAAACATAAGCCTTGTGTTTCAATCAAAAGTCTTTCTGTCAATAACCAATCAAGTACATTCATCATTAGCCTTCATCCATCAAAATTCAATTCTTTTCACACCATTACCATCCGTATCATAAAAGAAAGACCTTGAAACCATGTTTGGATCATTCACTATCAATTTGGAGGGAGTTTTGATGTCGGATCTTCAACGAATTTGCTCGGATTCTCGACCTTGCATCACCATCGCCGGCTGCCCCAAAGAGCAGCGCTCGTCGCCTATGCAGTGAGGAGGTTTTTCGTTGTCTCTTGTGAGTTCTTTCACGTTCTTCTTTTGTTCCGTGCGTCATGAAAGGGTATCCTAGGAGAACTATGCTGGTTTACTTTGACTATATTGAGGAGGATTGTTGGAATGAGCTTGGGAAGCGAATATGCACGCAAACTAGGTTCTTTAATGTGGATGCTTTGAAACGTTTGGGTTTGCTAGATTCGGTTATGATTTTGATGGCACATGGAGGGCTGAGAGATTTTGTTAGTAGGAATGCACCAACCTATACATATATAGTTAAGGAATTCCTAACCACTTAGGAGGTGCGATCGTCTTAGGATGTTCGGTTTAAATTAAGGGGAAGAGAATGTTATGCTACTAATGCAATAATTGCTTGTGCCTTTAGGATAACTGGAAAGTGTTCGAGAAACCGGGAGCGTGCTATGATTACCCTAAAGTTAGAGGAGAATTGGAGGAGTATGATGAGTATGCCTGATGAATTTGGGAGAGCTAGATTTGATGATATGATCACACACCCTGCTCTTTGTCTTTGTCTGCGAGTTTTGGGCTCTACTTTCTTTGACTATGAGGATCCCACTATTTTTTTTTATCTAGGCATGGTCGATTTAATCTATTGCTTGACTCCCGAGTCTGCAGTAGTTCCAGATTGGGTGCAGACGTTTCTGAGAATGTGTGAAAAAGTCCACTCGAATCGCCGACTCCTTCATGTCACAAATCACACATACCCCCCCCCCCCCATATTCACATCTAATCCATCAATCACCTATCATTTTTTTTTCCAGAAGCTCGTAATCATGTCCAAAGCAACTAGATCCAGTGATAACCTTCGGGCGGTGTTGTTCCGGGATCATTACGAGAAGGTGGAGCAAGCCGGTGGAAAGTTCGAAGCCGTTTGTCGTCATTGCGGTCACAAGTACAAGGTGACTAATAACCTTGTATATGGAAATTTGAAGCTTCACATCACCAAGAAGCACCCCGATAAGATGAAGAACGGTGGCGCATCGGGCTCGAGTGGTAACTAGTCTAGTACTCCTAGTCCTAAGTCCTAAGTAGTGAGTAGTATAATTATGTAGTGAGTGTATGTTTTGTGTTTTTTTACTTTTAATGTGATGTGAATGTGATTTGTGATTTTTGAACTTGTAATCGTACGTCGGTTTACAAAAAACTTGTGTTTCAATGAATGGTGTTTCATAAGATTATTTGTTTAGTAATTACCTAACAAGTAACAACTTTGAAAAAATTACCTAAACATTAGATATCAAATTTAAAATGACAAAAACATTAAAAACTCAATAAAATAAATTAAAAGCTTGACATATAAATTAATTTCCAACTTAAGAGTACGAGTAACAAGCCAAACAACACCTAAAAACAAAAAACAAAATATAAGGGCAACGACTACTTTCCAACGGTCGGTTTTGAGCCGATTTCCCTCGGTTTGGCCCCAATATAAACCCCTTCTCTCTCCCATTTTCAACCCACACCTCACTCATCTCCTCTAATCTCATCTTCATCTCTCTAATCGCTCAATCTTGTCTCTCGTAGTCTCAATTCCCTAATCTCTCACTAATCTCTCTCTTAAATCTCCTAAATCTCTAAAATTCAAAATGTCGGGTGTCTTCAACCGAATTACCTGGGGTCGCAAGAGTGTTAGTGGAGCCCCATCTTCATCGATCCCGAGTGTTGGAGGCGGAGGCGGCTCGAACCCAGCGGCGACACCAACCACTCGGTGAAGTGCCTCGGTCACGGCGGCGGCGAGCGGATCCCGACGTCGTCGAGATGATGCTCTTTTAGCCGACTACGTCAATGAGATAATGGAGGAGGAGGAGGCCGAGCCCGATGAGACCCCCCGAGTCGCAACTCTGACGATCCCGACCCAAGAGTCTGGGTTCCCCGACGAAGGGAGTCAAGGACCTCCGACCGATGGCGACCCTATTACTACAACGGAAGTTCGAGCCGCTACTTTCAAGTATTGGTTCACGAAGGGGCCTTAGGATCCGGTTTGGGAGGAAGACAGTTGCTCAGCCAGGTGCAACTTCTTCGGGACGGTCTACAAACACAAGAAGGGAGGCGGATATGGGAACTACGGTCGCCATATCCGGTCGAAGCATCCCGAAAAGCTCGGCCTCGTCAAAGGACAAACTCAACTAACCGGGTACGCATCTTCTTCCTCTCAACCCGCTGGTTTATGGTCTAATGATTATCGTAGTTGTCATGAAAGATCAAGTGATTATACAATACAAATAAATATAAAAGTTGATTTGAAAATGAAAGATCAAGTGATTGTAATTATAAATGTAATAAATTGAAATCTCCATAAAAAAATTAATCATATATATAATTATAAATCAATTAGGTTAATCGGGTGACCGGATCAATTGGGTCAAAATTACTGGGTTAATCGGGTCATCGGGTCTAAACCTAGATGACTCGGAAAATTACTGGGTTTTTGGGTTCATGTAGGAAAACATTTTCGGGTCAAATTTTTCGGCTCTTGACCCAAAATTTTCGGGTTGTTCGGGTCGGGTCGGGTCGTTCTGGTCGGGTCGATTGGGTCGGATCGTGTTTTGACAGGTCTACTATCAAGCATTGCCAGAGGAGGGTGAAAACAAAGCGTCGATGACCGAAAGAGGTATGACTACATCTGAACTACTAGTAGAGGTGGGCATAACTTGCATATATTAATGGTAATTTTGTATAAATAATAATAAATAAAAACTATAAAACCAAATTTGGGGGCATTTTTATCTTTTACTTTCAAGTTGAATTTAATAGAAGTTTAATTTAAAGAAAAATGGGAGGATGGTGGTTACTTGCAAGCAATTTATTATAAGGGGTGGTTAAGTGAAATTTTTTGAATAAGGGGTGGTTAATTGAAAACGGGGGTGAATAAAGGGTGGTTTTATGCATTTTTGCCTATAGTTTTTCACAGCGTTTATGTTTCAATGATTTTATTACACAAAATGTTCAACCTGCATGGCAAGGTATTAATCAAAACACAGTTAAGAGGAAAATAGTTAGACGGTATAACGCCCGTAAAAATGACTTAATCGAATATTTTCACAAAAACCATGATTTACATGTTTCGATTTGTAGTGACATTTGGACCGACCATTGGCAACATCACTCATACATGGGTGTTACTTGTCATTGGGTTGATCAACGTTTTCAATTGCACAAACGTGTTTTAGCTTTTCGAGTTTTTGACGAAGCACACACGACACGAAACATAGCACATGTCCTTTTAAACGTTTTACAAGAATATAGATTGACTAAAAGAGTTTTTAGTGTCAGTTTTGACAACGCTTCTGCCAACACCGCATATATTCGGGAATTAATCCAAAACTGTCATCCCGGGATAGGCGGTAAGTTTTTCCACATCCGTTGCGCCCCTAATATTTTAAACGTATGTGCGCAAGATGGTTTAAACTATTTACATTATGTTGTTGAACCAATTCGTTGTGTTTTGCGGGCACTTTGGCGAAGCTAACAGCTTCACTAGCAATGGAGCGCTTATTGTCCCTCTCACCAAACTTGCCCAAAACAGTTCCCCAAGGACGTTTGCACTCGGTGGAACTCGACTTACAAAATGATTTATGATTCCATCGCTTATAAGGAACTTCTTTCCGGTTTTGCAACACAAAACATCGAAGGGTCAAACATCTTTGCGGAGGTTTGGACTCAGGCCCGAGATGTTGTGGAGGTTTTCAAAGTTTTTTACGACGCAACTCTAACTTCCAGCCACGTTTACATGCCTACATCAAACCTTTTCTGTTTTATTGCAATGAACGTACCAATAGACCTTTAAGACGGATTAACGTGACTTCCATTTCCGACGCTGTTTTGGAGATGCGGCGAAAATGGATCGCATATTACAAAGTTATGCCCGACAGTTTCCTCGTAGCGTGTTGTTTCAACCCTAGATATAAATTAAACGGGGTTCAAAAGTTTTTAGAAAACTATTTTCCGACTTTAGGAATTGAGGAAGATCCCGATTGCAATTTTCCAATTATAGTTGCTAGAATTAGAGGATTATTAGAACAATTATATACTGAATATTCGACGGGCGTTAGAGCGCCCTCCTCCGATCGTCCTCCCGTGCCTTCCAGTTCAAGCAGGTCACGAACTAGCATCACCGCTAGAACTAAGGCACTTGCCCGAGATATCTTCGGGTCAAAGAGGTCGAGATCTTCGTCGAACCCCCACTCGGAGCTCGACCAATATTTGTCCACTAACTTTGATTTTCACAGCGATAAGGAAGAAGATTTCGATGTTCTTGAATGGTGGAGCCATCCAGAAAGACAACAATTCCCGACGTTACAAGTAATCGCTCGATAAATATTTGGTGCCCCTTGCTCCACTGTTGCCCTGGAGCATCTTTTTAGGCGCGGTCGTCAGATTCTTTCAGAGAAAAGATCAAGGTTGCTTCCCGAGAACCTCGAAGCCCAAGTTTGCCTTGCAAATTAGAAGATGGAGGATATGCGGATGCAGAAGAACATCTTGGGCCTGATTCCGAGGATGATGACGGAGTGGATACGGAGTCCGATGGGAGCTCCATTGACGGCGCTGTCACATATGGCTCAGGAGGTGGAGGGTCCGACGATCAATAAGACTAGAAGAATAGGTAACCGGGCCGGAGTTGAGACATAGACTGGTAAAAGAACTATGTGGGCTTTGATTCCTCAAACCCAGGAGGATACGTAGGCAATCGGGAAACCGATTCAAACCCTTCTCCCCCCCCCCCCCCACTCACTCATGCACAAATTGTACAATTGTAGTCTTGTATACTTATAGTTATAGTTGTAGTAGTTGTAGTCTTGAGAATTATAAGTTGTAATATTGTAATTTGTAACTAAACGACAAACACGAAAGGATATTTTTCAAACATATATGCGTTCAATACCGGTTCTCGATAATTCCGAAAACTCCGAACAAATGCAAACCAGTCCAACCCGGGCTATATTCGTCGGGTCAACCCGCCGAGTGACCCGAACCCGCCAACCCGTGGAATTCCTAGGTTAGGGTTCCAGTCACCCCTCCCCGACTCTTGACCCGTCGGGTCGAACCCGTCGACCTGCCGGGTTAGACCCATGGCCACGCCTACCTTCACCCTACTCTGGAAGTTCCAAAATCACCAATCGTTCTCCCGCGCGTTAACTTTGAAATTCGTTCTTCTTTTATTACTGAAATTAGGAGGAATCAATTTCAGGGGAAACCCAATGAGTGTCCTTTAGAGCATATCACTACTTTTCTAGATGTTGTAGGAGGAAATCGAGTTCAATAAATATAAATATAAATCAAACCAGACTGTGCCCACGCAAATTATTACAAGACTCCCTCCCATTGTAGCAAAAGGAAGTCAGGATCGATCCACGAAAAATCGTGTAAGCGGTTCTTAGATAGCAGGCAAATCACGTCCAGAAACCAACTCAGAGTACTCGACCTCGACTAGAGTGTAGTCGACAGGGGTCTCGTACAGTCGATTTCGAGTAGAAATAACAAATCCAGGCACTAGGATGTAGTCGACGTCGACTATGAGTCCTCGACGTCGAGTAGAACTGTCGTCTCGAGTACCTGCAGAAACACAAACGGCAATCGATCTCGAGCAAAATCCCCAAGACCGGGGTATGCAAAGAAAATAACCAAACATGCATAAGGTAAGATAAAAATAATCATGCAATCTCATCAAAGGATCAAGCTCTCACCTTTTCCAACAATTAGACAACTCTTTCAAGTAACCCTCATTTTATCTACCAATTTTATTTTTATAATCCAAGTTGTTACCTCAAGCATGTATGGCTATCGTCGGGCTCACCCCGACCCTAGAAGTTGGGTGACTACTCGCTCTTCATCATAGGAAAACTCATCAATAATAAAAGGAAACTAACTTGAATTAATGAAATAAAACCAAGCTTACAACCAATCAAAGCCAATTCCGCTCTCGCCAAATTCAACTCCTCTCGGCCTAGCTCTCTCTCTCTCTCTCTCTCTCTCTACTCGCTTTCTATGTAATTGGAACTGAATGAGAATGTCCTAAAACTCAGCTCCTAAGGCCTTATTTATAGTATTCAATCCCCGCTATCCAAGGAAAGAATATCCTATCTATATCTAAAACGATCTATCTAAAGACTTAAGATAGAACTTGGTAAATAAATCTCTAAAATAAACAAGGGAAATATCTAATGTGGATAACTCCTCCTTTGTCTTGATAGATCTTCATGTGGATGGATATAATTCGACATATCTTCTCTTGCAAGTAATCCTCATGGCTCGGCACACACTCAAATCTCATCTCGGATTGACTCGGGTGAGTACTCGATGTCGAGTGACACTTGTCATCTCCTTGTGCACTCAAGCTCAGGTACTCTCTGGACTCGATATGTGTACTCGACGTCCACTAGAACTCCTTGACGTTGAGTGAAATTTGCCTTCTCGAGTGGATGCTATGCTCGTGCTCGACTTGCTGAATTTGACTTGGATGTACTCGACATCGACTAAAGTACTCGACGTCGAGTAGAATTGGCAGCTTTCAACATTCTGCTCCATTTTCTAAACGCACTTTTCTGAGTCCTCGTTTGTTTGATTGACGTATATGAGTATGCGTCGGAATTCTCATTTCGAGGGCTACAACTCTCATGAATACATCAGAACTTGATTCGGAATTATGAATGGTGAAAAACGGCGTTTTCTGCAGCTGCACCATCCTGCGCTCTTCCTTAGCTTTTACAATATCTTCATGATTTTCCTTTAAGCTATAAAGTGCGTCCAATTTCTGCGAAACTAAACAAGAACTAGCGTAGATCTGTATAATTGGGAAATAAGCATAAACTACATAGTTCATGTACTATTCTAACCCAAATGCATGAAATGTATGCAGAAATCGATATAAAAGTAAACGTAGAATATGTCGAATTAGGCTTACATCACTAGATTTATGTGAAGCTATTGCAAATGGTGCTAATCTAGCATATCTGAAACTAAAGGCATTCTGTTGGTCTCTTGCAGGGATAGCTTCATAATGGCTCGATGGTTTGCCATCACAATCAATTCGCACGTGGAATGAACTACAAGACTTGTTTCTTAACAAGTTATTTCCTCCTGCCAAAACAGTTGCGCTTAGACAACAGATCACGGCTTTGAGACAAAAGTCAGGGGAGACATTAGCACAAGTTTGGGAGCGCTACAAAAGGCTTCTCAAATCATGTCCTACGCATGGACAACCACCCTATGTCATCCACGAGATCATCTTTAACTGCATGAAGGCGCCAACAAAGGACCGGATCAACAACTACACCGCCTAAAGGTATCTCGAGTACACCCCACGACGTGCTTGCGAAACCTTTGAAACACATGATAATTATGACAACACATATGGGACTTCTGCGGCCTCAACTGAAAGGTATCAAAGGCCTGCCCCATTTATGCCCTTATATGAGTCACCAAAGAAAATTGATCTGGATGTTAGGGAACAATTCCATAATGATCAGGTATGTCGCCTCACTAAGCAAATTAAATTTCTTTCTAAAGATAAACCTTGTTTGGAACGTGGGCCTGTGAGGCACAACACTATTGCGTGTTATGCAGAAGGAAACTACTCAGAACCGTATCAAACACAAAATTGGAGCCATTATCGCTAGCCCCAGTACCAAAGAGACCCCCCGCCCTACAGAGCTCATGGTCACCCTGACAGAGAAGGTAAGAAAGATGACCTACAAACTATTCTTGAGGAGATGCGGAGGAATCATACAGACAACAAGCAATCAATCAATTCCATCCACACTCAAGTGCATGACATCAACTCTAGGCTTGGGGAGATTTATATCTGGAGGAAAACCATGGAGACCCAAATGGGTCAATTAGCTTCATTAATCCCCAAACAATCAGGTACGTTTCCTGGATCCTCTTAACCTAATCTTAAGAATAAATCTACAGGACAGGTAGCTGCCATGAACCTAAGGAGTGGAAGACAAATGTAAACGCCTAAGCAAAACACAGAAGGACAAGCTGTAGGGGACTACTCGACAACGAGTAAACCAATCGACATCGAACAAAACCTACTCGACATCAAGGAGTCCCTAGTCGACGTCGATCAGCATTCAACACCTACCCCAAAGTCGACCACTGTACTCGACGTCGACCATCCTCCAGTCGATGTCGACCACCCTTATGACAATGTCGACCATACTCCTGCGCCTCCGAAAAAGAAAACGCTACCATTCCTTACAAAATCTTTGAAGGACCCAATAGAGAAGAACTTTCAGCGGTTCGTGAAGATACTTCAAATGATCAATGTCACCATTCCTTTCACAGAAGCTCTTCATGAAGTGACGTCGTACGTACAGTTCCTCAAAGAGATCCTAAGTAAAAAGCGATCAATTGCTGAGATCGTAGAGGAGTGCAGCAAGATGGACCCACCAGAGAAAAGGCCAGATCCGGGTAAGTGATAGCATGCATTTAGGTAGGAATATTAGGTTGCATTTAAAATGATTGAGATGTGTATAATACATGGTTTAGGCTAGATTTGCATTTATACTTGTGTTGTTGGAGGAGTCGGAATCTACACGCTTTTATGGATTATTTCATGTATATGTGGATCCGACGAGGAATGAGGAAGCTCATGGATGAAGGAAGAGTGAAGAGGAGGAGGAAAAGTGAAGAGCCCGGGAGCGGAATAGAAGTTAGAGAGCCTAAGTGAAGAACAAGTTAGCAGAAGTTGTCGTCAGACAAGCTGAACTGGTAACGCACTTTCTGGAGGCCTCAGTGGTCCGATTGACTATTATAAGCATGCGTTGGAAAGCTCTTTTCGAGATCTACAACTTTTGTGTTGACATCGAGAGCAAATTCGAAGATGAAAAATCGTTGTGAACAGTAAAAGCCGCCCCGCGGCTCGTAGCTCAGACAAACGATTTTGAAATCCCCTGGCCGCCCCTCGACCTTGGTTGACTGCCCCGCGGCCTCTGCAGAAACGCCGAATCTGTGGATGGACTTTTTATCTCTTTAATTAGGTTTTTATAATTATTTTTTCTCCGATTCTTTTGAGGCTTTTTAAATATGTTTTAGGGTTTTACTTTAATCATCTAATTCCTTAGTTTATGCACTTGGACATTATCAATTGAGAAAACCTTAGAGGGGAGCTTCCATGGCCAAGAAGTGCTAAACTCTTCCGTTTCGTCTATGGATTGAAGCTTTGGTTTCATAAAGTTGTGAGATTTCTATTCTTGTTGATAATGCATATCTTAGATAGGCATTATAAACATTTTTAGGTTAGTTAGGTTGCATTTAGGTAATAGATTGTGGTTAAGTTGCATCTTGTGATTATTTTGGAGGAATTCGGATTCTGCGCGAATTTGTGGTTATCTTGCAGAATTGAATCTGAATATCATTGAGAGATGCAATATCTTGGGAAGGAGATGCAAAAGACATTGGAATGGAGCACTTGAAGCAAGGAATGGAGAAGACAAACTTGGAGCTCTCTCGACGAGGATAAAAGAAGCTGGCAACGAGATATGCCGCGACCACAGCAGGCGTGCCGCGGCCGTAGCATGTGCCTCGACAGCTGCATTGGCCATCAGCGCCGCCGCGTTACATTTAATTAAAACCCTAGTTATGTTGTTTTGTTTTGTGGCCGTCTTAGACTTATTAAAGGCCGAATGTTGTTAGTTTTGAATCACTTCTATTCTATTCCACGTTCTATCAGACAATTAGAGACTGAGCGATGTTTTCCATGAGGAACTAAACTCATCTGTTCTGCCTAAAGTTTGAAGCTTTATTTGGATTGATTGTGAGTTTCTAATTCTCGTTCCTTGTTTCCTATATTTTAATGTTTCAACTTCTTTGTGTTGATTGTTTTTTGTTTTGTTTTGTCTTATCTGGCCAACTTATTAGATCAATTCAATTGATAAGGTGTTGTTAAATCTCTCTTTAGGGACTGCAAATATCTTGGCTAACCTCTGGACTTAAAGCTATCAATTGGGTTAAATCCTTCTGTAGGGACTTTTCGATTGATAAGGGTTTCTAGGACTGATTGGAGTAACTATATTAGGTTAGGACAAGGGCATTCATAGGAAACTTAATAGGACGAGAAGAAGTTACATGGATCGTTTCAACCAAATAAAGTGGAAAATTGTAGGTAGAACTGCTTCTCTTAATTGTTTGAATCACAACCATTTACTCTTGCTTTCATCAATCCACTTTGATAAAAGTTGGATCTTTTACGCTCACAAAAACCCCCCATTTGGTTATTTTAATCGGCACTTAAATCATACTTGAGCAACAAATCTCCCTGTGGATCGACCTCGTACTTATTTCTTTACTAGTTATAGGTTTGAGTTTTACTTTGACGGATCAACGACAGGTTTTCCCTCCGTCAAATTTGGCGCCGTTGCCGGGGAAATTTATTGATTCTTGTGTGTTTTTTGTGCTGATTTTTGGTGTGGACCACTTACATGGTTCACACTCGTGCTACTAACATATGTTGAAGGAAAGGTTATTGCCGTTAGACGGAGAGATTTTTCATCAATACTTCATCAGACTGCAGGAATACATTAATGATGTCTATTCATGGGGATATACAACTAGTATAAGGGAAGTTCTTTTATGCATCTTTGATGGCATGACTTCTAAGACACGGAGTCTTGTCGAGCGCCAGAGTGATGGAGGTTTATTAAATATGAGACTCTTGGAGATGTGGGAATTTTTCTGCTACATGGATTATCAATGTGTGCAGAACGAGTCACTTCCTCTAGTATCTCCAATCGTTGAGACCTCTGCTGCATCTCTTGTGGTCATTGTGGAAAATCACATTGAGAAGGTAGAGGAAGACCATACTCCATCTGAGGAGATCATCCCTAGCTCCCCCATTGATGAATTAGGAACAGAGCCTACTGCTGAGGTTACAGAGCAAGTAAAGGTTGTCTCCTGCACTAGAGAGAATATTGGTTGATACGTTGATCCATTTGACTGCTACTTTGACAAGCTGCCAATAGAACTAAATTGGTGATATTATATACCCTCTGTGGGTAGTCAAACTCATGAATACAATAAATCAAAACAGTTCTTAAATGTATTAATATTTAGTTTCAATTTATTTGTATGTAGTGCATGTTTGTTTGTTAGTTGTGCACAAGATTTTGACAGACTGATGAGGGCTTTGACTATGTCTGATTAGTGTCTTGAGCTTCAACATTACGTCGAGCCAACGACATGAAGCAAGGCACTTCTCGGGAGGTAACCCGAGGTAAGTTTTCTTTCTTTTTCGTTTGGATTTCCTTAGTTAGGTTTTGTTTTGTTTTGCAATTGCTTTGTTTGGGTCCAATGACTAACAAGAAAGAAGAGCGAGTGGAATTGGACGTCAAGGAAAAGAAGGATCCGCTACTGCATAAGCGGCGGGCGCCACCATATGTCGCAGTCGCCGCATGCCTTTTCCTCGAGCCCTTTTTCCCCATGCTGACGTTCCTCAGCAAGTGGTTAGTCTTCCTTCTCCCTCACCTTGTTCTATTGTCTTTTTTTTTTGTCTTTTATGTTTCATTGAGGACAACGAAAGGTTTAAGTGTGGGGGAGGGATTTAGTGCGTCTAGTTAGGTCATGTTTCAATTTCAGTTGTGTTTTTATTTTTATTTATGAATTAGAAAAAAAATTGAAAAAGATAAAAAAAAAATACAAAAAAAAACCATGCATTGCATATAGGTTCAAATACCCACCTTAGTTAGCGAAACTCTACACTCTTATGACATGAACTTGTAAATCCTACGATGAATTTGAATTGATTAGCCTAATGACCTTAAAATGGTTTCTTATGAAGCATGATTTTGTGATGTAATTGAACATGTATGATTGGGCTGAAGTATGATTGAAATCCTATGAACATGACCCTTGTGAGAATGTTTAGCCTTATTTAGAATCATTTATAATTCTTTTGCTCAATTGTGTGATTTACTCTTCTTGTGTTGCTAACTCTTGGCATTGACTTCAGTATCTATTTTTCAAGACCGACTCACATGTTTGTTGCTTGCAGAGTTTATGTTTGTATCTCGAGTCTTTGGTTTTAGTTGTGTATATTTAGTGAAATAAGATGTAAATGGTTGATACACTTAGTAACCGGGTATACGCATGACACCCATGGGTATGATTTGCGCAAAACAGTGTTGAAAACTATCCACTAGGAAAGGAAGCTTGATCATTGAGTAACCAGGTTTATTCACGACACCCGTGTTTGCAACTTGCGTTAGAAGATGTTCAAGTGGACTTCATTTTAGTAGGTTGAGTTGTTGATAGACCAGGGCCATTCATGACACACATGTTTGCGCCTAGCCTAAGAAAAGAACCAAGAAAAGAAACATAGAAAAGAAAAAAAAAAAGCCAGATGAAAAAAAAAAAAAAAGAGTCACATTTTGTTCATTTTTCTTTATTGTTTCCCACAAGTGATGGCATTTCGGTGAAGATTTGGTGATAGGGTGGTCAATGTCTTTGAGATTAGTGTATGTTGGATTGAGTTGAGAGTTGTACCTTAAAGCCTAAACACATGATAGCATGAGCGAAATACATATTCTAGTGAGGTTGGATTATTTCTACTTCTATGCTTTGATCGCTACATACATGCTATGATGTTTATTTACTTGGTCTTGTGTTCATTTAAAATTGATGTTGCTTTTGATTTGAGCTAATGCATGAAGAAGGAAAGCGTAGGTATAGGTTGCTTTTATATTGTTCGCTCGAGGACTAGCGAAGCTTAAGTGAGGGGGAGTTTGACAACATACATTTAGATGGTCATAATAGGCTGCATTTAGCTTAGTTATGATGCATGTCATGCATGGTTTAAGTATAATTTGCATATTTGTTCTTTATGTTGTTGAAGTCGGAATCTACACGTTTTTATTTTATTTCAGGTAATGATGGATCCGAGGAGGAGACATGGTTTGATAACGCATTGGATTGGAATGTCTAGTTGATCGAAGAAGCTTACATGAAGATCTCAAGAGTTCCTGAGAAGAAGAAGCGAACCTAAACGAAGAACAAGTCTACAGAAGTTGTCGCTAGACATGCTGAACTTGTTTTGCGCTTTCTGAAGGCCTCGGTTGTCAGATTGACTATTATGATCATGCGTTGGAAAGCTCGTTCAAAGAGCTACAACTTTTATGTTGACAATAAGAGCAAATTCAAGACAGATTTTCCGTGAAAAGCCCGATGCAGCGGCCGGTGCATTCCCACAACCAGAGACGTCTAAGTAGCAGCCATATGCCGCGGCCGCCGCATCTATGTTGTGACTGCCGCATTATTCCTTAGCAATCAGACGCTCCGTTTTATTCAATTAAACCTAGTTTGCTAAGAGACTTTGCCCGACTTTAGTTTTTAAGGCCGAATTTTACTAGTTTTTAGGGGACTTCTATTCTATTTCATGTTCTATCAGACAATTAGAGATTGAGCGATATTTTCCATGAGGAACTAAACTCATCAGTTCTGTCTACAGTTTGAAGCTTTATTTGGATTGATTGTGAGTTTCTAATTCTCGTTCCTTGTTTCCTATATTTGAATGCTTCAACTTCTTTGTGCTTGATTGTTTATTGTTTTGTTCTATCTTGTCTGGTCAACTTGTTAGATCAATTCAATTCCTAAGGTTTTGTAGATTCCTGATTGTGAACCTGAACCTAAGTAGTAAACTTGTTCCTTTAGGGCTGATTGAACTAATTGGATAAGTAGGAGGTAATGTTTCATATTTGATTTATGGGGGTGATTTTTCAAACTTTGGAAAACATGCATATAGGCACATAAATCAAATATGAAATCCAAAGTAGTCATGCATAAGTAATTCAAGAAATATTAAGCTTTAAATATGCACACATATATTAATTATGCACAAAGTAAGTCCTTCCCCCACCCCATAATTAAACATTACAGTGTCCTCACTTATTAAAAACAAGGGTAAAGAAAGAAACTCACTAGACAGGTGTGGAGATCGTCAGAATCGAGTGGCATTGCTTCTGTAGAGCTGGTCGATCTCGGGTGATCTGGTCGATATCGACCTAAATTACTTGAAATCGAGAGGGTTTCTAGACCAAATAAATTTATAGTCAAGACCCCGCTATAGGATAATGGAGTCCGGTTCGTCCTCAGGAGAGAAGTCAGCGGTTCTAGGTTTAGTTGGTTTAGGGGTTCGGGAATAGCGGAAAAAGGATATGAGGGTTGTTTTCGACGTCGGCTAAGGATGGGTCGATGTCGAGGGATGGATAGGGAATGGTGGTTGGTGTCGGGTAAAATTTGTGCAGAATGTAAATAATGAAATAAAGTAATGAAGGTGCAAACTTCCAAGGTAAGGTATCACCGCAATGATAATCAAACACACAAAAGACAAGATAGAATAGTTATGTAATCACATCAAAGGAGCAAGCTTTCGTCTTTTCCAACAATTAGATAACCCTTTCAAGTAACCCTAATTGTATCTATCAATTTTATGTTTATAATTCAAGTTGTTAACATGAATCTCTATTCTTTCGAGTAGGCAATAAACATATAAAATGCAGTGGATGATCAAACCATAATAAATATCAAAAATTTACCTCAAGCGTGCATGACTATCGCCGGGCTCACCCCGACCCTAGAAGAAGGAAATTAGAAAGTAAACATAATGAAAGAAAATAACTTTAACATTTAACTAAATCTAAAACTTACAAAACCTTACAAACGTTCCTTCTTCTCTCTCTCCCCTCCTCCTTGCGCCCGAAGACGGCTTTGCTTGAATCAATGAAAATCAGCCCCCTAGGGCTTTATTTATAGTGTTCCATCTAGCCAATCTTGGAAGGAACATCTAAATATATCTAAAACCTTCCTATCTAAAAGCATAAGATAAAAAATAATTGATAAAGGAAATAGATCTATAAAGAAACTATATCTAAAGTGGATAAATCCTTCTTCTCTTGATAGATCTTCATATGGATGGATATAATTCTACATATCTTCTCTTGCAAGCAATTCTATCTTCTCGGACAACTCGATCTCGGACTCGGACTCGACTGGATTGTCCTCGACGTCGAGTAGGATTTTGGACTCGTCGTGTGTACTCGACGTCGACCAAAACTCCTCGACGTCGACTAGAATTGTGCTCGAGAGGTCTGATCCTCGTTCTCGACTTCTGGGAGGCAAGTCGACCAAAAAGTTACTCGACGTCGACCAGGTTGGTCGACGTCGACTAGTTCTGTGCGCTTTCAGCATTCTGCTCCGTTCTTGAAATGCACTTTTCCGAGTCCTTGTTCATCTGATTGACGCATATGAGCATGCGTTGGAAAGATCATTTCGAGGGCTACAACTTTCATGAGGCAGTCAAAGCTTGATTCAGAACGATGAATGATGAAAAATGGCATTTTCTCCAGCTGCACCATCCTTAGCTTCTTCATGACTTTCCTTTAAGCTCCAAAGTACGTCCGATTTCTGCGAAATTAAACAGAAACTAGTGTCGACTCCATAATTTGACAAATAAGTGTGAACTACATAGATTCTGTAATATTCTAACCCAAATGTATGAAATGCAAACAAAAATCGATATAAAAGTATGTCTAAAACATGACAAAATAGGCTCACAACAAACACCCCATACTTAAGCTTGCTTGTGCTCAAACAATACTTTTAATGGTCATTCAGGGGAAGAAATCCAAACTCTCAACATATTAGATTCATTGCCATAAGTCCCTGCAATCAATTACCATCCTCGAAAAGATAATAGTGTCACAAATCCATACATGTGCAATAAAAAGCATCATCTACTCACAAAAGGAGGGTTATGCAAAAACAATTTATATGAGACAAAGTATTAGTAATCGAGAGGACTTTAATTTAAGCTCATAGTGAAGAAAAGGTAAAAGGTATAGTGGTAGGCTCTATTTGGGCAACGTGGTGCTAATAATCCGGGGAGAATTTCTTCAAACGTGATTTCTTGCTGTGATACACTTTCTCCTTCAAAATTTCCACATCACTCATCCTCTCATAAATCACTCTTTACTTTTTTCACTTATATGTTTTTACCTATCTAACCTCAGCACTGCCTTCTCGCGAGTCGCAAACATGAGTGTCATGAATGGCCCCGGATACTTAGTGCTTCGGACCCCTCACCTTGGTATCCAATCCTGCGGAACTAACATCTCAACGTAGGCAGGGTCGATCTACCTTTATCTTCTGAGGTGACCGGATTTTCTTTCACTGATTAAAATTTCCATAATTTTGAAACTTTCCTGCCAAACTCGAATAATGATAACAACACAAATACCATATAATAATCTCCAAAATGTACTTTCATTCTCAACATAATCCCCGGATAAGGTAATGAATGGGCAATATTTAGAACATATGGAGCAATATATAAAATAAGGCTTAATATGGGTTTTGTGATGCATAAGCATAGGTATGGCTAAGGATTATAAACATATGAGCATTATATGGAAAATATAAAGCCTACCATCCTTTTATCATGCGACATGTCAAAAGCAATATCAAATTTTACCTCCTTTCATGGTTTTCAATAAAAATATGCATTTCATTGTGACTTCCATTTACTAGGCAATTTCATGTTATATCTCTAATAAATCTAATTTTGCATCGTCGACTTCAATGAAACATCCATGACACTTATCAAAATTTTCAATGGGGGTGATTTTTCAAACTTTGGAAAACATGCATATAGGCACATAAATCAAATATGAAATCCAAAGTAGTCATGCATAAGCAATTCAAGAAATATTAAGCTTTAAATATGCACACATATATTAATTATGCATAAAGTAAGTCCTTCCCCCACCCCATAATTAAACATTACAGTATCCTCACTTATTAAAAACAAAGTAAAGAAAGAAACTCACTAGACAGGTGTGCAGATCGTAAGAATCGAGTGGCATTGCTTTTGTAGAGCTGGTCGATCTCGGGTGATCTGGTCGATATCGACCTAAATTACTTGAAATTGAGAGGGTTTCTAGACCAAATAAATTTATAGTCAAGACCCCGCTATAGGATAGTGGAGTCAGGTTCGTCCTCAGGAGAGAAGTCAACGGTTCTAGGTTTAGTATGTTTATGGGTTCAGGAATAGCGAGAAAAGGATGGGTCGATGTCGAGGGATATCTGGATAGGGAATGGTGGTTGGTGTCAGGTAAAATTTGTGCAGAATGTAAATAATGAAATAAAGTAATAAAGGTGCAAACTTCCAAGGTAAGGGATCACCGCAACGATAATCAAACACACAAAAGACAAGATAGAATAGTTATGTAATCACATCAAAGGAGCAAGCTTTCGCCTTTTCCAATAATTAGATAACCCTTTCAAGTAACCCTAATTGTATCTACCAATTTTATGTTTATAATTCAAGTTGTTAACATGAATCTCTATTCTTTCGAGTAGGGAATAAAAATATAAAAGGCAGTGGATGATCAAAATATATTAAATATCAAAAATTTACCTCAAGCGTGCATGACTATCGTCGGGCTCACCCCGACCCTAGAAGAAGGAAATTAGAAAGCAAACATGATGAAAAAAAATAACTTTAACATTAAACTAAATCTAAAACTTACAAAACCTTCCAAACGTTTCTCCTCCTCTCTCTCTCCTCCTCCTTGCGCCCGAAGACGGCTTTGCTTGAATCAATGAAAATCAGCCCCCTAGGGCTTTATTTATATTGTTCCATCTAGCGAATCTTGGAAGGAACATCTATCTATATCTTAAAACTTCCTATCTAAAAGCATAAGATAAAACATAATTGATAAAGGAAATAGATCTGTAAGGAAACTATATCTAAAGTGGATACATCATTCTTCTCGTCATAGATCTTCATGTGGATGGATAGAATTCCACATATCTTCTCTTCCAAGCAATTCTATCTTCTCGGACAACTCGATCTCGGACTTGGACTCGATTGGATTGTCCTTGATATCGACCAAGTCTCCTCGACGTCGAGTAGGATTTTTCCTCCGGTGTTACACTCGAGCTCGAGCAGGTTCTGGACTCATCGGGTGTACTCGACGTCGACCAAAACTCCTCGACGTCGACTAGAATTGTGATCGAGAGGTCTGGTGCTCCTTCTTGACTTCTGGGAGGCAAGTCGACCAAAAAGTTACTCGACGTGGACCAGTTTGGTCGACGTCGACTAGTTTTGTGCGCTTTTAGCATTCTGCTCCGTTCTTGAAACGCACTTTCCAGAGCCTCGTTTGTCTGATTGACGCATATGAGCATGCGTTGGAAAGATCTTTTCGAGGGCTACAACTTTTATGAAGACATCAAAGCTTGATTCAGAATGATGAATGGTCAAAAATGGCGTTTTCTCCAGATGCACCATCCTTAGCTTCTTCATGACTTTCCTTTAAGCTACAAAGTACGTCCGATTTTTGCGAAATTAAACAGAAACTAGTGCAGACTCCATAATTTGGCAAATAAGTGTGAACTACATAGATTATGTACTATTCTAACCCAAATGTATGAAATGAATGCAAAAATCGATATAAAAGTAATGTAAAACATGGCAAAATAGGCTTACAACAAATGAATGCTTTTTGTTGGTCTCTCGCAGGTTCGGCATTGATGTGGCTTGAAAGACTGACCCCATGATTTCTCACAACATAAGCAGAGGTTAGGAATGCATTCCTCAACAAATTCTTTCCTCCCTCCAAGACAGGGCTCCTACACAAGAAGATTATAGTTTTCAAACAAAAGCCTGGGGAGTCGCTACTCATGGGCAACCACCATATGTAATTCAGGAGATTTTCTACAATTCTCTTGACTTACCCAGCAAGGAGATGATCAATCAATACACTCAATATGAGTATCTGATGCAAACACCAACGGAGACTTGTGCATCGATCGAAAGGCTCACCAACTTCGACAACACCTATGGGGCTCATGTGGCTTACGACGACAACACCTATGCGAGGCCAGCCCTAGCCATGCCACTATATGAGCCTTCTAATGAGATTGATCCTGATTTTAAGGAGCAATTCTACAAGGATCAAAACCGTAAGCTTCTTAAACAAGTTAAATTCCTTTCCGTTAATCAACCTTGCATTGAATATGGATCCCATCGGCACACCACCCCTGAGTGCCCAAATACGAAGCATGTCCACCTAGCAGAGATGCATGAAGAAGCAGCTTACGCAGGGGGTCCCAATTGCTACATGGGGGACCAACGGTTCTATCAACCCCAGCGGAACCAAGGTACCCCTAGGAACCCCCCACCATATCGAACTCCAGGACATCCAGGGAGGGACCAGCGGAAAGATGATCTACAGATGGCCCGCACTTCCCTTTAAGAATCCCCTCGATCCACTGTTAACCCACTCATCCACCTCTAGAACTACACCAACTACGTATGCTCACACCGACTCTCAAGGTTACCTTAATGAAACTAGTCTAGACCCCAGCAAAATATCCTCTTATAACACGTGTTCAAACCATGCACCCACTATATACCGACACTTCTAGCTAGGACCTCTCCCTCGAAATCTCGCCATACTAACTCCACTCCTCAACTAAGGCCTACTTGGAAGATCAACTACACTCGCTGACCACTATCTCCGACAAGTCCCAACTCACTCGGCTAGACCCTTGCTGATGCATTTTCCCTGCACCTCATCTCACACAACCCATTACCCAACTCGAAGACCTCAATCTACATATCACTTTCCGATCTAGCTTACCGAAGAACCTCACGACTCATACTTAAGAGAGAAACGCCATCAACCATATATATACCCTACATCTTACTTACTAGCACTTAGTATACTAGAGCATCAAAGTATATCATCATAGGCACAAGTTGGTCACGCAATCATTAAATACCATTTCGTCACAATAGTATCACACCTCCAATTATGTCTGTTCTAGGCCTAGTGCACAACATCAATTTCGACTAATAGGAGAATCCGAGGTTTGAATTAAGAATGATCTTCCTCGGGTCGGTTAGGAGAATCCTTCTCACGACTGCCGTTCTTGAAGAATATCCGTCCTTTTTTCCATCGGTGACGTCGTCCTTGGAGTCTATAGGTCATGGACCCACCACGCTTCCATAGCGCCGTTCCGGTGCCACTTGGTCATCGGCTCTTTATTTTGTGTTGATGTTCATTAGGGGATCCCATGGGTTAGAAGTTACGGAGATAGGGGAGAGACAAGGGTAGACGACACACACCCCCTCAAGGATTTCAGACATGCATCAGGACTGGAGATAACAAGACTCAAAACAAGACACGGACCCGAGAGTTACAACAATACCCTTAGGGTATTCTATGAGGTTACAGGTGTGGCAAAGAAACACATGGAAATCACGAAATATCCCAATCATATCATTCCACACTAGCATGTACCTATTAAAAGGAATAACGTCATATGCATCCATAACATATTCGCATAATCAACTTTACATGCACGCGGAACAGGATAAAACTTATCATCTCATGCACTAATCATGCTTGACATACAAAGATCATGTATGCACGAACCAACAATAGACATATGCAGCATAAATTATATATGACATAGCGAGCATTATAGGATTTCACATGTATCATTCATTACTTACTTTAAGTGTACACATAAGCATGTCAAAAAAATGTGGGTTCCAGAAAAGCATGTTAAGATGTACTCTAATAATCGTGTCAGGGGATATGATTAAGTCATTTGGGTATAGCAACGATCACATCAGATACAACTATGTTCATATAATAAGACAAGTATGGCACACAATCATGCGAGGGCCTATAATTAGAAGGTATACGTCCTACATGGTATTATAAATGACCATATAAAATATGCATTATCAAACTCCCTCACACTTAAGCTTCGCTAGTCCTCTAGCGAACTAGATAAGAGCATAGAGATGGAGACTTCTTCATGTCTAAACAAAATTTTATATAGCATAAAAAGGGAAATTTAAACATGAAAGAAGCAAACAAATTGTCATAACTCCAACTCCCCCACACTTAAGCCTTTTCTTGTCCCCAAACAATGAAGAATATAGCAATAACCAACCATCCCACAAACATATTCATCATGGATTCACCTCATCAAAAGCAACATCTAAAATGTGTGCAAACATGAACAAGGTAGACAAACATCATAGCATGTATATAAATAACCAAGTAGCCCGCATGTCTATCCATCCAACCTCACAAGGATAAATGTGTTTCACTCATGCTCTCATGTGTTTTGGCTTTAAAGAAAAACTCTCAACTCATTCATTATACAAAAAGCTACATAAGCATTGACATTTATATCACAACTTCTCCACCAAATACATCAAAGCAAATAAGCAACATCAAGAGGACTTTCGCTCAATGGAAACCTTCAAAGAAGACTCCATTCGGCGGAGTTGTAATGGGGATTTTGGTAGGAATGTAAGGAATGGGAAACATATAGGCTTGTAGTGCTAAAAACCCAGGAAAAAGGGTTAGCAAACAATCAGCATAACACCCCAACCTTCATACTTCGCAAACCATTCCAATAACAAAAACTCCAGTACATAACAATAAGCGCACATAGCATGAGTATCATCTCTCAAAATAACATATGACTCTTAAAACACTCAAAAGATGATAACTCTCAATATCAAACTTTCAACCAAACATTTATCCAACTCTCATATGCAAGAAATAACAAGGCTCGTATTCTTTTTTTGTTCCTTTTTCTTCTTCTTTTTTTTGGCATTTTTTTCTTTTTTTGTTTCGATTTCTCTTTTTTATTTCTTTGAGCCAAAATGCATGAAATACAATATGAGGAAAATAAGCGCATAACATTACATCTCTCTCAAAGCCTTTCAACATAAGCACAAACCATAGCTTTTCTCTCTCAACTCAAAATAACATCCATAACCAACTCAAATCCTAATTCTCGGATGGGTTAGGCTTATCATAGGCTAGGAAACATGAATTATGTGGAGCTTTAAAGAAAAAGGCTAGATGCTCAAATTGGCGTCAAGCAAAGATATGATGTAGGGTAGATATGGAAAAAAATGTGGCTAAAAGGTGCCTCTATCACATGAAACTTATAAGCAATGAACAATGTATATAATAGGTCTCAAAAATAGATAATCATGCCAATACTAAGAGGTAATTGCATAAGATGAGTAAATCACGCAACAAAAGAAGAGGAAATGTAGATGTGATCCCTATAAGGCCAAAGATATCTCACTAGGACAAATATTTGTTGGATTTCAATCATGCCTAGGAACTTAAATCATTCATGCTCAATTATATCCACCTAACTTGTTTCACATGAAAACCAAATTTTATAGGACAAGGCTAAACAATCCAACCATGCTATGGAATTTATATGATCATGCCAAAATACATAATAGAGGACAAACATTGCAAGATGGGTAGTTGAATAACACATATTTATCCAATGCATGATATTTATTTGGATTTTTGACATTTTTCTATTTTTTTCATTTTTGACATTTTATATAACATAAAAGAAATAACAAAATTTCACCCATGAACTAACCTAACCTAACTAATTCACTTCACTTCTCCCCCCACACTTAAACTTCTCATCAGCTTTAAATGAAAATCAAATAAAGACAAAAAAAATATAAAATAAAAGCACAAGTGGGGGAAAAGGGGACCTACTTGATCATGGTAGTGGTGGCTACAATCGTCGGGCAACAAGCATTGGAGCACTGGGGCGGTGGCGGGCGCCGTGTGAAAGGTGGCAGGCACCGTGCATGCAGAACCATGAATCCGAGTAGCAACGTCGATGTTCTGCGTCCAAACTCCTTCCAAATTTCTCTTTGAACATCGAGACTTGGTTTCAAAGTCTTTCTTTTGTGGTAGGGATGGTGATGGTATGAAAAGAATCGAATTTGATGGATGAAGGGTATTGATGGATGTGGATGATGGATGGGAAAAATAAAGGCTTTTGATTGAAACTCAAGGCTTAGGTTTTGGAATTTAGATTCAAGTGGAGAAATTAGGGTTCTTGTGTGGCTTGGAGATAAGGGTTTGAATGATCAAAATTCGGGAATTGGGATATGTGGTTAATTGGAAAGGAAAAGAATCATCTGTCAAAAAAGAAAAAGAAATATTAGAAATAGATAGAAATAATAAAAGAAAACAAAATAAAAAGATAAAATCTAGTCCTAAGATAAATGGAAACTAATCCTAGATAGAACAATCTAACCCTAAGGTAGATAAAAGATAAATAAACTAACCTAAGATAGAAAGTAAATCTAACCTAACGATGGATAAAAATAATCTATTCTTAAATAAAATATAAAGAAATAAATCTAATCCTAAAGATAGATAGAATAAAATCTACTCCTAAAATAAAAGATAGAAATATATCTAATCCTAAATAAGATAGAAAATATAAACTAACCTAAAAATCGAAAATAAGAAAGGATAGAAAATACTCCCTTCCAATGTTACCAAAATCCTGAAACCTGTCTGAGAACAGTGGCAGCAGACGCCATTGATGGGACGGCGGGCGCATGTTGTGCATAACGCCATTTCGTTATTCAATCAAGCAAATTTCATGCTTAACTCAAGACTCCTCCAAAAACATATATCTAAATGGAACTCTATCATGTTATTGAATTTGAAAGACTAAATACCTAACTAGGAATTGAAAAGCTTGCAAACTAGAAAACAAATCATGGGTTGCCTCTCAAGAAGCGTCCTTGGTACTTATCGTCATAGACTCGACAGTTTATTATGTCCTTCCCTTAAGACTCATTCGGACATTGTTAAATCCCATAAAAGCAAATCAAATTCTTATGCCCAACCAAAATTTGAATGAACACTACATGAGAAAATATGAAATTAAGGATACCTTGTAGAGAAGCTTGGACACTTTCCTACTTACCTGAGGTTCATCTTTTCCAAAGGGAATGTAAGACCACCAACACAGTTCCGTTGGTGTCTTGTAGAAGTAATGCTCCCAGGGATCCATATATTCACCATAAATCACAAAAGTGTTAGAAATTTCATTACCTTGCTCAGGAGCCACAGAAATCAGCTTTGGAATTGATTATGTGATTGGTGCGATCGAGATGAGTTCTTCGGATGAATCAGGAACCAAAACATATAGATCTTCATGCGTGCACTCATGAGATTCCATTTCAATAGGCATTGGGCTTTCAACTTCACCGGGTGATGAATAAGAAGAAGTAATGGGTGGTGGGGAGGAGGACATAATTGATGATAAAGGAGAGGGCACAAAAGATAATGGAGAAGAAGGCATAATAGATGAAACCTCATGCGTCGAGTCATGAGACTCCGCTTCAATATTCTTGCTCTGTTAATATCCTTACCTTTGGGCAATCTACAGCGACGGTGGGCGTCGTGTCTGGAGCGGCGGGCGCCGTGATGTGCAGTGGCGACTCCTCCTTAAGTAGCTCGGCCGTTTTCTTGCATTCTTTCTCCCATGTTTCTTTTAACTCACAATCAAGGGCTATGTGTTGGATCAGATCCCATATTCCTAGTCCTAGGCTACACTCTCCATCGTCAATAAGTTTCCTTATTTCAGGTTGTGCACCCTCCATAACACAAAGCACCTTATCTAACTCACTATCATTAAAACCCTGTGATTTGCGCTCGCTCACTAGATTTGGCACTCTTTGTAGGTAATGGTGAAAATATTCTCCCTGGTTTTGATATAACCTCAACATTTTTTTTAAATTTTTCGAAAGAAAAAAAACAAAATAAAATAAAAACAAACACACAAAACACTAAAAATCAATAAACACGCAAAACAAAGAAATAAACTTGCTTCCCCAACAACAACTCCACTTTTGACGGAAGGGGAAACGTCGTTAGATTTTACCTCACCAAAGAAATAACCCAAACTAATAAACTAAACTAGCAACCTAGTATAGCAGATAAGTAAGGGGTCGAACCCACAGAGAAACAAGTACTTCAATGCAATATGTGTTTATCAATTATGACACTAACAATGAACTAAGGATATGAATGAAGAAAGACAACGCAAATAAACTAAGATAAAGATGTGAATGGACATAAAGAGAAGACAAAATATAAGAGTGTGGTTTGCCTACAATTCGCAACATTGGTTGATTTACTTGATCCTTGCGATGATTGCAATATTATTCCTAAGCCTATGTCGACTTCCTTTCATCGATTGGTATGTAGAGACACAATCTCTTATTCAAAATCAGTAAAGAATAGCATTAACGATTCAAGTTCTTAAGACCAATTGGCACATTGATTCAATGCAATTAAGACAGATAGGCGTAAACCGAACTCATCCTTAATCGAATATCCACAACATAGATCAATTGAAATCATCCACTACAAAGGCATAGAAATATCACTAAATCAATGACTTCGTTTTCTATCAAGAAAGCAACAACGGATTCATAGCATAGATGTGAATTCTAACTAGATGCACGGTCATAGAAAGAATAAAAAATATAAACAATGAAGAACAAGATGATAAATAAACTCATGAATAATATAGAAATCAAGTCTCACAATCCATCAACCAAGTCTTGAATCATAAGAAAACCACAAGAATTCTAGGCAAGCAGGTACCTTGAATCCCTAAACTTAAATATTCTCATCTCTCCTTGAGTTAATGGGGAATAGAACTTCTATGAATTGTTAGTCGATTGAATGAATGCTAGAAATATGTCTAATATAAGCCTTCTTTGGTCTGCCAAACCTTGGAATAAGTGAAGATAAAAGTTCCCATAAAGATAGATTAGGCCGCATCGCGTATCACAAATCCGGATCTGATGAGACGGCGAGCGTCGTTGAAATGGCGGCGGGCGCCATGGAAATGGCGGCGGGTGCCGCTTATGCAGTAGACAACTTCGGAAGACTAAACTTGTAATGCACTTTCTGGAGTTATCCTTCGTCCGATTGACGCATATGAATATGTGTTATAAAGATCTTTTCAAGAACTAGGATTCTCATGAAGACCTCAAAAGCTAATTCTAACTTCTAAGAACCTTAAAGATGGGATTTCTTCATGTTCTCCATTTTCGCTCTTATTCCTTAGCTCATCTTTGTCCATTTTGCTCCATTCTTTCTCCACCTTTCGAGGCGGATCTTATAACCTACAAATAAACACTAGAAACCGTAGATTCTGCACTTCGAATACCAAATGACCAAGAATATGAATATGCTTATTAAACACACAATATGAATACTTAATACACCTAAGACCACCTATAAATGACCATATGAAATATGCACTGCATGGTTGCGCCGGCTGTCGCACCGTGCATTTCCCGTCCTCTTCCATGATTTATATCTCCTCGTCCATAGTTTCCTCATCCATAACTCCTTCATCATCCTTATGAGGTGTGGCAATCAGTTCCTTGTCACTCATAAGCGTTACAACGCTGATGTTCTCCTTAGGATTCACAATCGTTTGCGATGGAAGCTTTCCTGAATCATTTGCCTCTTTTGCACTTAGGACTTGAATGAGCTGACTCATTTGATTTTCCAAGTTTGTTATCCGATCTGATTGTTGTTTCTCAATCTTTAAGACTAACCGTGATAATGTATGTAGAGGATCCTCAGTAGCCACATTCGCTTGCGACTAGCCTCCTTGTCGAGGTTCAAATTGTTGTTGGGGCCTTGCTTGTTACCCCATTTGCTGATTGAAAGGGGCTTGGTAGTTCCCATAGCCCTGCTGATATCCTCTATGTGTGTGTATGTGTGTGCGCGTAAAGTGATTAAATTGTTGGTGCCCAACCCAAAGCATGCTTAATCTACTCATCATATATGTGATCTTGCGAAGAGAAAATGAAAATAATGCGGGTAATAATAAAGGTGTTGTTGTAAACTCGTTCTGTTTACATACGCATACAGAATAAGAATGCTCATTCGTTAATGCAATCCTAACATGGTACTACATGACATGCTATTATGATATGCAACACCTACTATAGCATGCACATATAAGCAGGGAAATTTGATCGATCTGAGTAAGCTCCAAAGAGACTTACCTGGCTATTTAGAAAATTATAATAGCATATCCGGCACACATCAATCACAAAGTATCACCTAGATGGATCACGAGGATATAAGAGTCTATATCTAAGCCACTCAAGCATCTATAGCATACAAATCATTCAGTAGGATAAATAAACACATCGCATTTGCCAATTCATCATGTTCAACCACTCACTGCATCATAACACCTCATAAGACCACATTAATCTCCATATATTACTCAGCCAAGTTCGCATGCTTGTAAGATCGTATCTGCATAAACATCTCAACATGTTCATCAAATTTTATAAGACATTACTCGTACGATAATATAACATTACTATTTCATCATGCCATTGGTCATTCACACATGCTATTAGTCACGCATACATGCCTTTAGTCAAACAATCACATTATCATGCTAGTTAGTCACAGATCACGTCAAGTTCCCAAGTCAGTCTTGAAAACCATTTTGAAAACCGTGGTAATCGTTAGAATCTCTGACCTTGAAATATTCATGAAGTTCGTTTTCCAAAAAAAAATGAGTTAAGCCTTTATACTAGTCATTTAAATTCACAAAATCACCAAATATGGTTCGTGAAAACGTTCGGCAAAACCTCAAGAATTAAGGGGTTAGGACTCTCGGCCAAAGGGTATCTCACCGCGGCAAAAAGGGCTTTCGCTACCACGAGTCAACCCAGCGAGCACCCCATGAGGAGCAGGGTGCCGCGACCGCAGAATACCACCCGCTTCCGCGAAAGCTCTTGCCCGTGAGAGTTGGGTCACTACCGCGACGGGTCTTGCGCTCGTGATCCTTGTGTCTCGGTCGTGAGCCTGGGATCCCAAGGGCATCCCAGGTGAACTCACTCGCCACGGCAAAAATATTCTTTCGCAACCGCAAGCTAGAACCCTTGGGGCATCTTCTAACTCGCGGTCACGAGTTCTTTCTCGCGGCGGCGTATCCAGGGTTGAATCGTGGATTCAAGCCCTTTCTTGACCTTGTTTGTTGTTTTTAGCCTTTCTAACTGTCACCCAACCCTTTCCCAACATCAATACCCATTTTTTACACATAAATCGAGAGGAATGAGGATCATCACCCAAGTTTCTTCTTTTTCTTCGATTTGCTTATGAAGCTTCATCTGGGCTCCGATTGGGCTCGTTCTTGCGAGAGGATGCCTAGGATTGTTAAAGGTCATTAAATGTGTGACCTTGAATTTAGTAGAAGGTGAAAGGATGGAAAAATGAGTTGTTACCTCTCTAAAACCCGAAAATAGTGAGTTTGGGTCTTCTAGGGCTTCTCAGGGCTTCTCTGGGTTGTTGGGCTCGTTACGGTGCTTGGAGGACATCAAGGAGGTGCTGGAGGAGCTTATGTTGATTTCCATTTAAGGATGGAAGGGAGAAGGAGCTTTCTTGGCTTGCTTGAGCTCAAACAAGGAGAGATGGATTGCAGAGTTCTTACTATTGGCTTCAATGGAGGGAAGAAGGAAAAGGGTGTTGTTGTTGGGGCTGTTGTGGTGACGTTTTGGAGCTGAAGAACAGTTGTTTTGGCTGCTGAGATTTCATGGCAAGAAGAGGTAGAAGGAGAGGTGAAAAGTAGGAGTTTTGAAGATAAGGTTTTTAGGACTTTTGGATAAGGTTTTGTGGAGAGTGAGCTAGGGTTTTTTTTTTTATCCTTGAGGTGAGTTGATTGAAGACAAGATCTGTTTTTTAAGGAGAAAAGTGAGGGTGTAGGAAGGCAAAGTCGGATGGTCATCAAAGAGAGCAAGGCATGTTGTTTGTCTTCTTTAGAAATTTTAGGTATAGTCAAAGAGAGAAGATGAAAAAACAAGTTGTGGGTGTTTAGTTATTTTTGGGTAATGGGAATCTTTGACTCAATTCGAATGGTTCACATTGTTGAGATGTGAATGTGACCAAAAGTGTCACACATCGGAAAGTTGAAAATATCAAGCCCTGGTATATGAATCGGTGGGCTACTCCTTCTATTGCCAATTGGTTTTAGAATGGAACCTCACTCGGCTTGTGTGCTAGGCAACTAGCGCATGTGCGTCCGTGCACACGACCCCAGTCATCGGTCCGAGTCGGACTTTGATATGGTATCAGAGCGGTTAGCCTAACGGCCCGTGTCGATCCTAGTCTGGGTTACCCAGTTGTCAAAGTCTCAACTAGATGGTCATTCCTAGTTGGACATGCGGAGGCGTGTTGAGATGTGAATGTGACCAAAAGTGTCCCACATCGGAAATTTGAACATATCAAGCCCTAGTATATGAGTCGGTGGGCTACTCCTTTCTATTGTCAATTGGTTTTAGAATGGAACCTCACTCGACTTGTGTGCTAAGCAACTAGTGCATGTGCGCCCGTGCACACGACCCCCAGTCATCGGTCCCAGTTGGACTTTGATACACATGTCTTCCTTGGCTCTAAAGCTTGAGGTGGGATTTCAGTTTGGCTTGGGAGAGTGAGGGCGAGAGTCTTCAATCCTAACACGCGAATTCGAATCCCGAAATTAGTTTCCGAAAGTTAGTTCCCTAAATCTCGCTCTCTAGATTAGTTAGAGTTTCAAAAATACGAGAAAAGATGTTGCCATATCAAGTTAGTTTTCAAAATTTTATTTTAGATCGGAAATTCGCTCCATGCGTTTAAAATCCGATTTGTTAGGTTGATGACGATTTTTTCTTGAAATATCCTATTAAAATCCATTTTTAATTTCCTTTTTAAAAAAATCAAGATAATTTGAAAATCCAAGCCATTACAATTTTTTTTTGTAAAGAATCATTTCAACTGTAATATATGGGGAAAAATATTGAGATGCATACTCTCAAATCTCAATTTTCTTTAAATTATTCAAGGAGAGGTGCCTTATATTTATAACGATATATGTTCATTAGGAATATTATAGTATTATATACTTATGTACATCAGCTAGATTTGTATTGTGCGTACATATCATGGAAAGATTGGTTGTCGATGGTTACAGTGGTGGGATAAGGTTGAAGACGTTGCTTGTTGGGTTTGCAACCTTTTGTAGATTAAATCATGAGTACAGTGCCATAGAGTATGTGCTTGTTCAAGGTCATCTGCTAATGCAGAGCAACAACTCTCATTGCAGTCAACAAAGTATCCACCGGTGATCATTTGTGCTTCTGGTCTTAGCGCTACATAACATGTGGTTGCTGCGCCCTACATTCCAAACAAAACCAAACATCATCCATGTATTGTGAGTAAAGACAACCAAACACAATGCATGACATATTTTAAATAAGGGTATATTAGTCAATATGCAAATCAGGGCTTTGTACATATATATAGTTGTAAAATTTCTTACTCAATCTAATGACGAGGGAAAAATATTATTTGGAGTTGTTAGTTATTCATTTTCCATAATGATCTATTGTTCCTCACTTAAATATGTTTCAAAATTCTTTATCCACTTTTTTTTCACATATGCTACCTTCAATAAGGAATTAATCATATTTTTCCTCATCAATTTCATCTTTGGTTTAATAAATTTCTTTCTTATTTGCAAAATGTAGGTCATAATTTGTAATTTCAATTTAATTCGCGATGTATTTTCCAATTCTTTCTCGATTCATATTCAACATGCTAATTCAACCACTACAAATGATTGGTTTTCATCTTTATTTTATGATCCTTTCGATCCTATTTTCATTCATCTCTCGGATATTCAAGGAGTGATTCTTATTTTGAAAGTTTTTAATGGTTTTCGCTACTATTCCTGAAAGAAAGTTGTTATAGTAAATAACAAAATAGGCTTTGATCAATGGATTTGTAAGAAAATTCACCTCTCAATTCTCTAGATTTTCAAAAATGGGAACGTGATGATGATATGGATGCTTCTTGGCTTCTAGATGTTGAGCATTGTATTGATGATAGAATTTTATATTGGCATTTGCTCTAATTTTTTTATCTCTATTCTCTTAGTATAATGGAGCTCATATCGTATCTATGTTGAAAAAAGCTCTAGCAAGCATTGCTCAAGATTTCAATAGAACTTTTGGTTTATTCATTAATACAAATAGACTTTTGGAATCAAGCCATAAACAAATCAAATTTAAAAACAAAAAAAAATTAGGATTTGAGATGAGAAATGCTTTTTAAAGAGCTTTACTCCTTGTTCACGTGCCTTATCTAAGGCTATATTGGTCTAAAAGAACAAAAACACCTGATATAATTCCCAATGGGGCAAGCTCAATGAGTGTTACTCCCTTATTTGTGGCAACATTCTAATGAAGAATTCCTTTCTTAAACTCAACTAATCATATTCTATGCTCATTCATGGAAAGAAATATAGAGAATTCAAGTTGTACGTCAGTTATTGATTGAATAATCATATCTCTGTCTAAAAATATCTAGGCATGCAACCTCTGCATATTCTTCTTATGGTTCCACAAATGGCTCTTTTTGTTCTAAAAGAACAAAAACTCAAATATATGTGTTCTTACTACAAGAAACAAGTACATATGGTAGAAATATGTTTCGAGCTACATGGTTTTCCATTATATGGAAAATTTAATTACTCCAAACGACTTGCATAAGTCACCAGTGAAGATCGCACTAGTGTGTTTATTCTAGTGAAGATGACATTGTCATCGCTATAGATCACTATGCATAATTAATAACCTTACTACGAAACAATGATGTCAATTTACTTTAGATGATACCATTACCTTCAACTAATTAGATGATATTTCTTCTTCCTCGTTTGCAAGATATAGTTACTCATCTTTCAATTCTACATTGTTTTTTTCTTGTATATGGATAATTGATTATGGTGCTAGTGATCACATATCCTTTCCCTATTCTTGCTTCCATGAAATGATTGCATTAGCTACACCTTTTAGATTAAGATTCCCTAATGGAGATTCAATGATAATTTTATATAAAGGGAATGTTAGAAATATTTTTTGAGTATATTATTCTTACTAATGTTTATTGATTCCTAACATCAAATTAAATCAATATATTGTCCATCAAGAAGCTAGTATGCTAATTCAATTGCATGGCTTGCTTCACACATACTCTTTGTTTTTTGCAAGGCTATTCTCTATAGAGGCCTTAGCTCCGCAAGAGATTATTAAAGGCATTTATGTTGCTTCTGCTACTCCATCAAAGTTTTCAAATACAATTTCTACAATAGTTTAATCCAAGTTAAATATTGGCCCTTTGGTGTCTAGTTTACAATTCAATAAATTTCTTGATTGTAACTCTACTTTATCATCATCTGCTAAGAATACTTGGCTTTGACCCGAATAGACAAGGGAATTTCGGCGAAAGTGAGAAAGGCATGAAGAATAATACACTTCAAAATTTTGTTTATATTGTTAATCATAAAGAATATATTTTTCATGTGACGCTTCTTTTAAAGTCGAGCAAAACAGATTGCCTTTTCTTTTGAGATCAAACTTCTATCCACTTAGGGTCAATATCATATTCCTACATATGATGGCCACATGTACATCATTCTTGTTTATGATTATACTAAAATAACATGGACTCACGACATGAAATAAAAGGGTTGTGTTTCTCCCAAGCTCTTAATTAATAAGACAATTAAAACAATCGGGTTTGATAATGCCTTAGAGTTGGGTTCAAGCCACCAAGCTAGCTATTAGATTCTTTAGTGTAAAAAAGAATCATTCACTAAACTAGTTGTGATCATACTATAGCGGAAAGAAAGCATATACATCTTTTTTAAGTCTATACAGCCTTGTTATTTCAATCTCATTGTCCTTTAAAATTTTAGGGTAATTTTCTTTTGTATGTTGCCTACCTGACAGGGACGGAACCAGGAATATATGTCGGGGTGTGCTAGATTGTCCTATGTCACGAAGAAAAATTATTATGGAAAAAAATTGAATTAAAATAAAGAAATATAGTAATGAAATTGATAGAATTAAATTTACTATCTCGTATATAATTTATTGGGTTCATAGTAAAAAAAATTGTTGTGAATTTTTTGCACTAAAATAGAGATTTATAGTCATAAAATAGGTAGAATTGATAAAAGGAAAAAATGCAGCTGAAAGTGTAAGGACGGGATTCGAACTTGGGAAGGGTAGGATTAGAGTGCAAGGTTTATACCAGTGGGCCAACTTTTACCTTGTGTTCTATACTTAAGCTATCTAATAGATATTCTATATAAAAAATGGGGTGGGCTGCAGCAAAGCTCACCCCACCCCTCCATCCGTCTCTGCTACCTGATCAATAGATTCACTAATCTTATTCTCCATGGTACATATCTGTATCAAAACTTAATTGGAATTATACCAACTCTTGATCACTTAAAAGTATTTGGTTGTCTAGATTTTATTTCTACCCCTAAACCTATTAGAAATAAATTACATCCTTGTACTTTTCCACGTGTTTTCTTAAGAAAGTCTTTCCATGAGAATACCTATAAATTGTAAACTTAACCACTTCTACAATTCTCTTGTCAAAAGATGTGGTTTTTTTTATCACAACTTTGATTTTGATACTTTACATTCACGTTTTCCCTCTATCCTACCAATTTATGTTTTTGACACTCATTCCTTTGATCTTTCCTCTCCTAGAAATCATTCTATTTCTTTTCGTAAAATATAAATTCATTTGTTTCCTATAGTCTCACAACCATAAAGATCTCTCAAAAAATAAATTCCACCCTCACAACTCACCGGTTATATTCTTATTGTAAAGCATGTACCTCTCGTTCATACAAAAATTAGTTTCCATCCAAAAACTTTGGTCTTTTAACTCATACACCTAATCTCTTGACCTTTTTGGGGACCAGTTCTTTCATACTAAAGTTGTCCAATCTCTTGAATGGGTACATAAAATGTCTCTTTAACTTGAAGTCATACAACTCAACAAAATACAGGAAATTCATATTTACCCTAGCCCAAAGATCTATTAGTTCAAAAGGGGCCGATAAGCTAGAATATAGTGTTGATGGTTCTCTTTAATGACATATAGCAAGACTGGTCATCAAAGGTTGTTCTCATAAGTAGGCATAATCTATTTACCGACATTTTCTCCTATTGTCGTAATGACAACAAGTAGACGCCAAGTGGCCCCTGTAGTAAAGAAAGGATGATTTGTATCTCATTGGGATGTTAACATTGCTTTCCTATATAGAGACATTGACATCAAGGCATATATGAAGCTTTGTCTAAGACCGCATAACCAATATCTAGGAAAAGTATGCGAATTGAATAAATCCTTATATGGATTTAAAAAGGTTTTGGTACAAATTTATCAAATGCTCTAATTGGTTAAGGTTACTCTTACTTTCTCAATGGGCATTAATTGTTTCATACGTAGAAAAAATGAATGATATTTGTCCTCCTAGCAATCTATTACTCCCTCCGTTCCTTAATATTTGTCATTTTCAATTCTGCACGTATTTTTATAAAGATAAAAACTATACAATATATTAATTTTTTATTCAATCTTTTTTAATAATATTATACTTATTACTAATAAGTATGAAATTATTTTGGAAAAAAATTTAAAAATTTATATAGTTTTTAGTACCTTAAAAAGCGTATCTAAATAGTAAAATGTCAAACATTAAAGAACGGAGGGAGTAGAGTAATGTGCTAGTCATTAGGAATGATGTGATTGAAATGACGTCTTGGAAGTCCCTTTTGGATTCTACATTTAGCATGGGCATCGGGGGGCTTTAGTGGGGGTTTTAGTGAGTTTGTGTCAGGAAAAGGAAGTGAGAGGGAGAGGTTGGGTTAAAAACCCACCCATGGGTTTCCAACTTCCAAACTCCACTAAAACCCTATAAAGTGGATCTCATGTATATATATGGGTGGTTTTTGCATTTTTTATTTTTTTTGCATGAGCCCTTCTACCTATATTGTATAATTTTATATAATTTTAGCTAGTTTTTAGTCATTAAATATAAAAAATAAAAAATAATCTTTTTATTAAAATTCATAATTTATTTTAACCTATTAATAAACACCAATATTATATATGTTGAAAAAAATATAATACATACATAAATAATGTACAACATAATATTTGTATGCATATTGTATTATAAAAAAATTTGAAATTATTTTAGATATTATTAAAAAAATTATCTATTCATATACACTAACATAAAATTAAATAAAATTGTTAAAGATGGTACAAAGATGTGAAGCATTTTTTTTCCACCGAAATTGCTAATTAAAGATGAATTTATGAAATATAAAATTAAATAATCTATTTCCCTATAAATATGTCCATCTCCTTCTCTTCTTCCACACATCCATCCACCATCTCCTGAATTCTCAGCTTCCCCTATTGAATCTCTACAATCTTGAGATGGATCCAAATGACCCACAACACCCGTACAACTTCGGAATAAAATTACACACTATGCACTGAAGCAAGATCTGGTTGAACACATATGGCAAAGGTTTGGAAATGGCTCTTAGGAAAATTAAAATTTTCTTCAAGCATTTCATGTATGATTAAGAGTACTCTTTGTATTTTATTTTTATTACTTTTGTATTTCAATGATTTTCCATTTCATGTATGATGGAGAGCACTCTTTGTATTTTATTTTTATTGTTCTTGTATTTCGGTGTTTGTTTTGTTCCAATGAAGTTGTTTGCATTAAATTTTATTATCTATTTTTACGTTTTGGATATTTTTTAAAAAAAATTATTATATACTATTATTATATTAATTAACGCAAAATATAATACATATATATATATATAGATAATGTATAACATATTATTATTATGTATATTTAAATATATAATAGATAATAATTGGTGAAAAGTAAATTAAGAAACTCTAGAAACTCACATGGATGTGGACGAAAAAGTAAATTGGGGTTTTTAAGGAGAGAGAAAGTGATAAAGTGGTATTAAGAAACTTAAGAAGCCCGCATTGATGCGGATGGTCTTAGAATTAAAGATCTTGGACCACTGCATTACTTTGTTGGAATTGAATTCATTCTCATTCTCGAAGGCTTCGTTGCTTCATAACAAAAATTTGTTAATCGAAACAACTAGAAGACTACGATTCTCTTAATTTCAAATTTATAACTTCTTCTTTAGACCAATCATATTGAAACTAAAAAATGATTTTGGTTCACTTTTACCTAATCTAACAACCTATAAAAGATTAGATGGGAAGCTGAATTATTGAACCAATACAACACACAATCTCTTTCTAAGAACATAGAGCGGTGTATTTTATGGTGTAAAATGGTGCATCGTTAAATAGTGCACCTAGGCTTTTTACTTATAAACTAGCTATTTTCCCAAAAAGTACTTTAATTTTTAAACATTACGCCGATTTGAACATAAAAGTACATCAATTAAGAATATATCAATTTGGTAACATCAAAAAGTATCTATAATTGTAAAACAGGACTGAAAATAAAATATTACTAATGCAAAGAAAGGTCAAGGTAATGAGTTTTAATTTCATATTGTTTAACATTTGCAAGTTTGTTATAAGTTAGTTTGTGTATGTCAATATATTACTTTTTTTTTACATTTTTACCTACATATGTGTGGTTAAGTGGTAAATTTAATTTTGGTAGACAAATGAGATAAAATGGAGAAAGATAAGGCAATCCACAAACCTGTGATGTTGAT
The DNA here is from genome assembly GCA_037127255.1 of Persicaria tinctoria. NCBI lineage: Eukaryota > Viridiplantae > Streptophyta > Magnoliopsida > Caryophyllales > Polygonaceae > Persicaria > Persicaria tinctoria. The sequence goes on along the minus strand of JBANSL010000011.1, from coordinate 50,975,302 downwards.
TTGAGCAGCTTCGATGCAAGAAAATATAAAGAATCTGCAAGAAAAAAGGACAAGAGATTTTGGCTTGTTATGGGGATTTTGATCTTTACATTTGTTTTTTTTTTATCATTTTTGTTTTAGAAAATTATTTTTCATAATCAAGAAAAACATGCCTGTGATTAAGCCCTTATGGGCTCTGATGATTCCTGTCTTCACAATACCCGGGTGGACTGCATTGATGGTTACTCTTGCATTTCTAGCCTACAAGGTGAGTTCCAAGCCCAACACAAGCAACCAAGGAAATACAAAAGGGATTATTTAGGGAAAATAGCAATAAGAAAAAAAAATCATTTCACATTGAATTAATCACCCCTTATTTAAAAAATTTCATTTAACCGCCCTTTATTATAAAGAATCATTTGAAACTAATCACCTATTAAGTATTATCGACCTCCCTTTTTATTGATAACACTAAAATACCCTCAATTATATTATTTTTGTCACTCCCCTTTGGGTGATTTTGAAGTCTCAACACCATCATCCCTCCATTGTTTCTCTGCTAAAATATGGGTTTCATTACCTTAGAACTGAATTATAGTTAAGAGTTTATAGATACAGATTAAGGTAATTGTAAAACTGTCAAGTACTAGATGTGGGCTTCTCCTTTTTGGGCTCAATTATGCTAGATGTAGGCGTGGCCATGGGTTACGGGTCAACCCGTGACCCGCCGGGTCGTTGACCCGTCGGGTCCGGGTTGACGGGTTGGCGGGTGGGGACGGGTAGCGGGTTAGGGTTAGGGTCGGGGAATCCATGACCCGGCGGGTTGACCCGACGGGTCGACCCGCCGGGTCAACCCGCTTTTTCAAAATATTTTTTTTTTGAAAAATTTATTTTTAATAAAATAAATTTATAATATTATGTAAATTATTCTTAAAATAACTCACAATAATACATAAACTAATATGCAATGTGCAATGTGAGACAAATAAACCCCATCCTTCTCCTTTTATAGACTTGAAAGTTTTCCTTCTTTCCCCTCATTTCCAATGTGGGACAAAGACTTTGTCCCACATCGAAAACATGGAGTTAGAATGAGAAGGCATGGGGATATATATATGTATCTCACTACCACATTTCTTCCACTTCACTTGTTTCCTACATTTCCTACATTGGAAATTAAGTTGGAAATGAAGTTTGAGAAATATATTCTCATATTTTTTTCTCTTACATCACACAATGAAATTATTGTGGATGAAAGAATTAATATGGAGATATAATCTTCCTATATTTTTAACACTTCATATCAAAGTGATAAAATGTGTTGTGAAGATAAATTTTTTACATATTATTTATTTATTTATTTTAATAGTCATTTTTTTTTAAAAAAAGAATTTTTTTTTTTAAAATAATGTAACCCGGCGGGTCAACGGGTCGACCCGAACCCCTCAACCCGTGAGATTTACGGGTTAGGGTTCGGGTCGGCCAACCCTAACCCTTGACTCGGCGGGTCGAACTCGTCGACCCGGCGGGTCCGACCCGCGGCCACGCCTAGCTAGATGTACTGCAACTCCCCGACGATCCCATCAGAAGTGTACGAAGATGGGAGCGAGACAACTCAAACTGCGAAAAAGATAGGGTTTGGTAAGAACATCTACAACCTGATCTCCAGAGGAAACGGAAAAAACCTTGAGCTACCTCTTGGCCACCTTCCCGCAAATGAAGTGATAGGCAAGAGACAAGTGTTTGATCTTATAATGAAGCACCAAATTGACGGCAAGTTAAGTAGCGCCTATGTTGTCACACTAAAGGATGGGAGCAGACGACAAGGCAATGTCGATGGAGGTTAAGAGTGATTGAAGCCATATAGTTTTGCAAGTGGAAATAGAAAATTCCCGATATTTAGCCTCGGTAGAAGAGCGACCCACAATATCATGTTTCTTCGATGACCATGAAATCAAGTTTGATACATGAAACACGCAATAAGCACTAACCGATCGCATGTCGGACTTGTTGGACCCCCAATCCGCATCCAAAAATGTGGACAACTGATGATTGGCGACATAGGAGATGTGGAAAGTGTAGAATTTAGTGTGATTGAGATAGCGCAATATCCGGTTAACAGCCTGCTAGTGAACTAAACGAGGATCGTGCATGAACTGCTAGACTTTATTGATCGCAAAGGCAACATCTGGATGAGTTAAAGCCCGTGTATTGAAGACTGCCAACTACGCTGCGATAGAATATGGTATCCGGATAGGAAGAAGAGTCCTGAACTACGTCAAAATTAGTTGCCATTGTAGTAGAGATTGGCTTGAAGGAGAGCAGCCAGTATTCACCAATAGGTCTTGAATGTACTTCGATTGGCAGAGAGTGAAACCATTAGCATCTCAAGCAATTTCAATACCAAGGAAATAATGAGCAAGATTCAAATTCTTCACTGGAAATTGCAAGGCAAGAGATGTGACAAGTTGTTTGGTCAATTTTGGGTTAGATGCAAGAACTAGAAGATCATCAACGTACACCAAGAAGAAGACACTATCATTTCTATTGCGATAGAAAAAGAGAGAACTATCAGTGGACGTTGAAGAGAAACCCATGGACACAGAGCTTCAGTTAGACGAGAAAACCAAGCCCTGGGAGCTTGTTTTAGACCATAGAGTGAACGATTTAACTTAGAAACATAATCAGGGAAAGATGGATTAATGAAACCTTGCAGTTGGCCAACGTACACATCCTCTTCAAGAGAATCATGAAGAAAAGTGTTTTGTATGTCCAAATGAGTTGTTCAATTGTTTAATTTATTATTTAAATTAAAGAATCATTTATATATCTATATCTCATCAATATAATTATATAATATACTAAAACAAATATTTAAAACGGGTTTTGCTGCAATTTGCATATGTGTCATATTCTGGGTTAATATGGTGTTATCTATTTTAGCCACATTAATTAAATAAGTCAATATAACTTTCTCAACTCAATTAATTGTCCCACTTGTTTTTATAAATATTCAACCTTAAATATTAATTATTTAAAAAACTTATCTTTTTAGATCAAATAACATATCCAATATTTGGTCAAGAAATTTATTATTAACATGATTATATAAATACTTAATTGTTCGGATGTGATTTTATGTATTTTATTATTTATATTAATGTAGTATTAATTTTATAAAATTTAAAAATGGTGATTAACTTAAGGAGTGACAATATGATGTATTCTTACGGGAAAATATATAAAGTATTCTTACGGGGGAAAATGGTGATTAACTTATGTATTTTATTATTAATGCTAATGTATTCTTACGGGAAAATGGTGATTAACTTCATATATTATATAGATTAGTAATATTCTTACGGGAAATATAATGTAAACTCAAGATAAAGTTGTCTTTAATTATACTCATAAGATGATAAGTTTTGTAACTAGGAAGTTTGCTAATGGCTAACCTCATATTTAGCCACCTCATTTAATATGAGTCAAAAGTATCAAAACGTGCAGTAGCACAAGTAATGAATACAAGTTAACTATAAAGGGGGTAATGTAAGGTGAAATTGGTAAGCTCACCTTTTATATAAACTTTAGCTACATTGCCCACCAAAAAAAACAAAAAACTTTAGCTACATTATATATAAATACACATATACATATATAGTAATATGCTATCAAAATAAAAATAAAAAGGCTTTGAGCCCATTGTTTCCAGGCCCAACAGAAAGCCCACCAAACTTAGTCAGGTCAAACTCGTTGACCCAAAGAGATTGAGGCAACTCATCCGAATTGGCTGAGTCAACTCCTTTTTCCTCCTCTTACCATTTTCCTCTAGGTATGTTCAAACCCTGCTCAACTATTCCCCAAATTTAGATTCATTAAAATAGGCAAATCGCAACAATTTCGATCGTTAACCAAGTGGATGAGGAGATTCTCGGTGATTTATAATTTCTATTCTTTTTGTATTCGTAGACATGTGTAGATTCATCATTTGATCTCACTGACTAAATCAAGCTTGCAACTTCAATTCAAACAAGTGAATTTTTGAGATTTTTCGCTCCTTTAGTGTCTTTGTTTTTAATTATTTTGTTTTTTTTAGGGAAATTCCGTTTGGTGCCCCTGAGGTTTTGACAATTCCGCTTGGTGTCCCAAGGTTTTTTTTTGTCCGGATGGTGCCCCTGAGTTTTGTCAAAAGTTCGCCTCATGCCCAAAACTCATATTTTCACTTTTTAAAATGAATAAAACGGCCCATTATTTTTTCTTATTTCACAAGACCACCTTTATTTTTAACAATGAATAAAATTAACCATTATTTAACTAAATCCAACATAAAAGTGAAAAAAAAAAAACACCTTATATATATTTTTTCAATAAAATCACACATAATTTCCAAAATTTTAGCAAAAACTCACCCATTGTTACAAATTTTTTTTTTGAAGAAAATCAACATTTATTTTTAACATGACATAAAAGATTCATTATTTTAATATTTTGCAAAAAAAAAAAAACTCATTATTTTCCAAACATTGTACATACATAACATACCACTTATTATTTATAAACAATTTGCATCAATTCCCCCTTATATTTTTTGAAAAAAAAATACCACTTACTGTATTATTTATAAAAGATTCATTATTTTAATTTAGAGGCCAATTTTTTTTTTCAAAAAATTGGCCTATAAAGTACAAAAAGAAAAAGAAAAATCATAAAACCATACTTTGGATAAAAAAATCTTCTTTATTCTAATTGAGTATTGGGAAAAAAAAATCAACCCTTTATTTTTTACATTACTTTTTCTTTTTCAATAAAATTCTAATCAAGTATTGGGTTAGATTGATCAATTAGGATGGTTCATGGTGGGCCAATTCGATTCGATCCGACATTTTTAGGTCAGGTCAAACCCGAAGACCGAATATTAAAAGAAAACGATAGTTGTAATGTATTTCTTTCTTGTACAATGAACTATTGTGGCTAAATATTAAATTACAAAAAAATAAGTCCGAGTTTACGCATCGACCCGAAAAAAAAATATACTACCAAAATATTAAGCCACCATATGAGCAGCCGCATTTACAATTGTTAAAATTTAGTGAGTTATAGGTAAAATATTATTTTGGAAAATAATAGGTGTTAAATATTTTTTTGGAAAAAATAACGAGCGTTTTTATTTTATTTTTTCAAAGTATGGAAATTGGAAACTAATATGTCTTTTGTATAATATTCACAACCCCATAATTTTGTTTTAAATTTTTTTGGAAGAAGGGTGATTTTGTGATAAAAAGTTTTGGAAATAATATGTGATTTTGTTAAATTTTAGAAATAAAGGTGGTTTTTTCAATTTTATCTTGAACTTAGTTAAATAATAGATAATTTTATTCATTGTTAAAAAGTAAAAGAGGTTTTGTGAAATAAGGAAAAATAATGGGCCATTTTATTCATTTTAAAAAGTGAAAATATGAGTTTTGGGCATGAGGCGGACTTTTGACAAAACTCAGGGGTACCATCCGGACAAAAAAAAACCTTGGAACACCAAGCGGAATTGCCAAAACCTCAAGGGCACCAAACGGAATTTCCCTTTTTTTTATTGCATGCTAGATCACTTTAAAATGCATTACAATTCAAACTCCTTACTCACACTTGTGAAGATTTGAGAAAGAATTATCAAAGGGATGACGAGGTGGGGGGTTGCGTGTCAGATAACCGGTTTGGTTTTATACCAAGGAGATCGACAATAGAAGTCATCCACCTATTGCGACAGCTCATTGAGAAGTACAAAGAACCGAAAAAAGGACATGAACGTGATCTTTAATTATAGACTTGAAGAAAGCTTATGATAGAGTTCCGAGAGATCTTATTTGGAAATGTATGATGACACTTCAATGATTATTCAGGCACCCAGAGGAAACACCGGCTACTTTCTAATGCAGGTAGGCCTACACCAAGGATATACTATAAGCCCTTTCCTTTTCACTGTAGTAATGGATATGATCATGAGACTGATTCAAGAAGATATTCCATGGTGCATACTTTTCGCGGACGATGTTGTTTGAGCAAGACTAAGACATAGTACATGGACTTCAACATGGGAGGGCTAGGAACAGATGCTGAAGATATAATGTTGCAGGGGAGCCAGATCCGATCCAGAGGAAATACAATTTCAAGTATCTAAGGTCGATGATGCAAAGCGATGGTGGAGTTAGCAAGGATGTTAAGCATCATATTCAAATGGGGTGGCAGAAATGGAGGGCGGTTTCGGGCGTTCTATGTTGTAAGAAAGTGTTTTTAACACTAAAGGGTAAATTCTATAAGGTGGTGTTGAGGCATGTCATACTGAATGGAGCAGAGTATTGGACGACAATGAAGGTTCATGAATAGAGTCTTATATAAGTTATGGTGGCAGAGATGATGATGCTCAGATGGATGTGCGGACACACATAACTGGACAGAATTAGAAATGAGGTTATCTAATGTAAAGTAGGAGTAAGATGTAGTAAAGACAAGCTACGAGAATCAAGTCTTAGAAGGTTTGGGAATGTACCCAAATGTGCTAGTGCACAAATGTGACATAATTCCGATCGATAAGGTTTAGCGTCGTAGAGGTCGACCCAAAAGTCTTGGAGGTAGGTGATTAAGAATGATCTTATCTCTTTACACCTACTAGAGGATTTAACGATAGATCACAGACAGTGATGAGGACTAGACATTGTTAGGGAGATCTCATCAAGATAGTATTTCGTTTGCTTGATTGTCCATTTTTGGATCGTCCCATCCAATCCTTCTTTTTTAGTTCTACATTTGATTGTGCATATTTGGATCACTTGCATTCTATTTTATTTCATTTTTTTGTGGTTTCATATGCTCGGGTTATTCCAAAACTCCCTTTCGACTTAGTCAAGAAAATGAAGCATACAATGTAACCTCCCAAACCCTGCTCTGAGCAGGATATACTAGGTTTGTTATTGTTATTTATCATATATATATATATATATATATATATATATATATATATATATATATATATATATATATATATATATATATATATATATGTATATGTATATGTATATGTATGGATCATTTGTGCACAAGCCTTAGGGTGTGCACTGTACACAAATATTTATTAGGTGAAATGTGAAACATTATTCGGTGAAATTTGAAGCATTATTCGGTGAAATGTGAGTATTGTTTAGGAGAATGTGAAACATTATTTGGTGAAATTTGAAACATTTCGTATAAATTGTTAGTATTGTTTAGGGAATTGAGGGTATTCTAATTCCGCCGACGCCAAGGTGGAGCAATGGAGGGTAAAAAGTGGATCTGATCGGAACTGGGAGGTCGGAAGAGTGGATTTGGTTGTTGGGAGGCCGTTTGATTGGAAGTATGAGGTGGATCCACACTTCCGAACAACGGTTGTAGAAGGGTAAAGAGGGAGGCCGAAAGAATGAAAGGATCCACACCAGTAAATGGGTGTTGGGATGTCGGAAGAACGATCTTTGTTAGTTCATGGGAGTTACCCAAAGGTTGATTTTTCTCCCAAAAATTAATTTGGGTTGAGAGTGTTGAGGTTGAGATTTTAGATTTTTTTTTTTACAGTAGGCAACCATTAGAATGTCTTATAACTCAGAATATTCTTGATCATCCTGACGGATGATGTTACAAAGATCCCTATAAAAGCGAAGCTAGAACTACTATTGTGACTATTCTTCGCAATATAATCAGCAGCATAGTTAGCTTCTCTATAGCAATGATGAGTTGTTGCAGTGGTGAATCCTTTCTTAAGCATTTGAATCTTCTCGACTACTCTTAGAATCTCGCAAGGGGCTAATTTCTGATCTTCTATTGCCTAAACAACTCCCAAACTATCTCCTTCGATGACTACCTTACTCCAGCCTTTAGTACGGGCTATTTCTAACCTTCTGCAGAAAGCAAGGGATTCTGTGTGGATGACAGATCCCTTAGGAACCTTATCATAAAAAATATCAATAACTTGACCATTCCAGTCTCTAATTATACCCCCAATATGGCAATCACCCAATGGTTTAACAGACCCGTCTACATTAATCTTGTAGACAGACATTGGGGGTTTTGCCCATTTGTTGTTTGTGGTCCTCTTGTTCTTTGGTTTCTTAATATCTTTTTGTAGATTTATCCATTCTTTTGCGCTATGAATCGCTTTCCTTACAGTTTCCTCATACCTATCCGGCTTGCACCCTTTAAAAATTACAGAGTTGCGGAATTCCCAGATATGTTGCCATAGAATATAGAGATGCTCAAAGTGAGTATTATTCTTTTTAAGGTGTTGCAAATCGGTTGTTGATGCTACTGGGTCAGAAAATCCGAAGAGCTTCCCACCACCCAGTTGCTCATATTTGACTGCAATCATCTTCGAGATCGGGCATTTGAGGAGAAGGTGATCTGTATCCTCGTTATGTGCATTGCAAAGGCTGTAGTGGGTAGGAACCCGGTTATAGTATCTATTTAAGCGATCATTTGTTGCCAAGCTATCAGAGGTAATTTTCCATATAAAGTTTTGGGTTCTCGGTGGTAATTTTAATTTCCAAATCCAAGTAGTATCATCGCTGTTTGGGTTTAGGGTAGTTGGAATCACACTACTCGATTTAGTTGTATATATACCGTCCTTATCTAATTGTCAGATCAATTTATCTTCGGCTTCCCAATAGGGGATTGTAATCCCAGTGATTTGTTGAACAACTATAGGGGGGGAACAGTTGGTTGAGCAAAGCAATGTTCCACTCCTTTGCTGGTGTCATTAAGTCTGAAACTTTTAGTTCCGGATTGTGGTGAAGTTTATATTGTGCAAGGTTTGTTTCATTTAGCCACTGATCAGACCAAACATTAGTGTTTTTGCCATCTCCGATAAGCCAAAGTAGTCCTTTATGAAATCTATCTCTTAGTTGTAGCAGCCGGCCAAACTGCCATGAAGTATTGTGTATATTCAAGCCAGTTATCTTACGGTTCTGAAGGTATTTTTCTCGTATGACTTTAACCCAAATATTGTCCGGGTTCGTATAGATTTTCCATAATAGTTTCATTTGCAAGGCTATGTTCTGTTCCTCCGCTTTTTTAATGCCAAGACCTCCGTTACTTTTTTGTCCACATATTTTCTCCCATCTAATAAGGGGTTTGTAGTTTTGGGTTTGTGTCTTGTTCCAGAAGAAATTCTTGTTTATTTGATCAATCTTTGTTAGAATTCCTTTCGGCATAAGAAAACTTTGCATTAGATAGTTTGTTTTTTAGCTAAGATTAGCTTTGATTAAAGTCATTCTGCATGCCTGAGAGATTGATCTAGATTTCCATTTGGGGAGTTGCTTCTTGAGGTTCTGGATTGCGTCTTCGAATACTTCGTTTTTGACTTGTTGCTCCCCTAAGTTGTTAGTATTGATGATAATATTGATGATGGTGGTGGTGAAGGTGTTGTAGTTGTTGATTGTGCATTTGGTGTACGTTAGAGTTTTGTTTAGATTAAGTTTGATAATGTTAGGGGTTACCTATAGATTGTTTTTTTTTGATAATATTGGTGGGGGTTACTCATAGATTTGTTTTTGTTGGGGTTGAGAATATATAATCTCGGTTGTTCCCCGGATATTGGTGGTGGTGGTGGTGGACCGATGGCGGCAGCGCTAGCGGAAGATGAGGCTGCGGAGATAGATGAGGGTGGGAGGAGATATTGGTGATGGGTTTTTGGGTTTTCTAGTGAAAGAAGCTCTCTCATTAGAAAATTGGGGGTTTTCTTCTTTTGTGACTCTTTAATTTTTGCATACTTGAAAAGAAAAATTTAGACCTATCAAACATGGCCATAGATAGCGGGTTGTCTTGGGCTCAAATTAATTACATATCGAATGATTTTGGGTTATAGATCATGAAAAGTTCAATCCAAACCCACATTTAATGGGGTAGATCAATGCAATGGATTACGAACGCTAAATTTTTAATGTTGGGTATTTATATAGTTCTAAAAGCTTAAATTATTATATTATCCCACAACTAATTAATATTTATTGAAAAAATAAAATTAATGTTGTTATAATAAGAATATGTATTTTTTATACCTAGAAAATTAGAATACCCTTAGTATTAAGTATAAAGTCAAGTTGATGATAAATAATAATATTTAATGTCTTTTTTTTATTAGGTAATAATTCGGATGAGAAAACCTTATCCGGAAGCATCCTGTCGGATAAGGCCTAGAAGACCTGAATCAAGGTATAAATCTAGCCCCCTCGTAGAGTAGCAAAGGTGTGCCACCTTATTCGCTACCCGGTTACCAATACGGGGAATATTGGATATACCAACATTCTTTACTCCTTGGAGAAGGGCTTGGATATCGGACATAATCATTTCTATTTCCCAAGGACATTCGACTTTTGTACTTAGGTAGTCCGTGATAATTTTTGAACATCTTCTATTATTAGATCCATTATCTTTAATTCCATAGCTTTTTCCACCCTAAGACGAAGCGCTAACACTTCCGCTGTGAGGGAGGATTGTCCATCAATAGCATTACCACCAATGCTAATAGGATTGCCCAGTCAATCTCTAATGATGTATCCAATTGAGCTATTTGAATTTGATATAAATGATCCGTTAAAGTTTAATTTATCCTTGCTCGCATGAGGTTTTCTCCGGTGGTAGACTTTTTTTTTATTATTTTTAGCATGGCCTTTTTTCCCCATTCTGTTTTGCTAGATTTTCTATGTCTGTCACATTCTATCCGTTAACTCTTTTCCAATTTTCAATATTATCCATAATCATTTTCTTGAATCCCTCTGCAGAGGGGATGTTAACATTTCTAAAGATAGTTTGATTTCTGATAAACCAAATAGTCCACCATCTGGTTGCTATATATTGTTTCCTTTCCATCGGAAGAGAGGAGCCTAAAATTTGTAAAATTTGATCCATGTCTCTACTCTCTGATAGGAGAGAGTCATTTCGTTGGGATATTTCTCTGGGAAATTGTTGTTGGAAATTGTTGACAGGGCATTCTATGAATAAGTGAATATCATCTTTCGCACATTGGTTGCAGAAAATACATGTATTTGGCACCGCAACCCCTTTTTCGGATAGACGGGTAGCTGTGGCAAAGTCTTTTTGTTTTATTTTCCATATAAAGTTTTTGACTTTTGGAGCGGAGTCAATTCTCCAAATCCAAGAAAATTCATCCGAAGATCTTTGAGATGTGTGTTGGGGTTGTGGGTAGAGTCCCACATTGAAAAACAAGGTGAAAACCAAACCAAAATATAAGGAAGGGTAAGTCCTACAAAATGGCTTAAGCTTTTGTGTAAAGTGGTGGATCCCGACCTTATAAACAAAAATAAAATAAACCCAACACGACTCCCGATTTCTGACAACCCGACCGGGATTTCTCGGAATCTCACATGGTATCAGAGCAGATTCGAGTCGGGTCGGTTTTCTTGGCTTCGGGATAGGCTAAAAGAGATTGAGATGCCGAAACCCGTCGTAAAAAAACCAAAAACCGGGCGAGCTATAAAGAGATTGAGAGTCTCGACTCGGAAAGAAAGAAAAAAGAAAAAATTATTCAAGTGTCAACCCGATCCAGGCGGGTTGCACTTGAGGGGGCGTGTTGGGGTTGTGGGTAGAGTCCCACATTGAAAAACAAGGTGAAAACCAAACCAAAATATAAGGAAGGGGGAAGTCCTACAAAATGGCTTAAGCTTTTGTGTAAAGTGGTGGATCCCGACCTTATAAACAAAAACAAAATAAACCCGACACGACTCCCGATTTCTTACGACCTGACTGGGATTTCTCGGAATCTCACAATGTGGATGAGATTAAGTTGTAGGCACTTGACTAGTGAACCAACCCTTTTTGGCGGGCCACCAATACAGTCTATCTATAAAGGGGTGATAGGCAATGGAATTTTCATAATTTCCTCTATTATTATTATCGGAATTTTCGCCAAATACCCCCGAGGTTAAGGCTAATTCGCGTGGTGTACAAAAGTTTGACATATTTCGCCAGGTACCCCTGAGGTTTCCATTTTTTTCGCCAAATACCCCTGAGGTTTTTAATTTTTCGCCAAATGCCCCTCTTTCGAATTTGTTAACGTTTTTTTAATTGAAAATAAAAAGAATAGAAAATATTATTTCATTATTATTTTTGTAAGGTATTATTTGAACAATATTATTTAATTATGGTAATTAAATTATCTAATATTATATACACAATACCATATCATATTACATTTTTTAATCAATTGAATTAATTCAAAACTTTTTTTTGATAAGTTAAAATTAACTATACAGTATTATTTCATTATGTATTAATTACACAATATCATTTCACGCTATTTATTTAAACAATGAGATTAATTCAAAACGTTTTTTTTTTTAAAATACATAGTTCCAAATATATAAATTCTTTTTTTTCAAAGCAATTAATCTCTCTTTTTGTGTGTGTACGATGAAAACTATTTTTTATATAATAATCTTAATTTTTGGAATTTCACACAATCAACCTAATCTACATAAATTCTCAAATAATAAATTTTTTAAACATTTTTTTAACCAATGAGATTTATCTATTCTAATTGTTAAATGAGAAATATTTTTTCTTAGATGACATAATAATTTTAATTTCACAATTTCCTCCCAATCAACCGAACCTTGAAAAAAAAAATCAAACTAATGAAATTTGTACACGTTTCTTTAATCAATCTAGTTATATCTAAATATTAATTAATAAGCATTTTTTATTAGGTGTTATAAACATATTGATTTTAGGATTTTAACCTAATCAACATATTTTACTTAAATCTTAAACTCGTGTAATTTTTACACATTTTTCATAAATATTTTAATTATTTTTTACTTAATTATCAAATCTTTTTTTTTTTTTGTATTTTATTTTGACGTTTGATAATATCTTATTTAAATTTATCATAGTAATTTTTTATACTTAAAAATTTTATTTTTATTAAAAATATGCGCCATATTAGGGGAATTGTACTATTTTTCAATAAAAAAAACGTTAATAAATTCGATAGAGGGGCATTTGGCGAAAAAGTATAAACCTCAGGGGTATTTGGCGAAAAAAATGAAAACCTCAGGGACACTTGACGAAATATGTCAAACTTTTGTATATCGCGCGAATTAGCTTTAACCTCAGGGGTATTTGACGAAAATTCCTTATTATTATTTATTATATACAACTTTCGCATGACTACAAAATTTTAGAGAAAATTGGGCCAATAGGCCCAATTTCCTAACCCAATTAAAAAAATGTCCACCGGGTAGTTTAAATTAAGAAAATATAACGGAAAGTTACAAGAAACCGAGCTCCATCGAATCCTTTCTCCTTCCCTCAATCTCCATCTCTCCATCTCCAAATCTTTGTCTCTCGATCTCAGTTGCGTCATCTCCATCTCTGTCTCTCCATCTTCTCGATGCTGACTCTTGAGGTCGGATCTCTGTCTATTCATCTCAGTCTCTCCATCTCCATCTCTGTCTCTCCATCTTCTCGATGTTGACTCTCGACGTCGGAGAAGCTGACAATCGACAAGAATCAAAAGGTGGGGAGGTGTTGTACATGAATTGAGAAAGAAGAATCGGAAGACATCATCTCCAAATCTCTGTCTCTACATCTCAGTCGCTCCATCTCCATCTCTGTCTCTCCATCGTCTCAAGGTCCGAGACTCTGATAATCGACAAGAATCAGAAGACGGGGAGGTGCTGTACAGGAATTGAGAAATAAGAATCGGAGGACATCATCCCCAAATCTCTGTCTCTCCATCTAAGTCAGTCCATGATCTCCATCTCTGCCTCTCCATATTATTGATGCTGAATTTGGATTCTAGAGGTCGGAGAAGTTGGCAATCGATAAGAATCAGAAGGTGGGGAGTTGCTGTATAGGAATTGAGAAAGAAGAATTGGACCATCTCAATTGGAGAGGCTGACCATCGAAATCGGTGGCTGACAATCGACAAGCTGACAATCAAAGGAGAAAGGAGGCGATGTTTGGTCGATGTCAGTAGGAATCGATAGAGGCAATGTCAGTAGGAATCGAAGGAGGATGTTAGACTCTTGTGTCCATGGCGGGGTAGGTCTGTTGCCACTGTATTCGTTCGTCTGATTTTGCTCGTTTGAGATGTTGATATGCTGATCTTTTAGAGAGTCCTTTGCTTGGTCTCCTCAGTGTGGTTCTATGAACATCTCACAAGCTCTGGAAAAGACAACTGGAGCCTCAACAGATATCATCCTCACGTCTTCATCGGCCTTCATGATATTCTTGATCCTCGCCAGTGAAAGGTTGTGGTTCTTGAAGTCAGTTACTTTCTCGGTCTCTTGTTACTAGTTAATTTCCATTGCCAGCTCATGCTTGTCGGCTTTGTTATGTATACTCCGTATATGTGATATATTGGTGTATATCAATTATATTATGTGATTTTATTTGATTTATTATTCTCGAAATATATTTATTTGGCTCTCAAAATTATATATATACTATATATCTTAATACCATTATATATTGTAATGGGTCGTTTGGTATCGATATCAGTGTATCAGATATCGGTGTTTGGTACGGGAAATATATCGATATTAGCTTATATACTTGATATCAGCTATAACTAGAGAAAGCTCAAAGTGATATACATCGATTATTTGGACGGTATTAGGTGATATCTCGCTCTCTCTTCTCTCCGTTTGTTCGCTCTCTCCTCTGCTCGCTCACACTGCGCTCTCATATATGCTCTCTCTCTTCCCCCCTTCTTCTTTCTCTTCTCTCCTTCTTCTCTCCTCTTTCTTTGCCCCTTGTTTTAATCTATGGGCATTCCCAATTTGGAAATCTAGGGCTAGAGCTATGAGATTTGTGGATTAGGGTTTGTGCATTATTTGGGGCGATTTTTGCCTTCTAGATATAGGTGTGGTGTTCTTGGCCTGAAATCTGAAATCGATATGCATCCTTGTACAATCGAAATTTGTTTGGCTTTAACCTTGTAGTCAAATCTGTAGAGCTCTCTGTATAGTCGAAAGCTGTACAATCTGAAATCTGTAGAGTCTGTATGATTTTTCTAGTTGAAATCAAATTTGATATCTAGCCTACCAAACAAGGAAATCAAGATATCAGCTAATATCGATATACTGATATCGATATCGATATACTTGATACCGATATCGATATTTAATATATTGATATCTAGACATCAATATCAAACGACCCCTAAGTCTTGTTTAAGTCTAATTTATCTGATCAAACTTTTTGTTGTATTATTAAATTTGTCGGATATATTGCTTAGCCAAATAGATTTGATTGTTATTAAGATTTTCTTTAAATACTAACGTGAGGAGGTTCTTAATGGCTTCAAATATTTGTTCCACAAATGAAGCTTCAATTTAAAATTCAAATTAAATCTCAAGTCGGCACCAAAAATCAGGGAGCAAATCTAAGTGGTTACTCAAATGGCACTATGCTCTTCTAAAGTTCAGATTTGAAAGACGGTTCAAACAAGTGAAGATTTGATGGGATTTATTTAAACTTCAAATGGCTTCAAAAACAGTCCCTGCAGCCTATACAACGGAAGGAGCAAGTGGTGAAGAAACACAACAACAAAAGCACGGTTCTAACACAAAGACTCACTATTACCATCGACTTCTCACTGATTTATTTTATTTCTCCCTTATTGTAATTGTTTTTATTTTTAGTTGAGAGAGAAGAAAAAAGCATGAGCGATATAGGATAAATCATTCTTGTTATACTAAGAGTATCCCTATACTCAAACGTATACACATGTTGGTGTGGTTAGAGCTATTATTTCACGGGCATTTTGGGTTGACTAGATAGTAGCAAGTGAGGCTATAAGTTGAGAGGAGAAGGGTTGTTCTTCTAGGTTATATCTAGAACTCTAAGGGATCTGAGTTGACTAGATAGAAGTGGGTGAGGTTTCGAGTGTTAAGAAAAAAGAAGGATCTTCTCGGTTGTATCTAAAATCCATAAGAAGTGAAATAATAGTTGTTTGAATCCTACGAGTTGATAAACCTAGGCAAAGTAGGCTGGTTATATATGAACTTCGTTAACAATTCACGTGTTCTTTATATTTTATTTCCGCACTTATAATTAACATTTGATTTTCGTAGCAAAACAGGTTACTGGCTTATCTCAAGACCCTTGACGTTCAGTTCAAGACCTTGAGATCAGTTTCAAGACCCTTGAAGTAACATCCGCGGAAAGTTTAGGAGAAAACTCTATACTCTACTCAACCCCCTTCTAGAATATTTATATTATTCTTATTTACATTACCTACTCGGTTCTTCAGCCTTCTTTCATGGTTTGCATCAGGAAATCAATTGGTTGAGAAGAGGCTGAAAATTGGTATTTCACGTTTTGCCTTGTTGCTGCTTACGCTGCGCTTAGTTGGTGCGATCGGATCATCATCCGTTGTTCATCTATATGGTTTCATCCAATCTACACTTATATCTTCATTTCATTTATTTCATGCAGTCTGTTATATATGAATTCACAAGTTATCTTCTTTGTGATTTTTTGTTGTCGATTAATGCCGAAACACGAAGGGGAATGTTAACGATGCAAGGGGGCGCAAGCTTCTCAGCCCGAACACAGACACTGCAGGAAAGGAAGAGCCCTTAAAGACTCACCGGGTCCAAGTTCCATGGTTTCCTGCACCTACAAGAATCAGCCCTGTTCATCAGCTCCCCGCCTCCCACCACCCGGTTTATGATCCATCTGTTGATGTATTAATGTTGCTGTCATTACTTGTTGATGTAAGCTTCTCAACTCTGTTTTCAGTGAGTTTATTACTGTAATCTATTGTTGATGAGATGATGATGATGATCTTTGTCTTCACTTTTCAAGGCTTTAAACAATGTTGCAGCATATATTTGGTGCGTGTGCACATGTGAAGGAAAAAAAGAAAGATGAATATCAGCTTATGTTGTAATGTGTCATAATTATAGGATTGTTAAATAATTCATGGTTGTGGATTTGTTTTTTGTTTTTTTTTAATTGGAAAGGTGCTGATTTTCAACTAAGTTAGAAAATCGTTAGTACATTGTCAACATACAAATTTCAACTAAATTAGAGGGATGGAGGAAGTCGGTTGTCAGCATAAAAATTTCAACTAAGCAGTCCATTGTTAGCATAAAAAGGCGAAACTAATTAAAATAACCCGACCTTTAAGGGTGTGTTAAAAATATATCACAACCTTTCAAGTGTAAGATAAATATCCCGACCTTTTAAAGGGGTGTTAAAAATATATCTCAACCTTTCAAATGTAATATAAATATCTCGACCTTTATAGGTGATGTTAAAATAATATCTCAAAAAAAATTTGTACAAAAAAAAAGCTAACAGGACATGCATATATGACAAAAAAAAATTAATAAAAAAAACTTTAAAAAATCTATATAAAAAAATTATAGATTTACATATCTTTCGTCTTTTATATTTTATACACACTATTTTCTTATAACTCTATATTAAAAACCTTGTTTTATTAAACCACTTTTTTTTTTATCAAGGAAAAGAAATAAATTAATAAAATATATATATATATATATATATATATGATATATTTACAAGTGTTTAATATTTTATTTAGATTATTTTTATATTTGAGGGATAACACCCATATTCGTATAATGGACCATTTAACTAATTTCGCATTTTTGATGAAAATTTAAAATAGAAAGAAGAATAGTTAGAATTTTAGTAAATAAATTATGTAAAAAAAAATGGGACAATTGAACAAAGAAGAATAATATGGAGTTGACCAAAAAAAGAAGAAGAATAATATGGAAAATTGAAATATTAATAAAGTGTCTTGAATTTTTTTTAAAATAATAAATGAAAAAACTCGTTTTCTTAAACCCTTCTATTAATTTTTTATATATTTTTTTTAAATATTTTTTTTTTATTAATTTAGTTTGCCACATATGTATGCCATGTTAGTTTTTTTTTGGTAGAGAATTATTTTATATATTATTTGAACATCACTTATAAAGGTTGATATATTTATCTTACATTTGAAAGGTAGGGATATATTTTTAACATTTCCTTAAAGGTCGGGATATTTATCTTACATTTGAAAGGTTGAGATATATTTTTAACACACCCTTAAAGGTCGAGTTATTTTAATTAGTTTCGCCGCATAAAAATTACGAATGTCAGCTTTCTATCATAGTTACGAATGTTAGCATAAAGATTACGGATGTCAGCTTATTGTCATAGTTAAAAGCAACAAGTTGTTAGGGGCTGACCGGTTGACATTTATCTAATAAATCTTGGATGATGAACATTTAATTAACTAGTACTTATGATATGGACAATTACTTTTTTTCTCCCAAAATTTTATGTTAATAGTGGAGGCCGGTCTTGTCTATCATAAAAATCAATTAAACGTAAAATTAAAAAAGTCACTAAATTAAGTGTCTGACATTAATGGAATCGTTTTGCTAGTCTTCAAATTCGCAACGTCTACAGGGAAGTCAATCAAGTTGCAGACCGTCTAACTCACCTCGATCTTGTCTTTTCGGGTCCGTCTATCTTGGACGACTTTGAGCTTGCTAATCTCATCCGTCTGGATGCTCTTGGTTAGCAGAGGTCTCCCCTCTCATCTCAGCCAATTTTTTTTTTCGTTTTAAAAAAAAGAAAGATAATGAATGTTTTAAATTTAAAAATTAAGTTGTTGGAGGAGATGTGAGATACTGTGGTAAATTTTAATTTATAAATGTTTTTATATTGCCTTATAATCTGATCTAATAGATGACTCACAATTTATTGACCCAATTCAACCTAAAAATCTAGGGACTAAATAAGTTTTTGTTGTTTCAGGTTTCAGGTTGAAATATTTACGTCAAACAGACGTTTTATAAATTGGGTAGCGTTTTAACGGGTCTAAGACAAATAGTATAACTTATAAGCAAGGATTATAGGAGAAATAAAAATATATATAAAAAAAAAAATAGGGAAAAAAAAGAAATTGGATTGATAGAAGGAGAATCATGGGAATATGGTGGACCTTCAATTGTCTTGACATCTCTTTGGCGTGCATTATGGTTGCCAATTTGGACTGTGCGTATGCTCGTGTCCCATTATAACTGTCAGACATAAACCACTTTATCTAATATCTATACTGTATATAAATTCACCATAAGGATAAAATTAAATTAAGCTGCATCTGGAACAAGTTTATAAAAGACAAATTAAAAGAAAAGAAGATTCATTTGGGAGGGAACACAAGAAAATGCATTCACATTTCATAGTGATGATGATATTTGAAATGCAACAGGACTACTGGAGCATTTCAATTATTGATTTCTCCATTACTTAATCGTTCACCTTATTTGTCACTAATTTTATTTTCAACTATTTTCAATACAAGTAGTCAAATTCTCTAATAATTTATCTCGATCATCAACTTTTTTAATATACCGCCTTATTTTCCATGTAACTTTAAATACTTGAGAGATTTCTTAATTATTGAGGAGTTTCAAAGATAAACGACAATGGTTAAGTTTTTTAAATCAGAGGAAAAGAATAACGAAATGAGGAGAAGGAGCATTCCCAATATATGATTGAAAGCCAAAAGGACGGTCATAAAACTTGATCATAATCTATTATCCCGAATTTTAAAACTAGCAATGATTCATAAAAAGTTATAAAACAGATGAAAATATACGTACTTTACAAGGTTAAGAAAAATAAAATACTTAAAGAAGATTTGTTGGATTAGCACATGATCCAAAATATCCTTGAAAAGTTCTGATAAAAAAAAATATATCCTTGAAAAGTAAATAATAAATAAACTGATTTGAATTGCAAAATAAAATAAAAAGATGGAGTAGCTTTAGTTTAATTAATGAATGAATGAAGTTGAAAACCAAGAAAAGGAGGTAGCTAGCAGTAGCAGGTAGTATAAAAAAGGTAGTACAGTAAAGCATGAAAAAGAAGTAAAGGGGGGGTGGGGTGGGGTGGTGGGGGGCGAGATGATTTAGCATACTTGGTGGTGGTTGGATTGAGTAGTCGGTTGAAACAGAAGTCATCCTGTGGAACCCAGGTGTGTATGACAGAGGAGACATTCACTATTCTCCCTTCAATTCCTGTTTCCTCTGCTGTTTCTATCATTTTCTCCATTAGCAGTTCTGTCATCAGGAAATGCCCTGCACCAAAAAAAAAATATTCCTTTTTTTTTTTTTACCATCAACATCAACTATACCTTGAATTGGTAAATAAATAACGGTCATCCGGGATTCAAACTGGAGATCTATGGATACTACACACAAGTCCTTTTCGATTGAGTCATTTTAAAATCGTTATCAACTTCAACTATCCCCTCTTTCAACAAAAACATATGTCATTTAAACATTCCACTCCCTATATTACAAAAAAAATATAACATTTATTGATCTATCACAATTTTCAATATATTTTAGAGGGGTGTTAAAAAAATATCCATATATGATATATTTTTCAACAGTAAGAAAAAATAATTCAATCTTTAAAAGAGGTGGTAACAGAGCATATCCTGATTCTTTTTCCTGATGGGCAAAAACAAGGACATAATTGATGAAATGAACACATTTTGATGAATTTTTGTATGAAATGGACTTGTTTTAATGAGAATGATATATATCATTTTACCAATTTCATGTAATTGGTTTGACTCAATTTAATTATAGTTGAAAATTAATAAATGGAGATACTTGATTTATTTCCAACTTGTCCAAATGTTTGGTTATATTTTTCTTGCCCAAACGCGGTTGCATATATTATACTACAACATATATAGTATATAGCAATTCAAGTTGTTAATTAGTGATCATGTATGGGAGTACGTAATTTGTTACCTAGATAATTGGTAGCAAATGTAATCTCAATCTTGTCCTCCGAAAACTCCAACTTTTGAGAGTAAACTCCTGCATTGTTGCTTTAATTTGGAAAACCAATTCAAAAAAAAAAAAAAATTAATTAGATAAGTAGAGAAAAGAAAAAGGAGCATATATATGATAAAATGTAAGAAGAATAAGGCAATTTACATGAGAATATGAAGGGGGAGGCGGAGAGAGAGGAAATGGGAACAGAAGCTGGTCACCGAAGCAAAGGAGGAGAGATCAATATCCATTATAATTATGTCCGCACTTGGATTCTCCTTTACTATTATCTCCTTCACCTGTTGTGCTTTGTCCTTGTTCCTTGCCGGGACCACCACCCTTACTCCTCTCTTTGCCATTACTCTTACCGTCTCCATTCCTATCCCTGATGTCCCCCCTATCAACATTTTTTTTTTTTTAATTAATTATACACTACTCAGTACTCACTACTCAATTCAATCAGATCGAATTAATTAAATTAATCTTCTGGACTGGCCTTTAACTAATCAAACATATATATATAGTTACACACATGCACACTTTAAACATGCATATATTATGCTGAATATATATATATATTCAGTACATATGGTTCATGTGCTGCCTTGCGCCTGCACTGCCAAATATATATATATGGAACGTTCTGCTGTTCGTATCCTACGTACCTAGCTTCAATTTGGATCCTTGCTACCTAGGATCCCTATTTATTTATTTTATAAATTAATTAACTCACTAACATAATGTTTCACCAAAACCAATTGAAATTTGAAGCAGCATGGAGAGATATTGTAACTATAAAATATTGAATTTTTTTAATTAATTTTTTAATATAATTTCTTTTAGTAATATGTATAAAATTCAATTCAAAAATAGTAAAAAAGTTAATACTCCCTAGCTACTATTTAAAGTCTATAAAGCATATATTGGATTTTTGTATGCGTATTTCGTTAAGTTAAAAATCTATATAAAATATTAATTTTTTAAAAGTATTTTTAAACAACTTAATAAGTATTAGGTCATTAAAAAAATTAATATTTTATATAATTTTTAACACATTAAAATGCATGTTAGAAAATCATATTTCCTATATATACATAGTTTGAATTTTTTTTCTTAACATGTTTAAAATTGTAAGTGAACTTAAATTATGAGAGATCGAGACTAAATTAGACGCATATAAAAATTAATAAATCGCATAATTTTGAGAATTGAATTGAAATGAAATGAAATGGATATATAATGAAAATAATAAATAAAAAAAGGGGGTAAAGGAGAAGTTATATATATATATATATATTACCAGTGACAATTGCAGTTAAAGGAGGGGAAAGATTGGAGCAGAAGCATCCACGAGTGACTTGTTCAGCGGTAGATTTGGATCCGAAGCCGCTTGGCCCAGCAATGCCTGCCAAGTATTTCAGTGTTCCTTTCATGTTGCCCTTTTCAAGTATCGAAGCCAGTTACGGTCCTCTCGATCACCACCTCCAACCTCCAACCTCCAACCTCTAACCTCTACAATGGTGATAAACTCCCCACTTTTATCTCATATACATATATATGTGGAGATAAAATACGTACTGTCTATCAATAAGAGGAAACAGGTGGACAAAAACGAAATAATTTAATTATTTCGAATGGTCCCACGCAGCACTAGATCTAGGAGGAGGCATCGAGTGTTTACAAGTAATTCTAACACTCGTGTGCCTCCGCTCCGTTGAAAATAATGCATTAAAAGAAAGAGCACGCGCTTTTTAAGGGTGACTTTGGAGAGAGTACTGTTTACAATGGCATCGGATATGACATGATATAATAGTTTGAGTGGTAGAGATTGGGATAGAATTAAATCTTAAACGTATCTCCTGATTATCCTAATAATAATATCTAATTTATTTTAATATATATCTTAATATACCCTAGCTCGTCGTCAAAGCAATTCAAAGAGTATAACGGTTACTAAAGACTAAAAATAAAAATAAAATATAAGATAAAATGCAAGAATTGCTTAAATTAGGAGAACTAACTATCCTATTAACTAGGAACTAATTACTACGTAAGAAACTAAGTAAATCTACGTAGCAAGAACTAATTAACGATTCCACGTTGAAGCCTCTTTTGAAGAGGGGTACAAAAGGTCCCGAGCGGTGCAGCTACTTCAACTCGTGGTAGGCCACCCTTTGGAGGAAATTAAATGAGCAGCGATAGCCGACAGCAGTGAAGGTACGGGCGTACAGTGCACCAATGGCGTTGTTGAGAGGTGATGGACGAGGCCATTGCTGGTAGTCTGCAAGCTTTAGCGTGGTGGTGTTGCCTGGAGTTGAGGTGGTCAGTGGAAGTGCAAAAGTTGACCAGGGAGTGGAGCACAGTGGTTGATTTGGCTAAAGCCAAAATTTTGTTTGCCTGGCTAGACAAAAAAATAAAAAATTGTTTGCCCGAAAGCGAATTTGTATAGCCGAGGTCATAAAGAGATTGCTCGTGAGCGATCGGATGGCTCAAAGGCAGCATTTGTGGTGGTCGAAGCCAAGGGTGGGTTGCCCGTAGGCGGCTTTTGTGGTGGCCGAAGCCAAGGGTGGTTGCCCGTAGGCGATTAGAGGGTGGTCGAAGCCTTCTTTGGGTTGCCCGAATGTGGTTTTAGGGAGCCCGTAGGTGGTTTTGTGGTGGACAAAGCCAAGGGTGAGTTGCCCATAGGTGGTTAGAGGGTGGTCGAAGCCTTGTTTGGATTGCCCGTAGGCATTTTGTGGGGTATTTGAGAGGATCGGAGCCGTTAGACTAAAAAAGCTCAGATACCATTAGAGAAATGAGTTGGTGGAAAACTACATTTTAATCTTTATGGAGTAATTAATAGCTATTTATAGGAGATTACATGAGATTGTGATAGAATCAAATCCTAACTGTATCTCCTGATTATCCTAATAACAATATCTAATTTATTTTAATATATATCTTAATATGAGTATCCGATAAGAAAATTCATGAAATTGTTGAATCAACAATTTTAAAAACCACGTTTAAACGAGAATACATTTAGAAATTTTTAATTTTAAGTAGTCGTCCATCGCTTAGCGACCGTCTAGTATCTTTTATAACATTCACGTAGATAATTCACAAATACACACCAACTAATGCTTTTTTTCTTTTCTTTTTATTTCTTCTTCATGTTCTCACTGGAGCTTGAAGTTGAATCAAATACACTGAATTCACCCAATAAAAGTGCACTTCGCCACTCGTTCAGCGAGCACTGCTTGAATCCAAGGACAAATGCAATGTTGAGATTGTAACTCTAGTTTACTAGGATTTATGTGTGTATTCTTGTTTATTGAGCCTTAGTTGGAGATGTCTTGGAATTGGCATGGGCCATTAAAATCCCAAGCCCATGCCTTGTCCAACGTCTTAATTTCTAATAGGCTTTATAAGCCTTTTCTCCAGCAAACTCACGCTTGAGCTCAATACTGTAGACGACGCTCCAAAAGGGCGCCTGGGAGCTCATATCCCATGGCTGAAAGACATGAGAGATTGGGCCAGGGCTTTCGAGTCTACCAAAGAGAGAAAGACTGAGAGAGAAATTAAGACCGAGAGAAGAAGATAGAGAGGGGCTCGAGTTCGGGTTCATTAGTGAGAGAGGCTCGTTGAGAAATCTCCATGTGAACTGAGCTTGAGCACCGATACTGAGGAGATCCATACGGGCTGTCGGAAGGACTGAAATGGAGAAGGAGAATCAACAAGGGCGTTCAAGAAGGATTGGAACTTTGAGGACCACCGGTGCTCGCCGACGACATTGTTGTTGCCGAATCTACAAGCTTCTCCGGGCTGAAGTTGCCTCATATATGGTGGTGGTCAGGAAGGACTGAAATGGAAGAGAAGAATCAACAAGGGCGTTCAAGAAGGATTGGAACTGCGAGGACCACCGATGCTCACAGACGACACTGTTGTTGCCGAATCGACGAGCTTCTCCGGGCTGAAGTTGCCTCATATCAGGGGGTTCCCATATCCGGTCTTGGTCACCCAGGCTGTCCAGCTTTCGAGTCTCTCAGATGCAGGCTTATTTCCTGCAATAAAGCCCCTCCCTCCACTAGTTGCTTAGTGTGCCAACTTTCGAGTCTCTCAGATCCAGGCTTATTTCTGTGGAACGATTCCTTTTGTGACGACACAGGACGCCAATCACAACATATACCCGATTGCATTTTCCATTGTTGATGGGGAGAATGATGTATTGTGAGTTTTTTTTCCTGGAAAATGCGATATGTCGTCCCGGATGACAGCCACGTTGTATGGGTCTCCGACAGGCACATGAGCCTCACCAAGGGTATTCGAGGCTACGACTTTACAAAGCATGGTCGATGCACTTACCACCTTTTTCAGAATGTTAAGGCATATCATTGGCGGGGGGGGGGGGGGGGGGGTGATGCGGACCCTTTTCTTCCAAATGGCAAAGGCGTACACTGTGACGGACTTCAACACTCTCAAGGCTCAGTCGCCTGGTGGGGAAAAATACATTAAGGATGCGGGTTTCTCCAACTGGGTCCGTGCATTCTATGCCACTAATTGGTTTAACATCACCACCACAAACCATGCTAAGTTCTTGAACTCGGTTTTCCTTGAACCTTGGTACTTGCATGTGACCGCCCTTATCAACGACAACAATGGTGGGTTCCGGTGGTTAAGCTCCGACAAAGAGGGGGGTGGTGTTTCTCCGGCTAGAGACCGTGATGGTCCGGCGATGGTGGTGGTGCTCCGATGAGGGGCATTGGTGTTTCAGCGAGGGGTGATGGTGGTCCAGCGAGGGGCAGTGGTATGTTCCAATGAGGATGAAATTTTCCATATTGTTCTTGGTCGAGACCATAATGCGACTATTGATGTGTAGATGGAGGTTTAGGGTGTGGAGACTGGTTGGGGTCATAGTTGTTATAGAGAGCATGAGACTGTGGAGGATCTTATACTTTTGGGGAGCAGGAGACTATGTATCAACTAGGGGTGGACACAAATCCCGCAAATTCCGATCCCGCCCCGGTCCTGTCCCGATCCCGTCTCGATCCCGGTGGGATTTATAACAAAATAGCGAATCCTATCCCGATCCCGTCCTGCAAAAATTATGTGGGACGAAACGCGGGACGATCCCGGTGGGATTCCGCAAATCTCGTCCCGTCCCACATATAATAATAATAATAATAATAATAATAATAATAATAACAATAATATTATTATTATTATTATATTATAGAATAATAATAATATATTACTAGTATTATTATTTTGAGCAAACATTATAATTATAATTATAATCATAATCTTCCATTTATAATAATAATAATATTTGTTTATAATAATAATAATATTATTATTTGATAAAATATTATTTATAATTATAATAATAATTTTCAATTTATAATAATAATTGATTATAATAATAATAATATTATTATATAATATTATAATATAATTTAGTAATAATATTACTTTATAATAAAATTAGTATTATTATTATTATATTATTATTATTATATCATATTATATTTTTTTCTTGTAAAGTATAATTATTTTATAATAATAACAATAAAAATAAGTAATAATAATAATATTATTATTTTTTAAATTATAACGTGGGATTATTATTATTATTATTATTATTATTATTATTATTATTATTATTATTATTATTATTATTATTATTATTATTATTATTATTATTATTATTATTATTATATCCATTTAGAGCTACAAGAGGCAAATAGCTAAATACGATATTCTTCCCAACTATCAATCGATAATGAGACAGTATCTAGTGAATCTCATCTCAATCTCTTTCTGTCCTAATCTAGTAAGATAATGTAGCCAAATATGTTGAACATTATAATTAGTTATACAATCATTGTATGAATTAATAATAGTATTATAATATTAATATTAATAATAATAATAATATTATTATTATTGAATAATATAGTTGAGAAGAATATCGTATTCAATATATTACACAAATTAATGAATTATGAAAGTATTTTTCACTTTGCAAATTTATATAATATTTTATTATTTTTATTTGCGGGACAAGGCCCGTCCCATCCCGATCCTGTCACGTCCAGACACCATCCCGTCCCGAAAAAAAAGTGCCAATCCTGTTCCGTAAAAATTTCGCGGAACGAGTCCCGTCCCGGCTCAATCCCGTCCCGTGCCCACCCCTAGTACCAACTATGGATGGCAAATTACTTGAATATATATATATATAGATCTTTCAAGATATATATGCAAGCCTATTGATGAGTACACAAAATTTCCACATAAGTTGGTATATGAATTTGGCGATTTAATTCAATAGCATATCGAATTAGTAAAGAGGTCAAACTTTACCAACGTTGGAATTATTTGTGAATATAGATCGGATTGGATATACTAGGATCAGGGCAAAAATGTGACACCTAGTAATTGGCGGAGCCAGGATTTTGGGCAGGAGGTTCTAAAAAAATTTCGTGAAATATTTTTTTTGGCATATAGTTGATAACAAGATTTTGTATTGAAAAAACACTAAAATTGTTATTTTTAATGATTTTTTTTTATTTAAATAGTTGAGAGTAACTAAAAAATAGAAGAGAAACAAAAAAATATAGAAAAAATTGGTGAGAATTATTTTTAAACCAACATTGAAAGAAAATGTTTAATTTATAATTTAAACATAAATATTACATTTTTTTTTAATGAAATGGTTGATAGAAACAAAAAATATAAAGAGAAATTAAGAAGAATTAATGATAAAGTAAAACAAATAAAAAATTAAAGAGATGTGATTTGAACCCAAGACCTTTTTAATTCTCCTTGTTTCCCCCTTCCCTTACTTACCACTTGAGCTAGATAACACTTTTGTTTCAAATATCATTTAAAGGTATTATATTATCTTAAAATACTAAATATTTGCAAAAAATATCAATTTTTTTTTTCCGAGCCAGGGGGTGCTCGAGCACCCCCAGCTCCGCCACTGGACCTAGTAAAGGTTGAGGGTTATATCACAATTTAAATTGAAATCCAAAATATGTATTGAGAATATGATATGGGATAGTATCTCATATGGAAAAATATAATGAATTCAAGCCTTATACATAAGTCGGTGGGCTACTCCTCCTAATGCCAATTGGTTTTAGAATGAAATCTCATTCGACTTGTGTACTCGGCTTGGTTAGCACGTGTGCGCTTGAGCATGTGACCCCCCCCCCCCCCCCCCCCAATCCCCCACGTCATATGATCCACCATAATTTAACATGGAATCAGAGCCGAGTTCGGCTGGGTGCGGGATTCCTGGTCTAACATGGAATCAGAGCCGAGTTCGGCTGGGTGCGGGATTCCTGGTCTAGCTGGCTGGCCGGCCTTAAGGCATTGAACTGTCAAGTACAACTGCAAATAGTGCGTGAGCATGCAAGTGCACTTGCATCTTTGTGGAGTGCTGTGTGTTTGAGGTAGCATTGCAGTTGTTTCTTGTAGAAGGAGTTTGGTGTGATGTATCACCCAGTTTACGTAAGACTCTTAGTATGGTCTTACATTTTGTTACTCGGCTTTATGTCATTATCTATATATTTACCGTTTCAAGCTATGGAGGCTTAATATAATGAATCAAAGTCTTATACATAAGTGGGTAGGCTACTCCTCATAATGTTGATTGGTTTTAGGATGGAACCCCACTCGGCTTGGTTAGCGTGTGTGCGCTTGGGCATGTAACCCCCTCACGTCGTATGACCCACCATAATTTAACATGGTATTAAAGGCTGGTTTTACTGGGTGTAGTACAATTTGGGTTCCTAGTCTAGTTGGTTGGCTGACCTTAAGATATTGAGTCGGGAGTAGTGGAAGAAAAGACAAGTGGGGGCTGAGGAGAACATCCTTTTATAGAAGAACTCCAAGTGCAACCCTAGACAAAACATTGTGTTGTGAAGTGTTGCTCCAATCCGGCTTCCAAGCAACCAGTTCACAAGTTTGGGCCGTGTCATGGGCTATGGGCTTTAGCCCTTGCTTGGCAGCTGCACCAGAATAGGAGATCAAATCCTATAGAGCTCAATCGATCCAGTCCGAGCTTAGCTAACACTCAAGCTTAACCATTAACCCTAAGCCATATTATACTGATACATTTCATGTTACACATATTATATACATACAATCCATACATATTAACCAATAAAATTTAGAACAAATATACAAGTTCTCAACAAATATGTCAATGAATTCCTATTGATGAGGTGATTCAACTTTTATAATCTTGAGATTTCAACCTAATCTTCTACATATGAGTTATTAGAATTAGAATTTCTGAATTTGGATGGAATTAGGGTTTAATTCCCAAATTAAAACTCAAATCGATTGCATATTCATCAATGGCATTGAATTTTGGATAAGATTTGTGTGAAACACGTGATGAACTAACAACGAAGCCTACACACTTCCATTGAAGGTATCTCAACGTGTACGTAGAGCGAGAGGAGGAACACTATAGTAATGCCAATAAAAATGGAACATGAAGAAGGGTGGTTCACCTGAACTCGGGTAATCACTAATCAGGTGATTTTTGGGTATTTCACAAACAGTAATTCATAGTCATTATGCACCCTTTTCCTGATTAGGTATAGAAGATGTTTCCTAGTGATCCATGACAAATCATTGACGACAGATAAAACTCCATACCGACAAACAACACACAAAGAAATAAACGGATAAACCCAGACATTCTAGAATATAAAGCACAGGAAAACCGCACAAAGGAGCTGATGTAGCCCCATACATACATTACAAATGCAAGCCCATATAGTACATGCTTTCTATTTCTGTGTTATTGCTTTTCCTTGCCAAGGAAAGGGAAAAAACAAAACCATAGAAACTTTTGATTTATGTCTTTTGTGATTTCTTCCAATTAAGGCAAATATACAAGTGGTCAAGATTTGTTGTAGCGAGCTGGAGAGGGCTGAGAGCTACTGCTTATAGGCGTTGAAAGAGCCATCTCCTCGTCTAACACGGTTACCTTGTGATGCAGAACGGTTTTGTCAATCTCAAGCTGTAGAATGTACTGTTCTTGCAGGTCTTCCAGTGTCTTTAGCTCGCTAATTGTCTTTGAAATGCCCTCCAGATCTTTATCACCAACAACGTCCTGGAGCTTGCTCATCAGGTGCCTCCTCTGCTTTCAAGCCCAATTTGAAGATGAACATGAAATGGATTAAACCCACTCAATGTGCCTCATTGAGACTTATGAATTTCCTAGGTGCAATGCATCAGTAACCACTAGAAAGCAATCCTATCAATTCAGCAGCTATGTTGGGTTTCCATAATCCATATATGGTGATGCCTAATTCAATTTTTTCCTCTGGTAGGTAGTAAGAAGCAAGCATATATATATATATATAGAGAGAGAGAGAGAGAGAGATATGGCATATTGTACCTGAGAACTAATGTTGCGGCCCTTCTCGAAGGATGAATCACAATCCCAGCTGCTTCTTTTGTCAAGTTCAGGGACTTTGCGCGTTACGAGGACATGGATTTCTCCCTTGGTCAGTCCTTGAAGTGGTATCCATTTGTCGTACGTCTGGTTTAGAGGCAGCCTTTCGTATTCTATCTCACACTCACCAATGTCCGATGAGGCCAAAATGTCATTATGGTCTTTCACATACAACATCAGTTGTCTGCCATCATCCGGAAACTCCAAGGTCTGATTCCAATGAGGATTCAGTGTTCTATACATCACCTGTTAACGATGAAGATGCGGAGAATGAGCTTTTTGATGTGCACATTAACTAGAAACATCTACTGATCGAATAGAACCGTACGTACCTTTGTTTTCTTTTTCAAGTTTCCATACTCGACTTTCACATACGGGTCACTAGTTCCTCTCAGGTCAGCTGCAATGAGATCTTTGGCCTCAACAAGGACGAGCTCGATCCAACCGATGTTTGTGCCTCGGGTAGAACCCTTATTTGATATAAGACCAAGTTAGAAGAAAATGAATGAGAATCATGTCATGATTTGTCGAAACTTGCAAAACCTTGTATGTATATAATACATGATGTACACCTTGGATCCTTCACTGGTATCGATTCGGACAGCTTCAATGAGAAGCCTAATGTCCCCTGAATTCACCTTCTCAAGGGGAATCCATTCATCCTTGACAGACCCGTCATTTAAGCGTTCCAAGTTCACTCTTGCGCTTCCCATGTGTTCATTACCAATGAGATCTTGGCTATAGCACCTCAGTGTAAGATATTCTCCACCTCCAAGCTCTTCAAATTCAAATTTCTTATTCCATGTAGGGCTCGCATTCTCGAACACTGTCCTTGTTTTGAGCATTGTCTGAAGAGAGACCATGGAGAACACATATTCAGATTAAACAAAGCCACCTTCGGAATCAGGTTCTTGAATTGAGTTCTCAGGTTAGATCATATTCAAGAATCTATTTCCTGATGAGAAGAAGGCATACCTTTCCATAATGAAGTTGTACATATGGATTGATCTTTTTATCCTTCCGACCAAGATTTTTGGCTTCAGCAACGGTGACATTAATTTTTCTACCTGTTGGTAGAGGAGAGTTGGTAGATCCACCCACACTTTGTTGAGAGCTAAGATGGGAGGTCTGTGAACCATCTGCGAATTGCCATTCTTGCAGCAAAAGCTTCACCATGATCTGAAACCAAATTATTATGATTGACTATAAATTTATTTTGAATAAAGAAACCAAATTTCTCAGTTATAGATCAAAATGAATCACAAAACATCAAAACTTGAAACAAAGACTTGGATGCCTCCCATTTTTCAATTCCGTACCTCCATCGAATTCGGTCTTTCAAATGGGACACTCATTTCAACTTCTTGCCCGCAAGAAACTCGGTCTGCTATTTCGCTGTTGTTAGGTCCAATAGCCCAAAATATTGTCGAGTCATCATCACAATACCTAAACTGCTCAAAGTCCAGGAATAGAGATAGACTAGATCTTATTAGAAGTATAATGCTACACAGAGGACTAAAACATAAACAAATTTCTTAATGAATTTGTTGGAAGATTTTGAACACTTAGTCGTATGGAAGAGCTTTAAAAGCGTACCTTAATTTCACAACTCGCTTGATAGTCGTATTTGACGCTTCCAGGAGTACATTCATAAAGATGGAACTTAAGGATACCAGAATTGTTGTGTAAAAGCATATTGAATTCCGAATCCCATCTCGGGTTTGATCCTTGCTTCAAATCTGTTCTCCTAGTTAGCTGTTCAAGCTGCACCTCCACCAACATCTGAAGATCTGCGCATAAATGCTCGTCTGGACTACCATTTCCACGGCAACTTTGTTTTCCTCTACAAGGGCTTCCTTTGCAGCTGGTATGACAAATCTTTTTGGCTCCAACCACAGTGACAAGAATGACACCGGCAACTGCTTTTTTCCTCCGTTTTATAGTGGGTAAAGCGAAACAACGGCGGCGAGGTTCAACCATTGTCTTTGTTAACGTTTCACACAAAAGCTTCCCCTACTCAAAACAAATAAATCTTGGTAAATTATTGTTGAATATTTGTGTATAAAATCTAGTACATAAATGTGAATACACATATTGACATTGAATGCAATGTTAAAAGCTAAAAGAAAACTTTGATTTCCATACCATTGTTATTTGTTAGTGTAACTCTGTTTATAAATGTAAAATATGTGTAAAAACAAATTATTTGATACACACCAGCCAAGGAGACAAGCTGGAGTTGAAAAGATCAAGGGGTGACTGGCTGCTTCTCTTTCCGAATGCAGCCTCAATCCTGATGTCAGGGGCAGTAAAGAAAGAGTACAAAATCGCTGTCCCTTCAAGAATTGGCATAAGCTGGAGCTGAAAACATCAAGTAACAAAAGATCAGACGACCAAAGATACAACTAACTATATAACATCAGGAAGGATGTATTTAGAACGGTAGTTTGTGTTCATAAAAGTCAATTATTAATTAAACATAGCGATTTATGAGTAGTAGTATGATAGATGTTCCACCAAATGCTCCTCCTCTAAGCATTTGAATATCCTTTAAGCATCCTTTAAGCATTTGAATATCTACATCTCAGATACACAATTCTCCTCCTCTTACAAGATTTCTCCGACATTTAGGATGTGAATGGTTAGTGAGTGAAATAACAAATTGGTTATGCTAAAACGATGACCTGCCTCAGCCTTTGCACCCATATGCCTAATAGACACATAAGGAAGTTTAACATACTTACATCACCCTTAATATAGAGACGGCTTATGACGATTTGTGCAGTCCCTTTCAGTGGCTTCGCCAGCTTAGCGAGCAAGACAATGCTCAGGTAGGTTTCCCACTCAACACCTAAATGCATCCTTTTCTGTAACAACCAAAGAACATTTGAAGTCTACAGTAGTAAAATCCTCTGTTTACTTATGAAACTGATTCGAACATAATACCAAGTCACTGGTAAACTGGATTGCTTTTAGCTCAAATGAAAACAAGAGACAGTTGAAGTTTCAATGTTTCACACTAATACACATGTTTCCTACTCTACTAGAGAAACTTGAATAAAGTTAATACTCTATATCCAAGAAGAGTCATTATAATATGTACAAGCTCAAGGAATCAAAATCAATGATCTTTCGGTTCACATTTTAAGTAATTTTAAGGAATTTCTTTCGTTTTTGAAACTTCAGACTTGTTCTATTTAAAGAACTAATTTTTCCCATTTTCTTTTTATCCAGATCTAAAACAACCACCAAATAACTATCAATTATAATCCATTAATCGTCCAACAACACCAAACATCTCATAAAACATAGGGAAAAAGGAGAATAGAGAACAAACCTGACCCTCAAAAGTTGACCAGCGAACTCCATCAAGAGCTAGATTAGGTGGGGAAGAACCTAGCGAAAATTCTTTGATTTCTATGCTTTCCTGCAACAGGTTTATAGTCACTATATCACATGATGATAGTACTCAATTTTATCCATTCAACACTAGAATTGTAAATCTAGCTGAAACCAAGCTACTTCTGTCACAAGAACGCAGAAACTGTAGAAGAAAACAATAACAGAAAGGAGCGGGAAATGAAGCCCCAAATTGAGGTTTTCTCCAAAACTGGAAATCTGATTATTTTTTCTCTTTTACTACATATGAAACGTGGCTGTCTATATATAAACAACAATACACGGACTTCCTAACCAAAACGACAAACTGAAGGTAAAATATGAAACAAAACGACAAACATAACAACAGCTTGAGCTGCTTGCTACTCCAAGAATAAAATAAAGCGCCTTCACAAAGAACAAACAATGGAAACTCACGATAAAACTGGGAATTCGGGTCTCCAATCGTTTCTGCATAAAGTAAAAAAAATTCATCAAAACTTTACAGAATAGAGTGATACGCTAATTGATAAATACTAACAGGAAGAAGTAAATTCAAATCTCAAGCCTCAGACATGAAACATGGTGAGAAAACACAAGAACCAGACCTCAACAATGGATTTGAATCTCACTGAAAGCATGGGGTTGAAGTGGTTGGGCCAAATTTCAAACATTAGCTTGTTCAGCCACTCACAGTGTTCTGTTGATGTCATTGGCTGTGTATATATAAATACAGCAAAAAAAAATGATGAAATAAAATAACTAATAAATTAATTCAAACAACCAAAATAGGGGAGGGAAAGGGTAGGAGAGGATTCTGACTGATGCTTCAAGTACTGCTCTCTTCCACTTTCTGTTCAAGTCTTCAACGGCAATTTGGCGCTGATGAGTTGCATACTGTCAAAGTAGAAAACAAATTCACAGAAATTGTACAGACAGATACAAGAAGAAGAAGAAGAAGAAGAAGAACCAAAGGGGTTTTAACCTGAATGGTTGCCCAAACAGAGACAAGGAGAGGAACCCAAGTGGAAACAGAGAAAACCCATTTCTCAAATCCCCAAACAAGTAAGACTGAAGTGGCCAACAACGAGTACCGAGGGTTCTCAACAGCTAATTGTCTCAAGAACCCCAAACCCTCCTCAATTCTCAAATTGGCGATCCTCATTTTAGCCATTTACCCTCCAAACAATACGAAAAGGGACCAATTTTGCGGTGGTTCAGGACACCATAAACATAAAAAGAGGTGCTTTTTATAATCTCAATCAGGTGAATGGGAACAATTATTGAATGGAATTTAGACGACGACTAGACTATTCTTTCATTCGAATTCGGATTAAAAAGAAAGATTCTTTTGTACTACGTGTATTAGATTTGGATGGAAGAAGACCCATCATAATGCTTCACAATTGCCAAGGTTGCTTTTCGCGCTTGATTCACGTTGGCTTCAGCTTAACTTGCTCCAAAAGGAGAAATTGCTCAATCGGCGCTTCTCACTCCTGATTCACGGGGATTGTGAGAAGAAGTAAATCGTTCGTAGCATGATTCAACAAGCAGCAGAGGCTGAAATTTGTGCTCACTATACACACTGTCGTGAGTAAGACTCAATCTTTGATCTCTTGTTATCCTTAATCTCTTACCCCAAAGGTCACCATTTGGTCCATGTGACCGGTTGAGTTAAATCCTTACGGGCTGTATTTAGCTTATCGTTGTTCTAAAACGTGTTGAGTTCCAACTTTTAACATTTTTTTTCTCATTTTTTACCCGCAATTTCGTATTTACCCCTAGATTATATATATATATATATATATATATGGGAATTGACTCCAGTGAAAACCTCAAATTGTGGTAAAAACCCGTGAGGACTACTTTATATCTTAGTTTATTTGAAACCCGTGCTAAAAACTTCAATCACACAGTGACTTTACAACTCGGTTCAACCTAAAAACCGTGCTAAAAACTCTAATTTTAAAATAACACATGACTTTATAGCTCGGTCAAGCCTAAAAATCGTGCTCAAAAACTCATGTTTTAAAATTACATAGTGACTTTATAGCTCGGTTTTGAAAACCGGACTAAAATTTATGCCTTTATAGATCGGTTCTATTCATAACCGGGCTATAAAGCAAGTGAACCGAGCTAAAAAGTCATTCCTCACGGGTTTCTACCGCAATTTTGATTTTCACCGAAGCGCATCCCTATATATTTATATCTTAAAGCAAAATTTGTGTCATTCTCTTCTTCATCCTCTCGGTTTCACCCATCATTTTTTTTTCATTTTACATACTAAAACGACATGTTTTAATTAACGGATGGAGTGTATTTTTTTTTCTTTTCATTAACTCTTTAGATTAATCACTTTTATTCTTTTATTTTTAACACATTTACTAACTAGCTATATATATAGTATACATATATCTTAGAGCATAACCCTTTCCACACACACACACACACTCTAGTGTAGGTCTCATCCCACACACACACACACTCTAGTGTAGGTCTCATCCCATCTACGAATAATACGTTAATATAATATTATAACTATAGATTCCAATAAATAAAAAAATATTAATATTAATATAAATTTTTTTTTTCAACAATAAATATAAATATAAATAAAATTAGTTCAAAAATTTGTATATAATCTAAATATCTTTTATTTAGATTCCCTAAAATATTCAATAAAATTCACATTTATTACAACATAAAAGTTTTTTTTCTATTCTATCGTTAATTAAATCTCATGTAATGGATTGTGGCTACATATTATGACTATATAATATTTTAATAATTTATTTTGGCCTAAAAATATAGATATAAATAAAATAACAATTATTAAATAATTAATTTTGATATAAATCGTTCTTTCCATCAAAGAATAACCTATGTATAAATAAAATAGCACCTATCAAATACTACATGTTTATCTATTAATATTTTTGGCAATTATGAAAAAGAAATATTTTTTTTACAGTATTTGTACTTTTTCAATTAACTGAAATATATAGATATATTTTGGCTTATATAACTCTTTATAAACTATAATCTCCCACTTCAAGAGTATTTAGGCAACATGGAGCCTAAATGGACGACGTCCAAATTAATCAATGATTAAAAAAACAATGGAATATTCCTCTATTAAAACATATATTCCCCCCCCCCCCCTCAAGTGGTGAATACAATTGTAGACATTCCAATTCCATCCTGGGATACATCGGACAAAATAGTATGGAAACTAACAAAGAATGGTGAATTCACGGTCAAATCAGCGTACAAAATTACTAACTGTATCGGACAAAGTTCCTTTGACAACAAATGGATCTGGAAGCTTAATCTACCTCCCAAAATACAAGATCAAAACCCTCAATCCAAGAAGATCTCATGTCCATTAAACATAACAATTCCCAATTTGAAGAGCTTTGTTCCATATGACACTCTTTTTGGGAGTTGACAAATAATGTTATCTTTAACAATCACAAAATGGATTCTTATAATTCCATTGTCTATCGCATTCTTCAGAACCTAAAGGATTGGAGTCAAGCTAAAGAAAGGGACGGAAAAGTCAGTAACAAAGACAAACGGAAAACCTCTAGGTGGACTAAACCACCAAATGCCATCTACAAAGAAATGTAGATGGCTCAGTTAGAGCCCCTAATGATTGTCATGTTGGGGCATCATTACGGACAGTTCGGGCTAGGTGATCGACATCTTTCACCAGAAGGAAGGATGCGATCTATTCTTTAAACAGAAGTGGATACGTTTTGCTTAGGAGTCCAGCAAGCCATTGACAGAGGAATAACGAAGGTGATCATTGGAGATAATTTAAAAGTAGTAGAGGCAATAAATGAAAGCTCCAAGGTCGATTGGGAGATCTATAGAACCATTGAGAAAATCAATCTGCTGAAAGGAATATTTGGTTTTATTCAGTTCCGGCATTGCTACAGAGAAATGAATACAACAGCTGATTACATAGCTAAGTCTAAAGATGATTGTAATATGTCGACTCTCCCCTTGCATAGGGATCTTTTAAACATCATCCTTAGGGATGATTAAGAATGAAACCGGCTCTGTCTAGGCATTCTATTCTTTGCCTACTGTAAAAAACAAAAACAAAAAACTATGACAACATATTTTTTTTCTTGGAATCAATCACAAAGCACCACATAAGATGTTATGCATCGGTTTTAGTATATGTATATCTATCTATTAATATATTAATAATACTAAAGTAGATGTTGTCCATTTCACATTGTAGTTTTACCTTAAAATTTGGCTTACGTGACAACTTACTGTAGAAGATGATCGCACTCTCTCTCATCAAGAGTCGGGAGTCCATTACTACTACTACTACTACTACTATTACTACTACTCCTACTCTTACTAAAATTCAAATAATGAGTAAGTAATAGGACATTGACCTAATCATAACAATATCTTAAGATTGTAATTTTTTTCAAATTTGATTATTTTCTCATAATAAACACTTATGCAATATGTTTATTTGACACGCAAACGACAAATTAACTCATCTCACACAAATGAAAAAACAATTAAGCAAAGAACTAAAACATGACAATTTAACATACTATAGCCGGTGATAGAGAGCTAAAAAAATATTTTTTATTTAAAGAAATCTCGCACAAGGTGCGGGATATTGTGCTAGTAGATTCTTAAAGCATAACCCTTTTTTGCATATGTGTCAATCTTTCCTTCATCCTCTCATTTTCACCAATCATATATATTTTTTTTTTTATCTTTTCATCTGTTTTTTTCATCCTCTGCTTTTTGCATATGTGGGGTAAAGGAAAAAAGAGTATATTTTAATTGAATAAAAAAGGAAGTCGAATTCTAGAGTTATTGCACATGCCAAAAGACGCCCCAGCCAACTGAGCCAGTATCTTTTGTTATAATACCAATAATATCATAATATAGATTTAAATTAAAAAAAGTTAAGCGTTTCGTGTCATTTTCGTATCGTGTCTTTTTCCGTTCGTGTCGGGTCAGTTGTGTCAGGTGTTTTTGACACTCCTATTCATAATTGTCTTAGTCCTTTACCGTTTTACACTCACAAAGTTAAAACTTAAAAGAATTCAAAATTAAAAAAAAAAACTGAATTATATATAATAATATAAATATATAATTGACGGTAATTAGTTCGTATTATCATTATCAAATAATTTCAAATCGGTTGGTATTGATAATGCCGGCATTATATTTCTGACTACCGTTACCGTACCGATTTATAGGATTTAACTCTATTAATATGGAGTTGTTCAGTTTTATTAGTAGAATTTACCCAGCCCTGGATGCTATGTGTTGTACGTACACTAACCGTGAAAATGGGCATCTTGTTCATTTGTGATATTGACTTGATATCCATCCACTAGCCTCTCTAATTGGGAATTTACTTTATCAAGTGTAGTTATAACTACTCTCCTTTGCTTTCCCATGGAATATATGAATTCGATGCTTCTCTTCCCCGATTTCAATTGAATCATTGAATGTTTTGTTCTTATCCGTCAAATAACACCAGACAAGACCAGACCAGACCAGTGTGTAATTCACATTTATTTTGAAAATTGTGTTTTGTGTACGTATACATATATGACATCATAATTTATACGTCACTATAAACTTTTGAATCCAAACAAAATTGTTACTCCTTTAATCCTTTTCATAATATTTGTGATTTAACTTTTCATCCTGCTTTTTAAGAAAGTAAAAAGTCTAAAAAAATATTATTAATAATAAAAAAGAAGGTAAGAAGTCTAAAAAATATTAATAATAATAAAAATGAGTATTTTGAATATTTTTTTCAAAATATTTAAAGAAAAATAAAAATTTACAAATTGAAAATATTCACAAAAATATTCAAAATTTGCAGGAGACTTAGAAAAACGCGGTCTAATCGCGTTTTATTCACAAGAAGTAAAATTCGAAGGGTGAAAAAAAACAAACGAAAGAAATATGGTTTAAACCGCGTTTTATAATTAATTTTGTGTAAAATGCGGTTTCAAACCGCGTTTTTACCTATTTTTATTTTTAAATTAAAAAAAAAAAGATGCCTGAAACGCGGCATGAGGCCGCGTTTCATTTGTTTCAGAGCAAACCAGAAAGAAAGGGGGAGATGGAAGCAAGAGGATGGAGGAGGAGCGGTGGCTGAGAATCTCAGTGAAGCTCTTCATCGCCTGCGACCTCGTTGGCGGTAACCCCCCTAACTCCCTCGCAAGGCCGCAACCCCCAACCTCCAACCCTAACTCCTAACCCCCTTGATGTGCAAAGCCGCAATCCCCAACCCCCAACCCTAACCCCCCCGATGTGCAGGCTCGTCTCCTCCAGCCATAAATTCACTCCGCCTCAATTTTCTCGATCCTTCTTCCTTGTCTCACCTTCGATTCGGCCTTGCAAGAGGTTCAATTGCATGTTCAAATAGGTTTTTAGGTGGAATGAGGAAGACACTGGAGAAGACAACAATGGAGGGCCTACAAATGAAGAAGATGATGCGGGCCTACAAATGAAGAAGGCACTGGATTTTGACGATTTTTGCGTGTTCCGATGGCCTTCTGGGAGGCCCAACGATGGCCATTGGCCAGCCTACAAACGAAGACAACGACGGCGGCAACGGAATGAAGAAGACACTGCATTTTTTCAAGGAAGAAGACGAAGGGCCTACAAATGAAACGCGGCCTGATGCTGTGTTTCAGGCAATTTTTTTTTAAATTGAAGAATAAAATAGGTAAAAACGCGAACCGCGTTTTTCTCAAAGTGAATTATAAAACGGGGTTTGAAACCGCATTTTACACAAAATTAATTGTAAAACGCGGCCTTATAACACTGATTTATTTTTAATTTTCGTAGACACTTGTTTAGAGAAGAATTCAATTCTCAAGCAACGATCATTAGTAGAAGCAAAAGTCTCCTGCTTTATAAGAATTGTAAGCATATTATGAAGAAAATAAAAGGTATAATCAGTGTCAGTTCATGTAAAAAAAACTAGACTTCAATTGCGAACCGAATTCCCAACCCACATATTTCGAAACCATCACACAAAACAATTCAAATACCACCTAACAACAACAATGAGTTTCTAATTGATGAAGTGTCATATCTTTTGAAATAATTGGTGGAGTGTCCATCCCTCTTATTAAACTCAGCAGCCCTTGTCACTTGTCAGCATTCTCAATCCTCCTCAATTCCCCACATCCCCAACCTCCTCAGTAGACTCCACCATCGATGAACACTCGATCAGTTGACCTCTCCAAATCCACTGCCCTCTCCTCCCAAATCCCTCTCCTTCACATCCACCGCCCTCTCCTCTCAAATCCATTGCTCTTCTTCCCTCCCCGGCCTCACGATCCATCCCTCTCTCTCAGTGCCGACGGCGGGGTTGAAGGTGGAGGTAGGGCGAGGGAGCGGTTGCAGCCATCATGGGCGAGATACAGAGGAAGAAGAGCGTTGAGAAGCTTGTTGGAGCCTCCGACGATGACAACTCCCGATCAGGTTTGCTCTTCCATGTCGCTGTCTATTTTTTTAATGGTTTGGGGATTTAATTAGGATGAGTGTCGAGGAGAAGTGCCAAATAGCAAGAAGTATCGGTGAAGAGTGCATCCAGGAGGATGAATTGCGAAATCTGCTTGCGAAGGAGCCCGAACCTGTTTGCGAATCAGAAAACCTACAGCCGGGAAGGAGGACGATGAGTAAAAGAGCCAGATTTTGAAAAAGCCCATCAATCAATAGTCACTTATAAAGGGTCTTGTATACATGAATTAAAATGAGGCATGAACTTTTATCTTGCTACTAGAACTTTAGGTTTGGCTTCAAATTTTCTGAATCCCAGCTTGTTCTGCGAATGAGATGCTATTATAGTATTGAATCTGCTTGTTCTGCTTGTTCTGTGAATCTCTGCTTGTTCTGCTTCTGTGTACTCTTGTTTGTTGTAGAATTGAGGAAGAATATGATGAAATTCACTTATAAATGGTCTTGTATACATGAATTGAAATGAGGCATGAACTTTTATCTTGCTGCTAGTTTCAAAGTATTAGTCCATTATTTCTTTGAATCTTTGGGTATCTCATGTTTTTTTCGGTCCACAAGTTGAATCAGCATGCTTGTCGATTTCGAAATCTATAACAAATGAATGGTGTGCATGTTTTATGAAATGCATAACTGATTGTCTATGCTTTGGGTAACTGGAACTGGATTGACTGTGGAACTGTAGGCTTTGGTTAGGTTAAATTCATATATAAATGGACTTGTAGAGACGAAATTGAAACCAAACAGGTAGTTTTGTAGAAGGGGATTGGTGGCGGTGTTGACATAGAGTTGGTAGTTTTGTAGAGATGAAACTAGACAGGCAATTTTGTAGAGATGAAATTGATCTTATCCAACCTCTATTGGTGCTGACATAGAGGCGGAGTAGGAGAGGGTCTTCTTGTTAAGGCAATTGATAGGATTTTGTATAAGATGGATATATTGGTTAGGCCTTATGTTCACAAGATTCTTAATTTTGTTTCCTCTTGTGCTGACAGAGGTTGTTGTTTCCATATGAGATAGAAAATGGATTCCTATTCGAAGAGTGCAAAACCGCATGAATAATGAGATTGTGGAGATTCTTAATTTTGTTCCTAATTTTTCCTCCGAGTAATATCACTCATTCTCACTCAATTGAATGAATCTTTAATGTGCATTTGTATGTATTATGTGCATTTGTATGTCAACAAGTGAATTCAGGATGTTTAAGTTATAGTATTTTTTTGAGCTTGCAACATAATCGCTTGTTACATGATCCACTTGATCAAGGAGATTGTATTATGTAGAAATTAGTTGTCCATATTATCATTATTTTCATACCTAGGTGCATTTAATTCATGAATGGGCATGGGTTGGTACTCTGGAAGAAGGGGGTGCTAGAAGTCCACATTTAAAGCAAGAGGAGTGAACGGTCAGCAAATCAGTGCAACAGAGCGTCAACGAAGGGTTTGGGAATTCGTACACGAGTTGATTAAACAAGCACTTGCTTCTGAAAGTGTGAAAATTCGTGACTCTCACCTGTTCATATTGTCATTGTCCCCTATTGTGATTCACTACTGCCCTTATGAAGCATCGGTTTCAGCAGCTTCAATGTCAGTAGCTTCGGTGTCGGTGTCAGCATCTTCGGTATTAGCCACACGGTGGACTTGTTAGGGCTTTGATTCGAAGGTGTTTGCTTTTGCTAATCAAATCTGAAACAACCTAGTCTGCTCTTGGATGCACTTCTAATCTGTTTTGTTCATTTAGGGTAGGTTATCGTTGGATGACAAAGTTTCTTGCGCTAGGTTGCTATGCCATGCTACTTATGCCTGGGTTTGTTCAAGGTATGCATCCTTATGCTCCTTTTTAATGTTCCATTTTCAGGTCATTCTCATTGGACGCAAGTGCTTGGTAGTTTCTACTTGTATTTAGTTATCCCTTCACCTTTTGTAATGGAATATTATTGTTGCATTTGTAACTGGTGGAGCCTGGATTATTGGGTGAGTTATCAAGCCTGTTTAAATTCCTAGAGAAGTGCTAAGAATTGTAGAGAAAGAGTGCTATGGAACTTTATTCTTGATGCTTTCTTAGTGTGCGGATATGGTTTGCTAATGATTGCTTAGTGTGGTGACATGGTTTAGACGTTTAGCGCATGTGCTGATATGATTTTCGTGATTGCAATTGGAATGCTTATCAAAGGATTTTTTTGGCTATAGTGTGATGAAGTTGTGATGTGAAAATCCTATTTATAGACTGATCATTTCCTAACCTAGATGTCGAGATTCAAAGCTGCCTAGCAACTCTTCTTGTTGGTCTAGTGCCTATGCATCCTTTTCGTTATACGAATCTTCTGTATAATGAGCGTTTGCCTAAGCGGCGAAGGAATTTGAAGTTTTATCCACCTGGGGAGAACCTTTTTTTCCCCATTTTAAGATTCTCATCTTTTGTGCGAACCTTTTGATTCATGGAAACTGTTGAACAGTCTTTTGTATCCTCTTTATTTATTGATTCTTGTTTTCTATTTGCATAAATGTGTAATTATAGTTAAACCTATTTTAGTTAATATCTACACATTTTCATTCATGATTATGCCCCTAGACGATGAGGCTTGTCTTGAATCATGTGTGTTTTGTCATGTGGAAGTTCAATGAACATTTTTTAAGGCCGACCTCTCCGTGTTTCTGTTTGTCTGAAGGTCCAGGAAGTTTGGTGTAGAGAAATATGATTTTGATTACACCTATTGCAAGTCTTTGTAGAGTTTATTTTGATTTTTATTTTAGCTGAATCTTGATGAAGAGTATGTCAACAGAGCCACCTAAAGAATATGTCAGCAGAGCCACCTTGCAGTCGGTACATCTCAACTTCTGTTGTTCATCTGCTTATGTACTTTCCTGTTCTTGCACACATCTTTCATTGCAACTCTCCTTCTAGCCTCACTACCCTTTCTTCCAGTTACAACGTCGATGTTCCGACGTCCAAAATCCTTCCAAATTGCTCCTTGAAGATCAGGACTTGGTTTCAAACTCTTTCTTTTGTGGTAGGGATGGTGATGATATGAAACAGAATTGAATTTGATGGATGAAGGGTAGTGATGAATGTGGATGATGGATGGGAAAAGAAAGGTATTTTATTGAAACACAAGGCTTAAGTTTTTGAATTTAGATCAAAGTGGAGAAATTAGGGTTCTTGCATTGCTTGGAGACAAAGGCTTGAATGATCAAAATTAGAGAATTGGGATATATGGTTAATTGGAAAGGGGAAGGATAATATATCAAAAGGAAAACGAAAAATTAGAAATAATGAAAATAATAAAAGAAATATAAAATAGATCGAAAGATAAACAATCTAAGCATAAGATAAATAGAAAATTACCTAAGATAAATCAACCAAACCTAAGATAGATAAAACTAACCTAAGATAAAATCTAATCCTAAAAATAGAAGACATCTAATCCTAAATAAGATAGAAGATATAAACTAACCTAAAAATCGAAAATGATAAAAGGATAGAAAATACTTCCTTCCAATGTTACCAAAAATCCGAAGCGCGTCTGTGAACAGTGGCGGCGGGTGTCGTGGATGGGGCGACGGGCGTCGTGATGTACAGAGCGCCATTCCGTCATTCAATCAAGAAAATTTCATGGTTAACTCAAGACTCCTCCAAAAACATATA
The DNA here is from genome assembly GCA_037127255.1 of Persicaria tinctoria. Lineage (NCBI taxonomy): Eukaryota > Viridiplantae > Streptophyta > Magnoliopsida > Caryophyllales > Polygonaceae > Persicaria > Persicaria tinctoria. The sequence goes on along the minus strand of JBANSL010000011.1, from coordinate 50,930,443 downwards.
TCTAAATGGAACTCTATCATTTTATTGAATTTGAAAGACTAAATACCTAACTAGGAATTGAAAAACTTGCAAACTAGAAAACATATCTTGGGTTGCCTCCCAAGAAGCGTCCTTGGTTATCGTCATAGACTCAACGGTTTATTTTGTCCTTCCCTTAAGACTCATTCGGAAATTGTTAAAGCCCTTAAAAGCAAATCAAATTCTTGTGCACAACCAAAATTTGAATGAACACTAAACATGAGAAAATAAGCAATTAGGGATACCTTGTAAAGAAGCTTTGACACTTCCCTATTTACCTTAGTTCGATCATCTCTAGAGGGAATGTAAGACCACCAACATAGTTCCACCGGTGTCATGTAAAAGTAATGCTCTCAGGGATCCAAATATTAACCATAATCCACAAACGTGTTAGAAATTTCATTATCTTGCGCAAGAGCCACAGAAATCGGCTCTGGAATTGTTTCCTCAATAGGTGCGATTGAGATGAGTTCTTCAGGTGAATCAGGAGCCAAAACATATAGATCCTCATGCGTACACTCATGATATTCCATTTCAATAGGCATTGGGCTTTCCACTTCACCGGGTGATGGATAAGAAGACATAATGGATAATGAAGGAGAGGGCAAAATAGATGAAATCTCATGCGTCGACTCATGCGATTCCATGTTAATAGTCGTCGGGCTCCCTTCTTCAGCAGAAATAACGGCGGGCGCTGTCTTATTTAGTGGCGATTCCTCCTTGTTTTTCTCAGTCAATGTCTCACATTCTTCTTCCAATGTTTCGTCAGCCAGGTCATAGAAAATACCCCACGATCCAGACAGTCCGAGGTTGTAAAAGAGATCGGCAACCATGGAATTTATACGCTCTCTCATAGAAAATACCTTAAGTATGATGAATGTTAGTAAGAGTGAATAAAAGATAGAAGAAGAGTGTGGTTTCATCTACAATTCGCAACTACGATTGGTTTTATTCGATCCTTGACTCAGTTCTCAATTATTCAATCTCAATTTGTTATTCCGACTTTGGTTTATATGGATTGACATTCCTCGCGGAGATGACAATCCTTATCGGCAAAAAGGTCGCCCAAACTGTCATTACCCTACACAATCAAGATCATCCTCGCGAACTCACTCAATTATGGTTGCTACAAAAAGGGCTAATTATTCTCGCGAATCAATTGAAACCCTAGCATGATGCAACTCTACAAAGATGCGAATCAAAGTAAACTAACAACATAAATCAGCGCAAGGACAATGAAATAAACATGGGAATAATATAGAAATCAAGCCTCATGATTCAACCAACCAAGTCTTGAATTGAAGACAAAACCACGAGAATCCTAGCTAGGTATTCATGGCGTACCTTGGATCTCTCAACCTCAAATCCTCTAAAGCGTTCTTAATCTAAATTTGTGAATTTTTGAATGAATGAAAGCTACTGAAAATAACCTAATACAGGCCTCCTCTTGACGGCCAAATGACATGCGCTGAATTTTCCATGGTTTTCGCTTACATCTATATCGATTTCTGTATACATTTTATATTTTTGGGTTTGATTTGTACATAACTTGTGTAGTTTATGTTTATTTGCAATATATGGGGGTCTACACAAGTTTTTGGTTACGCAGAAATCGGACGCACTTTGGAGCTTAAAGGAAAGTAATGAAGACATTGGAGAAGCTAAGGAAGAGCACATGATGGTGCAACTGGAGAAAACACCATTTTTCACCATTCATAATTTTGAATCAATTTTTTATGTCTTCATAAGAGTTGTATCCCTCGAAAAGAGATTTCCAACGCATTCTCATATGCGCGAATCGGACAAACGAGGGCCCGAAAAAGTGCGTTTCAAAACGGAGCAGAATGTTAAAAGCTGACTAAGGTACTCGACGTCGACTACCCTACTCGATGTCGACTGGAGATGAAAGCCACACTCGAGTCCGACTAGAAAGAGCACTCGACAACCACAACATAGCCCGAGATCGAGTACAATCTACTCGACGTCGACCACTCTACTCGACGTCGACTAGAAATGTCGATTGCTGGAGACGCGTTTTAAGGATTTGGATTTTGGAGAAGTTGCTTAAGGCCAAAGTCAAAGATCTTTTATCACCTTATGAACATTTATCCTTATGGGTTAAATCCTATTTTACCTAGGGATTTTTTTTTATTCATTTAAATTAGGGAACTTTTATCTTTAGATATAATTAGATAGATGACATATATTTTCTCTACTTAGGTAGCAAGGATTGAAGCCTATAAATAAAGCCCTAGGGGCTAATTTTTCATTCATTCAAGCAAAGTCGTCTTTGGGCACAAAGCGAGAGAGAGGAGAGAGATAGGAGGCGAGAGAGGAAAGAGATAATTGCATGGTTGTAAGTTTAGAATTTTATTTTATGTTAAAGGTAGTTTCTTTTATTATGTCTTGTTTCTAATTTCCTTCTTCTAGGGTTGGGGTGAGCCCAACATAGATATGTGTGTTTGATTTATGAATTTGTATGTCTTTATCATCTTCTATCCTATATGCATAATTCCAATTTGTATGTCTTTATCATCTTCTATCCTATATGCATAATTCCTCTAAGAGAGTAGTAGGTAATCCTTATTTATGATATTGAAGCGAAAGTGATCTTTTTATAAATTTAGATTAATTATGAAAAAGGGATAGTAACACTTAGGGTTTATTCGAGAGCCTCTATATTCCTATTTGTTAATAACGAAAGTTATTTGATATAAAACATGTTCTTTTGTGCAATTCATGATCTACACATGTGTTTATTGTTGCAGTGATACCTAACCTTGGAAGTTTGTTCTTTTATTATTATTCTATTTTTGTTATTTTAAAGTTTTTGTGCAGCCACTCGACATCAAACCACCATTCCCTCTCCATCCCTCGACATCGACCAACTCTTAACCGATGTCGACAACAACCTTACACCTTTTCCCGCTATTCCCGAACCCCGAATTCAACTAAACCTAGAACCGTTGACTTCTCTCTTGAGGACGAACCTGACTCCACTATCCTATAGCGGGGTTTTGACTACAAATTTATTTGGTCGAGAAACCCTCTCATCACCAAAACCTAGGAAGAGTGAAAATAAAAGTTTCCATAAAGATAGACTGGGCCGCGTATCGCAAATCCGAAACTGATGACAACGGGCGGCGGGCGCCGTCCGTACGGTTTGGTAGCTTCGACAAACTAAACTTGTAACGCACTTTCTGGAGTCATCCTTCGTCCAATTGATGCATATGAATATGCGTTGGAAAGCTTATTTCAAGCACTACGATTCTCATGAGGACTTTAGAAGCTAATTCCAATTTCTCAGAACCTTAAGGATGGGACTTCTCCAAGTTCTCCATTTCCTCTCTTGTTCCTTAGCTCTGCTTTGTCCATTTGCTCCATGCTTTCTCCATTTTTTGAGGCCAGATCACAAGGCCTACAAATAAACACTAAAAACCGTAGATTCCGAACTTCGAATACCAAATGATCAAGAATATGAATAAGCTTATTAAACATGCAATATGAATACTTAACGCACCTAAGGCTACCTACAAATGATCGTATAAAATATGCATTATCAATCTCAAATCACCCAGCTCGTTCATTTGAAAATTCTTGTGGAGATGATTTTTGAGCTTGCTGATCTCATTTTCATCATTCCCTCTGATGATCATATAATCAACATACACAAGTAGAGCTGTGATTTTCTTCTCATGTTTCTTCACAAACAATGAGTGATCATATTCTGGTTGCACAAATCCTGTTGTCCCAACTACCTCATAAAATTTGGCAAATAATTGCCTAGGTGCTTGCTTCAATCCATACAAGGATTTCTGTAGCTTACACACCAAATCCTGCTCACCTTGATGCTTCTTTATCCCACACCCCCCCTAAACAGCAGGATAAGAGAATTTGAGAAACTGATATGCAAGAGGTAGTTCCATGTACACTTCCTCCTCTAAGTCACCATGTAAGAAAGCATTTGTGACATCTAATTGTGAGATAAACCACCCTTGAGCAGAAGCTACAACAAGTAAAGTACGCACAAATATCATCTTAGCAACTGGTGCAAAAGTCTCACTATAGTCAATTCCCTCAACTTGACTAAAGCCACGAGCCACCAATCTTGCTTTGTACCTATCTAAGGTGCCATTGACTTTAAGCTTAAGCTTGAAAAGCCACTTGCAGGTGACCACAAATTGGTGATCTGAATGAGGCACGAAAGTCCAGGTTTTAGTCCTCTCAAGAGCCTCTAACTCAGTGTTCATTGCTTGACACCATTCTTTGGAGTGTAGTGCTTCACTTACAAAAGAGGGTTCAGACAGTGGTGCACTATTGCTAATGAATGTTTTATAGGCAACATGACAGTTATTGTAAGAGATAAAAGAATATAATGGATAAGGAGAGAAAGACTTACTGCAGGAGGCATACCTTGTAGCTGGAGATCCAAGATAGGCAGTACACACATAGTCCTTTAACCAGAGAGGGGGTTTGGTAATTCTGTGAGACTGTCTTAGAAGAGGAGCTTGTTGCACAGAGGGAGGAAAGGTGTTTTGTATAGGGATGGCATCAAATGTAGGTGGCACATGAGATGGGGAATAATCAGCTAGAGACTCATGTGTGGCAGGAGGGTCAAGAGGAAGCAAAGGTTGTTGATCAGATGAATGATCAAAAGAGATTGGATCAAACGACCAATCATCTATGTAAGAAGTCTATGATGGAGTCTCTGGAACAGGATTTACCTGCAAAGGTATTTGTGTGGGAGTTGCAAAAGCAAAGGGAAAATAATCTTCAACAAATTTCACATCTCTACTAATATAACATTTGTGATCTTAAAGATTGTAAACTTTGTACCCTTTGAAACCAAATGGATATCCCATAAAAATACAAGGATCGGACCTTGAATCAAATTTCTTTTTATGTTGAAAACTAGTAGACATGAAACAGAGGCAACCAAATACTCTTAGAGATGAGTAATCAGGTGCTGTATGAAAAAGAACTTCATAATGAGATTTATTTTCAAGAAGAGAAGTTGGTAATCTCTTCATGATGTAAGTTGTTGTGAGGATACAATCTCCCCAAAACTTAATGGGCAAAGATGAGTGAAATCTGATAGCTCTACCAGTTTCTAAAATATATCTATGTTTTCTTTCCACTCTCCCATTTTGCTGAAGAGTGGTAGTGCATGAGCTCTCATGTATTATGCCCTTGGTGGATAGAAAAGTTTTTAAGTCATTGTTGAAGAATTCAGTACCTTGATCTGTTCATAAAATCTTCACAGTGGTGACAAATTGGTTTTCAATTTTGGAAATGAAATCTTTAAGACCAGATGCAGTATCAGACTTGTGAGTCAGAAGGTATGCCCAAACACTCATACTTTTGTCATCTACAATAGTCAGAAAATATTTTTTACCATTGTTGGTGGATGTTTCATAGGACCCCCAAAGATCACAATAGACAAGTTCAAAAATATTTTTAGCATGAGATGTGCTTTTGTGAAAGACATTTCTAGTTTGCTTTGCAATGGGACAAACTAAACAAGTCAAATCTGTATTTTTATTCATATCATGAGAGATGGAAGATACATGAAGAAGTTTGTCTAAAGGTGCATGTCCTAGTATGAGATGCCAAAGAGCATTAGAATCAGACTTACAATTTGACTGAGGTAGAAACATAGGAATTACAGATGTATTAGCACAAAAGGTGCCTTGAGCTTTTTCAATCTCCTGAGACTCTTGAATGAGTTTGGGAATATCTGGTTCAACAACTAGGTGATACATCCCATCAATGTCCTTACCAGCTGCCACAAGCTTCCTCCTTATAGGGTCCTGGATAAGACACATGATAGGTATGAGATCAATATGATAATGCAAGGTTCTAACAATAGTGGTCAGGGATACCAAATTTAGTTGGAAATTGGGTATATAGAGAACATTTGTGAGAGTCAAAGCTAGAAGGGGTTAAGCAAACATTACCAGAGTAGGTAATGCTACTTGTATGTCCATCTGGAAAGTGAATCTTAGATGGAGGAAAATCATAGGAACAATATTGGCAAGGTATTTCAAATCACATTTCATGTGATAATTTGCATCACTATCTAAAAGCCAGGAATCTGTAAGAGGAGACACTACACCACAAAATAAGGTACTTGTAAGAACTACTTCATTAGATTGTTGTTGTTGTGCTTGACTCGTGATGTTTATAAAAGACATCATCATCTTCTCTTGATACATAGTCAGATTCTGGAGCAAATTTCCTTGCTCTTCTGGAGCCTTCTCAGTGACAGGATTGGCCATGTAGCCTCCAGTGCCATTTTTCTTTAAGTTAGTGCTATTCCTTGGCAATTATGGCTTGTACTTGCTCTTGGAATGCCAGCTTGGGTAGCCTATAACCTCCCATCATCTCTAAGATGGGTGATTGCCTTCACAATATATGAGTGCACTTCTTCTTCCTGCATTGATGCTCACCGTCTTTGCTTTCTTTGCCATCTTTCTTGCTGAGCATAGCAGTGACATCAACAGACGATGAAACTTTGTCAGTCCATTTCTTACTAGACTCATCTTGGATCAACAAAGAGTGCACATAGCTTGTTGTTGGGAGAGGTGAGAACAGACAAAATTGACGCCGAGCAGGACCATATTGCTCATTCAAACCCATCAAAAACTTCATCAACTTCTCTTCATTCTCAGCAGCTTCAATTCTGGTATTGAGATTGCAATAACATTTTCCACAAGTGCATCTAATTGGAGGAAAAAGCTCATCAAGTTGTTGCCAATCACCCTTCAACTTTATGAAGTACTTGGTGATCTCCAAATTCTTTTGCTCACAATCTTGCAACTCTTTCTTGATTTGAAACAACAAAGGACCATTTTTCTGGCCAAAGCTTTTGCGCAGATCATCCCACATTTGATTAGTTGTATCAAATTCATCTAAAGTTGCATAGATCTCTTTAAACACCGTGTTCAAGATCCAAGAACACACCATGTCATTACATATATTCCATAGAGCGGAATTTTCAGTACTCTCGATTACAGTTCCCTCTACAAATCCTACTTTGTTTTTCACATAAAGCCCTTTCATCGTCGCCTTTTTCCATTGTCTAAAATTCTCGCCAGTCAATTGAATTGTGGTGAGAACAATACCTGAATTATCCGATGGATGGATGAATAAAGGATTCTGGAGATCCATAACTGATATCATATCACCTCGGCATCGTCTCTCCGATGAATGTGATCCTTGACCCTCTGCAACAGTCGCCATGGATGGTTGCGAATCAAGAAGAGAAATCGCTCACCAACTCAAAAGTGACAACAAATTGCAACTGGATCAAACTCTACGGAAGCGAAGAACAATCAGGAACTCAACATATGTGAGCTCTGATACCATATTGATTCTTCAAGCTATGGAATCAATATACCTAATCACTCAAGAACACTCAGAATGAAAGAAAGGGAAGAAACTGAACTCTCAGAAATATAGAATTTTATTACTTCGAAAAACAGTTCGATACAATGGAGGAGCTAAGTATTTATAGACAAAGAACATACACAGCTGCACATGCCATGTTCTGTTGTAACAGAACTGTAGCTCTTCTAACTAACTAGAAGTTGACTTCATCAATGAGGGTTTGTAGATCAAAACCGAAGGGATTTATTTCCATAAAAGCGCACACACACGCATTGGCCATCGTCCTTTTCTTCATTCAGAGCCATGAAAGTTTCATAATTGAGATTTGGAATTCTATCTGCATTTGTTGTGTATTGAGATTTGGGACAAATATTCATGAAATTAACCTTCCAACATTAATAGTTTACTTATTTGATTGATTAATTAATGGCCAAAGTGGGGATGAGATTAATAATGATGGTGGTGGTGTTTCCAAGAATAAGGATGGTGGTGGTGGTGTTCGATTGGAAAGAAGGTGAAATGGGAGGACAATTGGAACAAGGGCATATATGTCTTTTTTTTACAGTAGGTAACCAACAGGACGTTCTTCTAAGAAGAATCATCCATGATCATCCCTGCGGATGAGATCATCCCTGCGGATGATGTTAAAAAGTTCCCTGTTCAAAGGGATATTACAAAGATTAAGATCAAAATTACTCCTAACGATATAGTCTGCAGCTGAGTTGGCTTCTCTAAAGCAGTGTTTAAATTAAACCAAGAAGAAGTCTGGATTTGATCTTTTGATGCTTTCCATTACTCTTAAGATCTCCCAAGGCACTTTGGCATTGTCTTGAGTAGCATTGACAGCTTCCGCGTTATCGCCCTCGATAATGATCTTCTGCCAACCTTTGCTTCTGGCTAGCTCTAGTCCTGCGAGCATAGCTAAGGACTTGGTGTGGATTAGAGTTCCCTTAGCAACTTTGCTTTTGAAAATTTCTACAACATGACCATTCCAGTCTCTAACAATACCCTCAATCTTCCAATCCTCATTCGTTGCAACCGAACCATCTACATTAATTTTGTAGACAGAGATTGGGAGCCTTGTCCATTTGATGTGTTTGCCTTGTCTTTTCTTCTGATTCTGGTTGGTGGTTTGGCTAGCCTCTCTCTAGTCGGAAATACATTTCAGGATTCGTTGAGTAATGGTATTGTTGTCATCTTGTTTGTTCTTGAAAATGACCGTGTTTCTAGATTCCTAGATGGTATGCCATATTAGGCATAAATCTTCAAATCGCATGTTACACCTTTTAATTTGCTCAATATTTTACATACTACTATTGGGGCTGTTAATACCGCAAATAGAAGTATTTGCTTTGAGTTCATAGGTTTTGATTATTTGTTTTGAAACTTGACATCTGAATAGGTGAGTAGCATCTTCATCTTCCAGATTACAGAGATAGCATTGGGAAAAAATATGTCAGCCGAAAGAGTTAGGGGGCCTTGGGATAAGAACAGTGAGGAAAAAAACATTACCCTCCAAATGAAACATTTATGGAAAATCTATAATGAACCGGGAAATATATGGGTCAAAGTGATCAAAGAAAAGTATCTTACTAATAGACAAATAAATGACCCATATATGTCTTTTTCTTTTATTCCATAAAAATCTATCTTTCTTCAACCAAACACGCTGGGGATTATTTTCTATAAATAATCTACACTCTCTTCACCTCCAAAAAATATCACCATCCCCTCCATACCAAAAAGTATCGCAACCTCCTAAAAAAAAAATCTCGCAAACACACCCTTAGAGAAGAGGATAGTGAAAACTGAAGACGAGAGGTTTGCAAGTTTTTATTTTATTAAAAAGAAAGCATCAAAGAAAAATACCTCAAACAAAAAGACATTCTGCAATATCAAAGAAAAGGGAACTCATCCTGGCAATGGATCCAACTAACAAAGCTAATCCCTTTGTTCAAGGACGGTATCCGTTAGTCCATAGGTGATGGAAAAAATATCAACTTTTGGACTGATCTTTGGACAGGTATGAACCTCTAATTAATATATCATCAGGCCAACACCAACATGACATAGATACCAAGGTTAATTATTTTATTAAAGCACACAAAACATGGGACCATGATAAAATAAATACCTCGCTACAACACATTTTACCCAACAAAGTAATAGAATCCATTAAAGCTACACCTATAACACAGAACATACACATGGATAGATTATACTGGAAATGGAGCAGGAATGGCTGGTTCTCTACCAAGTCAGCTATAGATATGATCCACCATATGAAACATCATCAAAAATCGGATATGCGGTAGATTTGGAATCTTGACGTCTCACCAAAAATTAAAAAATTCCTTTGGGAAATCTCGCGGAATGGCATACTCACTACAATCAAATTAGCATCCCGCCACTTGGGAATACCTACAAACTGCCCGCATTGCGACTCCCACTATGAGGATCTGCACCACCTTCTGTGGAGCTGCCCAATCACTAGAGAAACACTCATATCAATTGACACAACCTCCTTCCTTAAGATCAATGCATGCTTCTTGGAAGGAAATGGCATAAATCAAATACTCCAGGACATTAAAGAAATTATTGGAACACATAGATTTGCCAACATTGCCTTCGCATGGTGGGGAATCTGGTACTTCCGCAACAAAACACTATTTGATAACATAAAGCCGGACATTAGATGTATTGTTTCTTTCACAAAAGAACAAGCTTCTTTTTGGAACACGTCTAAGAATATTGACGCCCCAGTGGACAACCCAACAGTCAAAAGCGATAAAACTGTAACATAGAAGTCAAAAAAGAAAAAGTGAAAAATGGAAACCCCCCAGAACCAGGAAATTATAAACTGAACTTTGATGGCGCACTCTCTCCTTCTGCCCAGGGTTCCTATGGATTCATTATTCGGGACTGCAGAGGAGTTCCTATCTTTTGTGGCTCTGGCCCTTGCCCTTTCTCCTCCGTTACCTGCTTTGAGGGCTTAGGGCTTTGGAAAGGAATCACAGCGGCAAAAGAACTTAACATCCTTAATCTTGTAATAGAAGGTGACAACCTCACCATAATCAACATTCTTAAAGGTATTGGAAAGCCTACTGGAGACTCTGAAATGATTGTCTCAGACAGTCTAGTCTCGCTGGGCTTCTTCGCTTCGGTTGAGATTCGTCATGTCTTTCGGGAGGCAAAACCAGGTAGCGGACCGTTTATCGTATCTGTCCCTTGCTTTCCATAATGCATTCGTACATGACGACTCTCTGCTTCGTAGTCTCATCAGCAAGGATGCTCTTTGCTTGTAGGGCTATGCCTCACAAAAAAATTCTTTCCATTTCAAAAAACAAAAAGTATCTCAACCTGACCGGGTCGACCCAAACCCGAATCCGGTTTACCCAGAAAATTACCGGGTAGTTCGGTTTCGGGGGAAAAAAATCAGATCTTGATGCAGAATTTACCAGACGTACGGGTTGAGTTTTCCGAGTCGGTTTGTATTTTGACAAGTCTAATGCGCACTCGAGCCGAACACACAAGACCAGCGGAGTTTCATCCTAAAACCAATTGGCAATAGGAGGAGTGACCCACTGACTTATATCCAAGGCTCGGGTTATCGTGTTTTTCGATGTGGGACAATCCCAAGACATCACAACAGTAATACATCCCCTACTGTATGAAATAATTAGTGTGTATATGATCGATCTCTTGCAGATTTACAAAGAGCGCCTTATCAATTTTAACAAATTAAGCCATATATAGTTTGCACATTACAAATTTAGTGGGAACTAACTGCAGCTAGCGAGCCAGAATGAGAGGTGGTGACCGTGTTGTCGATATCGTTCTTCCGTTTGCTTCCTTCGTCAGAAGAAACCGGCGACAAATCTGTCTTTAATATAAATGCCTCCTCTGCCGGGATATCCACCACTTCAGCTTTTAACATCATCCCCATCTTGTACTTGTTATTCATGACCATGGTCGTCGTGTCGTCTTCCCGATTACCTTGCTCCCTTATCCTTGTTAGCACCTCCAGCACTTCTTCCATGGTTGGCCTAATGTCTCTGTCGTGTTGCAGGCACTGAAACGCTAGCTCTGCCACCATTGTAACCTCCTCCTTCACCTTGCTGTCAGTACTGTCATAACCTAACATTGGGTCAACAAGCTCGTTCAGTGTGTTGTTTCGGATCTTATTGATGGCAAGGTTCGACAAGTTGATCTCATGGCGGTGCCTTGTTATGTCTACTGCCGGCAGTGATGATATCAGTTCAATCAACACCACTCCAAAGCTGTAAACGTCGCTCTTGTCGGTTAGCTGGTAGCATTGGTGGTACTCTGGATCGACGTACCCAGGAGTTCCCTGTGGCACGGTGGACACATGGGTCAGCTCCAAAGGGAACAACCGAGAGAGGCCGAAATCAGCCACTTTGACAGAGCAGTGGTTGTCGAGGAGGATGTTGTTGGTCTTGACATCGCGGTGTATGATGTCAGTCGCATGGAGGTAGACCAAGGCACTGGCGGTCTCTTCCGCAATGCTTAGGCGGGTGTGCCATGGGAGAGGCGAGAACTCGGTGTTGGGTGGGAGCCTGGATTTGCGGCCATGGAGATGATCTGCCACAGTGCCATTAGGGACGTACTCGTAGACTAGGAGCAGCTCTAGGCTATGGCGGGAGGTGCATCCGTAGAGGGTGACCAGATTCTTGTGGCGTAGATGTGTGAGTATCTCGATCTCGTTCATGAACTGTTGCACTCGTTTCAGATTGTTCTCGAACATACGTTTAATCGCAACTTCACGTCCATCCCCAAGTTTTCCTACATAATTAAATACGTACACTACATAAACTCAACAATCGAGTTAGGATGATCGATCATTGATCGGTTACAAAAAACAACAAATAATATAGTAAGAATGGAATACCATAGTAGACGGTGCCAAAACCGCCTTCCCCGAGTTCCTTGGAGGGGCTGAAGTAGTCTGTAACATGTTTGAGCTCGTCGTAGCTGAACAGGTCAACCCCGAGCAATGAGTGTCCGTTTTCGAGACTCGACAATGCAGATGGATCCGAAGGGCCATTTCTCTGTTGTGGCATTGCATCTGCACGGGGCTGATGAGTCTTCTTGTGTCGACGATAGAAGATGAAAGCTGCAATTGTTGCAATGATTGCAGCTGCAAACAATCCTCCCCCAACGCCTGCGATGTATATATGTATATATGAATCAAGAAATCAATTAGAGATATAATAGTACGTACAAGATAAGGAGATGGGGATCCAGGTTTAGATATGTGATCACGTACTTATAGCAATTACGGTTGAGCGTCCAGGAAACTCTGTCATAAACATGACGCACATTTGAGTTATCAGTGTGACCTAATTTACACTATTGAGATGAACATAAACATGAAATCAACAATAATGTAGTAAATTAAAAAAAAAAGCAAGAAATGAAGTTACTATTAGAAGGTTTTTGCGGCGGCGAGGAGGTAGCATCAGGAGTGTAAGTAGAATCAGCAGGATCGCCGGTAAAGTGAGAACTGGAGCTCAAACCAATGCATCCTGATCCAGTAGTACTGTTATCCCCTTGTTTGCTGCAGAAGCAAGCCGAGTGGTTGAAGCTCCAGTCATACCCGCACACCCCATTCGAAGCGATGCAAGTGGTGCAGCTGCGAGTCCCTTCCAAGCCGGCCCAGGACACCTCAAACCCCTTCATCAAAGCAGCCGAAACACTCATCGTAGAATTAGAATTACTGATCCCCATCGTTTCCACTGCAGTGCTTAGCATCGGTACCACCACGTTGACCTCGCAAGACGACTCAGCTGCCTTACCCTGGGTGGAATCCACGCAATAGGCCCTCTTCTGGCTGAAATAACTGGATTTGGGGCATGTGTACTGGGTTCGACCCTCGGGATATTTAGTTTGTGAGGTGGAGCAGCCGTAGGAGAAGGCCATGCTTCTGACGTCGGAGGTGTACTCCAACATTGATGGATCTAAGGTTATGTTTGGAGGGTTGCGAGGGCAAGGATCATTGGCGAAGCCAGGCCAGAAAACATACATGGATTTTGTGTCCATGTTGATGCTGATCACATCCAATCTCTGTGCTCCGAATTCAACGCTGACAGATCCGTTGCCACTGTTACTGTTTTGAGTGCAAGTCAGCTTGAAGCCTGGATGGCCACAGTATTTGGGGCGAGCGTCCGACCAGAACGGGTAGGAAAGGTTCATCTGCAAGGAACCGCATTTGAAAGTCGAGGAGCAATTCTTGTAGCGGTAATCATCCTCCGATTGTGCAAACGCGGAGAATGAAGATGAAGGAAGGAATACAAGATTCGAGACGATGACGAAGGCGGTGATGGATGACATTGCGGCCATGTTAGGACAATGCATTGCTTCACAAGCTGAAAACTGGGAAATTAAATGGTAGGAGAAAGTGAGAGAGGAGCAAATGAAATGAAATTAACAGGGCCGATCGACAAAACTTGATGTACGTTGACTTCTCGCCTGTATAATGTACGTGTATGTCAATCTCCGATTACTGGGAGCCACGTTCTCAGCCAATATTTATATATTTTTTAAATTAATTAAAAAATGAAGTTAGAAACTGCCTTAGAGCTTCGACGGGGTTAGGTACTTAAGTTGGTAGATAAATTTATACATAATCGCATGATTCAAACCATAAATACACTTCCAATTATACATCATGCCCTGTAGTATATATCTTTATAGAAAAACTAGTACGTGATTAGTAAACTATTTTTTATAATGATATTTACCATTGTATATAAATTTATATTTTTATATTATAATAATATAAAAAAGATAAATATATAACATGTTATACAAAATAAACGGGAACAAACGTACTATTTCATATATAAACTGAAACAAAGATAATAGACTCCCCAACGAAAGAGCACAAAAATTATATGAACCGGAACAATGATACATATATACCAATAACACTTTCATGGTCTATAATATTGCCACTTGATATCATAAACGACGATCTTTGCTATGAAAAAGACTTTGTATCTATATGACGCATATTTGATAGAAGCCATGTTTTCACTTAACAGAAAAGATGACAACACACATATATAATCCATCCTCCTTTATATTTTGAAAATGCTACGAACTTAATGTAACTTCTCACTAGTTACGTAACCTCTAACATTAAGCAACTTTTTAATAACCTTTCACTCCTTACATAACCTCCGACAACTTAATATAAATTCTCACTATTTTCAGCACTCATAATTAATTTCCCACTTTATGTAACCTCCTACTTAAGTAACTTCCGATAACTTCTCATTACTTACATAACTTCCCACTACTTTATATAACTTCCCACTTGTACGTAACCTCTCAAATTAAGTAACTTCCTAATAACCTCCTACTACTTACGTAACCTCCCACTAATTAATATAGAGTATAGATTATAAAGTGTAATTCTGGTTCGAGGTACTGGACAGATCAAGCATTCAATAGTCTAGACTCGGATCTAGATTGAACCGAATCCCTATCAAACATAAACGAAAAATGGACACGAAGATTTGTTTACGAGGTTCGGGAAAAGATCCCTACGTCCCCGGCTCAAGAGAGCGTTCCACTGTGCTCTAAGGCGGATCAGAAATCATACAAACAAGTCCTAAGAGAGTCATCTAAACAAGAACAACATGACAACCAATAACCGAAGGCTAAATTAACAAGCAACGAGTAATGTAGGAATGAGTGGAGAGAAGATTGAACTCCCTGAATTCCAGCGTTTCTATGGACTCATCAGACTACAACCGAGTCGTCGTCCACCATTGAAGTCGTCCTTCGGTTGCAGAGCTTCGACGCCCTTTGATTGCGGATCGAGTTCAAGATCCCTCAGATCTTTCTCGATGTCGTTCATCGCTCTTAGGTCTCGATTCAGTCCTTGTATAAGCCTCTGAAGGCTGCTCGGACTTGTGTTGCTGTACTCGACCTTTCTTCCCGGAATTGCGCTCAAGAATGGCTCCGGAGATCACTCGTCCTCGAGCTCTCTCGCTCTCGCTGGATCTCCCTCACCTCTCAGTACACAGGCGCTTCCGGTATCGCCGCCGCGCTCTTCTTCTCTCGGTTGTTCTCTCACCGGAGTGCCCAACGCCTGTTCATCACCAGAGACGCCATGGGAGAAGCTCCCAAGCTCTCTCGGCGGCGCTTCGGGCTCCTCGCTGTGAACCCAAACCCTCGCTTTCTTTCTCTCGATGCGTGCGGCCTCTGATTTCTCTCTGTGCTACAGTTGCTGAGACAAGGAAAGGAAGCCTTTATATGATGCACATCTGGAGTAATCAAAACGCTGCGTAGAACCACGTCTGATGGAGTAGCTGTGTTCCTTGAGTAGATGAGACGAAGCTAAGTGGTGTTGATGGACTGACCTGTGTCGGGCCTTGACCAAAGCTGATGGGTTACCAACCCAATAAACAACTAAAGGCTAAATACTCATATAATGCATATGATATATATATGAGTAAACTAGAGTTATAAACTCTACATAAAGGACATATAAAGGGAATAAAGGAGTTTATTGAACATAACACAATTCTAATCAAATTAGGAACAATTGATAGAAGAATTCGAGCATGCACAATTCGTGATGGATATATGAGGAAAAGTAGCTAGCATGAGCTACAAAATCATAAATAACAATTAGGTTCTGAAAACTATAAATCAATGGAGATTTGAGTTATAGTGAATAAGAAATTGATGGAGTAAGCACATAACCTTTAAATATCAATAACCAACATGATGAATATGACAAACATAAACTAATATACATGGGTTAAAATGTAAAAGAAGTTATAATATGTGTGTAACTAGCTACTCACTAACCATATTTTTCAATTAGTTTTAATGAATAATAATATATATGGAAAGGAAAATAAGTGGGGAGTGATGGTTACAAGCTACTAACTGTGATAAATAATACATGTCAAAAATTTCATCAGTGGTGAAATAGGCTGAAATAGCCAAATTGAATTTAATATTGGCTAGAAATTTATTAAATTGAAACCAAATCTTTGAATGGTAGAGGAAGAAAGGAACGTCGACTAGAAGTGGTACCCCAACTTCAATCAAACTTAGAAGCAATGTTCCAAAAAACGCTTGACGGATGCTCGACGACTAGATAGGGTCAAGGGTCTAGGCGGATTGTGCGAGGTCTAGGCGAATTTACTATTTTGAGATGTATTTTTAATCCTAGCCCATATTCAATACGTATATAAAATAATAAAGTTTAATTCATAACATTTATAAACAAATAAACTTTAATTAACAGTCTAGGCGTTAACAACGGGAGTTAGGTCGCGAGTAAGAGGACTATGGGAGTGAGGGATCAAGAGTAAGAGAGAGTATAGAGGTTGAGTACTAATTAAAAGAGGGATCGACATGTGGAGGTTTTAGGAGTTAAAACCTCAAATTGGGTTTTTTTCTCAAACTCGCCAAACCTGTAAGGCCGCCAAGACCTTGCGGGTGACCTTCAAGGGTCTAGCCAGCTAAACTCAAAGGTGAGGGACTTTCAAGGGTCTAGGTGGGGTCTAGGAGGAGGCCCAAACCTTTTTTTGGAATAGTGCTTAGAAGAATATAATACCTTAAAGATGCATGAGGATGGGAAAAGGAAGAAGCATCTGTCATCCATATTGCATAGATCTCCACTGTTGCTATGATATCCACCTATCTGTACTCCCTTCGAGCAGAAGCGACTTCGGACTTAGACTCCTACTGACTTCAAAGGTAGGTAATCCACCGAAGACTTCCTCTTCTCCAATCTGGAAAGCGACCGACTATTGAGGAAGAGAAACCACCCAGACAAATTTTTCCCTAAACGAGAATCACCGAAAAATGGATTAAACACAAAATTTGGGGATGAAATTTGCATTTGAAAAAACCTAGAACGTACTTACTTAGAGGCACCTTCAGTTGGAATGTCTCTGGCTCACCCCTACTAAGAGTGTTTGAGTCCAAGCCCTCGATTTGAGACGAAAACCGGCTTCTCCTTCAAATCAAGCTCCGCGAGGCTAAGGGCCACCGATGCTCCACCGGAGGTGCCACCACCTCCTTTGACCTACCCACCACCAAATCTCCTAAATCCATAAGGTTTCAAGTCAGATTCGCAACCCTCCTCGTGCCAGATCTGGTTTTGAACCCTTCAGTCTTCTCTGGTGATTAAGAGGGAGTTGGAGAGAAGATGGAGAATGGAGATCGTGGGAGAGAGAACACGAGGCTGCTGAGCAGGGAAGGAGAGAGGGGCAAGAATGGAAGAAAAAAAAATGGGTCCTCTATACAAAGGAAAGGAGGGGGTAAAATTGGAAAAAAAAAAAGAAGAAAAGCTCCACAACGCGCCACGTGGATAGCCTACTTGCTCTCAAAATGATTGAACTTTAAGTTATAGGGAGATATTAATTAAAATGCTTATATAAACTAGAACAACCTCATGCTTTTATATGCATAATAAACTAGAACCACCTCATGCTCTTGCGTCAACGTTAATTGGGTCATTGTATATGATTATTTTTCTTTTCCATTTTGTATCCATTGGCATGGGTGGCTTCCAGGACATATAAGAGTATCTTCTCTTCTTGCACCAAAAGAAAAGGAGTATCTTCTCTTCGTTAATAAGGAGTGCCCCTATGGACAACTTCAGCTGGATTCCCTATAGTTTGTATTAACATAAGCGTGAAAATCTTTGTCTCAGGACTCGCTTTGGTTTGTTCTAACAAGACTTTTACGGTTACACTTATTCACACGACACGTAAAATCTCTAGATCGTTCCCTCTTAAATCTAGCTTTTTCGCTAGGTCCTTGGCAGGGCCGGTCTTATTAATTGAATCTAGGAGCCATGTGCGAAATATATATTTAGGTTTTTAATTCTATTATTTTCAAGAATGGAATTGAAAGGAAAAACTGAAATGGAGGAACATCTCTCATTCAAGAACAAAAACGTCTTACACCAAAATCAGCTTGTACAGAGACAAGCACCACTTATTTATATAGCCGGCTGAGCCTTCTAACTAACTCCTAACAACCACTTGTAAGGGTAAAATGACAAAATTACCCTTACTCTACATACCCCCCCTCTAAACGGGACATGTAGAAGGATGCACAAGACCAAGCTTGCCACAAAGAACATGATGTTGATGAGCCCCAAGAGCCTTGGTTATTACATCAGCATTTTGCAATTGAGAAGAAACATGAGTCGTAGCTAAAAACCCTTGTTGAATAAGCTCTCGGATGAAATGACAATCAATACATACATGCTTGGACCTTTCATGGTATATTGGATTGGATGCTAGGCTCTGTGCAACTTTGTTATCACAAAACAGTGTGGCATGCAAAGAGAGATCGACATGAAGATCAGAAAGCAAACCCTGGACTCAGATGAGCTCACTAGCAGTATAAGACATACTCATGTATTCGCTCTTAGCAAAATATTTTGAAACCACCTTCCGTTTCTTGGATTTCCATGAAATGAGAGCACCTCCAAGGAAAACGCAGTAGCCGGGTAATGATCGACCAGAATCAGGGCAATTACCCCAATCTGGATCACTAAATGTTGATAGCTTGAGATATGAAATAGCAGGGTATGAGAGAACAATATTGAAGCTACCTTTCAAATATCGAAAGAGCTACAAAGCTACATTCCAATGTGGTTAACGATGGCATTGAAGAAACTGGCTCAGTTGTTGAACTGTGAAGGAAATATCAAGCCTTGTGCATATCAAATAAAGAAGACGCGCGCCCCACCAATCTCCTGTAATTCTCTGGATTTTGAACAAGCTCTCGTTTTGATGATGATAATTTGATGCGACCTTTGCATTGAAAAAGAAGCAACTTTACATTCTAACATGTTTGCATCTTTAAGTATATCCAGAATATACTTTTGTTGGTTCAGGAGAATTCCACTGGATGATCTAGATATCTCCATTCCTAAAAATACCTTGCAAGTCATAGATCTTTTTATAGTAAAGGCTTTGTCCAAAGCTTGTTTAGTAGTCACAATTGCATCACTGTCATTCCCCATCAGTAGCATATCATCAACATACACCAAAGCCACTATGAAAGAGTCTCCAACTGCCTTGGTAAATAGAGAATAATCATGTAAAGAGTGAACAAACTCTAGCTTACCAGGGAATTTAGTAAGTTCCAAGTTCCACTATCTACTAGCTTGTTTCAATCCATACAATGATCGATGCAACTTACATACTTGACTAGGAGCAGCCTTAGTATAGCCCAGGGGAGGAAGCATGTATACCCGGTGGTCCGCGAATGTCGTTAGCTTTCGCTTCACCCAAATTATAATGATATCCTAACTCAATGCTCAAACCAATAGATTAGTAAACCAATAGATTGATAAATCAATAACGATGAAGTCCCGAGTCGAACCCACAGAGAAAGAATGGTTGCAAATATAATATTCCTAACAATGATTCCTTAAGATAATAGCAATAGTTTATAGCAAATTGATGACAAAGTAAAGCGAATAGAGTGATGATTGCAAAGTATTAATAACAAGATAGAAAAACATTTCACCTGTAATTCTCGACAATAGTTGAGGTTCAAGATCCTAGGATTGATTCAATAGTATTTATAAAGCATATGTCAACTTGACTAAGGTTGATTGATCTGCAAAGATACAATCTTCTTATTCAATATCACCAAAGAATAGTATTAAAGACTCAAGTTCTAAGACCAATCGGCATATCAATTCAATGCAAATAGAAGACAAAGAAGCAACCAGGCACGGAACCAGGATTGTAATTTGGGGTAGGCTAAATTTACATATAGTTTTATTCTCATCTATGTCAATATATTGAGTTAAAATTAGAGATATTTTTTTATCTGTATTTAAATTAGCAATAATAGAGTTAACTATTTATCGAAGATAATCTTTTTTTTCCTTTAAGTTTTAAGGATTAATTAGTCCAGCCTTTTAAAAAAAGAATGAAGATGGAAAAGAAATGAATAAACTAGTTGGTAAAGAATGAAAAAAATAGTAGCAAGACGAAAAGAAAAAAACGATAAATGAAAAATGTCAAAGAAAATATGACAGAAATCAAGTGCAAAAAGTAGCAGCAAAAACTAAATTTGCAATTAGGAGAGGGTGGGGAATCGAACCAACGCCTCTTTCCTATTCTTATGCCTCTCACACCACTTTACCAACTAAGCATTCTAATTTTTTTCACACCTATATTAGTAATATTACTGGTGAAATGGGGTGGGCTGCAGCACACACCAGCCCACCCCTAGATCCATCCCTGGAAGCAACCCTCTCAACCCTATGCACATCTACTCGACATAGATCAATCGAAATCATCCACTACAAAGGCATATAAATATCACTAAATCAATGACTTCATTTGGTATCTAGAAAACCACAATGAATTCATAGTATAGATGCAATTTCTAACATAGTGATCAATCATAGAAAGAAACACAAATCCATATCAATAAGAACAAAATGATAAATATACTTATAGATAACTAATTGAAATCAAATCCTCACAATTCATTCAACCATGTCTTCAAATCACATGCTAAACTATTAGTTTATCAACTCATAGCTAAAGTAACGCTCATCTCTCTCTAATGTCTCTCGCCTCTCAATAATGTGTCTCTCTCAACAAATAAATGAAAATAACCTAAATAGAGTCGTGGAAAACCCTAGAGAATAAGCTAATAATATAATAATAAAATATAATCTTCCGACTAAAATCGGCAATTGTTGAACACGGGGTAACAGCGAGCGCCGGTGGAACAATGACGGGTGCCGCTCCGTGAAATCCACAATCCTCCTTAGCTTTGACGTTGTGCTTCCTTGCTCCTTTTATGCTCCTTCTTTACCCTTATTATGCTCCAAAATCAATCATTTAAGCTCCCCCAAGATCATATCCATGGTCGAAATGTAAAACTGCAGAATAAATACTAAAAAGGCATCGATTCCGAACTCGAATACTTCGCAAGAAAGATATAGAAATAGACCAAAACATATGCAAAACTCTTATCTAAATGCAATAAGAACTACCTATAATACCTATATAAAATGTGCATTATCAATACCTCTTCATCAAGAAAACCATGCAACAATGCATTGTTGACATCAAGTTGACGGAGACCCTTTTGTTGCAGCTAAGGCTAACACAATTCGAACGGTGGAAAGCTTGGCAACTGGAGAGAATGTTTGTTTGTAGTCCTTATCCTTTACTTGGTTGTATCCTTTAGCTACCAACCGTGCTTTAAATCTCTCCACATCTCCATTTGGCTTGTACTTGATCTTATATATCCAGCAAGATCCAATAACCTTTTTACCAGGAGGCAAATCTGTAGTAGACCAAGTGTGATTGTTTTCCAAAGCTTTAACCTTAGCCTTCATAGCCAATTGCCAATTCTTATCATCCTTTGCCTGATTGTACATGCGTGGCTCAAAAATAGAACATACATTAACCAAAGATTGCACAGAGGAGGATAACAGGTGAGACAAATGCTGAACAAAAAATACAGAAAAAGATTGAGATTGGGATTCAGCTCTAGTGGGTAAATCATGATAGATGTACTCAAGTAATCTTTGTGGTATGTGAATGGCTCTCTTAGCAGGAAGATCATGAACCACCTCAACCATTTGATCAACAACTGTACTTGGACTAATCTCATCAACTCTTTGAATTCCAATTATATTGGGACTAGAAGCAGTATCACTGACAACTTCAGTGTCATGGAGTCTTAATGATGACTGTGAGTCACTAACATGTCTATGAGGAGTGGGATCATGCTCTGTGGGAACCTGTGGTAGCTGAAAAATAGGAATTGAGACTTCAATAGACACAGGGTTAACCAAAGGTAACCTAGATTGCTTACCAAAAGAAACACCAGTGAGCTGAATGTCTTTGTAAGGAAACACATGTTCCTGAAACTTCACATGTCTGCTAATTAAGATAGACTTTCTATTTATGTCAAACACCTTGAAAGCCTTTTTACCATGAGGATACCCAAGAAAGATGCACCTCCTAGCTTTAGTCCCTAACTTATCTTTCAAATTTTTAGGCTAATATGCATAACATAAGAAACCCACTACCTTTAGATTCTCCAATGAAGGTAACTTACCTTACAGAAGTTCAAATGGAGATTTCCAACTTAAAATTGCAGAGGGCATTTTATTTATCAAGTAAGTAGCACTGAGAGCATACTCACCCCAGAACTTGATAGGGAGGCCAGCAAAATGTCTAATAACACGAGCTATTTCAATCAAGTGACAATGTTTCCTCTCTACTCTTCCATTTTGCTCAGGTACATCTACAGCAGATTTTTTATGAACAATATCATGTTGTTCAAACAAACTAACACAAGCTCTTTGTGTAAATTCAGTACCATTATCGGACCTAACCACCTTAATTGTGGTATGAAACTGATTCTTGACAAGATTCGTAAATGCAACTATCATTCTGTACACTTGAGTCTTATCCTGTATCAAATATACCCAAGTTGCCCGAGAATGATCATCTAGAATGGTAAGAAAATACTTTGCTCCACATAATGTAGCATCTTTACAAGGCCCCCAATACATCCATATGGACCAACAGAAAAACAGAATCAGCTAAGGAATCACTATGAGAAAACTGCAATTTGTGATGTTTTGTCATATAACAAGAATCACAAGAGAAGTTGCTGAAATCACATCCCTTACAAACATCCAAATGTTTCATCTTGGAGACAAAGAGATGACCAAATCTAGGATGAATCAAATCTAGACTTTCAACTTTATTACAAACACTCCTAGGAACTTTATTCAAGGATGACTCAAAACATCCAACATCAAGACACTTGCTGATCTAAACTCTAACTCCATCAGGATTAGCCTTCAAGTAGTATAATCCTCCATCTTCAACTCCTTTAGCAATGATGCATTTAGTTGTAAGGTCCTGTAATATGCAAGAGACCGAATTAAAACTAAAATTCCACCTCTGATCACTCAACAACTTGGACACATACATCAAATTGTGCTAAAATTGAGGCATAAACAACAAATTTCTTAAACTTAGCTCTTTACAAATAACATCAGTCCCTGACTTCCTAACCGAGAAGGAAGTACCATCTGGTAAACCAAGAGATACCAATCTATCCAAGGTTTTTAAATCAGAAAACAAACTCTTATCAAAGGCTATGTGGCCTATATCACCCGATTCTACAATCCAAGACTAGTTATGAGCTTTTTGATTACAAACAAGAAAGGAAAGACTCATGTTACCTACAAAATTGACAAAGGCATGATTGATTGAACTGTCATCTCCATCCATCTGAGCTTTACCTTTCATCATCTTCACTATTTCATGGAAAATGGCATTCACCATGCTTGGGTCAGGCTTCATCCCATTAGAGTCTAGAGGGTTGTGAAACTACAACTCCAGTTGTTGGCCTTTAGTGTTAACAACAAACATGCTTGAACTTGCTTTTTTATTATCACCATCACGAGGTCCCTTAAACCATTTAGGGTACCCAACCAACTTAAAGCAGTAATCCTTGGTATGTCATTTTTCTTTACAATATTCACACTGACGTTCATACTTTGCTTTCTTATAATCTCTCTTGAACTGATCAGCAGCTTTTCCCTGAGTTGACCTATTTCCCACAACAAACACATTACTATCAGTTTTGCTATTTCTGCTCACAGCCAATGCATTCATATCTGCCTGAAACCAGTACTCCCTTTCTGTCTCTCTATCTGCACAACCATCTCAAAAACCTTGTTCAAACCAGGCATAGGATCCATGGAAAGGACATTGTTCTTGAGATGCTCATAAGCATCATCGAGTCCCATTAAGAACCGCATCACCTTAGCCTTGATTTCCCTTTCTAAGATCCTCTTCAAGATGACACAACTGCAGTGACTAATGCCTTCATAACTACAAACAGGAAGGGGATCAAGAAATTGTAATTCATCCCAATTCTTCTTGAGCTTCCCATAGTAAGCAAGAACCGACAAATTCTCTTGTCTTAGGTTACTAATCTCTCGACGCAATTGGTAGATAAGCGGATCATTAGATTCGTAAAACCTTTCCTTGATTTCATCCCACAACTGCTTAGAAGACTGAACATACATGAAGTGCTAACCATTTCCACTCGTCATGGAGTTAATTAGCCAACACATAACCATATGATCCGCTCTACTCCATTTCTCAAACTCATCACTATCAACTTCAGGCCTAACACAAGCACCAGTAATGAATCCCAATTTGGCCTTTGCAGCTAAGGTCATTCGCACTCCTCTACTCCAACTTGTGAAATTCGTTCCATTAAACAAGGTTGACACTAACTGCATTCCCGAATGATCTGAATTCGATAAGAAATACAGATTAATATGTACGGTGTTTATACCTTGAGTGAATTCACCAAATTGAATAGGATTTGGACCAAATCCTGCACAACCAATAGCTCCACGACCAAATCCAGGTGTTGGAGATGTGACGCTGACAAAGAGGCCTCTTCCAACACCATTTTCGCCTCCAACGCCACCAGTTCTAGATCCAAAACCTTGATTTTGCGGAATATTACCTATTCTAGGCATGCCGAAACGAGATTTAACACAAATTCAGAGAAAATTACAAAACAAATGTGAAAATGTGTGTATGATCGCAACTAGAAACAAGATCTCAAATAGATCTAAAAGGATCTCATACCATTTCAAGAATATAATTGAATGGAAAAACTAAAATGGAGGATCATCTCTCATTCAAGAACAAAAACGTCTTACACCAAAATCAGCTTGTACAGAGATAAGCATCACTTATTTATATTGTCGGTTGAGCCTTCTAACTAACTCCTAACAACCACTTGTAAGGGTAAAATGACGAAATTACCCTTACTATACAATTATATTAAGTTAAATGCATTTAAAATTGATTAAATATATTTTTAAATGGTAAATTTATTGACTTGTAAATATATCTCATATATTTATTTGTGTGTGAATAGAGATTTAAGTAATTAATTTTTTTTTATGAATTAGTATCACAAAAATCACTAATATACTAAACAGTTCTAAAACTTGAGAGTAAAACTTATAGTAAAAATAGGTTGGGGGCCACCAAGGGAAAATAATTAAAGAGGAAGAGAAATAAAAAAAAATGGAAAGTAAAATTAAGGTATTAAGGCCCACCAAAAAAATGCAAAAGAAAACGGTGAAAGAGGCCCATTTTGGATTCATTTATGCATGAGGCTCAAATTGGAGGTCTGTGCAGTCGAGTCGCTTGCTCCGTATTAAGGTCGGGCCTGGTTCTTGGCATGGCCTACAAGCCTTCTATCGCTCTAAATCTTTGGATATATTATATATACCTCTAGGCAGAACGTTGTTTCCAATCTCGATTCTTACCAACGGTTTAGCTATCATAAGGTTTTTCCATGTATGCACCTGGATTTCGAGAGGTATCTATAGTCGGAATTTCTGGATGAATATCAATTTATTTTGTAAAATTAATTATATTAATGTGTTGGAGTTGTTAGAAACTATAACGAATAAGATTCCAGAATATAAATACGAGAGGAAATAAGGCTTGACAAACATTGCGTTTGATCCAACAATTGGTTTCTCGGGAGGTGGAAAGACATTCCATCTTCATAGGGCATTGTTGTGCTTATTTCGGTTCATCATCGTCTCATTCATTTTAACAATACCGACTGCGCTTCTGGTCGGGAAATTGCCTTTATCACTGTCTATGTTCCACCCGACAACAGAATTAACCAAGTCTTCTAGGAATTTGCAAAAAATGATATCAACCAATTAGTCATCCCTTACTGCATCATGGGTGATTTGAATGACATTTATGTACCTGAAGAGAAATTAGGTGGGGTGGATACCTCTCCCTCTCTCTATACTCATTTGAATGAGATAAAAAATCAACTACTTCTTTCTGAAGTACCCTTTTATGGGGGGATCTTTTACATGACGACGTAAGAAAGGGAGCCCGGATAACTGCCTGGAAAAACTAGACCACTACATGGATACACAACCCGTTTGTATGACAATCCGTACACAAATACACCCCTTCACTAGGTCTGACCATGCTCTGATTTCTGCGGATTTCTACGGATAATCAAATTGCTTACTCTGGATAATGTCGAAATAACTACCGACTTCATAACTATCCAACAAGAGTTCGAGAAGGACTTCAAATGTCGCTTTAAAACCGGAATTGATCCCCACCGTGACCTACAATCTGATCTTGTAGTCATCACTGGCGACATCACCAATAATGACAATCTAATGCTTACAAGTGTTGTTTCCAATGCTGAAATCAAATCTGCTCTCTTCTTTATGGCTCTAGATAAAGCCCTTGGGCCTGATGGTTTACCAGCATGTTTTTTTTATATCAAAAGTATTGGGTTATAGAAGGCACGTCGGTCATTAAGGCTATCAAAGCTTCTTTTTTTTTGCCAATGGCCACCTATTGCGCCAGGTTAATCACACATTTATTACGCTTATGTCAAAGCACGATAATCCTGACACTATCAATCATTATAGGCTTATTAGCCTCTATTCTATTATTTACAAAATCATTGCCAAAGTTCTCACCACAAGACTTGAATTTTTTTTTTTGTCAACTTATTCACCCTTTTCAAGGGACCTTCGCTAAATGTCATTCGATTCAAGACAATATCCTAATAGCCCATGAGATTTTCCATTCTTTCAAATCTAAGAAGGGGAAATCTAGTATGGTCGCTCTCAAAGTCGATATGGAGAATGCCTATGACATGGTGGAATGACCCTTTATGTTCTATGTCATGGAAAAGTTTGGCTTTGCACCTTTATTTATTACCTGGATTAAAGAAGGTGTCACCTCCATTACTTACTCGGTTTTGGTTAATGACGAGCCTACGTTAGTTTTCCAACCACCTAGAGGTCGCTGTCACGGTGATCCACTGTCACCGTTCCTTTTGATCCTAGCAACCAAAGTCCTTGCAAGGAACTTACAAATGGTATCATTTGCAAACATTGATATTGGTGTGGTCTTTGGTAGATCGAGTATTAGAACATCATTCCTTGCTTTCGCATATGACATTCACGTCTTCTGCAAGACAGCCCCTTCAACGTGTGCGATGGTCTCTTCAAACAGGTTTTGCCTGGTCTCTGGCTAGAAAGTTAATATGCATAAATGTAGCTTCCAAGCTTCCCCAAATACTCCTCATCAATCGATTAATTCAATTATTTCAAACTTAGAGATACCTTAGGCAAACAATTTTGACAAGTATCTTGGTTGTCCAATCATTAACGGCAGTGTCAATAGAGATAATTTTAATGACATCGTTCTGAAAACAACCAATCAACTAACAGAGTGGAAAGCCTCATCCTTATCGGCTGAAGGCAAAAAGGTCCTTATTAAGACCAATTTGAGTGCACAACCAATTTTCCTTATGCATGCATTTTTACTACCAAATAGTATTCTCCATGAATTGGATAAAGGTAACCGTTGTTTTTTCATCGCTCTGCAGATGAAACTTTTATTGAAAATCATTTCAGATTCCACAAACATCTGGGTTGGTGTCATTTCAGAAAAAATACCTCAAATAGTCACCACTTTTGTCTTACAAAAAACAAAGTAACAGATCTTGGCAATGGGGCAGGTTAATATCCATCAGACACTTATTTAAGCCAAGGTTTCATTGGAGCATCAACAATGGTGCTTCGGTTAACTTTTTGACAGATCATTGGGCTTTTGAGGCCCCCATGATAGATAAAATTATTAGACCTCTACCACCGGAGGCTATCTTGTAAAGGCTCGGATTTTCAAATCCTAATTTTTCAAAAAACGAGAATTAAAAATGAAATTTAATCGGTTTTAAAACTCGTTTAGCGGATTCCGGCCGGAATATAAAATTTGACGAATAATTTCCATCCTTTTACCTCGAAAATTCAAAATAATTATTAGATGACGATATCCTTGCCGGTTTTAAAAATCTAATTGATCGAGAGAGCGAGAGTCAGGAAAACCAACATTTGGAAACTAATTACGGGATTCAAAATTCACGTATTTAGGATTTATTTTCGAGTATTGGTTAGTCAATTCATCACACAATCTTCAACCACTCCCTCACCTCACCATACCCTTTCAAATCCATCACTCTCACCCCATCCCTATTTCAGAACCACCCTCATCGTCACTCTTCATAATCAACCGTACCAACTCCCATCTTTCACCATATTCATCACCATCACCATTCCGCTCTCACCTGCTCACCATCATCACCGTTGTTCCTCATCACCACTACCCTGCGCCATCTTTGTTCTTTATCACCATCTTCATGGCACCTCTATCAGTTGCTCCCCGTCACCACTGCCATGGTCATCACCATTTCGTCGCCACCATCCCCGGAGCCTTCACCACCGTCGTTGATCGCCACCACCATCAATCCCTCTTCCTCCTCCGACCTCCTTCGACACCTCTAGTAGCAGCGGAGGCACCATGGTCGCCACCGCAGCTCCGACAATATCAATTTCCCTTGTTTCCACAACCAAGGTTGCCGCCCGATTCGTTCTTGAAACAAACTTTCGGTAAGCCTTTTTCACTCATTTTCAATCGGAATCATCCTCGAGCTCCACCATCACCCTCACCCATGTTCCATGTAGGATCGACGAGCCATCGCGAGCCTCCGACAACGCACAGACCTCCGATCGAGAGCTCCGAAGTCGCGAACTTCCTCGGTGAGTTCCACCTTTTCCTTCCTCTGTTTCTAATCGATTTCTAATCGGGGTCGGGCTACGGGCGAGTGTGAGAGTGTGTGATCTGAGTGTGGGGAGTCGAGTGGGCTCGAGAGCTCGAGCGAGAGCGTCTAACAAGGGCGATGAGCAGGGTCGACCATCGAGGCTGAGCAGAGTATGGGTGAGCACATGCGAGAGCTGAGCTGGGCGAGTCCGGCGTTGAGCAAGCCATGGCGCAGGCGGAATTCTTCCTTTTGAATTGGGGAAGGAGATGCCAATGTAGCTCATGTGGGGACCCCCTTGCCTTTCCAAAGTTTGTTTTAATAACTTAACCGGGTGAGATTATTTATACGGGTTCGGTTCGGTTCGATACGGTACGTTACGGTTCGGGTTATCTATTTATTATTTAACTAATTAGCGGTATTTTAATTATTATATAATATTGAGGATTTAAAAGATAAAATATTATTTCGGGAGATTTATAAAGGGCTGGTTTTATCGAATACAAACGGGTTGAAATTATTTCATAAAGGATATAGAAATACTTTATAAGGGCGTTTTATTAAATGGTGTTTTAAAATATAACATAAAATCATTTGGGATTTAGAAATAAATTATTAAGACTCGTCGATTTAAAAAGAGAATTTGGAAAAGAATTTCAAGGTCGGAAAATGATTTAATAAATGATAGAAAAAGGGAGTTTTGCTAACACTTTCAAGGGTCTGGATTCTAATGCGAATTTGAAGCAGATTTGAATCTAAACTTGGGAATAAGACTTATTCGATGATTAACTAGCATGATAATATGAGTGTTTGACTAACGACATGATATGTGTCACTAATAGCATGACTTGCGGTGATTTACTATATGAGATTAAATGTTAGATATTATGGTGTTGATGTTATATATCTGTATGCCAAGTGTGAGTATGAAATGGTAATATGTGAAATTGGCTAAGTATGATATGGAGGTTGTCATGAGCTGATGAGGATGATGTTATGATTGAATTGAGAAAGATGTTAATTTATGAGATATGATGAGATAAGATGAGAATTGAAGATGAGATGATAATGTTAATAATGACCACATGGTTGAGTTATCATATGTGTGTGTATCTTACATGTTTCATATGTGACTTGTGTGCTTTGTGTAAATTAGACTTAGACGTATTACGTTATTTATGGGATTACTAGGTGATTTCTGATATGTTGGATTTCTTGCCATTGCTGATCTTTGTTTGGATTCTGCGCTTCTCCGGGTAAGTTCTTTGAACTTACTCATGATGGGCGCTCTATGCACTGGGTGTTATATTGTAGGCTAGTGTCCACGCACCATACGACTTAGAATCACGCTTAGGAGCTAAAATGAAAATCATATGATTGCTATATGTCCTTGCAAGAGAACGGCCGTTATCTGTGAAGTAACTAGAGTCCTTGCTAGGGTCATAGGACGACCCAGTCCCATCGGGTCCCGTCCTGAGTCAATCGAGTCATGGAACTTCCTTTACTTATATTATGAGCATGATTGCGAAAGCTGCCTGCATGCTTTATTATTTATTATGGGGCGGGTTGGGCACGCGTGCCGCCCGATTATTATGGAATGCATTCATGAGCTGGCCAGTCTCCGCCCTAGCGGAAGGGGGTGGAGGTAGGAGAGGGACATGCCAATTGGCATTCTGTGTGGATCCATTTATCGCTTTCTGCATTATATTAAACTTCAGTATATATATGTGATTTAATTTACGCATGAAATTACACATTTCATCTTAGGGATAAGATGCTTATTATATGCCTCTCAGAGTGTGTTTACATACGCGCATGACTGACCTGATGATTGACCCAGATCCCCCTCTTTCTTTTTAGATTCAGGTACCCGTTCCATTGTTTGAATTCGTGATGTTATGGCGGGGTCCATTTGTATGGCGGAGAGTGGGTGCTTGATGCTTTGACTTCACCAGATTTATACTTTTTGGGATTTCTTCATACTTATACTCTGTTTGACCAGGCCTTGCCGCGACACTAGTTGTATCGTTTTCAGAACTTATGTCCTTTTCATGATAAAAGATTTTCCGTGTTGTAGACTTAGGGCAGGTACAGGGGTTTTCCCCAGGGTCTCTAACGGACCTTCAGGATTCGGGTGCGAAATCCGGCTTTAAACTACAAATCTTCGGTTTCAAACCTTCAACCTGTACTCGGAGCGCAAGATCGTAACGAGGGGTTTTATCCCTCGAAACGTAACTCGGGAATCATAATCTCGGGCCGTTACAAAGGTGGTATCAGAGCTGAGGTTTTGCAATTTGAGTACAATAGGTTGAAGAGGTTTTGAAAATCGCCCAATGTTTTCAAATGGTTTTGGAAAATATTTTTAAAAGGGCAAAATGAATTTAATTGGAATTAAACATAAACGAATAAAGGGAAATAATCTCGGGGGTAGAGACTAAAGCGATAGACATCCCTTATGGATGTAGAACTCGGGGAACGGTAGGCAAAATACTAACTTTTATTTACAGATGGGCCTAGAAGACTCCAAGGAACACCACGGAGGTTGGAGTGTTGAGTTAGGAGGCTGTGAGGTTTTTGCCCCTCCGGTCAGCCGTCCCTCGAAGGACGGCATATATCGTCTCTATGATTACGTTTATATATACATATATGCATTTGGGCCCGAGGGCGATCCTCCTCAAAGAGGATCATATTAATCTTGTTGATTGCTTCCGTGATGAGTGCTATTGTGCTTAGGATAGCGAACTAATCAATATTCCTTGACTTGAATCATGTGTTGAATAACCGTGCAAATGGGATAGCGGGAGAAAGCCTTGTTCTTATGTAATCAGAATTCTTGTCTTGTCGGATTAGCACTTACATAATTCAAACCCCCTGATGGTTCTGACACATCCGCCCCACCAAAACACCTAGGCATGTTAGCAAGGGTCGAGAAGCATCCGCTCTCCCCGTTTTGAGTCATGTTTCGTATCCCACCATCGATGCTTCTATCCAGTCTTGTACCTGGGGTTGGGGTCTTACACGGGAAATTTGGGTCGGTCAACTAATTACCTTCGGAAGTCATGTCGGGTGTGAGGGTTACTTGGGTATGTTAGTGGGGGTGAGGATTTAGATTGTTTCGAGATAGAAGTGAGTTGTCTTGTGGAGTCATCCCTTTCAATCCTCGTAATGGCCAACCATGTCTTCTATCCCAAGAGTCTAAACACGAGTTCTACCCACCCCTCTCGGAAATGGCGTGAATGTCCTTGTGTCCAGCGAGTCCTACTAGCGTCCCACGGGGAAACGGGGTGGTGATCGAGTCGGTGGTTGTTCTTAGAGAATTCTGTCAAGTTATAATGATAGCCCCCTTGTGATTTTATGGCATGCTATATTGGTATAATTCAGCATGACTTGTTTGGTACCTTGCATGGTTGCACTAATGAGTGGATGTATGTGTCATATGTATTGAATTCCCATGATTACTGTCTCCCTATGAGCTAGGTCTATGATAGTGTGTCAAACTCTCGTTTCATGTTTAACACGTGAATCAGATAACTTAGCATGCTAGATTAACCTAATTGGACCTCATTGATTATGTACATGTTTAATGAGTATTGCTAGTAACATGTAAGACATATATCTCCCAATTATAGGCCCTCGTATGATTGTGTCACGCCCTAGTCCTACCATGCGAATATGGATGTATGTGATGAGATAGTTGCTATACCAACCTTGCATGATTTGACCATATCCTTAGCATGATTTTAGGTTACATCTTAGCATTCTTTCCGTAATATTATGACTTACTTAATTGTGTATCTAAACGAGTGATAAGTCGTGCATATGATATCCTGTGATGTTTGCTAGATCTTGCATAACTTATGCCATATATGTCCCATGTCAGTCTGTGCATACATGTTCTTAGTCTGTCAAGCATGATTGGTGAATGAAATGATAGGTTGCTAGCTTGTTCTGCGCACGTATAAAGATGATTATATGAACATGTTATGAATGCATAATCGATATTCCTTGAGATAGGTGCATACTAGTGTGAAATAATGTGATGATATCTTTTTATTTTTATGTGTTTGCGTGCCACAATTATAAGGGCATCGTTGTAACTCTTGGGTTGGGATCTTTTCCTTGGTCTCGTCGTCCCTAGTTCTGGTCTATGTCTGAACTCTTAAAGAAGCTATGTTCGCCCTTATCTCTCCCCTATCTCCGTAACTTCTAACCCTTACGATCCTTCAATGAGCGCCGATATGCAAGAAAGGACCGACGACCAAGTGGCACCGGAGCGGCGCAATAGAAGTGTGATGGATCCATGACCCCTAAGCCCCAGGAACAACGTCACCGATGGCAAAAAGGACGAATATGCTTCAAAGATGACAGGCATGAACAGGTTCCTCCCAACTCACACGAGGAAGAACATTCTTAATTCAAATCGTGGATTCTTCTATACTAAACAAAATTGATGTTGTCTGATAGGCCTAGAACTAACATAATTGAATGTCTGATGACGGATGTGCTGAACTGGTAACAATCATTGCCTGATTATCTTGTTTCTATGATGATGTGCCTTGGTGCTTGGTATATTGACTTGCTCGTGAGTAGGTTATGGGTTGTATGTGTGGTGGTGCTTTTTCTTGGGCATTAGTCGAGAGATTCTTCGGTAAGCTAGGTCGGAAAGTGGCAGGTGGATTGAGGTCTTCAGATTGGGTCTTTGGTTGTGTGAGATGGGGTGTAGGATTGATGCGTTAGTTTGAGTAGAGCCTAGTGAGTTGGGATGTGTTGAAGATAGTGGCCCGTGAGTATAGATGAGCTTCCAGGTAGGTCTTAGGTGGGGAGTGAGGCTTGTATGTTGAGATTTTGAGGGAAATGTCCTAGCTAGAAGTGTCGATAGGTAGTGGGTGCGCGGTGTGAGTGTTTAGGATATGAGGTTAATGGTTGAAGTCTAGACTAGTTCCATGAGGGTGACCTTAAGAGTGGGCGTGAGTATAGACAATTGGCGTAGTTCTAGAGGTGGGTGGGCGAGCTAGGAGTTGATCGGGGGATTCTTGAGGGGAGGTGTGGTGAGACGGATTGGTGTTCTAAGGGAGGTGTCTAGATAGTCTAGGAGCGGATCGTGGGCGGTGTCGAGGATGATCGATTAAGGAACGTCTGAGGAATCGTAGAATTTGGGACTAGGTGATGTGTTTTGTGAGTGGGAGCGATTTCGGTAAGGGATGAGGTTGAGGAATTGCCAAGGAAAGTAGTATGAGGTTGTTTGGGAAATTATCGATCTGGGATATTAGGTTGTTCATATCAGGGTTGTTCGTGTGATGGGTATTTTGGGGTTGTTTAGATAGGGTTGGTAATTCTTGGGGAATTTATTAGTGAAGGATCTCTAGATGCATTGTTGGAGGATTTTTGGATAGGGAATGAATCGGGATTTATGAGTGGAGGTCATTGTGGCTATTGAGGTAATTGAGGATGTGAGATGAATCTTCGAGGAAAGGCTGGTAGCTAGGCAAGGATGGAGTTGAGATTCCTAGTAAGACGGTGGGCTTAAGGTTGAGATAGGGAGATATGAGCATGGATTTGGGAACTAGGCAAAGCAGAAGATATTGAGGACTCTAGAGGATAAGAGATTTTTGAAGGTTGGTGAAGTTGCGGTGGTTAGGAAATTCGGACGAGAATATCATAGGAATTCGGTGAAAATGATGATCGGTACATAAAGGTTTAAGTGGTAGAGATTTCAAAGTTTGAGGAAGCATGATCTGAGGCAATTTGGGAAAACATGCGGAGTTGAGGGAACTAGTCCAAGTAGAGTATGCTGGGAAGAGGATCTAGAGTTGGTCGGCTTGAGGGTCATGGTGATTCGTTGTTGGGAGTACCACTAGTTGGGGTCTGCGTTAGAATTAGTCGGGAGTGTCAGGTGTGAGATGGTCGGCATGAGTTGGGTCCTTAGAGGTGGATGGTTAGTGAGAATGGTTAGTGGCGTGGGAATGATGATTAGGTTAGCAAGGTGATTCAAGATGTCTTTTAGGAGATGATGGTTGGGCGGAGTCTTGAGAGCCTAGGAAGAGTAAGCGAGATTGTTAAGAAGTGTCTAGATCAATCGTGAGAGCGGTTCAGTTGAGGACTCAGAATTTTCTATTAGAGGGTAAGGATGGGACAGATAGAGGACCCCTAGGGCAAGGATGTGTTATATATGGAGTCTTGGTAGTAGATCGAGTTGTGCAGCTTGTCGAAATCAGGAAACCGTGTTATTAGGAACTCTGAGGAATAGTTTAGATGGTCGAGTGGAAGGTAGGACTTGAGATCGAGATGTTGAAGTGGATTGGCCCTTAGATGGCTTGATGGCATAAGATTTGGGATACCTAGTAGTTGGTTTGGGTAATTGGCCTTGATTGCGGTAGTTATGAGGCTAGAAAGGTTGTATGTGAGCGGGATATAATGGTGCCTAGAACTGGTAGTAAATTGAGTTGGTAGACCTCGATGAATTTGATCGTAACGCAAGAGCTGATGGGTAGTGGTCGTGTCTTGTCATGATTGGTAGTTATAGGTAGGTTCTCTTGAGGATGTGATATAACGTATGCTTTACTTGGGGCCGAATGTGGGGAAAATTCTATGCTATAGACGATGTTGATTCTATGATGTATTGCCGTTGAGAATATTGAACTGTTAGTACTAACATAGTTATCCCCTGAACTCGATTGAATGCTAGTGTATAGAAGTACTTGTTTGCCTCTAATGCGATGATGCATGGCAATAGCATGAGTATGATGTGCTTACCTGTTTGATATGACGTGCTTATCTAATTGATATGGTGTGTAACTTCTATGAGATGATGTGATAAATCCTATCATGAACGATACGATGCTAGATATGTTATGGTATGTGATTGTCCGTGACACGAGTATGACCTGGTTATGAATGTGTGATACGATTGCTATATTAAACAATTGGTATGATATATGATGCCTTGAATTGGAATTGCTAGGATTATAGAACCGAATTGATGAGATTGATTCTGACTTGGAACCTAGGAAGGAATTATATGGGATTAGCCCTTAGAGGTGGATGATTCCACCTCTTGAGATTTGAAAAAAATTTGATTAATGTCGGGTTAGGGAATTTTGAATGATGTTAAACAGGACTGAGTTGGATTTAGAGAAATCGAACGCGGTCGATAACTTTAATGATTTTGAGACCAAACCTTTTTAAAACTAAGGACCTCTCTTGAAATTTTCTAACCGGGCTTGGATTATGACGCCCCACGAAGTAGATACATGCATTTTATAGGGGCCCTTATAGACTGCTTGCTAAGACCTAGTGGAGATGCTGTAATGCTTTTCGAGTTATGATATAGCAGAGAGGTCGGAGTAAGGATGTGGTAGGTGCCCATATTACATTCTTGCTACGATCTATTAGAGATATTATGATTATGACAACGGTACTGTGAGGATCTCATAAGGGCACTTATGAGGTGTTTACGGGATCAATGGCATGATCCTTGGACTCACCGATTTCAAACTTCATCCCCTGTTTAAAAATGATTTTAGTCTCGGGTACGAGACTTGTTTTTAGAGGTGGATGATGTAAAGGCTCGGATTTTCAAATCTTAATTTTTTGGAAAAAGAAAATTAAAAATGAAATTTAATCGGTTTTAAAACTCGTTTAACGAATTCCGACCAGAATATAAAATTTGACGAATAATTTCCATCCTTTTACCTCAAAAATTAAAAATAATAATCGGATGACGATATCCTTTCCGATTTTAAAAATCTAATTGATCGAGAGAGCGAGAGTTGGGGAAACTAACATTTGGAAACTAATTACGGGATTCGAAATTCACGTATTTAGGATTTATTTTCGAGTATTGGTTAGCCAATTCATCACACAATCTTCAACTACTCCCTCACCTCCCCATACCCTTTCAAATCCATCACTCTCTCTCCATCCCTATTTCTAAACCACCCTCATCGTCACTTTTAATCAGCAACCGTACCAACTCCCATCTTTCACCATATTCATCACCATCACCACTCCGCTCTCACCTCCTCACCATCATCACCGTTGTTCCTCATCGCCACCACCCTGCGCCATCTTTGTTCTTCATCACCATCTTCATGGAACCTCCATCAGCTGCTCCCCGTCACCACTGCCATGGTCATCACCATTTCGTCGCCACCATCCCCGGAGCCTTCACCACCGTCGTTGATCGCCACCACCATCAATCCCTCTTCCTCCTCCGACCTCCCTCGACACCTCCAGTAGCAGCGGAGCCACCAGGGTCGCCACCGCAGCTCCGACAATATCAATTTCCCTTGTTTTCATAACCAGGGTCGCCGCCCGATTTGTTCTCGAAACAAACTTCTAGTAAGCCTTTTTCACTCATTTTCAATTGGAATCATCCTCGAGCTCCACCATCACCCTCACCCATGTTCCACGTAGGATCGACGAGCCATCGCGAGCCTTCGACGATGCACAGACCTCCGATCGAGAGCTCCGAAGTCACGAACTTCCTCGGTGAGTTCCACCTTTTCCTTCCTCTGTTTCTAATCGATTTCTAATCAGGGTCGGGCTGCAGGCGAGTGTGAGAGTGTGCGATCTGAATGTGGGGAGTCGAGTGGGCTCGAGAGCTCGGGCGAGAGCGTCTAAGAGGGGCGATGAGCAGGGGTGACCAGCGAGGCTGAGCAGAGAACGGGTGAGCACGGGCGAGAGATGAGCTAGGCGAGTCCGGCGTCGAGCAAGCCATGGCGCAGGCGGAATTCTTCCTTTTGAATTGGGGAAGGAGATGTCAACGTGGCTCATGTGGGGACCCCCTTGCCTTTACAAAGTTTGTTTTAATAACTTAACCGAGTGGGATTATTTATACGGGTTCGGTTCGGTTCGGTACGGTGCGGTACGGTTCGGGATATCCATTTATTATTTAACTAATTAGCGGTATTTTAATTATTATATAATATTGAGGATTTAAAAGATAAAATATTATTTTGGGAGATTTATAAAGGGTTGGTTTTATCGAATACAAACGGGTTGGAATTATTTCATAAAGGATGTAGAAATACTTTATAAGTGTGTTTTATTAAATGGTGTTTTAAAATATAACATAAAATCATTTGGGATTTAGAAATAAATTATTAAGACTCGTCGATTTAAAAAGAGAATTTGGAAAAGAATTTCAAGGTCGGAAAATGATTTAATAAATGATAGAAAAAGGGACTTTTGCCAACACTTTCAAGGGTCGGGATTCTAATGCGAATTTGAAACAGATTTGAATCTAAACTTGGGAATAAGACTTATTCGATGATTAACTAGCATGATAATATGAGTGTTTGACTAACGACATGATATGTGTCACTAATAGCATGACTTGCGGTGATTTACTATATGAGATTAAATGTTAGATATTATGGTGTTGATGTTATATATCTGTATGCCAAGTGTGAGTATGAAACGGTAATATGTGAAATTGGCTAAGTATGATATGGAGGTTGTCATGAGCTGATGAGGATGATGTTATGATCGAATTGAGAAAGATGTTAATTTATGAGATATGATGAGACAAGATGAGAATTGAAGATGAGATGATAATGTTAATATTGACAACATGGTTGAGTTATCATATGTGTGTGTATCTTACATGTTTCATATGTGACTTGTGTGCTTTGTGTAAATTAGACTTAGACGTATTATGTTATTTATGGGATTAGTAGGTGATCTCTGATATGTTGGATTGCTTGTCATTGCTGATCATTGTTTGGATTCTGCGCTTCTCCAGGTAAGTGCTTTGAACTTACTCATGATGGGCGCTCTATGCACTGGGTGTTATATAGTAGGTTAGTGTCCATGCATCATACGACTTAGAATCACGCTTAGGAGCTAAAATGAAAATCATATGATTGCTATATGTCCTTGCAAGAGAACGACCGTTATCTGTGAAGTAACTAGAGTCCATGCTAGGGTAATAGGACGACCCAGTCCCATCGGGTCCCGTCCTGAGTCAATCGAGTCATGGAACTTCCTTTACTTATATTATGAGCATGATTGCGAAAGCTGCATGCGGGCTTTATTATTTCTTATGGGGCAGGTTGGGGATGCGTACCGCCCGATTATTATGGAAGGCATTCACGATCTGACCAGTCTCCGCCCTAGCGGAAGGGGGTGGAGGTAGGAGAGGGACATGCCACTTGGCATTCTGTGTGGATCCATTTATCGCTTTCTGCATTATATTAAACTGTCAGTATATATATGTGATTTAATTTACGCATGACATTACACATTTCATCTTAGGGATAGGATGCTTATTATATGCCTCTCAGAGTGTGTTTACACACGCGCATGAGTAGCCTGATGATTGTCCCAGATCCCCCTCTTTTTTTTAGATTCAGGTACATGTTCCATTGTTTGAATTCATGCTGTTATGGCAGGGTCCATTTGTATGGCGGAGAGTGCTTCACCAGATTTACACTTTTTGGGATTTCTTCCTACTTATACTCTGTTTGACCAGGCCTTGCCGCTACACTGGCTGTATCATTTTCAGAACTTATGTCCTTTTCATGATAAAAGATTTTCCGCGTTGTTGACTTAGGACAGGTACATGGGTTTACCCCGGGGTCTTTAACGGACCTTTAGGATTTGAGTGCGAAATCCCGCTTTAAACTACAAATCTTCGGTTTCTAACCTTCAAACTATACTCAGAGCACAAGATCTTAACGAGGGGTTTTATCCCTAGAAACGTAACTCGGAAATCATAATCTCGGGCCGTTACATATCTCTTCCAATCAGCTAGGGTCATAGGATGACCCAACCTCATTGGTTTCATGCCTCATCGAGTCATATGGAAAGGATATGAGATAGAATATTGAGCATGATTAAATTGGCCTCCGTCGCCTCGGCCCATAGACGATTTTGTTGTGGGTGCATTGACACAGGACAAACGTCGTTGGCACTTTCGCCCTTTGCCAAATAGTAATATAATCCAAACTCAAACACAAAATCAATAGATTAGTCAATCAATCACTTGATAAACCAAACAACTACTAGTATAGCAATTAAGTTCGGAGTTGAACCCATAGGGAGAAGCGATTTCCTATTCAATAACTCTTAACAAGGACTCTTATAACTAAGCAATGATTTGTAGCAAATAATCAAGATGTAAAAGTAACCAACTTTATGATTGCAAAGTATATTGATAACAAGATAGAAAGAATATTTCACCAGTAATTCTCTGACAAAGGTTGGAATTCATGGTCCTAGGATTGATCTATCAATTATTCATAAACTCATGTCTACTTGAATAAAGTTGAGAGATCTGCAAGGATACAATCACCATATTCAATATCACTAAAGAATAACATTAAGGACTCAAGTAATTAGACAAATTGGGATATTGATTCAATGCAATTAAGACAAACTGAAACAACCTTAATCAGCCTTAATCGACATATCCACAACATAGATCAATTGAAATCATCCACTACAAAGACAAATAAATATCACCACTACAATACTTTGTTTGTTATCAAGAACACAATAACGAATTCATAGCTATGATGTAATTCCTATCATGGTGATCAATCATAGGAAGGAACACAAATATAATCAATAAGCACAAGATGATAACTATGAATATGAATAACTAAATAGAATCAAATCATCACAATCCAAACAACCATGTCTTCGAATCACAGGCGAAACTATGAGTTTAGCAACTCATAGGCCAAATCTCTCTCTCTCTCTCTCTCTAATGATGTTCATAGTCTCACACAATAGCCACAGACAACGAGCAAACTGAATAAAACATAATATAGACTCATAAGGAGTCGGCAAAACCCTAATATAAATAATAATATAATAATAGGAAATATGGTCTTCGAATCCAAAATCGCAATCGCTGAAAACCGGCCCACGACGGGTGCCGTGTAAATGGCGGCGGGCGTCGCCCTTACAGTGATGGGATTCCCTCGATTGACTTAAATTATCTCCAACGTGGTGCTTCCTTGCTCCTATCTACCTTCTTCCTCAGCCTCCATATGCTCTAAAACATGTCTCTTAAGCTCTTCCAAAGTCCCTTCAAGGTCGGAATTTAATTCTGCAGAATAAACACTAAAACGGCGTAGATTCCAAAGTCGAATACTTCACAAGCAATATACGAAACTAGATACAAACATAAGTAAAACCACTATCTAAATGCAATAAGAAATATCTATAATGCCTTATGAAATATGCATTATCATGCGTTCTTGAGTCATTAGCCTCCATTGCCTCTGCCCACAGACGCCCTCGATAGGGCTATAGGTATGTGTAGGATTAGAGGGATATGCCACTTGACATTCTTTGGGCGCCTAACAATTTTTCTACATACTATATTACTATCAGCATGCTTGCATGTTTAATATTCCATTACTACATTAGTTCATTCTCTTCTAGGTTTACAGTGTATTATATGTTCTCAACGAGGTCTTTAAAACCGCGTGAGTGGCTCAACCTTGACTTTGTGGTATAGTCTCAGGTACCCATTCCCTTGCATGATTCTGTGCTATTATGGCGGGGATATCCTATGGCATAGTTAAAGAGGAAGAGACTGACTATGGACTCCACACTTTTGCTACTTATATTTCCTACGTATTTTGGGTTTGATCCGACTCTGTCGTGACAACTATGTATCATTTTATGTTTATTGTTGTTTTGACGAAACTTATTTTATGTGACTTAAAAGTAGGACAGGTTATGGTCCCCAATGGACCTATCGCGAATTTAGGGTACAAAATCCCTTCTTTTAGTACTATCACTTTGTTTTGAAACTTAACTCGTACTCAAATTGTAAGATCCGACCGAAGGTATCCCATCCTTCGAAACGTAACCTGGGTTCCTTAACTCGGGTTGTTACAGTGGAAAAGCTTATAATAATGGTGTTTCCCAACAACGCAATTAAACTTCATGTTGATGTTTGATGAAGATCCAAAACTCAAATTGAGAAGAAGGGGTAGGAGAGGGAGATGAGAAAACGTACCATTATTGAGACATGAGAATTTAAGGCAGTGTTGCTTTTAAAATTGGATTTACATTATTTTTAATTGTAGGAAAAAAAAAGAGTTTGTACCGTGAATCTCAAGGAGAAAGTATAATTGAGTGGGACTGACTTTCCAAATGATAACTATTTCTCAAAACATACAAAAAAAACCCCTTCAACGACAAGTAATTATAAACGGAGGGACTGTGTGTATCAAAATTTTAAAAAATCAATTTGTTTAAATAAACAGTTCATGTCGTGCTACACGGGTATACAACACGAAACCATTTCGTATTTTCGTGTCGAGTATCCGATACTAATCGTGTCGTGTTCGGATCGGAGTTTTCGACATTAATGGTTTTGAATACCTATTATGATTTATTGTGTACGTTGTGTTGGGTAACCGGTTATGCACACCCCTATCATCCATGATGCGAAATTTAAGGAATGATAAATTGTTATTTGACATCACAAGATGCTTCCATCCAATCTCTTCAATAAGCAAAATTTTAAGGAATGATAAGATGTGATTGTGCCTTTTATGATAACAAAAAAAAAAAAATTGGATTCTCAAGTGGTATATGCTCAATTTTTGTGAATTATGTGCTCAAATTCTTGTGTTTTTTATATCTTCAAATCGAGTTTCTGTAGGTTGCATTGGTGTTTTGTTTGCTTATGCACAAATTTATATGCCAAATGTAATGATGCTTTGATCGAAGAACTATGCCTTCTAATTTATACGAAACACTGGCATGGCATGTGTGCACTTAACTTACTAAACCAAGATGATTTACAATGGCAACACATATTTTGCCTTTCTTTACAATGTGTGAGATTCCCTTTTTGTTTTTAGCTGATGTATGCCTTTCAAATATCATGTATCACCTAGAAATATCTAATGGTCACGGTTATTCAACTAATACATACCTATCATTTCACATTGCAATGGACATGCAAAGTAATATAGGTTATACATATATAAGAGACTTTTTTTATGGAAAAACAAACAAAAGTATGTAATTATTGAAAATATGTAATTTTAATATACTTATTTTAATTAAAAAATGATTAGATTCATAATAGTTTAATTTATTACAAATATGCCTAAATAGGCATCTAATGCAATTTAGTAAAAAATCGGGTACTTTTTCCACAAAAAATAATGGGTAGGCTATATCTATAAATCAGCCTACAAAAATATACTCCATTCCCACTTCCCTAAGCGATGTAACTTATTTTCTAGCGAGTTCTACTCTAATCTCTCCAGCGGCGAGACGCCGAAGAAGTTTTATGACTTCCCTTTGTTCTCGTTGTTCGTAGTCTTTCAAAAAAACCTTTGTCAACTTCTTCGTGTGCCGATC
Source organism: Persicaria tinctoria (assembly GCA_037127255.1). Lineage (NCBI taxonomy): Eukaryota > Viridiplantae > Streptophyta > Magnoliopsida > Caryophyllales > Polygonaceae > Persicaria > Persicaria tinctoria. The sequence goes on along the minus strand of JBANSL010000011.1, from coordinate 50,887,000 downwards.
TTTTCGGTGTTATGCATAGCTTGGGTCTAAAACTTCGTATTTTGTGGCTTTTGAGTTTGTTTCTTTGTATCATGGCTCTTACCCCGTTCGACTAAATTTTGGCCTCTCAATTTACCTATACTAGAGTGTCTAGTATTTTGAATCTTTATCTTGTAAAAAAAAACTTTGTCCATAGAGAATCTATTTTTGTATGAACTCCCTTACCCATTTCACTTTTTTCTCTCAATTTGGGCAACTCGATCATTGTAATTTACTCCTAACTTTTGAGGCTCTCTAACAATTTGAGAACCTCCCATGTTCGCTCCCAATGAAAAATTAACACATGTACAACTAAATAATTTTTTTTAAAAAAATTTGCATCTCTTTGTTCATAGTTTATGAAAATGAATTTTATTAACCAGTTATAACTTATAAGTATCATTAACATATTGATGAAACCGGTCGAAAATGTCCAATACATAAGAAATTATCCGCGGCCAGAAACACCAGAAGGGGCAGCTGATCACTCCTCAAAGAATAAGTTGCGAGCATCTATAATCCCGACATTGTCCGTGAGCAAATAAAAAGGGACACCTGTCTCACATGCCCACAACCCACAGTAGAGACACGTGTCCTCATCAAGACGAGAAATGTTAGGACCTGAGACACATCACCAGTCACTATAAAAGGACTAAATAGAGATATAAGGGGGGACTTTTCGGAAATCAGTAGGTAGGTAGGTAGAGAGAGAGAGAGAGAAGGAAATCGCGAGATAAAGCAAAATATGAAGACCGCGGGCCCCCACTCAGAAAAGTGGACCGTTATTTTCGGAAGCTCTGCGGGGGAGAGTAAGACTATCTGCGTCCCAAGGTGGTTGGATTCTGGAAAGTGCAAGTCGAGAAGGCGAACCACCAATTGCGAACGATTCTTGACCAGAACAATCGTCCGCGTTGCAGGTAAGTGGACCCTGTCCTGCGAATCTCGGGTGTTCCCCATAAAGAGAAGACGTGGAGGGCCTTAACCAATACGCGTCATCACGACACAGGTTCGGCTGCGTAGATATTTTTCATGCGGGTCAGGTAAGCCCGTAATTTGAGTGTTTAGCCTCCTACGTTTCTCTTAGGTCCCATGCCAAATGGGATCTTTTATGTGGGGTTTCATCACTGGTGTTGTCCGTGGGAACTTCTCACACTAAGAGGTTCCTGATGAGAAATTTGAAACAACTACCTCTCGACTCGATGAAGTGTGAGAGAAGCCAAGCAACTTGACCTCTACGTGATGACCCTTAACCAACACAATCGTCCACGTTGCAGGAACAATGAGCCATTTCCAAAGTGATGCCTATGACGAGATGAGTCAAAGCGTTGCCCTCGAACATGATGCGTCGAGCATGCATGACGCCTCCCTCCTCCCACCAGAGACTCAAGAGCACACGTGGGTCCCCCCCCCCCCCCGCCGTACGTCCCTCCAGTACACGGGGGCCATGGAATCCCACCAATGTACGCCCACCATGGAATCCCACATGAAGAGCTCCACTACTATTAGTCGGGCCGGGAGCATCACTACTATTATGATTATAACGGCCCTTAGTTTCATCGACAAGGGGCCATTTATCAGGGCTTTCAGCATGACACATACGGATTCCCTATGTCGCGTACAACTATCATCCTGAAGCTTATGGACATCCTTACTATGATTGTCGTGGACAAGGAATCCCCCCTTCATACCAAAAACAACCACCAGAAAGGGAACGACCCGCGAGCAAGAATCACCGAGGGGAGTGATCATCAGATGTTTCTACCTCTACCAAATCTGATTCATCCCAGATGAAGGTTGATGGCTTAGAAACATTGCCCTCCGTGTTCTTCAAAGACATATGTAGGGAACCTATACTATGCCAAAGCGGTAGAGGGGTGTGAATTTAATGAAATATGACGTGACGACATACCCCGAGGACCATTTGTGCCACTTTATGACAACCCTGGAGATTAATGAGTACAGTGACATGATGATGTGTCAGACATTCCCCTCGACATTAACGAAGATAGCCCCCACACGTTTCAAAAATTTACCCAAAAACTCAGTGGTCAACTTTACCCAGTAGACTCACGTTTTCAATCTCACTTTAGAAGTAGTCGCTCCAGAAAAAAGACTATGTTAGATCTAAACTCTATCAAGCAAGGCGCGGATCAAACCTTGGACCATTTCTTTGCCCGCTTCACTAGTGTGGTAGTCCAAATACCAAATTTCAATCACGAGTCTGCCACCATCATCCTCATGGGAAATCTGGCAAAAGGGGACTTCAAAACCTATCTATTCCGGGAAAAACATGGGAGTTATGAACAGCTAAGAGATTTAGTATCGCGTCAAATTGATGTAGAGGAAGCCGCAACATCCAGCTAGCGAGCAAACAATGGATGCCCATGTTTCTTTGGAAAAATTGCTTGAAAATTTCGGAAAGACAAAGGAGAACCCAAGCCGCATGATAGGCGCTTAATTTACCATGTTTTTTGCTTACATCTATTTTGATTTCTGTCCACATTTTATATTTCTGGGTTAAAATAGTACATAATCTATGTAGTTTATACTTATTTGTCATATATATAGATCTACACAAGTTCTTGTTTAATTTCGCAGAAATCGAGACATTTTTGGAGCAATTCGGAGAAGAGAGAGAAAAGTTGTCAAAGCACTCGACGTCTACTGAAGAGTAACCGACATCGACTGACTGACTTAACATCGAGTGAAGGAATGCATATATCAAGCCAAGTGAAGAAGAGCACTCGACACACACACAACCTGACTCAACATCGAGTTGAGCAACACTCGGCTCCCATCTGAAGACTCGATGTCGAGTGAGACTAAAGCCGAGATCGAGTACAAGTTCACTCGAGGCACAAAACCTGACTCGACGTTGAGTCCTTGACTCGATGTCGAGTGGATTACAGTGATTGTCCGATGCGCCTAGAGCGAGTCCAAATCCGAATGTGACTTTGCTTGGCCATGAAGGAAGAAATCTTTTATCAAGATGGAAGACTTTTTATCCTCTTTGGTAATTCCCATATTTACTAAGGGGAATTTTATTTATTTCATATTTATTAATTATGAAACTTTTATCCCCCACCCGGAAACCCCATCCAGACCAAATGAATGCGCCAACAAAAATTAACCACGCGCCCCCAACTTTTAACCCCATCCACCAATCGTTTCCCCAAATCAATGCCCAGATCTTCCTCTTCCTTTGGAAAATTTTGCAACAGCCTCAACTATCTCCCCCAGTGAAGAGATTCAACTCTCATCAACCTCAAAAATAAAAAATTTCGAATCTTATCCTTGATCCTAGGCTTCTCTCTCCTGAATCATTTTCCAAAAATCCCATAATTCATCTACTAGATTGGTGTTCCCACCCTTGTATGGGTTTTCTCAAGCTCCGTTTTGGGGAAAATCAAGCCACAAAAGCTCTCAATTTCTCTGCAAATCCCATCTCAATCTCTCCCTTGAGCAAGAATCGATCTCGCCCCATCGTTTCCAAACGCTATTGGTTCTGGATTTGGCACAAAATGTGGATCTTGAGACGGGTTTGGGGCTATAATCTCTTTCTAGGGTTCCTCCCTCTCTGTTCGTTCTTATCAATCCCATGGCGATTCCCCTTTATTTTGATTGCTTCTGTCAAGTGGAGCGTCTCCTCCTTCTCTCTTGCTGGCTTCTTTGGCCGATCGTGTTTGACTCGGTTTGCTGGCCACATAGAACTCCCTCTCCGACGAAGGCTGCACACATACACAGATTCGAAGGGCAATGATTCAAATCATTACAGGTTTGATTTTGAACTTTCTTGCTTTGCTCCTATGGAGAGCAATAAACCACCTAAAGGGAAGGGGAGCCTCACCGGGGCTCCACCGACACCCACTGAAAACCAACCTACTGGGAAGCCTTCGGGTGACACCCATAAACCCAAGACCCCATTCGAATCACTGAAAAGTGATAAAAGAAAAGCAAAAATTGATCTCAGTATGCTCAATCTGACTTCCACACACACAGATTCTGACTTTGCTTCATGGGTGTGGCTATATAAATCACCCATACCTCCTTTTCTCTCGACTGATAGCACTCAAATCAAAGAATTTGATCCAACCCCAATTTCTGCACCTTATGCACTCCCAACTGTTTTGCTTTCCACCTGCTGGATGCAACTGAACGGAGCTAACCCTGCTCGAGAGGAGTTTACTCTTGAGCATTCTGATAAATTAACCAGGACACGGGTATATTTACACTCATCCACACTCACAAGCAACTGGTGGTGCAGCAGAGGGTCTCTCCTTCTCTTTTCCGCACAACTCCAACGCAGTAGCAGTAGCAAAAGACTACTTAGATACTATTTGAACCAAGCCTTCACCACCAACAGAGTTCACATTATCAACCTTCCAACTTATAAGCTTGTAATTTTACTATACAATTCAAGGAATCAAGATCCTCTTTCTCTTGAAATTATTAGAGAATGTAATTACTGTCATGACAAATCTAAATTATACTTGCTCATTTGGCCAAGGTTTAATTGCTTAATACCCCTTCTTCTTGAACTTGAATTGAGCAATCTCAAAAATAAAAAACACATAATCCATATTCAGTATCTTTGTTTCGGTTCGTATGCCTCTCTAGCGGTTTCATCTGGTCTCCGCCGCTCGGCAGCGTTGCTGCTGGTTGGCCGGTTCATCTGGATCCGAGTTGGCTGTTCTGGGCTCTTCAATCTCCCTCTCCTTCGTACTCCGTCACTATCCCCCTGGTATGATTTCTATCCTCCTATTAATCTCTACCTCTTCATTATCCGACTCTCGACGGTATTGTCTCTATTTGGCTCTCTGCCAACCCTAAGGTTATATTTCTTCCTCTCAATCACCCCTAAACTCATCGGGATAACCTCCCACATTTCGGGATAACCTCCCTGCATACCTTTGGGATACCCTCCCGACAAACCAGCTGTAATAACCATCTGCAATGCCGGGTCATTATTCCGACCCTAACTTACCTGAGTAGACCCACTGCTAATGAAGATACAAGTCATACAACTAATAAACATCATAAGTTTGCAGTCATTTTGTCAACTGCATTCACTGTCTACTACCTTACTATATTCACTTCATGCACTAATCTTCTCATATGGCAGACTTCCGGACTCGCACTCTTTGCTACCAACTGCGGGCTGGACTTGTTTCCCCACGTACACAATCAATTAATCAACTATGACAGTAGCACAAGCTACACATTATCTCTAACTAAAATTATAAGATATATACATACTCATCAACACACTCATCTACGTGGTCTCTATGGTAGATCTCACCTCTATTCTACACTAAATGCTTACTATATTAGCATCTTGCACCAAATGTTTAATTACGGATCTATGTCAATTGTTCATTTTGACTCGATTAACTCTTGGTTCAATGGGATATTCTTTACTTTGGATTCATGCTTTATCCTTGGAGGCATACTACAAGATTCACACCAAACCCGGCTGCTACCTCAACCATCCATCTATGCATCACTCTCCATCAACAGGTCTTTCATTTTAACAACTATGACTTTCTTTTGTGGTTTTGTTATGGTTGTTAGCATTTCTGGTGCTTTCTGCTCTAGTCAGACCCTTGGCTTGGACATTAATTTTCTGAACCGCCTAAATACAATAGGCCTTGGTGCCAATACTCAAAATTTACCTATCACTCGTTACATACAGGATACAACAACTAACAATAACAACTCAGAATTCTATCTAATCCAAAAATCGTCGGGGTTTGTATTTCTGCAATACACAATCACTCAAACACTCATAGAGATAAAAAAAAACCTATAACAATGACCCGAAATCTATCAAAATGTACAACATTAATTGGAGAGTCTTTACTTTTTTAAGTAAGATTCTAACCTTCCTAAGTACCATTTCTCCCACAATTGGTTATAATGAAGTTTAGCTTCTGGAATGTAAGGGGCCTAAGTAGAAAGAACGTTTGGACTCACATTGAATCTACCACTAAAGCAGAACACATAAAAATCTTAATGCTAGCCGAAACAAAATTAACAAATCCTCCTCCGGAAAAGTGCTGGAAGAAACCGGGTTTTGATAAAATGTTCTTCTGTCCGTCAAAAGGACTGGCAGGAGGTTTATGCCTTCTTTGGAAGGAATCCCTTTTCTAGAATGAAACTTTTACTATTAGAAACTCTACAGACCGTATCATCCAGGCAGACTACACGAACACAACTCTTAATATTAATATCGAAATTTTATTTGTTTATGCAACACCTTATGCAAATGAAAAAAACTCTTTTTGGGCATCACTCTCAGACTATATACGCAATGCAAAGGGCGATGTTATTATATTGGGGGACCTAAATGAAATATTAGAGCCGAACGACAAAAAGGGTGGAAAGTTTCCATCTGCAAATAGATTTACAAGACTACATGATATTATTAGTACTTACAACTTGGTAGACTCCCCTACATGTGGAAACAATTACACTTGGAGAAAACACGAACATGGTAATGACAATATATTTGAAAAACTTGACCGTGATGTGATTAGCCACTCTATCCTAAAATAATTCCCCAACCTATGCACCAAAAACCACGCTTTTTTAAAATCAGACCATGCTCAGATTACACTGGACCTCATGGATAACCTTAAACCAAAATTACAGCCTTTCAAGTTTGAAATGGCATGGACAACGAAACCAGAATATGAAGCAGTTGTGCGCTCTGCTTGGAGGCTTGACTCTCCCGGCTCTCAAATGTTCAAATTAACAAAGAAACTGCAAGAGGTCAAAAGAAAAAGCAAACTATGGAGCAAAGTAACATTTGGAAACGTCTTTCGCCAAATTAAACAAGTAGAAACAGAATTACTGGAATTACAGAAAAATCTTTGCAATGCTTATAACCAAAACCTGGATAACAAAATCAAAAGGCTCACAACAAAGCATACCTCTCTCCTTTCCTTCCAACAAAAATATTGGGGGGAAAGGGCCAAAAGAATACACGTAAAATCAATTGACACTAACACAAAATACTTTCATAAAATTGCAACTGGAAGACGAAACAGAAACATAATAAAGCACCTTCAAACCACCGCTGGTATAACACTCAGCAGTGAAAAAGACATCAGAGAGCTAATCAAGCAGGACTTCAGTCAGAGATTTTCACAACAACCCAGACAACAAATACCAAGCAATTTAGTCCATCATCTAGGAAATGAAATCTCGAACGAAGATAATGATTGGTTGACTCGCCAAATCACAAATTCTGAAATAAAGAATGCGGTTTTCAGTCTTGCCAATGACAAATCCCTAGGACCTGATGGGTTTCCTTCTGGATTCTATAAAAAATACTGGCACATAGTTGAACCATCCCTCATAAAGGCGGTCAAGAGCTTCTTTTTGAGTGGAAGAATTCTAAAACAGACAAACCACACGTTCATAGAATTAATACCGAAGATAGACAACCCGACTACAACATCTCACTATAGGCCTATCAGCCTATGCTCAACAACATACAAAATTATATCCAAAATACTAGCATCAAGACTAAAAAGAATTATCCCCAAAGTAACAAACCCACTTCAAAGTGCCTTCTCTTCTGGCAGATCAATACAGGATAACATCTTAATTGCAAATGAAATATTCCACTCCTTCTCAAAGAAAAAAGGAAATTCAAGTTGGATGGATGTCAAGCTTGATATGGAAAAAGCTTTTGATATGGTCGACTGGAACTTCTTACTCTCCACCATGCTTAAACTTGGTTTCTCACCCAAATTCACGGAATGGATCAAATAATGTATTACAACTGTAACATACTCAGTACTAGTAAATAATGAACCCACGGATATGTTTTTCCCCAAGCGGGGATTACGCCAGGGATGCCCGCTCTCACCATATCTATTTTTAATAATATCAAAAATTCTAGCTCGAGGGCTACAACATGAATCAGAAAGGCCGCAAAGCCATCTAGGAATCAAACTAACACGCGGTGGTACGAAAATCCCCTTCTTAGCCTTTGCCGACGATATTGTCATCTTTGCATCAGCAACCAAAACCGGTTGTGACCAAATTAACAAAGTACTACAAGAATACTCATATTTGTCAGGACAACGAGTGAATAGGCACAAATCTCAATTCCAAACATCCGAAAATGTTTCAACCACACAAAGAAATCTTATTCGAAATGAGCTTGAAATAGCACACACCCCCTAATTGGGGAGCTATTTGGGATGTCCGATCATTGAAGGACGAGTGACGAAGGACGAATTTAAAGACTTATTAACAAGCACTAAGTTACAGCTACACAGATGGAAGGCGGATTGCCTCTCACAAGCGGGTCGTTGTACCTTGATCAAAGCGACGCTAGCAGCTAAACCTTTACATATAATGCAATGCTTTATGCTACCCAAATCTGTTCACACAGAACTTGATAAAATCAACCAAAACTTCCTTTGGAACAAGGGCCCGAATCACAAACCCCTCATTAGCTGGTTTGAGGTTTGTAAAACCAAGGAAAATGGAGGACTTGGTCTTCACAGCTCTGAGGACATGAATAAAGCCCTTCAGATGAAATTACTATGGAAACTATTAGCATAACCATCTAGCCCCTGGGCTACATTAATTAAAGAAAAATACCTCAAAGATCAAAACATTCTGAATTATCACAAGAATGGGTCCTCTTCTTGGCAATGGACGCATTTAATAAAATTATTACCTTTATTCAAGCAAGGTCTAAAATGGTCTATTGGGGATGGCTCATCTATTAATTTTTGGCGGGACTGGTGGCTAGGCTCTTCGCCGCTAAATTCAATAATCTCGGGAACACAACAAATTGACGAAACAATCAACATAAATTATTTCCTAAAACAAAATAAAACATGGGACCAAGATAAATTACATGAGAATCTACAGAACGTCATTCCAAATGAGATAATAGAAGCAATCAAAACAACCCCAATACCACAACACATCCATGTTGATAGACTATATTGGAAATGGAGCAAAAATGGCTGGTTCAGCACAAAGTCTGCAATTGACATGATACATAGACAGAAAAACCATGAAATTTCGGATATAAACTGGGTTTGGGGGCTAAAGATTCCTCCTAAAATAAAAACTTTCCTTTGGAAAATCCTTAAGAATGGAATACCAACTACGGTTAAACTGGCTTCTCGCCGTCTTGGTATACCGACGAATTGCCCACACTGTGACTCCTGCTATGAAGACCTTAACCATCTACTATGGGACTGTCATGTTTCTAGGAAAACCCTTATTGCAAATAACCCACGTGTCTTTATGAAAATCTTGGGTTGTTTCAACAAAGAGGAACACATCAACGACACAATCTGGGATATCAAAAATACAATTGGGGAAAAATGTTTTGAAGATCTAGCCTTTGTTTGGTGGGGAATTTGGTATTTCAGAAACAAAACGATCTTTGAAAATATAAACCCAGACATAAGGCGTATCTTATCATTTGTAAAAGAACAAATATTTATCTGGAAAACAGTGTATTTGGGTCCACCGGATTACTGCACAAATGACAAAAACTTGTCCAAAAAAGTCGACCAACCCAGATTGAAATCGAAAAGAAAAAGAACCAAATGGGAGCCCCCTCCAAATGGAACTTATAAACTGAATTTTGACGGTTCTCTCTCCCCTGATGGTAGGGGCACGTATGGCTTCATCCTTCGGGATTCCGTTGGTGCTCCTATTTTCAGTGGCTCAGGAACCTCACCAATCACCTCGGTTTGTGGATGTGAAAGCATGGGCCTTTGGAAGGGCCTGCAAGTCGCAAAAGAACTGAAAATCATGAACCTAATCATTGAAGGAGATAACTTAACGATGATCAAAAGTCTAAAAGGTAGGGGGAAGCCTACTGGAGACTCTGAAATGATTGTCTCGGACAGTCTAGTCTCGCTGGGCTTCTTTAGTTCTGTTGAGATTCGTCATGTCTTCCGTGAGGCAAATCTGGTGGCTGACCGCTTGTCACGTATTTTCTTTGCTTCAAACGGATCTATGACTCCTTATGATTCTCTGTTGCGTAGTCTCATCCGCAAGGATGCCCTTGACTGATAGAGCTTAGCTCTATGGCCAAATTCTTTACGTTTCAAAAAAAAAAAAGATAGAAGATGGAATTGTTCTTTCCTATAATAGCTATGATTAGAGCATATAAATAAAGCCCTAGGGGCTGAGTTTTTATTTATTCTAGCACACAAGCAATTGTGAACACACATAGTTAGGCAATAGAGAGTAGAGATTAGAGAGAGAGAGAGAGAGAGAGAGAGAGAGGTCGAGTAGAGTTGGAGGAGCGAAAGCGGTTTGGCTTTGTTCGGATTGTACTCTTTCGTTTTAGTTCAAGTTATTTTCATAATGATTATCATGTTTGCTATTGTGATGCGGCGCGAGTAGTCATCTTACTTCTAGGGCCGGGGTGAGCCCGACGATAGCTATGTAAGTTTATGCTCAGAGGTATGATTTTTATGCGATTTCATCTTCTATCCCTATTTGCATGATTCTTCTATGAGAGTAGTAGATGATCCTTATTTGTATTATTGAAGCAAAAGTGATCTTAATATAAATTTGGATTAATTATCAAAAAGGGTAGTAATAATTAGGGTTTATGCGAGAGCCTCTATCCACATATTTGTTAATAACGAAGGTTATTTTGTTGAAAAGACATAATCTTTCATGAATTCGGCATATGTCTTATATGGTTATTGTTGTGGCATGAATCCCCGACTTTGGAAGTCCTTATTTTATTGATATTTACAACCAATTTGCGATTTTTCTATTCATCGATTTTATTATTCATCCTTATATTCTTCGGACGTTCTTTTTCGACATCTTTTATTTTTCTACACATTTTATTTTATGCACAAACACACTCGACATCGAGTCACCACTGAGTCAACATTGAGTACACCACTCGACGTCGAGTTGCTTATTTTCTATTGTGCGGATTTGCAGGAGAAATCGACTGTTCGAGTCGACATCGAGTCCCTTCTGACTCAACGTCTAGTCAACTTCTAGTCGACATCAGGGGCTGCTTTCGAGAAACTGAATTGGCGAGGGCTGACACGCTTCCTCGTGGATTCGATCCTGACCTCTTCCACTACAACGGGAGGAAGTCTTGTAATTTATTTGTGAAGGCTGGAGATTGTTTTGATTTATATTTATATTTATTAGACTTGATTTCCTCCATCATCAACTTAAAAGCAACAATCCACGGGATGTGCACAACATTCGCGACATGATGAGGTGCACTTAAAAACTGAAAGAGGGCAAGGGTTATGCCAAAGGGAAGATCATCAAGGGCATGGAGAGGACCGCACACGGGTTTACCCTCCCCAAATAGATGACTACCACGAGCGTGATCATCATTGCCAGGAGTATCAGCCACGCCAGGAAGAACGACATGGAAAGGGACAGTCCCATATGGATTACCGACATCTGAGAGATGATCGGCCGCAGCATCAGAACAGAGATCAGGATCAGCCGATTGACCGACAAAAGTAACCTCAATAGAACAGAGGAAGGGTCAGAGGCAGGAGATCTGAAGCAAATCAGATTCCGGAGCCGAAAGGGTTCATCAACACCCTCTTAGGGGGGCCATCCGTTTATAGATCCAGCAATCAAGAAAGGAAGAGCTACGAGCGAGAGGGAAAACAGCCTTCTTCCGCGGCAAGCCGAAGGTTAGCACAATTGCCACATACTGAAGTTATATTCTCTTCAAGAGACACTGATGAAGTTCGAATGCCACATTCGGACCCATTAGTTATCCATGCACATATCACCATCAAGACAGTAAAGAGGGTGTTCATAGACATGGGGTCTTCGATAGATATCCTCTCATGGGAAGCTTTCTCACAACTCAGAGTATTCGCGACCGCGTTCAAGCCGTATCCAGGAACTCTAGTCGCATTGTCAAGAGATGAAGTACAACTGGCTGGAACCATAAAGCTGGCAGTTGTCCTAGGCTCCGCGCCAAATCGGCGCATGTAAAATGTCTTTTTCACAATGGTTAAAATCTCTACCGTATACAATGTGCTCTTGGGAAGACTGTCACTCTTCAAGTTTCAAATGATTGTCTCAACATACCACTTTGTGGCAAAATTCCCAATACTTTGAGGAGCAATAGGTGAAGTCCGCGGACAATAACCAGAAAGTCGGAGTTGTTACCTAACCTCACTTAGGAAGAAAAAAGAAGTGATGTGCATAGAAGAGGCTGCCCTGAGTGCCGTCAAACATCAAGAAGAAGAATTGCCAGTAGAGTCTAAGGTAGGAGATAGTGCCTCCACTAGGGTAATAGAAGAAGAACTCGAAGTTAGGCTAGCAACAATGGAGGTTTCAACCGCGGACGAAAAGTCTGTTCATCAACCTTTCTCCAACCCGGAAAAAAAAAGTGTACTTGGGACAGGCCCTGGACTCTATAGAGAAAGGGAGAGTATTGGAAATAACTACTAGATCAAGAGATGTCTTTGCATGGACTATGCGTGATCTACATGGAGTACCCACGTCAGTTACTATGCACACCCTCAGGATCCGACACGATGTAAGACCTATTGCTCAGAAAAAGAGGAAGATGGCACATGAGAAGCCAATAGCCGCTAAGGAAGAAACTGACAAAACTGCTCAATGCAAGATTTGTTGAAGAAGTTGAGGATTCTGACTGGCTGTCAAATGTTGTTCTAGTAAAGAAGTCCAGCGAGAAGTGGAGAATGTGTGTCGATTTTTCATATCTCAACAAATCTTGCTCAAAGGACATTTATTTGATGACGTCTATAGATGATCTGGTTGATAGGACCGCGGGAAATGAGGTCCTATGCTTCTTGGATGCCTACTCAAGATATAACGAAATCCGCATGGACCCGCTTGATAATAAAAAAGCCACAGCGTTCATAACAAATTAGGGGATTTTCTGTTATCGGGTCACGCTCTTTGGGCTAAGAAATGCAAGGGCCATTTTCCAGAGGACTGTCATTCGAATCTTCCACGGACAGATAGGGAGGAACGTGTCGATATATGTAGATGAGATTTTGTTCAAGAGTAAGAGAGTTGAAGATCATGTCACGGACCTACAAGAAACCTTTATTCTCTACGACGCGGAGGTTTGAACCTTAACGCAGAAAAGTGTGTCTTCGGAGTTGATTCCGGTAAATTCCTGGGTTTCAAGGTCAGCCAGTGCGGAATGGATGTGAATTCCAAAAAAATTATCTTAGCTATTTCTATTCATGTCGCGCGGATAGATCTTTGCCTTTCTTTGCATTACTAAAAAAGAAAGGACCGATCCAATGGACCCTAGAGCTTCAGCAGGCCTTTGAAAGTTTGCAAGACTACCTATTGAAGTTACCGACTGACAAGAGGAAAACCTATCGTTGTTCCTGTCAAATAATACTCAAACTTACAACTAGTATAGTGTATAAGCAAGAGGTCGATCCAAGGGAAATCTACTCAATTCAAGTGCAAGTCTAATAGCAAGTAAGAATATGAGGGGGGTTTCGGTGAGAAAAAGATCCGCCTTTTACCAAAGCAGAAACATTAAAAACAAAGTAAATTGTGTTGAGAATGCAATAGAGAGAACTACGTTCACCTACAATTTATCACTTCGATTGATGAATTCGATCATTGTTTCAACCTCTAGTTCTTATCTGGACAACTTATCCTATCAATGTCTTTGTCCAGATCTTAGGTAGATTACTAGTCTTACGAGTCATAGCAACCCTTATTTCTAAATAACCCTAACACTGTTAAGATTCAACCTAGAGATAGTATTAAGAGTATGAATTAACCAAGGTACATATAATATCAAGCTACGAGTCGATATTCAACATGTATTCAACTTCCTACACATCCAATTAGTCCTACGAGTCCTAAAGAGATATGATTGCCACCTGGGTTAAGGTTCGCTACGAGGAATCTACAAAACCCTAGCAATTGAATGAATCTACTCTAACTAGTTGATCAGGCCAGAGAGAATAAAACACATTCAGGGAATTAAGCGCAAATAAGTCAAAACATTTGAATAGGAATAAGAACTAGATTAAGAAACTCACAATTCAACAATCAAAGATCAAAACTGTAGGTGAAACCTTGAGAGTTTAGTTGCTCATGATCAACGACACTCTGTCAATAATCTCTAAAGTGCATAAGGTGAATGAAAGAATAACCTAGAAAAGTCTTTTAAAAGCCTCCTAATAGTCGGCCAAAAATATAATTAAAAAAACCCTAATTAAGTTCCGAATCTGATTCTGCGTTTCTACAAAGCCCACGGGGCGGCTAGGCGATCAGCGAAATCCTACGTCTGAGCTTCGAGCCGCGGGGCGGCTAGCTTGGTCGCGAGGCAGCCATACTGTTCACAACGATTTTTCCTCTACGAATTCGGTCTCGATGTCAACAAGAAAGTTGTAGATCTCGGAAAGAGCTTTCCAACACATGCTTATAATAGGCATTCCGGCCACCGAGGCTTCCAGAAAGTGTGAAACAAGTTCAGCTTGTCTAACGACAATATCTGCTGACTTATTGTTCACTTAGGCTCTCGAAATTCGACTCCGCTCGTGATCTTCACTTTTCTTCCTCAACTTGAATCTTTCTTCATCCAAAAGTCTCCTCATTGCTCGTCGGATCCACATCTACCTGAAATTAACCATAAAGTTGCATAGATTCCGACTCTACCAATACCACAAGTAAACATGTAATTGTAACTAAAATATGCACTATTCACAACTAAACTATGCTAAATGTAATCTATTATGCAATACTAATCATGCTCTATCAAATTCCCCCACACGTGAACCTTTGCTTGTCCTCAAGCAATAAAAAAACTCAACTCTGCAGCCCAACAGATTAGTAATTCAAGTATCCACCTCAATAATCTTTAAGTGCATGAAAAACTAGCAAACACAGTAGATTAACAACATCATAGCGCATAATTGCAATAATCAATGAAATCAGGCAACCATATCCATTCTACACCCCACAAGGAATATGTGCTTCACTCTCGCTCAAGTGTTTAGGGTTAAATGTTTATGCTCAAAACTCAATCTTCAAAAACTTAGCTACAATAGTCTTGCACCAGTGTTCTAACACTCCACCGCTGGTGACTCTACACGCAACAAAAATTATGAGGTCTTTCAATTGGGTTGTAATGGGGCCAAGGTAGAAAATATAAGGTATGGAACAATTTAGGTCATGTGGTGCTCATAATCCGGGAACTAAGGAAGCAACCAAATCATAATACCACACATAAACTCATACAATAACCCTACAATGTCATATAACACCAATCTCAAGCATAAAACTTTACAAACCATACTCAACTCATTCCTTTATTTATTTCTTTCTTTTTATGTTCTTTTTCATGCTATATCAAATTATTTTCCTTGACTTTTATCCCTATGTGAATTTTATCCTCCTTAGGTCCCAAGTAATGAATCAACTACTAGCAAGAATCAAACCTCTCATAAGGATACCTCAAGCATACAATCCACCACAAAAACCATCATCCACAATATAAATATTCCCCAACCATTCCAAATTCCCGGATGGGGTCAGGCTATAATTGGCCATGGAAAAATCTTGTGGAGCTACTAAAGAATAGGCAATTAGGCTCAAATTGGCTTAAAGCAGAGGATAATATGTAAGGTGGAATAGAGTCAAATAAGGCTAATAAAGGTGCCTCAATCATGTGTAAGTCATGTGTAGAAATCATAATATGCAGTCTTGAAAAGATATCTAAATGCAAGTCAATGAGGAAGCAATTAAAGTGAGTGCACTCAACAAGCAAGAGGACTAAATCAAGTTCATTCCTGAATAGGCAAAAATAAGCTTACTAGATCATCTCTAGAACATTAAGATCACCCAAAATTCCAAAGATCTTATGTGCTCAATCATTAACCAATCATGTTCACCAAGTGGTATGGAAAACATATATCGACGGTTTCAACAATCCAAGCACATCATGGGGCATCTCAATATATAATAGAGGACAAAAGGTATACATATGGGTGTCACTATATACACCGCAAATCCGGATTAAGGATTTGCACGTCCTTAAGGATGTGCTTGCACGTTCTTAAGGACATGCAAGTCTGGGACTGTGCACGTCCACTAGCAGACCCCTTGCACGTCCTTAACAACGTGCAAGCACGTCCTTAAGGACGTGCAATACTTGCACGTTGTTAAGAACGTGCAAACCCTAGTTAGGGTTTCGCGTTTAGGGTTTAGGGTTTAGGGTTTAGGTTTTCCGACGGTTTTGTAATGTTAATTGATAATATTGAAGGATTTAGGGTCAAATTAAATAGAAAACAATAATTGTTAAGGTTTTCATTCGGATAATATGCGAATAACGTTACAAGGAACGGAAAAAAAAAGTTTTACATCCATAATTTTAATAAAGTTGTGGAATACAATCTAGGAAAATAGTAAAGGGCGACCGGACTTGGCACGCAAGGCTTGAAATCTCTCAATCTGAGCTTGAAACGGAGCATCCCATCCTTCGACGCTCGGATGATGATGTTCGACCCATTCTAGTGGAGGCGGCGGAAGAGGAGCGTTAGGACGCAACCAGATCTATGAGAACGGAAAATTAGAGTTAGAGTATTGACATATATATATATGAAAAGCATGAATAGGTAATAAAAAAAGACGTTTGAAGTCGTACCGCGGCAAAATGGTCTTGGTTTCCGATGCAAGCTACACCAAGAGTTGCTGATTGAGGGTTGTTAGCAGGTGTCGGCGAGATCATGGGGAGACATGTGAACGGATGATGCCAAGCTAGGACGACGAGAGGAATCTGATATACCGTTGCAAATACTAAACCCATAATGGGTAGCTCTATCCACTGTCTCCTATCATCATGCACAGCTCCCGCCCATCTCTAGTAGTCGACGAGCTGCTGGAATGGGTACCCTCCCGTATAACAACCGGCGTACAAATCGGCGTGATCCTCCAAGTGATTTCATAGTAACGTTTTGAGTTCCGGGAAAGCAGTCTCGCCGATCGGTGATGTCAAAGCCGCCAAAGCACGGTAGCCACAATGACCATCTTCAACAGTGTCCCTCACCGTCTCAATATGACCAAGCATGAAGGGATCAACGTTGTTTCGACCCCAGTTGAACCCTCCGAACACATAATCATATCCACGTCGAATTGAGGTCGGTTGTGGACGAGGCCGAGCAGCATTTCGAGCAGCACGCACTTCTTCTCTCTCAAACCTTTCCCTTACCTCCTCGTATGGCAACGGGTTGGTTCTGCAGGCATTCCTCGACCCCCGAGGCCTCCCCTTCCTTCGGACGCTTGCTGATGAGGGTGGGTGCAGCTCATCCTCACATACATCGTTGGAAGCCGTGTATGAAGATGACAGCTCATACGGCAGTGGGGTGTCGTCGATGTCAGTCCATGACAAATCCATCCAGAACGGGTGGATGTCATTGGCGGGTATCGGAGTACCGGAGTTGACGTATGCCTGAATCTCATGGACACAAGGGATCCCGTAATAAACCCTTCAATGTCGGTTCGTGCATACCGGAGGAACCTTTTGGTTCACGACGTCCTGCCACATCTTGTACAAATAATCGAAGCACTTTTTGGAGATTAAAGTCTTTACCTCATCGAAAAGGTTGACTTTATACGCCGTTGTTGGCCATTTGAAGCGGTCGATCTCCAAAGCAGTTTGCAGCTCATGCAGTTGAAAATCGTTGACTCTATGGATTGCATCGATCACGATGCGGAAGTCACCAGTCGATGAGTGAAGTGCCTCCTTCAGAACCTTGTGTTGACCCTCAACTCTGTACACATTGAAGTGCATACCACTAAATATTCGATATTATATCATATTGTAATGGGAGATATGAAGTAAGGTTGTACATGTTTGTCGTACGGGTGCCGAGATGGAAGACATTATCTACGTAGCATCGTACGATGCTCCTGCTGTATGGAAGCCAAACCGACGCTAAATACGCCACCACACCTGGGAATGGGTGCCATGCAGCGTGTAGCGCCCGACGACGTCGGTTGAATGATTCCTCCGACCTCGATTCGAACAGCCCCTAATAGTTTCCCTTAAAGATGCCAGCGTGGTTTAAATTCTTCGTGATCTTCAGAGCAGCTTCATCGTATCTTCTCGTCACGTGTAACCAACAAAGGAGATGCTGGACGTCGGGGAAGACAACATTCAGCACCGCCAAGAGACCTAGCTCTCGATCAGTCATGATAGCTTGAGGCTGAACTGACCCAAGCAAGATCTGAGGCTGTCGCAACACCCAGGCGTATGTGTCTTCGTTCTCTTGCGACATGAAGGCATAAATATATTTTAATATATTTTAATGTTAATTAAATAATTTTGAAGTATTTTAATATTTTTTAATGTTTTTTATTATCTTTCAATATAAATTTATTTTTATGTATTTGAATATATTTGAATATATTCAAATATATTTTAATATTAATTAAATACTTTTGAAGTATTGTAATATACTTTAATGGTTTTTATTGTCTTTCAATTGTCATTTTTTTCTATGTATTTGAATATATACTATCTATTATATTCTATCAAATTAAAACTATATTCTTTTCTATCAAACTATATACTATAAAAAACATTATAATATATAAATAAATCAAACAAAATATTATCAATTATATTCTATCAAACAGTATATACTATCAATCATATTCTATAAACTTCTATTATAAAACTATATTATAATCTATTAAATTATATTTTAAAACTATAAAAATAAATCAAACAAAAAGTAATTCAAATAACATACCGGTGGAGTCGGGACCGGAGACACCTCAACCGTCCGACGCTTCCGCGGCGGTAATAACGCATCCTCCGCCTCCGTCACTGCTCCGCCTCCATCGCCGCCGCCAGACGCCGCCCCACCACCACCACCCTCCTCCTCCGCCGAAGCTGCCAGCCGCACCGTCTCCTCTGGCACCGGCTCCACCGCCACCGCCTCCCCCGATGCTCCACCCCCACCACCACCCTCCACCTCCATCGCCATCGCACCATCACCACCCTCCGTCGCCGCCAGCAGATCCGCCTCCATGGCCGCCACCGCCGCCTCGAGCTCTCTCTCTCTTTCTGTCTCCATCTCTCTCGGTCTCTCTCTCTCTCTCTCGGTCTCTCTCCCTCTCGGTCTCTCTCCCTCTCGGTCTCTCTCCCTCTCGGTCTCTAGCTCCGGCAATCACTCTCTCTCTCTCTCTCTCTCTCTCTCTCTCTCTCTCTCTCTCTCTCTCTCTCTCTCGTTTTCTCTGAAGACGAATGAAGACGAAGACGAAGAGGCACGTCCTCTTCGTCTTTAAGGGACGGGCTTGCACGTCTCTGAGGACGTGCAAGCACGTTTTTAAAAAAAAATAAAAACGTGCTTGCACGTCCGTGTTCGGGTGGCTCTCACCCCACTTGCACGTCCTTAAAGACGTGGGGATTTGCGGTGTATATAGCCGAAACGATACATATGGGTAAATAAGACCTAATCCTAACAATGCAATGTATAAATAACTAATATTTATTTTTTTTTGGGATTTTTTTTGAAAGACTAACATACTGATATGCAATATAAATTAAAAAAAAACAGGGAAAACTAAAAATAAATATGCAATCCTATCATACCATGTGATTCTTCCCCCCCACACTTTAATCAGGCATTGTCCTCAATGACACAAAACACAACAAAAGATAAAAATATGAAGGAAAGAAAGAAAAATTGACGTGTTCACTACGGTGGTAATAGGTAATGTGGGATGTGAGGAAGGAAAAATCTCAGTCCTGTCAGAGGTCGTAGGATGGCCATGCTAGGTCGCGGGGCGCCTGAGTCCATGGCCTAGCCGCGGGGTGGCTTTCCTGGCCGCGGGGCGACCTAGGAAAAGCTCCTTCACTGCTTTCTCTTCGATGCCTTTTCTCCATGTGGTGTTGGATCCCCACAACCGAACAAAACCAAAACTAATCTAATAAAACAAAAGACACAAAGGAAAACGGAAAATTTACCTTGGGTTGCCTCCCAAGCAGCGCATTTGTTTACTTTCATTGGTTCGACAATTTCTTTAAGCTTAAAACACTAATGAACCAGACATAGTCATAGCCCTCAATAACCTGTCAAACTCTTGTGCACAACTACCAAAAAAGCATGCACTACATACAAATAAATTGAAATGAAATAATAAAGAATGTAAGAGTTGTTTCGACCTATCGTATGCCAGAGCTTGACTACCTACAGAGGGTATATAATACCACCAATTCAGTTCTATTGGTGACTTGTCAAAGTAGAAGTCAAATGGATCAACGTATTCATCAATATTCTCTCCAGTGCAGAAGGTAACTTTTACTTGCTCTGTAGCCTCATCAATAGGCTCTAGACCTGATTCATCAATGGGCGAGCTTGGGATGATCTCGTCAGAATGAGTGTCATCTTCCTCTATCTTCTCAATGTGATTTTCTATAATGACCTCAAGAGGTCCAACAGAAGTTTCAACGATTTAAAATACTGGAGGATGTGGCTCATTTTGCGCACATCGATCATCTATGTAGCAGAAAAAATCCCACATCTCCAAGAGTCTCATATCTAATAAATCTCAATCACTCATGTGCTCAACAAGGCTCCGTGTCTCAATAGTCATACCATCAAAGATGCATAGAAGCACTTCCCTTGTACTAGCTTAATAACACCATGAACAAATATCGTTAATGTACTCCTACAATCTGGTATAGTATTGATGAAAACTCTCTCCATGTAACTGCAATAACCTCACCTTCAACATATGTTAGTAGCAAAAGTGCAGACCATGTATGTGGTCCACACTAAGGTTAGCAATTAAACAACACAAGAATTCAATAAGAATTCCTTAGCAACGGCACCAAATTTGATAAAAGGAAACCTTGTCGTTCTTCCTGTCAAAGAATACTCACACTTACAACTAGTGTAGTGTGTAAGTAAGAGGTCAATCCATAGAGAAATCTACTCAATTCAAGTGCAAGTCTAATCGCAAGTAAGAATATGAGAGGGGGGGTTGGTGAGAAAAAGATCCACCTTTTATCAAAGCGGAAACAATGCAAACAAAGTAAATTGTGTTGAGAATGCAATAGAGAGAATTAGGTTCACCTACTTTATCACTTCGATTGATGAATTCGATCCTTGTTTCAGTCTCTAGTTCTTGTCTTTTCCTATTAGTGTCCTTGTCCAAATCTTAGGTAGATTACTAGTCCTACGAGTCCTACCAACCCTTATCTCTAAATAACCCTAACACGGTTAAGATTCAACCTAGAGACATCATTACGAGTATGAATTAACCAAGGTATATATAATATCAAGCTACGAGTCGATATTCAACATGTATTCAACTTCCTACACATCCAATTAGTCATACGAGTCCTAAAGGAATATGATTGCCACTTGGGTTAAGGTTCGTTACGAGGAATCTACAAAACCCTAGCAATTGAATGAATCTACTCTAACTAGTTGATCAAGCCAAAGAGAATAAAACACATTCAAGGAATTAAGCGCAAAGAAGTCAAAACATTCGAATAGGAATAAGAACTAGATTAAGAAACTCACAATTCAACAATCAAAGATCTAAATTGTAGGTGAAACCTTGAGAGTTTAGTTACTCATTCTCAACGACGCTCTCTCAATAATCTCTAAAGTGCATAAGGTGAATGAAAGAATAACCTAGAAAAGTCTTTTAAAAGCCTCCAAAGTGTCGGCCAAAAATATAATTAAAAAAACCCTAATTAAGTTCCGAATCAGACATTGCATTTCTACAAAGGTCGCGGGGTGGCTACCATATGTCGTGGGGCGGCCAGGCGATCAACAAAATCCTACGTCTGAGCTTCGAGCTGCGGGGCGGCCATACTGTTCACAACGATTTTTCCTCTTCGAATTCGGTCTTGATGCCAACATGAAAGTTGTAGATCTCGGAAAGAGCTTTCCAGCGCATACTTATAATAGGAATTCTGACCACCGAGGCCTCCAGAAAATGTGAAACAAGCTCAGCTTGTCTAGCGACAATTTCTGCAGACTTATTGTTCACTTACGCTCTCGAAATTCAACTCCGCTCCCGTGCTCTTCACTTTTCTTCCTCATCTTGAATTTTCCTTCATCCAAGAGTATCCTCATTCCTCATCGGATCCACATCTACCTGAAATTAACCATAAAATTGCATAGATTCCGACTCTACCAACACCATAGGTAAACATGTAATTGTAACTAAAATATGCACTATTCACAACTAAACTATGTTAAATGTAATTTATTATGCAATACTAATCATGCTCTATCACTGACCCTACATCAACCGGAAAAAACAAAAAAAAAACTTGCACCTCTTCCTGGTTGTGAAGAGTGCGACAATCAACGCGGTACTCATCCGCAATGAAAAGTACCATGTGTATTACGTGAGCAGAGTATTGCAAGATGCTGAAACCCGGTATGAGCCTATAGAAAAAATAGTTTTGTGCTTGGTCTTCGCGGCCAGAAGACTACGACTATACTTTCATGACCGACCATGTCATCAAAGTTCTGCAGACCTCCCCATGAGGCAAATTCTTCACTCCCCGTGACTCTCCAGGCAAATGACTAAATAGGCAGTTGAGCTGTCGGAGTTTGAAATAGAATACACCCTGCGGAGAGCAACGCTTGCACAAACCTTGCCTGATTTCATTTGTTAAACCAGTTTTGAAGGATGTGGCCGTGTGGAAGGAAGCAAATGGATCCTCAGGGTGGATGGTGCTGCCGACAAAGACGGTTGCGGGGCAGGTGTCACTCTAACAACATAGGAAGGTCAGCATCTAAACTATGCCTACAAATTAGACTTCCAAGCTACGAACAACGAGATGGAATACGAGGCTTTGATAGCAGGCGTTGAGGTCACATTGGTCCGCAGAGCAAGAGAGATAACCGCGTATACCGACTCTAAGGTCATGACGATGCAAATTAAAGGAGGATACGAGGCGAGAACTGGTCTGATGCCGGACTACTTGAGGAAGGTTCAGGCTTGATGTTGTGAGCCTAATTTGTCATGTTTAACAGTAACTTTTATATCGATTTCTGCATACATTTCATGCATTTGGGCTAAAATAATACAGAATCTATGTAAGTTATGTTTATTTGCAATATATGGAGGTCTACTCAAGTTTTTGTTATATTTGGCAGAAATCGGACGCACTTTGGAGCTTAAAGAAAACTCATGGAGAAGCTAAGAATGGTGCAGCTGGAGAAAATGCCATTTTTCACCATTCTTCGTTCTGAATCAAGCTTTGATGTCTTCATGAGAGTTGTAGCCCTCAAAAAGAGCTTTCCAACGCATGGTCATATGCGTCAATCCGACGAACGAAGACTCGGGAAAGTGCGTTTTAAGAACATAGCAGAAAGCTGAGAAATCTTTACTCGAGATCGAGTACACTCTACTCGAGATCGAGGAGAGCCTGGTCGAGAAAGAGCTGATTGAGAAGCCGAGGACGAAGACGCAGACCACCTCTACTCGACATCGAAGAGGCTTAGTCGAGATCGAGGAGCCCGGAGCCAAGGTCCGAGCCTGTCGAGTAGTTCCACCTGACCAAGCCAGCCAGACGACGAATCCTACTCGATACAGAGTAGGGCTACTCGAGATCGACTA
The DNA here is from genome assembly GCA_037127255.1 of Persicaria tinctoria. Taxonomy (NCBI): domain Eukaryota; kingdom Viridiplantae; phylum Streptophyta; class Magnoliopsida; order Caryophyllales; family Polygonaceae; genus Persicaria; species Persicaria tinctoria. The sequence continues at coordinate 50,863,384 of JBANSL010000011.1, read as the reverse complement.
GACCTCCGAGCCATGTCCGAGCCTTGTCGAGCACCAGTCACCCGAGAACACCAGTCGACGACGAATCCTAGTCGATGTCGACGAGCCCTTGTCGATGTCGAGTAGACCAGCTTCTGGAAACGCGTCGCCGTGAGCAGTCCGAGTAGAGATGGGAATCCTTGGGGCCGAAGAAATCCGAGATTGCGGAGATACATCAAGTTCTATCCATGGAAGGGGAATCTATCAACATGAAGAGACTTACCTAGTTTAGATTTATCTTTTCCATTTTAGATTTAATTTCCTTGTTGCTTTTATTTATCCTTAAACATTTTAGATATAGTTTTAGATATAGATATAGATATTCTATCCTTGAGTAGCAAGGATTAGAAGGCTATAAATAAAGCCCATGGGGCTGATTTTAGAAAAATTCAGTTTCAGAGACAATTAGTTAGTTCCGCAGAGAGGTTTAGGAGTTCTAAGGTTTTTAGGGTATTGGCTTTCTGCGAAAGTTGATTGCCAGGATTGTAAAAGGCTTTTGAATTTAGTTTTAATGCAATTTAGTTCTTTTCATCAATCAATGTCTGTTATTGCAATGAGGCGTGAGTAGTCCACCCACTTCTGGGGCTGGGGTGAGCCCGACGGTGGCCATGTGAGGCGATGCGATAAAGGTCAGATCTTTTTGTGCAATTCATCTTCTATCCCTATGAGCATGATTCTTTTGCGAGAGTTGAAGGTGATCCTTGTTTGTGTTATTGAAGCGAAAGTGATCTTAATGCAACTTGGATTAATTATGTGAAAAAGGGTTAGTAACAATTAGGGTTTATGCGAAAGCCTCTATATGCCTATTTGTTAATGACGAAAGTTATTTGATGGAAAGCATGATCTTTTATGCCTTTGTGTGTTACTTTGCATAGTTATCGTTGTGGTGTTGAAACCCTAGTCTTGGAAGTCTTTTATTATATTGATTTATTTCTGTCAAAAATCTGAGTTTTAGTTTCGAATTTGCAATTTATATTTTCTGTCAATTCTTGTCGATACAGAGGAGATCTTGCCGATCTCGAGTTGGTTGTACTCGATCTCTGTAACAGCCCAGGATTATGATTCCCGAGTTACATTTCGAGGGATGAAACCCCTCGTTGAGATCTTGCGCCCCGAGTACAGGTTGAAGGTTTGAAATCGAAGATGCGCAGTTTAAAGTGGGATTTCGCACCCAAACCCGGAAGGTCCGTTGAAGACCCCGGGGTAAACCCCTGTACCTGTCCTAAGTCTACAACGCGCGAAAACCTTTATCATGCACAGGGCGGAAGTTCTGAAAACGATACAACCAGTGCCACGGCAGAGCCGGGTCAAAAACGGAGTGTAATAGGAAGAAATCCAAAAAGCATGAGTTTGGTGAAGTCAGGGTTCATACACTCACTCTCCGCCATATGAATGGACCCCGTCATATCAGCACAAAATCAAGTAGTAGATCGGGTACCTGAAACTATACCACCAAGTCAGGCCAAGAGTCCGCCTGCGGGTCCTCTGACCGCGCTGAGGACATATAATACGCCTATACCTAGAATAAAGGATGCCTTCATGCAGTACTGAAATAAAACCACACTATCATGCTCCTAATTCATATGTGCAGAATATTGAGGAAGGCCTTAACAAAGAATACCAAGCGGTATATCCCTCTTTTACCACCACCCCTCTTCCAGACAAGGTGGAGACTGGCCAGTTCGATGCTATAATCATATCAAATCTCATGCCCATCTTGTATCTCGTGATATATATAAATGACTCGAGGAGGACAACACCCGATGAAGCTGGGCGGCCCTATGACCCTAGCAAGGACTCTAGGACTCACAGATAACGGCCGTTCTGTATTCAAACGCATACAGAATAAGGATGCTCATTTGTAAATGCAATTCCTAAGCATGATACTACATGATATGCTCTTATGCATATGCAGCACCTACATACTATATGACACATCAGGCAGGAGGTACTGGTTACTGAGTAAGCCCCGGAGGTACTTACCTTGCTAGAAGGTCAGCAAAAGAAGAACCCAGCACACAGTAGTCACGATCACAGAATATCACCTAATCACATAACGAGAATATACTAAGTATACTTCTATAGCTTTTCTGAACACATATATTACTCGCTCAAATTAGCAGATAGATAAGTAAGCTTGCATCAATCATACTTTCAATTTATCACGATCAACCATCTCTTATCTCATACCATTCATCATAACTTGTCAACTCATCAGTTTAAAAAAATATACTCCCTATATATATCATACTTAGCCAAATTCGCATATTATTATTTCATACGTATACTTCCCATATATATATATATATATATATATATATATATATATATATATATATATATATATATATATATATATATATATATATATATATATATATATATATATATATATATATATATATATATATATATATATATATCATCATCATAAATATTGAACATTTAATCTCTTCTAAAAATCACCACAATATCATGCTATTTAGTAATCGTCTTATTCCCAAGTTAGCTTCAAAACCATTTCAAATCCGAATTAAACAGTTAAGAGTCCCGACCCTTGAAAGTGTTAGCAAAATTCCCTTTTTCTATTATTTATTAAATCATTTTCCGACCTTGAAATTCTTTTCCAAATTCTCTAAAGTTCAAACCATTTTTATTTAATAAACCAACCTTATAATTCTCCCAAAATAATATTTTATCTTTTAAAACCTCAAATAATATTGTATATATATAATACTTTTAATTCCGTTAATTAGTTAAATAAATAAACGGATAACCCGAACCGAACCGAACCAAACCAAACCCATTTAAATCCAACCGAACCGAATCCAAAATTATTAATCCTAAACCGGGCAAACAAAACAAATAAATTAAAACAACCAAGGAGGTGGGCCACGTGAGTCTTCCTCTTCCTCTCAATTTCAAAATCTTGCCCCGCCCTTTTTGTCCTGCTCGAGACTCCATCCCCGCCGGCGAACCAGCTCCTCCTCCCGGCCTCCGACGTCTCCGTCCTCTTGCGCTCGCTCCTCGCTCACTGCTCGACGCTCGCGCTCTCATCCTCACTCAGCCTCGACTCGCGCTCGCTGCTCGATGCTCGCTCACTCACGCCCGCCCGCTCTCGAGCTCGCCAGAGCTCTCGAGTTCGCCCAAGCTTCCCGCACTCAGATCTCACGCACTCTCCGACCACCCAACGACACGGAAATGAATTGAGACGAACCAAGGCAAAGGAAGGATGTTCGAACGCTCACCGAGGTGATTTCGCGACTTCGGAGATCTCGATCGGAGGTCTGGGCGTCGTCGGTGGCTCGCGATGGCTTATCGGACCTGCATCGGACATGGATGAGGGTGATGGTGAAGCTCGAGGATGATTCCGATCGAAAATGAGTGAGAACGGCTTACCGGAAGATTGGTTCGCGATCAAACGGGGGACATGGTGCATCGGTGGCTTGTCGGCGCCGCTGGTGGCTCTTGGGCAGCTCCTGGGTGGCGTTGGGTGGCTCCGGATGTTGCTGGTGACTCCGAGAAGGTGTCGAGGGTTGCCGATGGTCCTTGGGTGGAAGAAGAACGAAGGAGAAAGAGGTGGGCTGGAGGCGACAATGGAGGTGACGGTGGAGGTTTTAGGTGATGGTGAATGTGACAGTGGTGGTGATGATCAGCCAGAGAATGGAGGGAGAGGGAGTAGATGAAAGTGATGGTAATAAGGGTGATGTGAATGAACAATGACGGGGAGAGGGGGTAGATTTGAAAGGGTATGGCGAGGTGAGGGAGTAGGTGAGGATGAGTGTTGAATTGGATAATTAATACCCGAAAACAAATCCCGAATACGCGAATTTCGAATCTCGCAATTATTTCTCAAGTGTTAATTTCCCCGACTCTCGCTCTCTCGATCAATTAGATTTTTAAAATCGACAAAGATATTGTCATCCGATAATTATTTTGAATTTTCGAGGTAAAAGGATGAAATCGATCGTCAAAATTTTAAATTCAGGTCGGAATCCACTCTACGAGTTTTTTAAACTGATTAAATTTCATTTTTAGTTCTCTTTTTCCGAAAAATTAGGATTTGAAAATCCGAGCCTTTACATCATCCACCTCTAAAAACAAGTCTCGTCCCCGAGACTAAAATCATTTTAGAAGAGGGGTGGAAGTTTGAAATCGGTGAGTCCAAGGATCATGTCATTGATCCCGTGAACACCTCATAAGTGCCCCTATGAGATCCTCACAGTACCGTTGCCGTGATCATAATATCCCCAATAGACCGTAGTAAGAATGTAATATGGGCCCCTACCACATCCTTACTCCGACTCTTTGGCCATATCATAACTCAAATACTTGTATCCACTTCGTGGGGTGTTATATTGAAAACTAGAGTCACATTAGTTTCTTAAAATTCAAGTTAGTCTCGTTTGAAATACCATTCAAAATTTCAAGTTCGACGAATCATTTCCAACTTCTAAGGTCATCCTACCATCCACCTCTAAGGGTTAATCCCATATTTCTTCCTAGGTTCCAAGTTATGATCAAATTCTCATACTTCAACTTCCATCATTTCTATCATCACGCCTCATATATATATAGAGTGACACTCATATCACATATTAATAGCATGACCTAAACACGTCAAGTATAGTCGCATACCATAAAATATCTAGCACGTCATCACATCATCACAGCTCATCATATCATATCACCAAGGATCTGCACACAACTACCAATCATAAGTACACAAGCAAAGAGATACTACCAACCAACCCCAATCCAACTAGACAACTCACCGCACTCGCGAGGTCAGGGAAATATCTACGCTCGGCTCGACATAGGATGCGAGCAACTCGTCTAGGACATCCCCATAACTAGCCTGAATACTCTCCTCAGTCTCCCACGTGGCCTCCTCAGGGCTCCTCCTAGACCACTGAACTAGAAGCAAAGGAACCTCCCTGTTCCTAAGCCTCTTGACTCGACGGTCAAGAACTCTCACAGGACGCTCTACAAAGGTATGGTCAGGCTCAACCTGAAGATCTGAATAATCTAGGACATGGCTAGGGTCAGGCATATACTGGCGAAGCTGTGAGACGTGAAAGACGTCATGAACACCGGCCAAGGATGGGGGCAATGCTAAGCGATAGGCCACCTCGCCAACTCTATCCAAAATCTCAAACGGGCCAATATACTTCGGACTCAACTTTCCCTTGATCCCAAACCGTCGGACTCCTCTGGTAGGCGAAACTCGAAGCCACACATGCGAACCTACCTCGAATTCAATCTCTATCCTTCGCCTGTCTGCATACTTCTTCTGGCGATCCTGAGCGACTCTCATGTGCTCACGGATGCGTCCTACCTTGTCAATGGTCTCTCTAACTAGGTCCGGTAAAGATGAAACCATGTCCGCAGGCTCATCCCAACAAACTGGCGACTTGCATCGCCTCCCATACAGAGCCTCATATGGAGCCATCTCGATCGACGCATGGTAGCTGTTGTTGTATGAAAACTCCACCAATGGTAGGTGTCTAACCCAACGGTCTCCCCACTCCAAAACACATGATCGCAGCATATCCTCCAAGGTCTGAATCGTCCTCTCACTCTGACCATCTGTCTGAGGATGAAAAGCTGTACTGAAATGCAGTCTAGTACCTAGGCCCTCCTGAACCTGGTGCCAAAACCTCGAGGTAAAACGTCCATCTCTGTCAGATACGATCCTCTCAGGTACTCCATGAAGTCTAACGATCAGGCAAATGAACTCCTCAGCTAACCGCGATGCTGGCCATGTCTCCTGAATCGGAATGAAGTGAGCCGACTTGGTCAACCTATCGACCACGACCCAAATGGCGTCGAATCCTCTGACATCCCGCCTCAGCCCGGTGACGAAGTCCATCGAGATATCTGTCCACTTCCACGCGGGAACTGGAAGCGACCTGACAAGTCCTCCCGGTCTCTGGTGCTCAATCCGAACCTGCTGGCAAACCTGACATCTGGCTACAAAATCTGTGATGTCTGCTCGCATCCTCTGCCACCAATAATACCTCCTCAGATCCTGATACATCTTATTCGTCCCTGGATGGACAGAATAAGGAGTGGAGTGAGCCTCCTGCATGATCCTCTGCCGCAGATCTGACGTCGACGGAACTACCACTCTGCCCTGAAAGGTCAGCATCCCATCTCCACTCTCTACAAGCTCTCTGAATCGACCCTGGGACATCCGATCCCTCAGAACTGCAATCTCTGGACAGTCTGCCTGACCTCGCCGAATCTCCTCGGTCAACTCAGCCTGAACCTCCAAGAATGATAACTATCCATTCTCCCGCTGAACCCACACCTCAAAGCAACACCTCATCAAATTTGTCTGCAAATCCCTCTGAGCTGTAAGCCTCGCAACTAATGCCTCCTGGTGAGTCTTCCTACTGAGCGCATCTGCCACCACATTGGCCTTTCCTGGGTGATAAACTATGTCCAAGTCATAGTCCTTTAGAAGCTCTAGCCACCGTCTCTGTCGCATGTTGAGCTCTTTCTGAGTGAAAATATACTTCAAGCTCTTGTGATCCGTCATCACCTTGCATGAAGTGCCGTACAGGTAATGCCTCCAAATCTTCAAGGCATGAACTACAGCTGCCAACTCCAAGTCATGAACGGGATAGGACACCTCTGCAGGCTTCAACTGGCGCGAAGCATAAGCGATGACCCGATCTCTCTGATGCAAAACACATCCCAAGCCGAAATGCGAAGCGTCTGTGTAGACGACGAAGTCCTCTGTCCCTTCTGGCAACGCTAGTACTGGGGCGGTCGTCAGCTTCTCCTTCAGAAGCTCAAAGCTGGCCTGACACTCCACACTCCACTCAAAAGGAACATCCTTCTTCAGCAGCTGTGTCATCGGCCTAGCAATGCTCGAGAAACCCTGAACGAATCTCCTGTAGTAACTGGCCAATCCAAGAAACGAGCGGATGTCCTTGACGTTCTTGGGCACCCCCCAAGCAACGATAGCATCAATCTTCGCCGGATCCACGGCGACTCCCTCAGCCGAAATCACATGGCCTAAGAAAGCCACCTCTCTGAGCCAGAACTCGCACTTGCTGTATTTCCCATATAACTGATGTTTCCTCAGCGTCTCGAGCACGATCCTCAAATGCTCCTCGTGCTCCTCTCTACTCCTCGAGTAGACTAAAATGTCATCTATGAAGACAACGACGAATCTGTCGAGGTAGTCAATGAACACGCGGTTCATGAGTTCCATGAAAGCAGCTGGTGCATTGGTCAGCCCAAACGGCATGACCACGAACTCGTAGTGACCATAGCGAGTCCTAAAAGCGGTCTTCTGGACATCCTCTGGCTTCACTCTCAGCTGGTGATAACCCGACCTCAAATCAATCTTCGAGAAAACAACGGCGCCCTGCAACTGATCCAACAGGTCGTCAATCCTGGGAAGGGGATAACGGTTCTTCACCGTCGCACGGTTTAGCTCCCTATAATCGATGCATAGTCTCAATGACCCGTCCTTCTTCTTGACGAACAACACTGGTGCTCCCCAAGGTGATACACTAGGCCTGATGTAACCCTTCTCGGCTAGCTCCTCCAACTGAGCCTTCAGCTCCGCCATCTCCGCCGGTGCCATGCGGTAAGGGACTCGTGAAATAGGTCTGGTGCCTGGGTCTAGCTCGATCCCAAAGTCAACCTCTCTCGGTGGGGGAAGTCCCGGTAGCTCATCTGGAAACACATCTGCGAAGTCCCTCACAACAGGGACATCTGCCAAGCTGGGATGTGTGCGATCCACCTCTAAAGTGTAACACCAATACCCCATGCATCCCTGGTCTAGAAGTCTGGCGGCTCTGACTGCGCTAATGAGCGCTCCGTTCCTCTTGGGGTCGCTCCCCCAAACCTGGTGCTTAGTCCCGTCATCCGCCAAGATAGACACCGTCCTCGTCCTCAGATTGATGATCGCTCCATAGTGGTCCATGAAATCCATACCCAGAATGAGATCATCCATCCTCAATGGCATGACAATAAGGTCGGTTGGCCACTCACGCTCACCTATATGGATGGGGCAACCTAAAATCTCCCGACTCGTCCTAACATTTGCCCCGTCCGCTAGACCAATAGTAAGGGGTAAACCACTCGTGCAGCTCAGGCTCAGCCTAGCAACGCACGCCTCTGCTATGAAGCAGTGAGTAGCACCAGTGTCAAACAATATAGACAAGCACGCATCATGGAAATGTATAGTACCTGCGGAAGTAGGGGCAGTACGGTCATCAGCTCTCATCTGGAACACGCGGGGCGGTGGGGGTAATGCTGGTCCTCGGCCTCCGGAACTCTGGCCACGATCATACCCGGACCTAGATGTCCCTGCAGATGACGAACCTCTACCCTGACCTGGCCCTGACGGCCCTCTGCCTCCACGATCGTAACCTCTAACTCCTCTACCTCCTCTACCTCCTCCTCGACCTCTACCAGAAGCATCTCCTCGCCCTTGACCCTGGGGATAAGTCAGCAGTGGCGGCTGTGGAGCCGCAGGAAGTCTCGGTGGCGGTGAAGTCGGCGGGGCTCTACCGTCCTGGGGACAACGGGCAGCTCTGTGCCCCATGGTGCCGCAAGTGAAGCAGAGAATCGAACGATCTGGGCAGGAAGCGACATAATGACCCCTCTCGAAGCATCCATGGCAAGTGACACTCCTCACTCGTGCATCTCCTCCATAAACAGCTGGACCGGGCGGCTGGGGTGCCCTCGGTGTAACTCCGTGATATCCCCCTCTAAATCCTCCTCCATAACCTCCTCTCCTAGATCTGTCGTCTCCGCGACCATCCGCTGGTCTCGCTCTCTTCGCCTCAGGGCGAGAAGTGGTGTATGCAGTCTCGGACAAGATCCGCTGCTGGTCGTACAGGAGGATGACCTCCAAGAATCGATCAAAGCTGACAGCTCCCAAGCTAGAGGCATGCAGAAGTACTGGAGGCGGCAGTCTCATCGATAACATGCGAATCCGGCTCTCATCGGAAGGGCACAAGTGAGCACAGTAGACCAGTTCCTTCTTGAACTGGCGAACGATGGTAGAGACAGAAGCTGATCGGTCGTAGTAGCCTCGCATAAAGGACACCTGTCGGGCTATCTCAATCCCAGAAGGGCGGTACTCTCTCAGCATCAGGTCCCTAAACTCCTCGTAGGTCCACTCAGCCTGATCTATCTTAAATAAAGACCAGCGGTCAAAAGCGTCTCCCTGTAGACGGCCTGCGGCAAGTCTCTGTCTCTCGGAAGCGGGGACAGCAACATGGTCGAACAACCCATCCATCTCACGGAACCATCTCTCAATATCCCCCCCAACCTCTCCAGTAAAAGCCGGAGGACAGCACTGAGCTAATGTCTTGACCCAGTCGATGCGCTTCTCAGGGCGTGCATCGGCTACGGGCTCAGCTGGCTGAACAGGAACCTCGGGCGTCGGTGCTGCAGATCGGGATCCTCCCCGTAACTCGCTCAGAATGTCGTGAAGTGCCGCCTCTAGCTGTCCAAGTCTAGTCTCTGTGGGGATTGGAATCTGGTCGTCAGCCGGTGGAGGTGAAGCTCGCTCCTCAACGTGATCGTCAGCAGCGCGCTCCTCGACGTTCTCAACAGCAATCCGACGGGGGCGTCCCCGACCACGACGTGTCCTACCCCCACGCCCAATAGAACCGCGTCTAGTATCGACCATGAGTACTACATGAACGGTTAATTTAAACACTCAGCACATAAGCACTCGACGATTAATATGATCCCCTTCAAGGAGGATCGCCCTCAGGCATAATTGCATATATGTATAAATTAAGCATAGAGACGATCTATGCCGTCCTTCGAGGGACGGCTGACCGGAGCGGCAAAACCTCACGGTCACCTAACTCGACACTCCAACCTCCATGGTGTTCCTTGGAGTTATCTAGGCCCATCTGTAAATCAAAGCTAGTATTTTACCTACCGTTCCCCGAGTTCTACATCCATAAGGGAGGTCTATCGCTTTGGTCTCTACCCACGAGATTGTTTTCCCTTTATTCATTTTACGTTTTAATTCCAATTAAATTCATTTTGCCCTTTTGAAAGCATTTCTCAAACCCATTTGAAAACATTGGGCGATTTTCAAAACCATCTTCAACCTGTTGTACTCGGATTGCAAAACCTGGCTCTGATACCACCTTTGTAACAGCCCAGGATTATGATTCCCGAGTTACATTTCGAGGGATGAAACCCCTCGTTGGGATCTTGCGCCCCGAGTACAGGTTGAAGGTTTGAAATCGAAGATGCGCAGTTTAAAGTGGGATTTCGCACCCAAACCCGGAAGGTCCGTTGGAGACCCCGGGGTAAACCCCTGTACCTGTCCTAAGTCTACAACGCGCGAAAACCTTTATCATGCACAGGGCGGAAGTTCTGAAAACGATACAACCAGTGCCACGGCAGAGCCGGGTCAAAACGGAGTGTAATAGGAAGAAATCCAAAAAGCATGAGTTTGGTGAAGTCAGGGTTCATACACTCACTCTCCGCCATATGAATGGACCCCGTCATATCAGCACAAAATCAAGTAGTAGATCGGGTACCTGAAACTATACCACCAAGTCAGGCCAAGAGTCCGCCTGCGGGTCCTCTGACCGCGCTGAGGACATATAATACGCCTATACCTAGAATAAAGGATGCCTTCATGCAGTACTGAAATAAAACCACACTATCATGCTCCTAATTCATATGTGCAGAATATTGAGGAAGGCCTTAACAAAGAATACCAAGCGGTATATCCCTCTTTTACCACCACCCCTCTTCCAGACAAGGTGGAGACTGGCCAGTTCGATGCTATAATCATATCAAATCTCATGCCCATCTTGTATCTCGTGATATATATAAATGACTCGAGGAGGACAACACCCGATGAAGCTGGGCGGCCCTATGACCCTAGCAAGGACTCTAGGACTCACAGATAACGGCCGTTCTGTATTCAAACGCATACAGAATAAGGATGCTCATTTGTAAATGCAATTCCTAAGCATGATACTACATGATATGCTCTTATGCATATGCAGCACCTACATACTATATGACACATCAGGCAGGAGGTACTGGTTACTGAGTAAGCCCCGGAGGTACTTACCTTGCTAGAAGGTCAGCAAAAGAAGAACCCAGCACACAGTAGTCACGATCACAGAATATCACCTAATCACATAACGAGAATATACTAAGTATACTTCTATAGCTTTTCTGAACACATATATTACTCGCTCAAATTAGCAGATAGATAAGTAAGCTTGCATCAATCATACTTTCAATTTATCACGATCAACCATCTCTTATCTCATACCATTCATCATAACTTGTCAACTCATCAGTTTAAAAAAATATACTCCCTATATATATCATACTTAGCCAAATTCGCATATTATTATTTCATACGTATACTTCCCATATATATATATATATATATATATATATATATATATATATATATATATATATATATATATATATATATATATATATATATTGAACATTTAATCTCTTCTAAAAATCACCACAATATCATGCTATTTAGTAATTGTCTTATTCCCAAGTTAGCTTCAAAACCATTTCAAATCCGAATTAAACAGTTAAGAGTTCCGACCCTTGAAAGTGTTAGCAAAATTCCCTTTTTCTATTATTTATTAAATCATTTTCCGACCTTGAAATTCTTTTCCAAATTCTCTAAAGTTCAAACCATTTTTATTTAATAAACCAACCTTATAATTCTCCCAAAACAATATTTTATCTTTTAAAACCTCAAATAATATTGTATATATATAATACTTTTAATTCCGTTAATTAGTTAAATAAATAAACGGATAACCCGAACCGAACCGAACCAAACCAAACCCATTTAAATCCAACCGAACCGAACCCAAAATTATTAATCCTAAACCGGGCAAACAAAACAAATAAATTAAAACAACCAAGGAGGTGGGCCACGTGAGTCTTCCTCTTCCTCTCAATTTCAAAATCTTGCCCCGCCCTTTTTGTCCTGCTCGAGACTCCATCCCCGCCGGCGAACCAGCTCCTCCTCCCGGCCTCCGACGTCTCCGTCCTCTTGCGCTCGCTCCTCGCTCCTCGCTCACTGCTCGACGCTCGCGCTCTCATCCTCACTCAGCCTCGACTCGCGCTCGCTGCTCGATGCTCGCTCACTCACGCCCGCCCGCTCTCGAGCTCGCCAAAGCTCTCGAGTTCGCCCAAGCTTCCCGCACTCAGATCTCACGCACTCTCCGACCACCCAACGACACGGAAATGAATTGAGACGAACCAAGGCAAAGGAAGGATGTTCGAACGCTCACTGAGGTGATTTCGCGACTTCGGAGATCTCGATCGGAGGTCTGGGCATCGTCGGTGGCTCGCGATGGCTTATCGGACCTACATCGGACATGGATGAGGGTGATGGTGAAGCTCGAGGATGATTCCGATCGAAAACGAGTGAGAACGGCTTACCGGAAGATTGGTTCGCGATCAAACGGGGGACATGGTGCCTCGGTGGCTTGTCGGCGCCGCTGGTGGCTCTTGGGCGGCTCCTGGGTGGCGTTGGGTGGCTCCGGATGTTGCTGGTGACTCCGAGAAGGTGTCGAGGGCTGCCGATGGTCCTTGGGTGGAAGAAGAACGAAGGAGAAAGAGGTGGGCTGGAGGCGACAATGGAGGTGACGGTGGAGGTTTTAGGTGATGGTGAATGTGACAGTGGTGGTGATGATCAGCCAGAGAATGGAGGGAGAGGGAGTAGATGAAAGTGATGGTAATAAGGGTGATGTGAATGAACAATGACGGGGAGAGGGGGTAGATTTGAAAGGGTATGGTGAGGTGAGGGAGTAGGTGAGGATGAGTGTTGAATTGGATAATTAATACCCGAAAACAAATCCCGAATACGCGAATTTCGAATCTCGCAATTATTTCTCAAGTGTTAATTTCCCCGACTCTTGCTCTCTCGATCAATTAGATTTTTAAAATCGACAAAGATATTGTCATCCGATAATTATTTTGAATTTTCGAGGTAAAAGGATGAAATCGATCGTCAAAATTTTAAATTCAGGTCGGAATCCACTCTACGAGTTTTTTTAAACTGATTAAATTTCATTTTTAGTTCTCTTTTTCCGAAAAATTAGGATTTGAAAATCCGAGCCTTTACAATCTCGAGTTAACTTGGTCGAGATCGAGTTGCCCTTGCCGGGTTTGCCTGTCTGCTGTGATTTTCGATTTTCTGTTGTCGACTGTTGTGGTCGATCTCGAGTAGCTGTTTGTCGAGATCGACGAGCCCTTTGCTTTGCTTTTAGTTTCTGCTTTGCTTTGTCTTTTCTGTTTTGCTTTGTTCTTTGCTTCTGCTTTTATTTCTGTTTCTTTCGTTGTTTCTGTGTTTCTGTCTTTTCTGCTGCTCTGTCTGTGAGAATTTACAGCTACCTGAGAACTGCTGACGTGCTTCCTCGTGGATTCGATCCTGACTATTCTCTTACTACAACGGGAGGAAGTCTTGTATTTATTTGCTGAGACAGGGAAGTCAGTCTGAACTTTATTTCATATTTATTTCATACTTGACCATCCTCCTGCAACAACACTTGAAAAGGGCTTTCATAAATTTCAAACTGATCGCGGTCCCGAGGGTTGAGAATCAACAAGCAAATGCTTTAGCTTGAATGGGCGCGGTCATGCCTTCTGAAGTTGGGGAAGAAGTCATCTTTGAGAGACGAGATCAGCAAAGACTCGTCAAAGAATTATATTTCGTTCAAACAAATGGGAATGGGGGCTGGAGAACCCCACTCGCGAAATATTTGAGGAAGGGAATTCTCCCCTCATAGAAAACTGAGGCCAAGCTGGTTGTCGCAAGGGTTGCTCGCTTCACAATCCGCGATGGGAAGCTTTTGAAAAGAGGGTTTTGCCTCCCGGATTTACTATGTGTTTTTACTGAAGAAGGAAAGGTCATTGTGGAATAACTACACGCGGGGGTGTGTGCACACCACCAGGGCTGGAGAGCATTGACCGCAAAAGCCATGAGGCTGGGTTATTATTGGCCCACCATGAAACAAGATATCCAAGGGTTCATCCAAAGATGTAACGCGTGTCAAAGGCACGGTAATATGAGGCACCAGCCCACGGAGCCCTTGAAGAGTATCTACGGTGCCTGTCCTTTCTCCCTCTGGGGAATGGACATCCTAGGTCCTTTTCCAGCAACAAATTACCAGCTGAGATACGTGTTAATAGTGGTAATACTTCACCAAGTGGGTTGAGGCCAAGGCCACGGGGCTAATAACCGCGGAGAAGTTTAGGAGGTTTATGTGGAAGAATTTGGTATGCCGTTTCGGAGTACCTGAAGCAATAATCACATATCACGATCCCCCGTTTGACTGTGAGACACTCAGAGATTTCTGCACATGCCTCAACATCAACCTCAAATTCTCGTCTGTAGCTCATCCTCAGACAAATGGCTAGGCAGAGATAACCAACCGTCAAATACTGGAAGGGATTCGGAAGAAGTTAGGTGGTACGGGGCGAACATCGTTGGCAATTTCACCCTTTGCCAAATAGTAATAATATCCTAACTCAAAGCTCAAACCAATAGATTAGTAAATGAATGAATTGATAAACCAACAAACTAGTATAGCGATGAAGTCCGGAGTCGAACCCACAAAGAGAACGGTTGCGATGCAATGTTTCTAACAATGATTCTTATAACAAAAGCAATGATTTGTAGTAAATTGATGACAAAGTAAAGTATAAAGAGGACTATGATTGAAAAGTATTGATAACAAGATAGAGAAAATATTTCATCTGTAATTCTCAGACCATGGTTGAGGTTCAAGATTCTAGGATTGATTCAATAGTTATTTTAAAGCATATGTCGATTTGACTAAAGTTGATAGATTCGTAAAGATGCAATCTTCTTATTCAATATCACTAAAGAATAACATTAAACACTCAAGTTCAAAGACCAATTGATATATCAATTCAATGCAATTAAGACACAATTGGAACAACCCTAATTGGCCCTAACAACATCTAACTACATAGATCAATCGAGATTATCCATTCTCACTAGTCTATGGCATGGACGCGGTCATACCAGTCGAAAGGTTGGTCCCATCGGCCCGCGATGGCATATGAGTCAGGAGCTATTGATGAAGCTCTTGAGAACGAGATGCACCTGCAAGAAGCAGGCTCGGGAATACAAAAGGCAAACAGAAAGATATCACAACAAACAAATACAGTCGGGGCAATGTCAGAAAGAAGACTTGGTGCTTCAACTAGTGCAAATAGGAGAAAAGCTTGATGCTAACCGGAAGGGACCGTATGTTGTAGTAGGCGTTGTCAACACAGGAGCATACAAGCTTCAAACCAAAGATGGAGAAACCCTCAACAAAACATGGAACATAGAGAATCTCAAGATGTACTATGTATTTTAAAAGTTTGAATATTTTGTTAATTATATTATTTTTTTATGAATATTTTGAAAAGAAATTTAATTAATTCAACCAAATACATCACAAATAAGGGTTTAGGAGTGCACGTTCATATGAACGTGACATTCATATGAACATGGTGTCATAAACCTTGATTTTCCTTCAATTTTCGATGTATCCATCCACGTTGATTCGGACGGGCCATCACGTCAATAAGAACATGCATTTGCTTAATCAGAATTTACGATTTATCTCTAATTAATTTCTACCGAAATAATGGGCCCGCATGGGTGGAGTTGAAAAAATGACTAAAATTTAAAAACAGCTGAAATTCAAAACCTGTGTAAAATAAAAGTTAAAAGATTATAGAGTAATATAAACTCCATATGGGGCGAAAAAAGAGTTTATATATATAATTTCATACAAAATAAACAACAAACTCTAAAAATGCTTCAAGAGATAGATGATTTTTTTAGCTAAAATTGTTAAGTATTGGTGTAAATGAACACACTTTCCATTGATTCATAAAGGAGATATAAATAGAGCCAGCAATACAATCAGGAGGTTAATCTTGAGGAGATTAACATGGAGAGGTGGGGGGGAGATGGAGTGTTTTTCCAACTAAGTTTGACTTATTCTACCCTAAATAATAGAAATAATTAAATTAATAATATAAATATATATTATTTTCCTAATATTCCCCTGTAGCTAAAGCGAGAGATATTGAAAACTGAAAATTGGATAAATATGAATTATACCATAAATAAGGATTTTTTTTATAAAAAAAAATTATTGTTGAAGGTGTTCCCTTAATTACGCACGTCTAGCGCAATTCAAGGCATCATTGACTCGCATCCAACTTTGAGGATCTTCGAACAGGTTGTGGAGGGACCTCCTCTTCGGGTCAGGGATCATCCTCTTCGGGAATCGGGACTTTCGGCGAACCCTTGGCCGATTGGAGGGGACGACCTCTAGGTAGAATACGATGTTGGGTGCAGTTGCTTGTGGCTTGTCAAGCTCCCGCGATTCCCCTGGCCGGGGCAGCGAGGCTGGCAGGCTTTGTGCAGGTGACCAGTAGTCGGTGTTGATTTGCAATGGGAGGGAAGGTGGTGGTGGTTTCCGGCGGTGTTGGCTTCCTGGCGACTGTTGTGGCTCAATGGTTGACTTTGCATCCAAACTATAATAGTGGGCGTGATCTCCTGTGTGCTTGATTAGCAAATGCTAATTTATCATTTCAATATGCTCAAATGCGATCAGATCAATGTCCATGTGATGACGTCGCGCACTAAGTACGTATGCGAGAGGCGGCGGTGAGTCTCGATCGGTTGGGGCAGCGCTCGCAGTATGATCAGCGGCAATGGTGGGTGGCATGGGTGGTCCGACGGCAGCGGTGTGGTCGTGAAGACGACGGCGGGTGGGATTGTTGGTGTGCAGCGGTGGTGCGATAGCGAGGGCTTTGTGAAATTGGTGGTAGGACTAGGACACCATGATAGAGGCATCAACGAGTTTTTTAGGGGTAGTTTGATGGTGGCAAACGCCGAAATTGTATTAGCCCGAAGGCAATTTTGTGTGGCTGACATGGTTTGGCCAACGAAAATCAAAAATAAAATTAAAGGCCGACATAGTTTTGGGCGAAATTTGGATGGAAAAAGCCAAATTTTTTGTTAGTGCGGAAGGCAAGCGGAAGCGGTTTTGTAATGGCCAGAGTCAAGTTTAGATTGCTCGGAGGTGGTGATGCGGTGGCCTAAGCCGTTGAATATGTTTCTAGGCAACATGCCGGAGGATTGGTTTGTGCCGAAAGTGGGAGGATAGTTGCCCGGAGGTGGAAATTGGAGGATCAAAGTCGTTAGACAAAAAGCTCTAATACCATGTTAAGTATTGGTGTAAATGAACACACTTTCCATTGATTCATAAATGAGATATAAATAGAGCCAGCAACACAATAAGGAGGTTAATCTTGAGGAGATTAACGTGGAGAGGTGGGGGAGAGATGAAGTGTTTTACTCCAGCTAACTTTGAGTTATTCTTATCCTAAATAATAGAAATAATTAAACTAATAAAATCCTAATAATATAAATATATACTCCTTCTGTCTCAAAATACATGTCATTTTAGCCCCTAAAATTTTGTCAAAAATACATGTCTTTCTAGATTTAATCATTAAACCTAACCTACTTTTACATCTAATCATTGCTCTAATTTTTACATCACTCCTACTCTTCTCCTCACAATTTTTTTTTTAAAAAGAAACAAATACTCTAATACCAAAGTCTAATCATTACACTTAACCTACTTTGGTAAAAAAATCTCTAGAATAGAGATTAAAATATCAAAATCTCTAAAAAATTCACTCCAACTCCAACAACTTCTCTATTTTACAGATTTTTACATTTATTAAAGACTATAATAAATAAATACATTTAATAAAGATATTTAATTCTACATTTCTAAAAACGTCATTTAAACATAATTCTAACGTTTAGCCTCACATTTGTTGATGTACTAATATATGTCACTCATCCTCTTCCACGACATATTATTATTATTATTATTATTATTATTATTATTATTATTATTATTATTATTATTATTATTATTATTATTATCATTATTATTATCAACAAATCATTTTTACAAGAAATTAGTGGGTAGCCGAGATACTATCTGGGCACCCACTCCCTTAGCGATAACGAAGCTAAGTCTAGTAAAAATATAAGCTGCAGCACGAGCTCCGGCATCCTGAGATACGGAGAATTTCTGAATCCGCTTTAGCAAGGCAACAGCATCCGTATCCAGCTCCCCCAACGAAGAGAAAGAGAAGGGTAGGAAACCATAACCCGCTGTCGTGCACAAATCACGATACTTGACACGCTTACGTTGGGCAGCATCAACAACAACAGGACCAGGGACAAAGTCAGACATCCCCGACTGAGTCAAGGGGGAGGATCCCGTCAGATCAACACAAACATCACGCCCTCTGTCCCATGAATAAAGAAGCAAATCTGCCGAACGAAGAGGTCTATCATGCACATCCACCAAACTGATATCAACCTCCTTACCGGCAGAAATCTCAGCCCTGTAACAGATATCCAATAAGACGTCGCGCACAAGGTTATGTCGATGTTTAATGCCCACTGTAAAAGTTATCATTATTATTATTATTATATTCTCACAAGATATTTTTTTAAAAACAAAATCTAGTGATACATTTGATATTTATTTTTAAATGGTATTAATATTAAATTTAGATTGTTACTATAAAAGTTATCATAAAATTGGATAAAATATTATTCAAATTGAATCTTAATATTTTCAATTTATTAATATATATTATTAAAAATTAGATTGGTGATTGATCATACATGATTAATTAATTAAATAATTATCTAATAAGGCTTACTTTATAATTTATAAAAATAAAATCATTCCAATATGAGTTATGAGTTCAAGTGAATATTTTTTGAAGTGAAAATTTTATATACTAATTTTTTAATGTGAATTTTATAGCATTAAATTGGACGAAATTAATTATGATATTTTATTTATAAAAGTTAACATAAAATTATGATGTTTTGTTTATCTGTATATATTGATTTAAAATAATTAATTTATATATTATATCAAATCATATCCTTTTTTTATAATTTTTTTAAAAATAATTATATTTTCATTACTAGTAAATAAGTATGAAACTAAATTTTTTTGGATTTTTTTAGCTAAGTGTCCATTTTTTACAAGACCTTTTGCAAAATGTCCACTTTTATATTCCCTTTTGCAAAATGTCCTAATATGACATTTTTGCCCCTCCTTCCCATTCCCTTTCTTCCTTCCCATTTTTATTTTGACCATTGACAGGTCAAAGTCAATGAATTTGGTGACACAACTTTGATGACAAAAAAAAAAAAAATTGGTGACAGTTTTTTTTTTACGAAATTTGTTTCACCACCTTTATAAGTGGTGGATTTCAAAATTAACCGGTGAACACGAAATTCAATGGGTTTTTTTTTCCAGAAATTAAAGATATATATCCGGTAGTCGTGGTCGAAAATCTGAGATTGAAATCGGGGGTGGATTCCGGTGGCGGTGGAAATAATAAATTACCGAATTCCAATGGGGTACAATCGAGTAATGAAGGAGAAAGCTTTGTTCGACCCGCCGGGCGCCGTCGATGGTGAGAGGAGAGAGGCTGACACCACTCCAACACTATCGAAGGAAAGGGTCCGATGGGCAGAATAGTGAGTGTAATTGAGTAATTAAGATGATGACAAGCTTCCTATGGGCATGATGCCGAAAGATATCAGTTTAAGATAAAGAAGATGGAGATTGGCGAGAACTCGAGAATGTAAATTAAATCAGGAATTAATTTGGATTAAAAAAATTAATTGATAAGAGTAAATATTAGTCGTCGATTCATTTGAATAGCTGAGATCTGAGGCTGAGATCTATTTATCAGATGCCTAATATTTCTTTCGGAAATTTCGTGTGGTACCCCTGAGGTAAGGTGTATTTCGCACGGTGTACCAAAGTTTAGCATAATTCGCATGGTACCCCTGAGGTTTTGATTTTTTTTGTCTCGTGCCCCTCCGTTGCCTTCCGTTAGATTTTAAACTAAATCGTTAGCTTTTAAATATAAAAAAAAAAAGGAAAAGAAAGCTTTCCTTTTGTTCTTATCTGCGAGAGAAGACAAAGGAGGATATACGCGAGCCTGGAAACCTGCCGTTCCCGACGCTGGTGGAGACGGGAGGGATATGCGTGAGGAGGGAGAAGGCAGGCGACTTCCAGATTTCTACGGGAGGGATATGCGTAAGTTTTCGACATACGCGTGCGAGAGAGATGTTGAGGGAGGAGATCGACGACGCTGAAGATCTCGGCACCGATGGAGCCACATATGCGAGGAGGGAGGAGGCCGACGCCTGTGAATCCTTTGAAGGTATGGCTTGTTTCATTAATTTTCCACATGTTTTCGGGTATACAATTTGGGGATTTAGGTTTTTATCGAATTGGGTTTTTGGATTGGATTACAGTCTTAGGATCTTCAAATTGGAGTTTGAGGTTTAGATCCAGAGATAAATTTATGTCAATGTTGTTCTATTTGGAGGGTTATGTCACCAGCTGAAGTACAGACCCGAACTAGGCTTCCAATTGTTGTTCCAATTAGGGGGTTTTGTCAATGCTTTTGATAAATTGATTTTAGGGGAAACACCTATAGGAGTACTTAGATTTGGTGTTTTTGTTTTGGAATTATGAATTCATTGAAGACAAAAACATATTGAAATTACAAAGCTCGGTTAGACTGCTAGTTGAAATTGAGATGTGAGAAGCCCTGTTATTTAAACTGCTCCCAATCGGTGACTAATCTTACTTGTGTTCAAATGATCGAGCATGTGAAAAGCTCTGTTATCTATATTAATATCTAGGTAACAATGTCGAGCAACACAAGTCTTTAATCGTACAATCAACCTAGGAGCTTGTGTGGTTTGGGAGCAAGATAATTTACTAGATATTTGCTACTGAAATTTTCATCCAACAATCAACCTAGGTGCTTGTGTGTTTGTTTTACACATTGCTACTGATTTTTTGCAGTCGTGATTACTTGATAGTAGTTCATATTGTCACAAAATCTTTACATCACACTGCCTAAGATGTTGATTCTTGCAGTGACATGGCTTTGATTAGTGTAGTCTTGCTTCTTTTGTAACAGTTGTCCATGTCCTTCTTTGATTCTTTTGTTTTTGGTGGAATCTTTGATTTCGTTGTTTTTCAGTTGAAGTATTGCTTTGGTACGACAAAAAAAATTGTTTTAAGCCTATTAGCTCAAATGGAAGAGCATTGTGCTCATGCACAAAGATGCAGGTTCAACTCCTGCATAGGTTCTCTATGTTTGTGGGGTTATGATGAAGTAATATAGGCAAATACTTCAATAGCCACTAAGGAGTATAAGCTATAATAGTACTTTTAGTTGAAATATAAGAAAATTCCACCAAGCCATAACTATGGTACTTTCACTTTGAAGCAGCATTTGCTAAATAGCATATAGAATAGAGTTTCTGATTGATAAGATTTGTGGATTTCTGATTTTATGACATCAATTTACAATAGTTTATGATATCAAACTGATAAGCTTATTCATATGCTCATGCAACTAATTTTTTTACAGCAAATACATACACTAAGGAACTAGTCAAGCAGTCAAGCTTCTTGTGATTCTTGATTGGGCCATAGGAAATGAAACATGTTGCGAGACAAAAATCTAACGAGCTATGCATGCAACTAGAACACCTACTGCTGTGATTCAGATAATGGTCTTGGATATAGATGCAACCAACTGCAACATAGGCTATCAATATATTGAGTTACTAGTTGCTATCTTTCTTGAATAATCAATCAAATACGGTTCAACACCTAAACTAACTTTCAACACTTTCATAAAATTTTACCAACGGATAGAATGACAGTTCAGGCACCATGAGTTTAGGGTGTTTGGAATAGCTATGCACTTTGACTCGGAATTTTAGATAGCCTGTGTGGGATTCGAACCCACATCTTTATGCCTAAGCATAATGCTTTACCATTTGAGCTAAAAGGCTTAAAATAAATGTTCAATAGTTGGGCAATGAAATTTGTTTGTCAATTTGAGCAGTAGTTTGACAAGGGAATTCATTAGCTTTGGCAAAAGCTAATAGATTTTCATTTTCAAATAAATGTCCCAGTACATGCCTCACAAAAGGAAGAGCACTAAGAAGTTCAAATGGCATCTTAAACATGGGCATAATGATGAGCATTTATGCTTTCCTTTTCATTTTCATCTAGAAAGCTTAGCTACTCCTTGATGAATAATAAGGTAAACAGGGAGAGATTTTGTCTCTGTCAAAAGGAAGAGCACAAACCTTAACCCCCTATCAACTACACTAAAACCAGATGGCACAATCTTTTCCTTATGAACAAAATTAGCACCCACTCCATTTAGTACACTGCCACTTTTGCTAGAACTATGAATCTCCATCGTCTCAACTTCAAACAAATCCTTGAACATTTGAAGCTTATCCCCATCAACCCCATTTGCACTATCAACAACTACTTTCTCTTTACCATTGTCTATTTTACTTTTGTCATGCATCAGATCCACCACACACCTAATTCAACCATTTCAAAGAAAAAAATAAGGATCTTATATAGCTCAGTTCCCATTAACATTGCCCCTAAAACCTAAAATTTACAGCATACACACCTGTAAGAGATTGAAAACTGCTCGAAGTAATCATGCTCAGTTGCCTTCAGGCCCTTATTTCTCGCTCGAACCATCCATTGTAACTGCAGAGTTGTCAAAATTCTCATATCATGGACAAATGCTCCAATGATAGACTCAATTCCCTTCCAATAAAATAATCAAGACAAGCAAGATTAGCACTCTTATCTCACAAATTCAGATCAATCAGACAAAAACCACGAAGAAGAAATAGAGTATATGCTTTGCAGCTTCAAGGAGAAATCCCCACTAGGCCTCGTATCCCTAAATTGAAAAAGTATCCTAAATTTCTCTAGTCAAAAGTAAGAATGGAGACTTACCTAGAACAGTCGCCGACAACGACCGTCTCCCTCCTTACGTCTGTCCCTTATCGAGATCTTCAGGTGGCAATGTGGAATCCTTTTTGATCTCTCCATCTCTCTCTCTTGGAGAAATTGAACCCGAAACCCCCAATTACAATCATGGATTCATAATTCAACCCCGATCACAATTCAACCGAAATCCAATTTTTCTCAAAAAGATAACTACAATTCAACCCTAAACCCCAAATTCGAAAGGAAAAAAAACCCTAAATCCCAAAATCAGTTGAACAGGGAAGAAAACTTACCTCCGCTGGTGTCACCACGGTCTCCTCCACCTTGACGACCTCCTCTCGTCGGCTTCGAACTTCCAACAGTCGGAATCGAACTCCTCCAGCCAGCTCTCTCAAAGCCTCGCTTTCCTCTCGTAGAAGAACTCCTCAGTTTCTCATCGTTCTTTTGTTTTAATTTGTTAACGGAAAATGCTAACGGAAGAGAGTGAGGGGCACCCGGCAGAAGAAAATAAAAGTTCAAGGGTACCGGGCGAAATATTCCAAACTTTGGTACACCACGCGAAAAAACCCTTACCTCAGGGGTACCATGCGAAATTTCCGTATTTCTTTATTTACATATTCAAGGAGGTGATCCGAATTCTTTAAAGGCCATTTTGCATAACTAGACCAAAAAAAAACACTTTGCACAAATAGCCACGTGCCTTGATTATTTGCATGGGGTAGAAAGTGGCCATTTTGTGCAAATAAAAAAGGTAACCGGGAGAGGAAGTTGCAGGTGAAGCTGAGACCGGCCACTGTAGCTCCTTCATTTTTTTGAGAGAAATGAGGAGGGGGAGGTGTTGCACATGTCAGGGAATTGGGGTGTGGCTCCAATAAAGTAGGGAAAAAGGGGGGGCATTTATAAGGAGAAATGTAAATGATTGTAATTAAGGGTGTCAATCAACCCTTATAAAATCTTGATTGATGGGTGTCATTCCTTAGTAAATGCTCTGAAAAAACAGAGCCAACATTGGAAACGAGTGGCATGGTGAGGGCAAAACATCACCTTCATATCTGGGAACTATGTCCAACCAAAAGAATACATTAGTCTTACCAAAAGAAGACATTAGTCGTACCAATAGGCCAACTATGTCCTACCATAGTTGGAAATTTGGAGATAATATGGAGGGGAATGTCCGTAGTGGTTTGGGCGGGATGTCCGTGTAATTTTGGCGCCAAAAACAAGGTTCTTCATTGGGGGAAGAGGGAATGGCATCTGTCTGACCAATATTGTATCTTTATCTTACCAATAGCATATCGTTATCTTACCAATAGGCTTACCATGTCCTACCATACCTGAAATTTTCGAGAAATTTAGAGTGGATTGTCAGTGGCTTATTTGGCGGGTTGTCAGTGTAATTTTGGCGCCAAAACGGGGTTTTTCTTTGGGGGGAAGGGGGAGCATTTTGAGGGGAAAATGCAATCATTGCATTGATGGGTGTTCCCCAAGCACATAGTGAGGCAAACACCCCAATATGACCTGCAAAAAGTGAGGCAGAGCAGGAGAGAGGTGGAAAGGACGGGGGAAACCCAACCGTGCATCCGAGGGTACGATACAATTGTCATCCTACCAATAGTACAGTTCTGACCTGCCAACAGTGTTGTACTGTCTTACCAGTCCAGGAAAAGTGCAACAAGTTTGTTGGTGGCAGTGGCAGTGATGGGTAAGTCATCTTGTACCTTTTCTTTGTAGGTGTTCCCCTTTACTATATCAGAACTATCCCCCAGGTTGATACTCTTTTCCCCTGATGTACCCAAGGTGATAGGGTATGCATCAATGTCGTGTTCGGCGGTTGGTGGGCTCCCGTAGGTGGGAGCTTGGTCTTCAAGGGAGAGGCACGTACTGCAGCAATGGTGGTGCCATAGAATATTTCCTACGACCAACTGAAGGGGAAGATAGTCTCCAAATTCGACGTTGACATGGTGTTGTACGACATTAAGCTCACCTACCTCCCTCCTTCCATGGGTCGGGCAACTCCGATTCGGGTCCGGGACGACGATGACATTGAAGCCTACAAGTTCTACAACACTGAATCCGGCACACGAGCATGGCCAATAGCACTGCACGTCACCTTACAGATGAAAACGACAAGCCCTTCCACAGCCTCCGGTGAACATCAGTCGGAAGACTCGGACGGGGCTGACGACGTCTCGACTCCCACCCCAGGGGAGTTGCTCCTAACCGGGCCTCCTAGCACGCAGGAAGACTTGGAAGTTGGTCTTGATGGAGGCGGAGGGCCGGAGGAGAAGGTTCGAGGCTTTGTCGATGAGAAAGGGATGTTGGACGACCTTAGCAGTGACACTGGAGGGGCCTGCCTGTGTGCTGAGTGTCTAGCGGGAGAGGGAGAGTGTTGTAGGCCTGCAAGGAACAGCGTGAGTGGGAAGCAGGGGGGTCTTGCTGGGAGTGGTAAACAATCTGGTAATGGTAGGATGGAGGACAACGTAATGGTCGGCCAGTCGGACGAAGTTGGTAGGATGGACGACAACATAATGGTAGGACAGGGCGAGGAAGTGGAACAGCTTGACAAGGAGGAGGGTGGTGATGTGAGTAGGTTTGATGCCATCCGACGCGGAAAGCAAGTGGTGATCGTCGATAGCGACGACGATATGGACGTCCTACCCCCCCCCCCCCCCCCCACGGAATGGAGGGCATCATAGACGTAGGAAGCTCCGACGATGACATGATCGTGGGTGGTTTCCCCGTTAAAGTGGAGGGAGGGAGTCCGAACGAGACAACTGAATCATGGGATGAGGAGGCTAAGGCAGCGCTGAGAGAGATAGAGCGATCGTACCAAGGACAAAAAACAGCATTTGCCGACTTTGGAGCAAGTGGAAGTGGATGTGGATCGGTCCATTCCTATAGTCGGAGACCCTCGGGAGAGTGTGAAGGAGTTACGTGAGGGGGAGATGTTCGATACCAAGGCTGTCATTCAGTCCCGGGTGAAGTGCGAAGCTTTGCACGGGTGCTTCGAGATTCAAGTGAAGCGATCCACAACAGACAGGTACCTGGTTGTGTGCCCCGAACCGAATTATTCATGGTGCTTTCGGGCGTGAACCTATCGAGAAACTAAGATGTAGGTGGTTCGTAAGTTCGTCGCCACACACACTTGCAAGGTTAGTGTCGTCAACAACTACCACCGCAACGCCAATTACAAGCTGATGGGGCAGAGCTTGGTGTCCGAGTAAGTTCCTAAACCGGTGTAAATGTGTTGGTGCAAATGGTGTTGGTGTAACTCGTTGATCCCATTTTTGCAGTTTTGCTAGGTCAGGGAAGGAGCTTCGTCCCCGTCAAATCAGGAAGATGATGAAGTCTCGGTTGGGCGTGGACTGCAGCTACTGGAAGGCACGCATGGCGCAGAGAGCCGCACGGGACGACCTTTACGGGACCTACGAAGAAAGCTACGAGCGGATGGCCTCATACGTTTACATGCTTGAGCGAGCAAACCCCGGGACCATAACCACATTAGTCCGTGATGATAACCAGCAATTCAAGTATGCGTTCGTTAGCTTGGGTGTTTGGCAGGCAGCCATCCCACACCTCAGACAGGTACGCCAATTTCACGTTATTAACATACCAACAGGTATATTTCATCTTACCAATTGTAGACAATTGTCCTTCCAATACCTGTTTTACCAATAGTGCCAGTTCATCCCACCATATATAGTCCTACCAACTGTGTACGTTTATCCTACTTAATGTGTCCTATTATCTTACCAATGTCATAATTCCATCTGACCTTATTAAGCTGATTGACATTGGCAGGTATTCTCGGTGGATGGAAGTTTCTTGAAGGGGAAGTATCGTGGTTGCTTGATGTTTGCGACTGCCCAAGACCCAAACCATAATCTATACCCCGTTGCATTTGCCGTTGTCGACGGGGAGAATGATGCGTCCTGGAGTTTTTTATTCCGTCAAATGAAACGTGTGGTCCCGGATGAGACCCATGTGGTGTGGGTAAGCGACAGGCACATGAGCATCACGAAGGGAATCCGAGCAAATTACGACTTGGCAAAGCATGGCCGCTGCACTTACCATCTATTTCAGAATGTGAAGGCATATCACAAGGCGGGTGGCCTTCAAAAATTGTTCTTCCTGATGGCAAACGCATACACCATTGCAGAGTTCAATGCCCACTTCGAAGCATTCAAAGACAAGTCGTCCACTAGTGCTGAATACATTAAGATGGTCGGCTTCTCCAATTGGCCCCGAGCTTTCTATCCCGTCAATCGGTTCAACGTGACCACCACAAACCATGCCGAGTGCTTGAACTCGGTATTCCTTCAGCCTCGTGACCTGCCCGTCACCTCCCTGATGGACAGCATACTCGACAAAGTGGGTGAGTGGTTCGCGACGCGCCGGGAGCTAAGTTAAAATCCTGACAAGGTTGTGACGGACCATGTGGATACCGTGTTGAGGAAAAACGCCATGCAGGCTATTTGTCTTGAGGTGAAGCCCTTGAGCGAACACGAGTATGACGTCCGTAAAGGGGTGTCCGCCTGGCTGGTCAACCTTTCTGCTCGGAGTTGCACATGTAAGCACTTTCAAATTGACCAGATTCCATGTGCACATGCCCTCGCCGCGGCCAAGGTATGTCGGATCGATCCATACTCCCTCGTCCATCCTCTGTACAGGGTTGAGGCTTGGCGCGCGTTCTACGTCAATGTCGTCTACCCAGTGGCACCTCGTGAGACATGGGTGGTGCCTCCACAAATAGCTGCGACGAAATGCTTGCCGCCGGCGGTGAAGCGTGCGCCGGGAAGGCCGAAGACGAAGCGCTATCCGTCGAAGGGCGAATACAAGGGGCCAAAGCGCCGTCGATCGTAGTGTTGCTTGGTGGACGCTCTAGTCAGCTGATGGAGTTATTTTGGGCATCGACCGCCGTCGAAATGAGTGTGGATTCTGCCAGTATGTTTTTTGCACGTGTCTCGTATTTTTGTGTTCCTAGGGGGCTAATTGTGATGCAATCTTGGGGATTTCACATGTTTTGGGCACAATCACATGAATTATTGAATCTGCTAAGTATTTCTCATGTCGTCCTACACCTATCTTCTCTTTGTCTACCCAATAGTTAAAACGTATCTGACCATAACATTTTCTTTATCTTACCAATTCCTTCTCAACTTAACTACAATTGACATCCTAAAAAATGTTTAATTATCTCATGCCATAAGTGTCGTCTTATCTTGCCAATTATTTCGTATAATCTTACCACTTATAACATTCATGCAAATATAATACAACACACAAACAACCTTGGGTGTAAGCAGGAACTAATTAACGTGAACCATAAATACCAGCTTTAACCATTACAATCACAAAACATCCTACCAACCGTGAACAAAAGACACTACAAACAACAACATAAGTTTTGAAACTAACACAAGTGTCCAAACCACCAAAGTTTACTTAGAACAGAACAGAAGTTTCCAAACCATGAGAGAATGTCTTAACAAACAGGAGAGAGTGTCTTAACAAACAGGAGAGACCTACAAATCGTGGCGCTGGATGGAGAGCCCCAAGTACTGGCGGTAGGGGGCAATATAATTGTCGTTGACGCTCTCGAATGTCTCTACACCCTCTTCCACCAGCTGGATAGTCCTGATAACGTATGCCCCACAGTCACAGCTGCACGTGAAGGAATTAACAACCAGCATAAGTTATTTACGTCTGACCACTTCCGTCATTTTATCATACCAATGGTTAAGAGAAACTTACGAGGTTTCGTTCCTAGGGATCTTGACGGTTCGGATTATGGTGAATGGGTTGGGGACATCGACTGTGTGCCTGGCCCAGAGCTCGACAGAAAATTGCATCACCACCGGTATCAGCTTCGCAACAGGCTCGAGGTGGGCTTGAAGATCCTTCTCCTTTATCTGGTACCAGTCACAGTCGAGGACTTCTATGTTCCACTTCATGAGGTCGATGACGAGCCCAATCCAGTGCTTCGCCTTGTACAACCAAGGAGCTAATATCTTCGCGTTCGCCACCGCCCATGTCCTCCCGTGGTGGTTCGTCAGTGTCCCCGAGAAGTACCTCAGCAGCACCTTGGACACATTGCGCTGGTTAATGCGGTTCACATCGCCCGAAACAGCGTCCAACTGCTTCACCACGGCTTCCTGCCAGTATGGGTCGACTACGGCCACACCCGACTTCTTGTCACCCTCCCGAGCGTCCAATGCCTTCCGGATCAGGACCAGGGACTGCTGGATGTGATGCGTTAAGAGGTACGTTCCAAATTCCCGTGAGGGCTTGTCCCATGACGGAAGTGAATAAGGAAACATGAGTTACATGACTAAAGTTTGCGTACCTCGGTGGAAAGCCATACGCCGGGTGAGATGAGGTTGTTGAAGAACTCCTTGTTCAATTGGGTCCCGTCTGGGCCCTTCACTTGCGCGGGGAACTTCAGGAGCCAAGCCAAGAAGTCGTCTCTCTGTTTATTAGTTACCATCCCCTCCGCAGCTGCGTCGGTGGTTGGACACGATGCCTTTGCACCATTCTTGGCCCGCTTAGCGGGTTGAGTCACCACGCAGTCCCCTAGCTTCGCTGTGATCTTCCTATCACGCTTGCCTCTCCTCGGCTCCAGCTTCGTCTCCTAACAATCAAACACACCTGGGTTATTTTCAAACAGCTGTCATTATCCTACCAAAACAGATTCAATATTGTACCAAAAGGGTAAATATATCCTACCAACTGGGTTATTATATCCGACCAAAATCAACTGCCTTTTATATCATACCAAAACGCACCTTTTATCTTACCAACATGGTCATACTATCCTACCAACAAGTAAGGTTTACCTTTTCCTCCGCATCGTCTACATCAGACTCACCCTTGGAACCCTCCCCTGCAGCTTCTTTTACATGCTCCTTGCCCTTCACGTCCTCACCCATGTCTCCCTTCTTAATCTGTTCCTCAGCCTGCACTACCTTCTCTCCATTGTCCTTGCCCTCGTCACCCTCCTTTTCCTCCTCCTCAACCTTGTCCTTAACGTCCTCACCAGTGCACATGCCCTGCCCCTTCAGATCAGAGTTCAGCTCTTCTTTCTCCGCCGTGTTATCCTCAACGTTCTGTCCCTGCTTTCCCGACCCCTTGTCATCAACATTCATCTCTTCCTTATCTTCCGCCTTTTCCTCAACCTTGTCACCGTCCTTGTCCAAATCTTTCTCAGCCTTCTCAACCACGTCGGCCACAACCTTGTCCAAATCTTTCTCAACAACCTTCTCAACGACATCGTCATCCAATACATCAACAGGATCCTACCAATTGCACATGTATGTCATACCATATGGCTTAAAATGGTTTATCAACACACAAACATTATCTTACCAATTGCACTTATGATGGACAAAGGAGTACATACCTTTCTCTTGTCGGTCCTCTCTGATAACGCCTTCTTGCATTGTCTAGAAACTTCAGTCACCTTCTCGTCGAGCTCCCTGAACCTGGACCCCATCTCCACCATCATGCCCTTGAAGAGAGCCTCAACCTTAGCCACAATCCGGGCCTCCAAACTGGCAGACGACGCGTCTGACCCAGACTGGCCGGTTCCTTGACTGGGTCCAACAGTGGCATCCTCATGTCGCCGCTTCTCTCTGCGGGCCCTCATGTGACATCCTCTCTGATAACGCCTTCTTGCATTGTCTAGAAACTTCAGTCACCTTCTCGTCGAGCTCCCTGAACCTGGACCCCATCTCCACCATCGTGCCCTTGAAGAGAGCCTCAACCTTAGCCACAATTTGAGCCTCCAAACCGGCAGACGACGCGTCTGACCCAGACTGGCTGGTTCCCTGACTGGGTCCAGCAGTGGCATCCTCATGTCGCCGCTTCTCTCTGCGGGCCCTCATGTGATCGCCCACAATCTGATCAAAGAAGACGTCTGGAGCGTCTTTCTTGTACGATGAGTGGGGGTACGCATCTTTTTCCTTATGGGTGGGGTGCAAGATCGGCTCTGGCTTCGCCAGCAGAACGTGTTCATCAATTGGGTCGTTGGCGGGGGCTTCCAGGCTGAGGAAGGACTTCACATTCTCGTATCGGATGTGAGAGTTTGGCGTTTCCCATCTCAGACACCTCGGGATGATGGTGTCGTCGATGTTGCGCCCAAAATGATTCCCAATCTCAGGGAAGGTCTCGTACACCCACAACTGCAAATACAATTTGGTAAGATATTAGAACGCAGTTTGCATGACAAATTAAGCTATTTGGTAAGATCAATTTTCCCTTTGGTAGGATATTCATTCCCCATTGGTAAGATATAAATATCCATTTGGTAGGATATGTATACCCTATTGGTAGGATACAAATTTTCACAATTGGAAAAGGATTATAACATTTTGTAAAACTTCACTAACCTGGAAGGCCATGGGGAACCCGTACAACGCGTAGGTCGGCCTGTCTTTAAGGCGACTCTTTGCAGCCACCATGGCCTTCAACGTGCCGTCGAGGCTTTCATGTAGCCTATCGTACACGAGCCTTCCCCAAGGGAACTCCAAAAAACGGTTTGTGTCCTCAAGCAGCAGCTTCACAACCCACCCCCTTATTTGTGTCTTCTTCTCCAACCCAAACAAAACGCCCTCCACTATGACGAGGAGGGCAAGCTTGTACTTTTTCATGAGGGACCCGACGTGCGACTCTTTTTCGTGGGCCCAAGCACTTTCCACATCCTTCAACATCACCCTCTCCTTCTTAAATAACTGGTAAATGCACTCCTTGTGGTCCCCCTCCATGACATCACTTGGGGGGTGGTGAGCAGTTAAGGCCCGTGATGATCGCGAACTCATGAAGAGAGAATCGAACGTGATGCCCTTGGAGGGAATACCACGTTTCATGTGTCTTCCGAGTCTTCAGTTGGTGGAGAAGGCAGTAGTGCACCAACGACACAAAGAATTTGTTTCTCGACCCCATCTTCACAACGCCACCAAACTGGCTCTTGCTCAGGGCTTTGTAATCCTCCCTATCAATGGTGAGGTCGATTCCTTCCAACAACTCGAAATTTGCATGGGAAAGCGCCCTCCCTGAGAAGTGGTGTTTCTCTGGAACAACAAGGACAACCTGCACAGACATGTAAGACTCTTAGGTTTTGACATTTTTTCCCAACCTTTACAACCAAAAAAAAAAAAAACCTATCTTAGTTTCCTTACCCCCGGCTGCTTGGTCCTGCACGACCTTTCTTGTTCCCTGACTTCGGCATTTTATATGATGTTTAAAGCGGGGGTACCTACTACACAATCACCAAACATCAAATCAGAAATTCATGTCACATATTCTGTCATACATGCCAACAGTGACAATTTATTCTACCAACTTCATTTTCCTATCCTACCATTGCTGATATCCTCTTCTGTCCTACCAATTTCGCATTTCACACGTTTGGTTCATTTTACCTCTTTCACAACACATCATATAGGTAAGGAGATTAACCAAAACAAAATCAGCATTTATTCATCATATTTTTAGGCATTTCATCAAACACTTGGTGGACACTTACGGTTTCAACACTAAAAAACCAATCAACAAACACTAAAAAATCAATCAACCAAAAATTCCTTCACCCCACTCGGCATACCAAATGTTCAATTTTAACCTCCCAAGTTCGTTATCCGATCCTACGAAATCTGCTACCACAAATTCAGACACAACATTCGATAATCTGTCCTACCACATGTGCACATAAACCCTACCGATTACCCTCAATCATGTGGATTCCCTACCCATCCGACCCCCTCCTTGCCCTTTTGTCCCCAATTTCTTACCCAACATCACCTAACCCTTACCCATCCTTTTCCCGACACCCACAAACCCTAATCGCACCCACCTCCGCAAAATCGACTCACAATGTCACCCCTAACCCCCTCCTACTTCATTCCTCCTCTACTGCTAGGCATCTCCCCCAAAATCGTCTCAAATCCTTCACAATAACCGCATGTAACCGCACACCCATGACACCAATTTCGCAACTCAAACAAAATCTCAACAGTTGCTTACCTTTCTCTTCGTCTTCAACCTTCTCCTTCCTCCCAGGCGGTGACTGATGGCCTTCTTCTTCGACGAGTTCGTCCTCCGTCTCTCTCTGTGTATCGCTTCTCCTTTCTTTGATGGCCTTCCGTCTCTCTCTGTGTATCGCTTTGAAATGAAATGAAACCGTCTCTCTCCCTCCCTCGGTTTTAATTTGATAACCCCCTACAACCGGTTACAAATAGTAACAAATAACCGGCTGTTTTATTTGCAAGAAATAGCCCGATTATTTTGACCCATTTTTTCACCCTCTTGGCTATTTGTGCAAATAGGCTCAATTTTTGGTCTATTTTGTGCAATTTCCTCTTCTTTAAATTACCCCTGCCAAGCTATTTTTAATTTTACTACTACTTGGCCATAAACACCCAATGTCCTCCCTCGGCCTTTCGAGAAATAACCTACTGTCAGGGTAAATAAGGGGGGAAAAGGACAGAATTGAGCCTCGAAATGCTTCGTTGGCGGAGCCCCCACAAAGTACAAACCACACTCTCTCTCCCACAGAGACTCAGAGAGTGTGCCCAAATTGCTTGCTTGCTTGCTTGCCTCTACTGATCGATCTACTCACTCTCTCTCTCTATCTCAGCTCTGAAGCCGCTTAGCTCAAGCTCTCTCTCCTCCTCTCTCTAATCCTGCAACCACATTGCTGTTCGTCAACCCTCCTTCCCATTCCTCATACCAATTGAGAAGACGACGTCGTTCCCGCTCTCAAATAATGGCTGCTGATTCCTCCCTCCGTGCGCTGCTGTTGCGTTCCGTCTCTGTGTTGTTTGCCATGGCGGCTGTTGGCCTGTCAGATGCTGATCCTCTCAACTCCTCCTCCAACTCCCACCGCCCCAATTACCCCCCTTGTATGCATATCTCTCTCTCTCTCTCTCTCTCTCTCTCTCTCTCTCTCTCTCTCTCTCTCTCTATTTTCCCAAATTTCAAGTCTATTTTTATCTTCTTGTCTGATAATTCAAGATTCTACATTTTCTTCCTTCGATTCGGCTTTTCTGTGCTGCTTTTTTGTATCAAATTTGTTTTCTTTTTATATCTTTTTTATTCCACCAATTTTCTTCCCCTCTTTTCCACCACTGCATCTTGTTTCTTTGTATTATTGCAAACAAATACATTTTTTCTATTTTTTCAAGATATCATTCAAGATTGCAGTCTCTATGAAGACAGAAACTCCAACAAAACAAACAAACAAAAATGTTCTTTTCGGAAAGAAAAAACAAACAACTATCAGGAATAATGTTCTTTTCGGATGAGAAGAAAGTGTTAATGCTGGTATCCCAACCTGATTTTTTTTTTTGAGAATCAACCTAATTCTTTCATAAAAACATCAACCGTAATACAGTATGTTTTTTGTTCCACAATGAGTGCCAATTGTCTAGTTAATTTGACGTTAAACATAATTTTCCCCTGCTTTTCCTTTATTAAACAAAATCCACAATTTAGATGCAAGAAAACCTTAACCTTCTCTCAAAACCCTATTCCATGTTCTGGGTATTCGACTGAAAACTTGCAGGGTGTGTTTATTAAATGTAGGCAAATGGTGTGTGTGCAAAGATGGGCCTGATGCAGTGCTTCAGAAGACACTAGATTATGCCTGCGGACATGGCGCAGATTGCAACCCTATCAAGCCAAACGGGGTCTGCTTCAATGCCGGTCCCAGTAGTCTCAAGGCCCATTGCTCTTATGCTGTCAACAGCTACTACCACAAGATGAACGAAGCTGGTGGCACTTGTGACTTCTCCAGCACTGCCACCCTCACTTTCTCTGACCCCAGTAAGCTTATTACTTTTGTTCCAAGACGTGCTTCTTTAAAGAGATAAAACAGTAGTGAAAGTAATACAAAGTTTAAGATCGGATGCATTCAAGAACCGATGAAATTCTGAAAATATACGCGAATGACATAGTTGTGTCGATATGCCTGGTAAAATAGAACTCACTTATGACATGCATCTCAGGTCAAAATAATTGGCACTAGTGTTATTGTAGTAGCTTATTCCTATACCATAATCAAATGTGAAGCTACATTAGAGAGGATAACAAAAAATGTGTGCTATTGGTGAAATATTTGCTATCTAATGCAACTAACACAAAATTTTGTGTTCCTTGTTAGAATTTTGAATTCATGCCACCTAATCCAACAACTTAGCTTTATTTTATTTTGCTTCTTTTTCCAAATATTTGTCAATAATACTCTTATGCGATTAATTTTTTAGTACCGTTAATTTACTAAAAATAATACAAACTATAACCCATGAATACAAAATAATACAAGCTTTAAAAATTATCAATTCATTTACAAACTATGGCTTAATAAACTAATTTTGATATGGATCACTTGTTGGGTCACAATTCCGATGTGGCAGCTAGAATTTTCTTTTGGGCTCAAAATGTAATTAAAACAAATTTAGGTACAAAAATGTGAAAAAATTAAGGGCAAACGCAAATTATACATTGTCTTCCTCCATTCAAAAGGATTTGGTTCAAACTTCTTGACCACATCATCCACCAAATTTGGCCCAAATAAAGAGTCATTTGATAAATTTATTTGAAACGCTCAACTTCATTACTCCTCATTTTTCGATCAAATCCAAAACGTTATATATTTGAGGAAATTGGGGCGCGCTAATACATGGATAGACGTATGAATTTGTGATTTATCAAATTGAATCATGTAGTAGTAAAACCCCTAGTTTAGAAACAGCAACACCAACCACAACAACCAAAGCAAAGTGCACTCCTTCAACTCACAACCCAACAAGCATATAGGAACGGACAAGCAGCACCTATGGCCATAATCCACTAAACAACTCATCTAATGGACCAAACAATAGTAGGGGGAAACCCCCCAAAGATTAATTAATGGGAAAAAGCCCAAAAATTAATTAATCAGAGTTCTTACCGTTAAAGGCAAGTATCTGTCAGATATCCCCAATTGAATAGACCAATAAAGCCCAGGTCTAAAATCAAAATTTCAAGGATTTGACTTGATCTACCTCAAATCGACAAATCCAGCATCCAAACATAAATTCCGGTGCCATCAGCAAGTTTGCTGGATTGTTGGCGGGAAAAGTGAATCGTATCAAAATTGGTTTGTTAGGCCATAATTTATATAAGAATTGATAATTTTTCAAGTTGTGTTATTTGTGGTTACCGGTAATAGTTTGTACTATTTGTAGTCGTTTTTCCCTCTTTTTTTTTCCAAAATATTTGTCAGTAATACTCGTATGTGAATGTGATTATCTTTAGAGATCAGTTAATTTATCAAATGATTGATGGGCTTGTTATTGATTGGCAAATAGGTTCCTCGGGGTGTTCTTTTCCTGCAAGTGCTAGTGCAAGGTAATTTGTGTTGACCTTGTGTCTGTTTTATGCTCTATCTCCCTATTTTCTTTGTTTTTTTAATCTTCTCTGAGTTTGATTTATCATTAATTGGGGAAACTGTACCTGCCAAAACTGGTCTCCGGAAACCCAACTTAACTGACATGAATTTTTTTATTGAGGGCTTAGAATGTTTAGCTTGAAACAATTCATCTGACTCGTAACTTGTAATTGATGATGATCTTGTGTCTGTTGTATGCTCTATCTCCCCCCTTTTTTTTTGTTTAATCTTCTCTTAGTTTGATTTATAACTAATAGGGGAAAACTCAACCTGGCAAAACTGGTCTCTGGAAACCCTACTTAACTGACATGAATTATTTTTATTAAGGGCTTAGAATGGTTTAGCTCGAAACCATTCATCTGACTTGTAACTTGTACCACAGACGTTCGAACTTCAAAGTTATGGCTGATAAATTTTTTATTTATAACTCGAATTAACTCACTTGTAATTTACCTCTGAACCCATCCAAAGTATTTTGGGATTAACTTAGTAAACCTGTAGTGTCTCCAAGTTGCTCATGACATTTCTAGTAATCCTGCATTAAACTGTAGCTTTGCTGCATCAGTGTGTCTATTCTCTGTCAATTGGTTGGTTTGTTTTTCCCAGTTTTGTTACTTGCCTAACTGCATTGATATATTCTTGTAATTCCGATCATACTGATTTCTTGTGGACGCGTAATCATCATTTACTGCTTGCAAACACAAGTGTGAATTAAACTTTGAAATGTCATAGATTCTTACCATTTTCCTCTACGGGAAATGAGAAACTTTGGACTGTGGTTAAGAATTTGTGGGATTAATCTTCTGCAACTTTTTTATTTTGTTGAGAAGAAATTCACTGCATTTTCGAAAGATCAAGATTGGTGATTTGTTAAAGCATATTTCACATGGAAAACGTCCAAATGTTTCTGACTGTGTTGATGGTCTAGTTTTAGTTTTATAGTTTAGTGTTAGGGGATAGAGTAATAAACCCAAAACTCAATCCTAATATGGAGTAATAAGGAAAGTATACTGGATAAGGGGAAGATACTTAAAGAGGAAAAATAATTAAAAATGACACCAACTATCTTATTTCAACCAAAAATAATCCAATCTTTCAAAATAACTAACTAGTGGCCCATTTATCCCTCTATATACCGAAAACAATACCCTTCAACTTCAATATTTAATTTTAAAAGGAAAAATAACTAAAAATAATCAGAACTATCTTATTTCAACCAAATATAAGCCAATCTTTCAATCTCTATACTGAAAACAATACCCTTCAATTTCAATATTTAATTTTAATTCCAAAATATTCCAAAGTTTCAACCAGTTCACATAACACCCTCTCCTCAAAATACCCCCTCCCCTTCTCTTGGCCGGAAAAGTTGCGGAAGATGAGCAATTGAACTAGCACTGGCTGGTGTGTTTTCCTCCACAAGCTCAGTCCTCACACAACAACAACGGCATTCTTTATGGTGTTGGCAGTGTAGGCTTGAGTAGTAAACTAGCTGCTCCGGCAAGCTTCCACAGGCACTGAAACGACTCCATATGTCAACAGCGGTCAGGAATTATTGAGATCTGCAGGAAGGGATTGAATCGCCATGGAAGCTTTCTCCTTCAAGGAGGAAGATCCACACTCCAGGACATGGTTTGGAGGAATGGCCCCAGGCTACCCTCCTCGAAAACAGTCTTCCTCGGCAGGTCTCCAACGACTGCAAGACAGAGAAAACAGCAAGACAGAGAAAAGACATATATATAGTCTGATAACAACCCTAAAACTCTATCCTAAAAATAAAGAAAGAATACTGTATAAGGGGAAGATAATGGAAATATATTCTTGAATAAAAAATCTAATTCATAAATCTTACACTCCATCTTAAAATATAGGTCATTTCTTTTTAGCACCTTTTTAAAAAGTTCAAACTCTATAAAATATCAACTTTGTTTTATGAATTTTCAAAAATAATTTCATACTCATTAGTAACAAATATGAATATATTTTAAAAATTTATATAAAAAAATATTTTGTAGATTTTTTAACTTCTTAAGAAATGTCCTAACTCCTAAGACATAGGGAGTATCTTATATCTATTACCCCTTCCGTTCCAAAGTAGATGGTTTTTTAGATGTAGGTTTTTGTTTCAAAATAGATGGTCGTTTATATTTTCTAGGTAATGAATTGTAATGATTTGTGTACCGTCGACTTTTAAAAGATTTTGATAGGTTAAAATATGCCGTGGATATATTTAAAAAAAATTTATGAAAAAGTTATTAGAATGATAATGTTTTTTTAAAAGTGAAGTGTTTTATTAAAATTTGTGTGCAAAGCTAAAAGGCCATGTGTTTTGGAAGAGAGGGAGTATTATATATCTTATATCTTATATAATACTAAAAGAGTAGTTGAACTACCACGTGTTAGCTTTTTGGGTAAATTTTCTCTCTTCAAAAGTTTTAGTTAGTCACAATATGCCCACTTATACATGGTAACATATGCTACATATTTATCCATATATTTGTGATTTGTTTTTGATAATCGTCATTTTTTTTTACTTGATAAGAATATCTACCTATTTGAAAAGGTTGACGTTTTAGTTTTTATTTTTAATACATCTTTTCACAAATAACCACAACTTCAAGAGTTCAAGCGATATCCTTATGTACAAGTATAACTATATTTCAATAATGCATTTCTAGGATTTTCGCAATTTTATGATATCTCATGTACATGCTAATAACAATAGAGGACCCTATTTTAATATGCCACCTCAAGCATTTTAAATCTCAAGTTCGGCCCTATGTTGAGTTGTGGGTTATGTTACCTTTAGACTTGAAGCTAGTTGGATCATCTTATGTTAGGTCAAAATAACAATGGTGCAAGGGGACCCATATCCTTTCCCGATGAGAGCCTTAGTGCCATGGCCATTCAATAGATGGTGATCTTATTGTAGTTTTTCTACTGAATTGGTATCCAAATTGTGGAAATCTCGCCAAACACACGATGGTTGCTACAATTTTCGAAACTGTGAGAAAATTTGATGTCACGTTTTGAAAACCGTGGGAAAAAGTCTGGATACGGTGAATATCTTGTCAAATACACCATGGTAGCTATGGTTTTCAAAATCGTGAGAAAATCTGCTCTCACTGTTTTCAAAACTATGGTAGAATGATGTGTGGGGCCAATAGGACAGGGTATCCGCAGTCTTATTTCATTGGAATGAGCTAAGTTTATCATGGTTTTCAAAACCTTGACCATCTAGAATTTCACGGGCTTCAAAACGGTAACAAGTGACATTTTTATAGTTTTAGAAATCGCAATTAACAAGGATTTTGACTGCATTTGAAATCATAATCAGTGTTGTATATATGGCGAGATTTTCACCATGTGATTATGTTGTCCTGTTTTTCAATAATAGAGTACTACTCTTTCTCCTGGAACTCTGTCCCTTTATTGGTGGGGTACCTTCAGGTAAAAAGGTTGTGGTAAATTTAGCATATAAACTTTACTATCAAGAGAAGGATGGAAAAAAAAAACAATTGTTGACTGCACATTCATGTCATTTGTGTGGGAGCTACTATCGGTAGTAATGGTGTGCAAATAGTGATCAAGAATTTATGATTCTGTCCATCACCGTAAAGGTACACATCTGGTCCGTGGTCCACTATTTTCCCATTTGTGGGTTAAGGTCTGTTTTGGAACCTGTTAACATACATATATGTTGGTCTTAATTGCCTTTTCTTTTATTAATGGAATCGCTGCCTGACCGTTGGTTTGGTATGTGGTCTAACCTCTCTCTCGATTTGGATTTTGGGATAATTCTAAAAGTTATAAATGCATGGCGTTTTTAATGGAGTTATTTTAAATCAAGTTATCTTTGTTTAAATTTATCATAAAATGAAAATTTGTCATTTGTAATAATACATAGTACAATTTTAGCACCATGATGCATTTATAATATATATAAATTTGTATTAAATTCGAACTAGTAACTAATCTAAGGATAAAGTATTGAAAAAACTCAGATAAGAAAAGAATCTCGAATATCCTTCAGCATGTGACATAATTGTCACTATAAATAAGAACTAGAATACCATGAAAAATCCACATGTATGCCGTTAAAGTTTCTCTATGAAATTGACAACATAATGCACTTAATATCGACAATATCGAGATGTCCGCCTAAGTAACTTAACTTCACGAAGGTTTTGAATTGCATTAAAAGTTTGCTCGAAAATGTACCTGATTATATTGATGCCTACCTTTTCCTTATCCGGAAAAAAGAAAAAAATGTAATTGGTCGAAAAAAGACTAAATAATAAAAAATTAAAAGGAAAGAAGAATTTGACATGGAAAAAAAAAATAAAAAGAATAAAATAAAAAATCTATAATTGGTTTAAAGCATTTTTAAAAAAAGCTAAAAATGACATATAAGAAATAACTCCTATTTTAAGAGTTTATATAGATAAATATATAGATATAGATATATTATTTAGAAAATGAAGTAAAAATGTAGAAATTTAATGATTGATGGCATGATGGAATGATGGAACATAATTAATTATGTAAGATATATAAATAAGTTTGGTAAATGATGTTTAGATGTTTTAAAAATATATATTCATATTGGATCACCATAAGACTAAGATCAAGTAACACAAAAATGAATAGTTACCCGTTAATTTGATACTTGAGTATGAGGTGGTTGGTGAAGTTGTGTCGTTACAAAGTTTACATGGGAAAAAGAGAGTATGATGACGACTTGTGAAACGAAAGTTTCTGGTGTTGACAGCTAAGATATGCCATGCTTCTGCGTTTATAATAGGAATAGATTGCATTTATGCTTTCAGAGTTAGGAATCACACCTATTCCATGTTTACTGTTGTGATCCCGTATATCTATTGAATGTAACCCCGCACACAGATCAGATGGTGATGTTTTTACATATCGAAAGATGGGTCTATTTCCCTTTTCAAGCATGAAAGGATTGTATAAATTCTTGCATTTGTACGTGTTATAAGTGAATTCCTAAAATACTTGATTATGTCCTCTGTTCTTTCTGAATTCAGCTCAACTGGCTCCACGACACCAGTCACTACCACGCCTTCGACACCACACACAACCCCAGTGACCACCTCCCCAATCTACGGGTACACTCCGAAAACTTCCTCTCCTCCCTACACAGCGACTCCGACGACAGGCTTCAACCCATCCACCGGAGGTCTAGGTGGGGGTGTCGGCCCTGGCTATGGACCCCCGGGTATGGGAATGTACGATGATGGCAACAAAGCCGGGGTGATGACAGTCAGGAGCATGAGCATCACCCTGTGCTCACTGCTCGTAGTGCTCATGCTTCATTTGTGAAGTGAAAGAGGCGTAGAATGATGGAGCGGAGAATGGGAGGAGTTAATTTGTACCAGCTAAAAGCTTTTGTTAGCTTTTTCGTCTTTAATTAGTCTTTGGCCATTTGATTAGGTACTTTTTGTTTCACTGTCGTCCACTCCTAGCTATTTCAAACTCGTGTTCTCTGGGGCCATGTTTTATGTATATTGTTGTGGATTTAGGGCGTCAATGTGATCTTTGTTTTGTTAAGTGTTTCGGCCGGTTCATTTAGCAGGATGGTTTTATTTCTATTCTTACAATGCGATTATTTCCCGTATAGAACTAAGAAGGCTAGTAGAGTTTGATAGGCCTAAATTTAGGATTAATCCACTAATTTTGAACCGCTTGGTGCACTTTTGCTATTTACACGGGGGGACATTTTTGTAAAAGACCACCCGAATTGGTATATTTTGATGCCATTACCGTTACACGGTTCGGTTCCTACCACCCCGAAAAAATAAATAAATAAGATAAAACAAATCCAACTCATATACTGAGAGGGAGACGTAAACAAACAGCTGTCCGGTCTCACCGAAAACAAATACTCCGTATAAATATTAAATATAAATAAATACATTACGGGTGGTATTACTGTATAAATTTTTTAAAAAAGGTGCCGGCCAGCCCGGCCTCCATTTTCGGCTTCTGCTCCTTCCTTGTTCGTGCCCTCAACCCCCAAAAACCCCAACCCTAGCCTCTCTCTTCAATCGACTCCTGTATGAGATCGATGGAGAACAAACAAATGCCCTGAAAATCCTCTCCATCTTTGTTGGATCCATCAATCTTCACCGCAGCTGCTAAAATTTCTGATCCTCTCACAGATCCAGGAAGCAAGCGCATCTCCCCTCCTCTTCCCGATTTCATGTAAGTCAACTCTAGTAGCTTCCCTCTTTTGTGTTCAAACCCTCCAGATCTGATCCTCCCGGCGATTCCTTGTTCGATCTAGTGTCGGGAATTCCAACTCATGATGATCAGCTTGTATAGTTATCGCCTGCTTCCATTTCTGTTTTTCCTCCTAATTGCGGTGTTTGCCGACGATTTCAAACCTGCCGAGGATATCCTCCTCGATTGCGGCGCTTCTTCCGGCGCCGAAGACTCCGATGGCCGGAAATGGATCTCCGATGTCTCCTCTAAATTCGCCTTGTCCTCCTCCAAGTCCACCGTGGCCACGGCGGCCAACCAGGCCCCCGATGTCACCCAAGTCCCTTACATGACTGCTCGCATTTTCCAGTCCGACTTCACCTACTCCATCCCCGTTGTTCCTGGCAACAAATTCGTTCGTCTTTACTTCTATCCCGATTCCTACGATTCCTTCAACACCTCCAATTCGATCTTCAGTGTTACCGCTGGTCCTTACACTCTTCTCCACAACTTCAGCGCCTACCAGACCGCCCAGGCTATCACCTTTGATTACCTCATCAAGGAGTACACCATCCATGTGGACACTGCCACCTTGAACATCACCTTCTCCCCTTCTTCCAACTACACCAACACTTTTGCCTTCGTCAATGGGATTGAGGTCGCTTCCATGCCTCTTATTTATAACGATCCAAGCGCCACCCTTTTCGGGCAAGCTAGTACCTTCACCATTGATAACAGCACAGCCCTCGAGAATGTGTATAGATTGAATGTGGGTGGCAATGTCATCTCTCCCTCCCAGGATACTGGTCTCTTCCGGACCTGGTTTATCGATAGCCCTTACATCTACGGTGCTGCCACCGGGGTCACCGACGTGCTTGATCCAGGCATGTCAATACGGTATCCGGCCAGCATTCCGAGTTATACGGCGCCAGTTGATGTGTATTCCACGGCCAGATCCATGGGCCCTACTTCCAGTGTCAACTTGAACTTCAATCTGACATGGCTCTTCTCTGTTGACCCTGGTTTTTTCTACATGGTGAGGCTTCATTTCTGCGAGGTGTTCACAAACATTAGCAAGCTAAATCAGAGAGTCTTTGATATATATATCAACAATCAAACTGCGTATTCGGCGGCAGATGTTGTTGCCTGGGCCGGTGGCAATGGGATACCTTATTATAAGGATTTTGTGTTGTATGTACAAGGAGAGATGCAACAAGATCTGTGGCTTGCTTTGCATCCACATACTGGTGGCCGTCCCCAGTACTACGATGCTATTCTTAATGGTATTGAGATTTTCAAGGTAAATGATTCCACTGGGAATCTTGCTGGGCCAAATCCCATTCCAACTCCTCTGCCAACAACTATTGACATCTGG
Source organism: Persicaria tinctoria (assembly GCA_037127255.1). Taxonomy (NCBI): domain Eukaryota; kingdom Viridiplantae; phylum Streptophyta; class Magnoliopsida; order Caryophyllales; family Polygonaceae; genus Persicaria; species Persicaria tinctoria. The sequence goes on along the minus strand of JBANSL010000011.1, from coordinate 50,819,394 downwards.
GCAGGAGCATCATCTGGCTCTGGTCCTAAAAACAAGAAAGCAATAATCGGCGGGGGTATTGCTGGTGGAATAGCCTTATTATTCATTGCTGGCCTCCTTGTTTGCGCTGTTTCCCGGCGCCGCAGGTGGGGAAAGATCTCCAGCCCAAGTGATGGACCATCCGGATGGCTTCCCATCTCCTTGTATGGCAATTCACATACCTCTAGTTCTTCAAAGACCAACACAACAGGTAGCTATGCCTCTTCTATACCCTCGAACCTTTGCAGGCACTTCTCATTTTCTGAGATCAAATCTGCCACGAAAAACTTTGATGAGTCTCTACTGCTTGGGGTTGGAGGCTTCGGCAAAGTCTACAGGGGGGATATTGATGGCGGAACAATTAAAGTTGCCATCAAGCGTGCCAACCCGATGTCTGAGCAAGGTGTGCATGAGTTTCAGACTGAAATTGAAATGCTTTCCAAGCTCCGTCATCGTCACCTTGTGTCTCTACTTGGATACTGTGAGGAGAATGGTGAGATGATTCTTGTGTATGACTACATGGCATACGGAACCCTCCGTGAGCATCTCTACAAAACCCAGAAACCTCCTTTACCCTGGAAACAGAGGCTTGAGATATGCATCGGTGCTGCTCGTGGGCTACACTATCTTCATACCGGTGCCAAGTACACCATCATTCATCGAGATGTCAAGACTACCAACATCTTGCTGGATGAGAAGTGGGTTGCAAAGGTCTCTGACTTTGGGCTGTCCAAGACAGGGCCCTCACTGGATCACACCCATGTTAGCACCGTTGTGAAGGGCAGTTTCGGGTATCTGGATCCAGAGTACTTCAGGCGCCAGCAACTGACCGACAAATCTGATGTTTACTCGTTCGGGGTTGTGCTGTTTGAAGTTTTGTGTGCCCGACCTGCCTTAAACCCCACCCTTCCCAAAGAGCAAGTCAGCTTGGCGGAGTGGGCATCACACTGCCAGAAAAAGGGCATCCTCGATCAGATCCTCGACCCTTACCTCAAGGGGAAGATTGCACCTGAATGCTTCAAGAAGTTTGCCGAGACTGCGATGAAGTGTGTGTCGGATCAAGGGATTGAGAGGCCGTCGATGGGCGATGTGCTGTGGAACCTGGAATTCGCGCTACAACTTCAAGAGAGTGCAGAGGAGAGCGGAAAGGGTATCGGAGGAGGAATCGACTATGAAGAAGGCAATTACGAGATTGAAAGCGGTGGGAAGAAGGACCCGAATGCTTCCCTGGGTTTCGATGGCAGCAATGTGATGGATTCCAGGAGCACCGTGAGCATTGGAGGTCGCAGCCTTGCCAGTGAAGACTCAGATGGACTGACGCCGAGTGCCGTGTTCTCGCAAATAATGAATCCTAAAGGGCGTTGATATTGCTAGTACTGCCATCTGAGTCTGGACTGTGCCGTTGGATCAAGGTATTCATTGTTACCGTTGTTGATTCACTTACTTGAAGTTGGAGGGCATGCCAATTTCAGAGTTTTCACCATCATTAATGCAATTCATTTTATGACCAACAATATTTCTTTCATACTTTTCTTGTTCTTCTTATAATTTTGGGGGTTGTGTTTGTTTACCATGAAACTCAGATGTTGTATGTATGTAATCCTGAAACCTGACAGACACGGAGCTATCCACTGTAAGCTGGTATTCATTTGAGGCTGGATGTAAACTTGTAATATTCATTCCATGTGTGTTACGGTATTTATTACTCTTATAAAGTTTCAATTGCAAACTAGTATTCCGTCGTGTAAGTGAGAATTAATTAATATAATGTTTTATTGTAATGTCTATGTAATCCAGATGTATGTATAAGTGCCATATGTATGCTTGTAGGTATGAGTTTCATATGTATGCTTGTAATGGCTAGAAGCTTAAGGACTAGGACTAGGTCACAATTGGCTAGAACATGGACCAAGGATGGCTCAGTGTGGACTAGTCAGTGGTGCTTGGTGACTTGGTTGGCGCCTTCCTACAACTGATGTGTTGGATCAATATAAAGATGAACTTGGTTCACCTTCCTACAACTGATGTGCTTGGTTCATCTTATATGTTGGCCCAATCCAGTTGAGGCCCGACCCACTTTTTTGCTCCAACTCTGAACGGCTTCCAACGGCTCATTGCTGTGTTTGTCTCAAACGTTGCGTTTTGCCTAAATGATGCTTTCTATAAGAAGTCTCTTTCTCTGAAACCCTAATTGCGAGCTGCTTCACTGTTCTTCATCCAGAAAGAGAAAGAAAGAGCGGAAGAAGCGAAACCCTAGGTTCCGAAGTGCCGCCATTGGAGATCTCACACCGAAGAGGAAGAAGACGAGCTTCCGGCCTGGTTTCTCAACCACTATAGCGTCGTCTTCACCTGCTCTTATCCGGCTTTGATGTTCTTCGAAATGAAGGGAGTATCTGTTCCTCTTCTATGTCTTTCTCCTTGTCCGTCTGTGTCTCTAAGTTGCTTGACCTAGATCTGTTTCCTTGAGCTTGTGACTACTTGTATCCATGATCTGTGCTCGTTCATACTTAGTGGATTCTAGGGTTTGAGTCTCTCCCTCTTGAGGCTCCGCAGAGTAGAGAAATCAAACTGCGTCATCAATCTGTGTGTCAAGATCCGACCATTTAATGGTAAGATTGACTTTTCCACGTGGCAAGTCAAGATGAAAGCAATCCTTATCAAGGAAAAGGGTTGGAGAGCAGTTGCTTCTCTTGCACTAGAACTTCCTACTGCAAATGCACCAGAGGGAGGCCCTCCAGTCCAACCAGCTCCCATTTCACCTGAATTGTCTGAGCAGGCTCATGCTGAGATCATGCTCAGGCTCACTGATGATGTTGCAAGCCAGTTAGTGAAGGTAAATGACCCTAGGGCTCTGTGGTTAGCCCTGGAGGAACTTTTTCTTGTCAAATCGTTGCCTAGTCGCATTTCTCTTCTCTGCAGATTGTTTACATTTAAAATGGATACCAACATAACTTTAAATGACAACTTAGACAAGTTTCTAAAAATGACCCAAGAGTTAGAGAGATGTGATGATAGTATTAAGGATTCTCATCAGGCTATCTTGTTGCTTAATTCTCTGCCTTCACAGTTTGATCACTTTAAGGATGTTATTCAATTCTCAAGGGAGCCTCTCACTAAGGAAAGGATAGTTGAGACTATCTCTGAGAAAAATGAGATGCTAAAGGTTTTCAAATCTAAATTTGGTGTTAGATCTGATAACACTGAAAAATCTGAAGTCTTGTTTACTAATTCCAACAAGTCTAATGGCAATAGAAATAAGAACAGGAAGAAGAAACCTGCTAAGGAAGATGAGAATTCTAATGCTAAACAATCTGAGTCTACAACCAAGGTGCCTAAAGATTCTAAATGCAACTATTGTGGTCACATAGGTCACTGGATTAAAGATTGCAGGAAAAAGAAAAGAGTTGATAAAAATAAACTCAAAAATCATATTTCTGTTTCATTGGTTGAGTCTGATAGTGGTGCATATCCCAATGAACTCTTCATGTGTACACCAGAGGAAGGTGATCCAGGCACCTGGATCCTGGACTCTAGTTGCACCATACATGCTACACCCACCAAAGCTAGCTTTGCTAATCTTGATCAGAGTAGGTGTGGGGTGGTCAAGCTTGGTGACCATCACACACTTGCCATCAAGGGGGTTGGAGATGTTTTTGTGAAGATGTTTGATGGGAATGTCATCACTCTGAAAGATGTCAAATGGGTTCCTGATCTAAGGAGGAGTTTAATGTCTGGATCTGTGTTTGATTGCATGAATTATGATATCCATACCAGTGGTGGCATTAAAACTGTTTCTTTTAATGGCAACTGCATTGTCAAGTTTGTTAGAAAGAAAGGGTTATATCATGTCATCTGTAAAGACCGGAATTTAATTAATATTTATAAAATATCCATAGGATAATCCGAATATTATCCTCCCTAGTGATTATGGAAACCCGGAAATTTTAAAATTTTTATGCCTACCTTTACATGGATTTAACCCAAGCCACTCTTCTCATATCTTATAAACGTAACGGATTTTAACGCATCGCAAGCTCGGGTTTTACGTTATGTTAAAGGTCAGCCGCCCTATCTAAACCAATGCCCAACAAGGAGCTACCAACCCCATTTGATTTGGATGGAAACTAACTAGCTAGGCTCCTATTCTAGTTCAACCACCCACGTCACTTCCTTCCCATCACACCCATGCTTTGACTAAATGAGCCCCTTGCCTCCTCATTCTCTTTATAAACTGACCCCAACAGCTCAAGGAATCCATCCACACAAGCCCTAGCCGGCACTCCCCTTTAATATAATAATAATAAATTTGAATTATAATGTACACATCAAGCCAATAACGATCAAAGTATGCAAAAATATAAAATAAAATTTAAGTAGTTATAAATAATTTATTCTATCAAAAAATAAATAAAATAGTAGCTATTAATTTTAGTAAGCATGTCTATGAAATAGTATTGATTTATATTTTTTTTTTATCAATTAACTAATATCTTAGATAGATTGTGGATTTAGAATAACTTTCTTATATATCAACAAATTATTTTAATAATTTCTTGTAATTTTTGTTTCCTTTTTTCTTACTAAAATGGTTTGATGTGTAATAGGACTGAGAAAAAATGCAATGAAATTGTTGTCGTTGAGTAGTGGTTTGCCACGATGTTGATGCTTCCAATGTATCATTTCTGAACCCAAGAGAATTCATAGGCATAGGAAGATGTCCTATTAAATAGATATTTTTTTCAACCATATTTCGATTGTTAATACGATATATAAGGTCCGCTATTACAAAAAAGACTACACCTGTGATCATGAAAGTGAAATATCACTTCATTATTGAACCCCTTGAATTGGGTTACTCCAAATTCGGGGATCAAAGGGTTTTATAAAACGTTCTTGGTGGAAAAAAAATCTTAACCAAAAATCCCACCGAATTCTTGATCTCTCTCAATTCATCTTTCAACTCGAAAACCCAAAAATCAAAATTTGTGGAATGCTTTTTTGTCATTTGTTAAAAAAAATCAATTTTCTAACATAAGAATTGGATCTCATGAATTTGGTCATCAAATTGATGGATTGACCAAATTCATGGATGAAGTTGGGCAAAAGGTGACCCTTGCAATGGTTGAAATCCCTATCTTTACACAATTTGTGTAATAAGTAGATGCTCAAACCTTCATTGACTTGGGTAAGTCTATCTTGGCTTACTAGCCCGCGTCCTTTGCAAGCTAGGGGTCAGACCCGTGTGGGATTAGTTGACAACCTCGGAACTCCCACGTTACAAAAAAAAAGTTGGGAAAATCTCAACCGTCAAAAAAATAACTGATGGTTAGATTTGTCCCCCTCCTTCTCCCCCCATCCCCACCCCCACCCTTTTAATTCATTTCTTTTAATTCATTTTTTTTAGTGTAACTCATATAATTGCTTGAACTTTTCAACTTTATCTTGCTATAGTTGGTCAGTAATCTATTGAACATTTGCTTGATCCGAAGACATAGCTTCCTTTCCCTTTCTTTTAGACTTCTTGATTCCCATCGGACGCTCTATATGATTTACAGTGAAGACACTCGTAAGAGTATCTAAACTTGGGTATCCCTTCCACCAGACTCTCGAGATTTTTTGGAGCTCTCACTGCTTTCATTGCACCGATTGATTTTTCCTAAGTAATCGACACTCCACTTGGACTCATCACGCAATACTTGCCATGCATGTTCTTCTTTGAATCGCTTCCAATCACCCTTAGAGACATAGAGTTCATGTGCCATCATGAGGACATCATTATCCGACTCACCAGATGCTCTTATACGAGTTGCCTCCTGAAAACAACCAGCAAACTTAGAGACATTAAAGTTTATTTTTTGCCATCGTGCCTTACATTTCGATATTTCTCTTTTCACATGGTGTGGTTTCCTATACTCCTCATAGAAAGCTCCAATCCTAGCCCAAAATGCTTGCGAGTCTTGGTTTGTGGTGGTGATCACATCAGTGGTGATGTTAATGAAAGCGCTAACCAGAAGATTATCGTCTTCCACACTCCAGTAGGCGCGAGGACCACGAGCTTAATCAACACCTTCCCCAGCTTCACCATGACCACGGTCAACGAGCACCACTGACAAGAGGAAAACCTGTCGTTGTTCTTGCCAAAGAATACTCAAACTCACAACTAGTATAGTGTATAAGTAAGAGATCGATCCACAGGGAAATCTATTAAATTCAAGTCTAATTCTAATTGCTAAGAGGGAAAAAGGGGGAGTTTTTAGTGTGAAAAGATCCGCCTTTTAGCAAAGCGGAGACAAGCAAACAAAGTAAATTGATTGTAAAATTCAGTGAAGGGAAATAGGTTCACCTACAATTTATCACTTCGATTGATGAATTCGATCATTGTTTCAGCCTCTAGTTCTTGTCTTTTCCTATCAATGTCCTTGTCCAGATCTTAGGTAAATTACTAGTCCTACGAGTCCTAGCAACCCTTATCTCTAAATAACCCTAACACGGTTAAGATTTAACCTAGAGATAGCATTAAGATTATGAATTAACCAAGGTACATGCAATATCAAGCTACGAGTCGATATTTAACATATATTCAACTTCCTACACATCCAATTAGTCCTACGAGTCCTAAAGGGATATGATTGCCACTTGAGTTAAGGTTCGCTACGAGGAATCTACAAAACCCTAGCAATTGAATGAATCTACTCTAACTAGTCGGCCAGGCCAGAGAGAATAAAACACATTCAAGCAATTAAGCACAAGGAAGTCAAAACATTGCAATAGGAATAAGAACTAGATTAAGAAACTCACAATTCAACAATCAAAGATCCAAACTGTAGGCGAAACCTCGAGAGTTTAGTTGCTCATGCTCAACGGCGCTCTCAACAATTGAATAAAGTGCCTAAGGTTAATGAAAGAATAACTAGAAAAGCCTTAAATAGTCTAGAGAAAGTCGGCCCAAAATAGCTTAATGAAAACCCTAAGTAAAATCCGGATTAAATGTTCAGCTACTGTACGGGCCGCGGGGCGGCCAGGCCAAGCCACGGGGCGGCCGGAGATCAGCGAAGTTCCTCGTTTCTTCCTTCGAGCCGCGGGGCGGCCAGCGATGCTGCGGGGCGGCCTGCGATTCTTCCGAGTTCTCCTTCTTTGTTTCCAGCAGCTCCTGAGTATTCTCCTTAGCTTATTTTTGCTCTTTTCAAATCCATTTCACCTCCAATCTACTTTACCTGAAATAAACCATAAAATCCTGTAGATTCCGCCTCTTCTAACTCAACAAGTGATAATGCAAATTCAACTAAATAAATGCAATATTCACACCTAAATAATGCTAAATGCAATCTATTATGCAACACTAAACATGCTCTATCAAATTCCCCCACACTTGAACCTTTGCTTGTCCTCAAGCAATAGAAAACTTAACTCTGCAGCCCCACAGAATAGCAATTCATGTATCCACACCTCAATATTCTTTAAGAGCATGAAAACTAGCAAACACAAAAGATTAATAACATCATAGCACATAGTTGGAATAATCAATGAAATCGGGCAACCATATTCATTCTAGACCTCACAAAGGATATGTGTTTCACTCTCGCTCAAGTGTTTAGGTTTATGATTACGCTCAAAACTCAATCTTCAAAAACTTAGCTACAAAATCCTTGCACCAGTGTTCTAAATCTCCACCGCTGGTGACTCTACACACAACAAAAATCATGAGGTCTTTCAATTGGGTTGTAATGGGGCCAAGGTAGAACAATTAAGGTGTGGAACAATTTTGGTCTTGTGGTGCTCATAATCCGGGAACCAAGGAAGCTACCAAATCATAAAACCACTCATAAACATCTCATACCATATCTCTATAATGCCGAACAACACCAATCTCAAGCATAAAACTTTAGAAACCATAATCAACTCCTTTTATTTTTCTTCTTCTTCTTTTTTTTTTTTTTAATCTTTTTTTTTTTTCAATTATTCATGCTATATCAAATGATTTTCCTTGACTTTTACCCCTAAGTGAATTTTATCCTCCTTAGGTCCCAAGTAATAAAAATGCTAGCAATAATCAAACATCCCATCCACCACTACAAACCATCATCCACACTATAGATATTCACCAACTATTCCTAAATTCCCGGATGGGGTCAGGCTATCATTGGCTATGGAAAATTCTTGTGGAGCTATAAAAGTATAGGCAATTAGGCTCAAACTGGCTTCAAGCAGAGGATAATATGTAAGGTGGGAATAGAGTCGAATAGGGCTAATAAAGGTGCCTCAATCATGTTTAAGTCATGTGCAGAAATCATAATATGCAGTCTTGAACAAGATATCTCAATGCAAGTCAAAGAGGAAGTAATCGAAGAGAGTACACACAACAAGCAAGAAGACTAAATAAAGTGTAGTCCTGAATAGGCCAAAATAAGCTCACCAGGACATGTCTAGAACTTCAAGATCACCCAAAAATTCAAGATTTTATGCGCTCAATCATCAATCAATCATGCCCACCAAATAGTGTAGAAAACATATATCGAAGGCTTCAACAATCCAAGCACATCATAGGGCATAAATCTCAATAGAAAATATAGAGGACAAACGGCATCCACATGGGGAAATAAGACCTATTCCTAATAATGCAAGAACTAAAACTGTTTTTTTTTTCCAGAATAGGAATAACAATTGTAAAAACTAAATATGCATAGAACCAATATAAATAAACATGCAACCTTAAAACTTAAAATGCAGTGCAAATTAGAACCAAAATACAGAGAGTTTGCAAGTCTTCTCCCACACACTTAGTTCTGACATTGTCCTCAATGCAGAAAAGAGAAGAAAAACATCAAAATAAAAATAAAAGGGAAAAGAAAAGAAACAACTAACATGCTCACTGCTGAGGTGGTGGAGGCGGCGGATATGGTGGGAACTATGGATAGGCGAATCGATAGAAGTCCTCTTGCCTCTGCCATATCTGCTCCTGCATCCGTCGGATCGCCGTCTGGCTCTCAGAGACCTCCTCCAGGTGGGAAGTCAAGCCACGTACATCTCGACGAATGTCGCCGACCTCCACGTACAGCTGCTGGTTGTGATCCCACATCGCGTCCTGGCGCTGGTGCATCCGCTGCTGGTTCTCCCACATTGCGTCTTGACGACGCGACATCATCTGCTGATGATCCCACATAGTGTTCTGCCGGAGAGACATATCAGTCATCTGTTGTGCCAGCGAGTAGTAATCTGGACTAGCACCTCCAGCTGTGCCAGAAGGTCCAGCTCCTCCAAAATCCGGCTGAACTCTGGGAACATCCTCAACATCTTCCTGCTCAGCATCAGGAACCTGCTCCTCCTCATCATCATCATCCTCATCCATCTCATCCCCCATAAAGAAATCAGCAGCTATAGGGCCAAATGGGAGATGACGGGGCAATCTCAACTGGATCCTCCCCTGATGGCCTGCCCTCCAGGTCCACATCGGTGCTCTGCCCTCCAGGTGGCCAGTTTTCCTCAACTGGGCCTCATCATAAAGAAATGATCCATGCTGAATGTCATGGACGGCGCTCATATCGATGCATGCGCGAGCAATGAGGGTGATAAGACCCCCAAAGCTAATGGTTGCTTTGCTGAGCTTGTCCAGGATATCCTTGCAGTTTATTAGAAACAGATCTACCCAACCTGGCACTACAGGGCTCTCTGGCGTCAGACACCATAAAAAAGACATGTCCTTCAGCGAGATCTTGTTGACCTCAGCCTGTGCGAAGAAGGTGTTCGCCAGAACCTTGTGAATCAGTCGTAAGGCAGGATGGCGAATGCTGGAGTTGTACTGGCCCTTCTTGGCCTCAAAAGGCACCTTAGTAGATGCCATCCAGAAAGCCACAGGGCCCTCTCCTTTGCAGACATCAAGCCAACCAGCGGTCGACGCAGCCGTAACACCCAGAATCTGTGCCAATCTCTCCTTGGATAATGTGTAATCCCTCCCAAGCAACCGAAAATCAATAGAAGCACGGTTTACACTCAAGGTTGCTAAAAATTCTTTACATAGGCTTGGATAAGTAGAAGCATTCTTCTCTAAAAACCCTCCTAGGCCTCCATGCTCTAATAGCTGCCTAGTGCAGGCATCCATCTGTAATAATCTCAAGGTAGGCTCATGAAAGAATTTCGTTACAAAGAAGTTTCTAGTGTTCAAAGCAGTCCATCTCTCCTTCTGATTTCTATTCATTCCATGTGGTCTCGACATTTTGAATCTGAGCTACGAAATATTACCCAAAAGAATGGAAATCAAGAAAAACTCACGGCAAATCAGTCTCTGCAGTGGCCGCGGGGCAGCCGAAAGTGGCGACGGGGCGGCCGACGACAAGGGTTGCCGCGGGGCGGCGACTCAGGTGACGGGGGGGCCTAAGAATCGCCGGATCTGGAACTTCCGTTGTCGGATCTGCTTTCCGACGTCCCTAACTTCCTCCTTCCGTGGTGGATTTTAAGAAAAACTTGGAGATTTCCTAGGGGAAGGCCGGTTTTTATGTAGTTCTAGAAGAGAGAAGTAATAAGGTGGATAGTGTGGAGGAAGAAGATGAGAAAAGAGAATTTATATGGAGCTTTGGGGGAAGGAAATCTTGGGGAAAGTGTTGTAATGGAGGATTTGTGGGAGCTTGAAGGAGGAAGAAGATAGAGGATAGAAGATGATGTCGGCGGCTGATGGTGATAGAATGGGGAGAAAAAGAAGGGTAGGGTCTATTTTGTTTGGCAAGTGGGGGCCCACACGGGCCCCTTTACTTTTTTCTATCCGGCAGGGGCCGCGGGGCGGCCAGGGTGAGAGACGGGGCGGCTGGCGATTCCGCGAAGGATTTCGCTGGTCGCCCTAGCTGTGGGGCGGCCTGGCTGGCGACGGGGCGGCCCACACTTTTTCGCCCTATTCCTTTTTCTTTTCCTTCCTGCAATGTTAGTATCCCAAACAACCAAAACTAAACTAAAAAGTAGTAAAATGCACAAATAAAATAGAATCTAAACTACTTACCTTGGGTTGCCTCCCAAGCAGCGCCGTTGGTTACCGTCGTTGGCTCGACGTTATGACCCCCTAACTATCCTCAGCACTTGGTTCAGTAAGAACCAACTCATCCCCGTCCTGTTTGACAAAATTCTCATAATAGGGTTTAACTCTATGACCATTTACTTTGAATATGTCTCCATTCCTCTCGTTTAGTAGTTCTACTGCACCATGAGAAAAGACATTAGTAATCACATATTGTCCTGTCCATCCAGAACGAAGCTTACCTGGGAAGAGTTGTAGGCGCGATTGAAATAACAGGACCTTTTCCCCAACTTTGAGGTCCTTTCGCAAGATATGCTTATCGTGCCATGCCTTTGTCTTCTCCTTGTAGGTGACGGAGTTATCATAGGCATCCAATCTCAACTCTTCCAGCTCTTGCAGCTGTAGTTTCCTGAACTCCCCAACTTCGTCAATCTGCATGTTGCACTGCTTCACCGCCCAATATGCCTTATGTTCAAGCTCGACAGGAAGATGGCAAGCCTTTCCATAGACTAATCTAAACGGAGACATCCCAATGGGAGTCTTGTAAGCCGTTCGATAAGCCCATAGAGCATCATCAAGTCTGACACTCCAATCCTTCCTGTTTGGGGCAACAGTCTTCTCCAAGATAGTCTTTATCTCGCGATTAGACACCTCAGCTTGCCCATTGGTCTGGGGGTGGTATGTAGTAGACACCCTTTGAGTCACATGATACTTCTTTAAGAGGGCACTCACAGTCTTGTTGCAGAAATGGGTCCCCTTATCACTGATTAGTGCTTTTGGGACTCCAAATCTAGAGAATAGCTCATTGAGGAAACCTGCAACTACCTTTGAATCATCAGTTCTGGTGGCCTTCGCCTCCACCCACTTGGAGACGTAGTCCACCGCAAGCAGAATATATAGGTTTCCAAAGGAGTTAGGGAATGGTCCCATGAAATCAATGCCCCAAACATCAAAAATCTCACAAAATATCATGCGAGTTTGTGGCATCTCATTCCTCTTAGAAAGATTCCCAACTCTCTGACAGCGATCACAAGATTTGCAAAAAGCATAAGAATCACGAAATATATGAGGCCAAAAGAATCCTGCATCAAGTACCTTCCTAGCTGTCTTTTGTGGTCCAAAGTGTCCACCACATTCATGGGAATGACAAAAATTAAGGACAGATTGTACCTCATTGTCGGGAAGACACCGACGTATCACCTGATCTGCGCAATGCTTCCATAGGTAGGGGTCATCCCAAACGTAGAAACGAGCATCGTGGCGTATCTTGTCCTTTTGAGCCTTTGAAAAGTTGGGTGGAAACTCTTCCGACACTAGAAAGTTTACCAAGTTAGCAAACCAAGGGCGTGGAAGAGCACTAACCTTGAGAAGAGATTCGAGTTCAGAGTCTGCACGGGCCGCGGGGCGGCCAGGGGTGGCTACGGGGCGGCCGGCGATTCTGAGGGAAACTTTCTCCGAGGATTTGGCCGCGGGGCGGCCTGTGGTGGCTACGGGGCGGCCGTCGATTGCGGAGAAATCCACCTCTGATGACTCGGCCGCGGGGCGGCCTGGGTTGGAGACGGGGCGGTTTGCGACGGTGAAGACCTGTAGAAGTTCTTCGTCAGGAAAGCTCCCTAATATGCCTTCTTGTAAATTCTCCTCCTGCACAATACGACTTAGATGGTCAGCAACTAGGTTCTCAGCACCCTTTTTGTCCCTTATTTCAATGTCAAACTCGCTTAAAAGCAAGATCCATCTAATCAGTCTTGGTTTAGCCTCTTTCTTCGTCAAAAGGTAACGAAGTGCTGCATGATCAGTGTAAACAATAACTTTTGTACCAAGCAAATAAGATCTAAATTTCTCAAGTGCAAAAACTATAGCAAGAAGTTCTTTTTCTGTGGTTGAGTAATTTCTTTGAGCTCCATTCAGGGTCATAGATGCGTAGTATATGACATGAGAGCTTCTCCCTTCCTTTTGTCCAAGCACGGCTCCCACAGCATAGTCACTAGCGTCACACATCAATTCGAACGGCTGAAACCAATTTGGTGCTTGTATGATTGGTGCACTGGTAAGACAAGTCTTTAACTCATCAAATGCCGTCCTGCACTTCACATCAAAGGCAAATGTAACCTCCTTCTTCAGCAGCTCGCACAAGGGTGAGGTGATCTTTGAGAAGTCCTTAATGAACCTGCGGTAGAATCCTGCATGGCCTAAAAAGGAACGAACTTCACGCACATTAGTAGGATAAGGCAATGATTGAATGATGTCAATCTTTGCCTTATCAACCTCAATCCCTTTATTGGAGACAATGTGACCCAAAACAATGCCTTCCTCAACCATAAAGTGACACTTTTCTGAATTGAGCACTAAATTAGTGTCAACACATCTTTTAAGCACAAGCACCAAATGGTTGAGGCAAGCATCAAAACTATCACCATGGACTGTAAAATCATCCATAAAAACCTCAATGAATTGCTCTATATATTCAGAAAAAATACTTACCATACACCGTTGGAATGTCCTAGGAGCATTGCACAAGCCAAAAGGCATTCTGCGATATGCAAAAGTGCCAAACGGACAAGTGAATGTTGTCTTCTCTTGATCCTCTGGTGCGATGGATATCTGAAAGTACCCTGAATATCCATCTAGAAAGCAGTAATATGGACGACTAGCAAGTCTTTTCAAGCATTTGATCAATGAAAGGTAAGGGAAAGTGATCTTTTCGAGTTACCGCATTCAGCTTACGATAATCGATGCAAACTCTCCAGCCTGATTGGACTTTGGTAGGGACCAACTCACCTTCTTGATTCTCAACCACTGTAATGCCTCCCTTCTTTGGTACTACCTGCGTTGGACTAACCCATTGACTATCAGAGATGGGATAGATCATACCTGCCTGAAGGAGTTTGAGCACCTCCTTCTTCACTACCTCCATCATAGGTGGGTTGAGTCTCCGTTGAGGTTGCCTTGAAGGTTTGGCCCCCTCTTCTAGTAGGATCCTGTGCATGCAAGTAGCTGGGCTGATTCCCTTGATATCCGCTATGGTCCATCCCAAAGCTGTCTTATGCTCTTTGAGCACTCCTACCAACCTATCTTCCTGTTCTTTGGTAAGCTTGTTAGAGATGATGACATGCAAGGTGTCACCCTCCCCCACAAATGCATATTTCAGATGCTCAGGAAGAGGTTTGAGCTCAACTTCAGGTGCCTGGACGATAGAAGGTAGGAGCTTTTCATTGGGAACGGTCAATGCCATAAAGGTATCTGCCTGTGAGTATATAGGTAGGGAGGACAAGTCTCTCATGGTCTCCTGCAGGTTAGTGGATAAAGCATAATTCACTGAGAAGTCCTCAATAGGAGTTTCTAAAGCTACCTGCAGGTCATCTACACAACTCATGTCAAAGGTATCCTGCATACAAGTATCAATAGCATCCATAAAGCATAAGGAATGGTCATCAGAAGGGAATTTCATTGCATCATATATATTGTATTCAACCTTCTCACCATCGAATTCCATAGTCAAAGAACCAGAATACACATCAATTTTTGTTCTAGCAGTCTTTAAAAAGGGCCTTCCTAGCAAAATAGGAGCCTCTTGGTTACTATGCTCCATGTCCAAGACAAAGAAGTCAGCAGGAAAGATCAAATTATCAACCATAACTAAAACATCCTCAACTATGCCTCTAGGAAAAGCATTTGATCGATCCGCTAGTTGGATTACCACTCTAGTCTCATGTAAAAGTCCTAAACCCAATGATTCATACAGAGAATAAGGCAAAACATTAATAGATGCACCCAAGTCTAACAAAGCTTTATCAAACTTAGTTTCACCTATCACACATGGAATTGTAAACATGCCAGGGTCGCTACATTTCTTAGGCAGACGCTTTTGAAACACAGCAGACACATGTTCGCTTACCTTAATTTTCTGCTTCCCCTTCAACTTTTGATTCCTCTTTATTGTGCAAAGTTCCTTGAGAAATTTGGCATAACGAGGAATACTTTTAATCAGATTGAGTAAAGGGATGTTTACCTCGCACTTACTGAACGTCTCAAAGATCTCTTTGTCATTGTCTGGTCTTTTTGTGTCTCTGAGTGCTTCAGGAAAGGGAGGAACGGGTTTAAAAGAATTAAGAGGGGGAAAATCAGGTCGAACATACCCGTCGGGGGAGTCACTGGAGAGGCCGCGGGGCGGCTCGGCTTGGCCGCGGGGCGGCCGGCGATTTTCCGCGTCTTCTGAATCACCTTGGACGCGGGGCGGCACAGGTGTGCCGCGGGGCGGCTGGCGATTTCGAACATCTTCTTCTTCCTCGTTCGCACCTGTTTCAAAATTCTCTATATTAGTATTATTATGGGGAGTGGTAATCAGTTCCTTACCACTTCTTAGCGTCACAACGCTGACGTTCTCCTTAGGATTCACCACCGTTTGAGATGGTAGCTGTCCTGAGTCCTTCGCCAGCAATTCGCTCAGCGATTGAGCCATTTGGCTAAGTTGCTTCTCCATATTCTTTTGGTGCTCATCTTGCCTCTTTTGGTGCTCAGCTTGACCCAAGACGATCTTTGTGAGAGCTTTGAGAGGATCCTCATTGGATTGATTATCAGTTGGTGGAGGTCCTCTCTGTCTTTGATCAAATTGTTGTTGAGGTCTGAAATGGGGTCCTCCTTGTGGATTGAAAGGGGCTTGGTTATTACCATAGCCATACCCCTGGTAACCTGCATTATAGTTGTTATTGTATTGATTGGGATTAGCATAGTTACCATACCTGGGTCACTGAGGAATAAAGTTCCCCATGGCATTCAGTTCTACATTGGACTCCTGCAGCATTGGACAAGTGTCCGTCGGGTGATAAAGATCAGCACAAATGCCAAATGCCTTAAGTTGTTGTGGGGTTCCTTGTAGCATGAACCTTTTCATCATATCCTTCAATTCAGCCACATCGCTATGTAATGCGGAAGTTGAGGAGTCAACGGCGAGTACCCCTCTAGCATGAAGTCCCTTGCTGAATTGCCTAGAGCCATCAACAAGCTCTGAAAACACCTCCCAAGCAGCAACGGGTGTTTTGTTCAAGATGTTGCCTCCACAGGCAGAGTTCACTGTCTTGCGCTCCTCGTCAAGCAATCCATTGAATAGAAAGAGCACTAAATCCTTCTTTGAAAAACCATGGTGAGGGCAACTAAAGCAGAGCTTCTTGAAGCGCTCAATGTACTCATAGAGTGTCTCTGTAGCCTGCTGGTCAATGCTGCTGATTTCCTTCTTCAGACTGTTCAACTTGGTTGCAGGGAAGTACTTTTCCAGAAAGAGACGCTTCAATTGTATCCATGTTGTTGCACTACCTGGTGGTAAGTAGTAGAACCACTCATTAGCAGTGTCCCTAAGCGAAAAGGGGAATGCCCTTAACTTGATTTGCTCCTCCGTGACATCGCCTGGTTTCATACCCACCACAACAGTATGAAACTCAGATAAGTGCTTGTGGGGGTCATCACCACTCAACCCATGGAATTTGGGTAAGAGATGAACCACCCCAGACTTTAGCTCAAAATGGACACCTTCATCAAGTTCAGGGAGCACGATAGCCAATGGTTGTTGGGCTAAGTTTGGTGTAGTGAGCTCCTTCAGCGTTCGATTATCATCTTAGCAGCCATCTCTTCACTCTCTTCTTCAACTTGATCGAAAGGTAACTCGCGAAAGCGATCACGAGCTTCTCGCTTCAATCTAGAGAGAGTCCTCTCAATCTCCGAATCTAAAGAAAATAGAGATGAGTTAGTAGCACGAGTGTGGACCATATAAGTGGTCCACACAAAAATTAGCAATTAAAACAACACAAGAATTCAATCAAAAGAAGTCTCCGGCAACGGCGCCAAATTTGACAAGAGGAAAACCTGTCGTTGTTCTTGCCAAAGAATACTCAAACTCACAACTAGTATAGTGTATAAGTAAGAGATCGATCCACAGGGAAATCTATTAAATTCAAGTCTAATTCTAATTGCTAAGAGGGAAAAAGGGGGAGTTTTTAGTGTGAAAAGATCCGCCTTTTAGCAAAGCGGAGACAAGCAAACAAAGTAAATTGATTGTAAAATTCAGTGAAGGGAAATAGGTTCACCTACAATTTATCACTTCGATTGATGAATTCGATCCTTGTTTCAGCCTCTAGTTCTTGTCTTTTCCTATCAATGTCCTTGTCCAGATCTTAGGTAAATTACTAGTCCTACGAGTCCTAGCAACCCTTATCTCTAAATAACCCTAACACGGTTAAGATTTAACCTAGAGATAGCATTAAGATTATGAATTAACCAAGGTACATGCAATATCAAGCTACGAGTCGATATTTAACATATATTCAATTTCCTACACATCCAATTAGTCCTACGAGTCCTAAAGGGATATGATTGCCGCTTGAGTTAAGGTTCGCTACGAGGAATCTACAAAACCCTAGCAATTGAATGAATCTACTCTAACTAGTCGGCCAGGCCAGAGAGAATAAAACACATTCAAGCAATTAAGCACAAGGAAGTCAAAACATTGCAATAGGAATAAGAACTAGATTAAGAAACTCACAATTCAACAATCAAAGATCCAAACTGTAGGCGAAACCTCGAGAGTTTAGTTGCTCATGCTCAACGGCGCTCTCAACAATTGAATAAAGTGCCTAAGGTTAATGAAAGAATAACTAGAAAAGCCTTAAATAGTCTAGAGAAAGTCGGCCCAAAATAGCTTAATGAAAACCCTAAGTAAAATCCGGATTAAATGTTCAGCTACTGTACGGGCCGCGGGGCGGCCAGGCCAAGCCGCGGGGCGGCCGACAATCAGCGAAGTTCCTCGTTTCTTCCTTCGAGCCGCGGGGCGGCCAGCGATGCTGCGGGGCGGCCTGCGATTCTTCCGAGTTCTCCTTCTTTGTTTCCAGCAGCTCCTGAGTATTCTCCTTAGCTTATTTTTGCTCTTTTCAAATCCATTTCACCTCCAATCTACTTTACCTGAAATAAACCATAAAATCCTGTAGATTCCGCCTCTTCTAACTCAACAAGTGATAATGCAAATTCAACTAAATAAATGCAATATTCACACCTAAATAATGCTAAATGCAATCTATTATGCAACACTAAACATGCTCTATCAATCACCACGACCACGACCACGAGAACGACCTCGGCCATGAGAACCTCCACTGCCACCTGTTGGGGGGTCGCTAACACCTGCTTGAGTGTGCTATATGTTTGGATCAACTAGGAGTGTTGTGCATTTTCAATTCCAGCAGTGTTTGAGGTATAATTTTATGTGTTTGAAGATAGAACTTGTGATTAATATGCCAGATCATATTCAGAAGAAAGTGACATATTACCCAAGCTAGAGAAGAATACATTAACGGAAAGATTTTGGGATGGATCCATGATAGGGAGGATGGTCAAGATGGTGAAGATGGTGAAGTATTGTGTGTTATGGTGTTGGTAGTGCTACTCATATCAACTTCCACATATTAAAAAATATTTTTTTAATAATTAGTTATTTCATTTCTTACATTATTTGTTATTTAAAATTCTATCATAATTATAAGTCAAGTTTTTTAATTAAATTTTTCATATTTATAATCAAAGAGAATTTTTTTAAAAAAAAATATAGTCAAACATATTCAAAATTGTTGTCTACATGTATATAAAAATAGTATATACTAGTGTAATATGTAACGGCCCGGGATTATGATTCTCGGGTTACGTTTCGAGGGATGAAACCCCTCGTTAGGATCTTGCGCCCCGAGTACAGGTTGAAGGTTTGAAATTCTATCCTAACATTTTTAAGTGGGATTTCATACCCAAAATTCGAAGGGATCGTTGGAATCCCCGGGGAAGTCCCCTGTACCTGTCATAAGTCTAAGCGTGGAAAACCAACAGTCATGCAAATAGTAGAATCAAGGTGTAATACAAGAGGGTGACATGGCAGAGCCGAGTCAAAACCAAATCAATAGGCGTATTTATCGAAATTTAATATACAAGGTTAGTGGAGTTAAACCATTTCTTTGAGATCGCCCAAGAGAGTTCCCGCGTCACGAAAACAATGAATAATCATGCTGCGAAACAAACCCTAAAATAAATGTATGCGGGGCGGTGTCAGATCGAAGCCCTACGCAATATAATCCCAAACAAGCAGACACATACACACGCTAATCCTAATAAAGATGCTTCTAGATGCAAGGCGGAATATTAACACACTAACATGCTCCTAAGATCAAGTGCATAAATATAATAAGGCCTTAGCACCGAATACCAAGTAGTATATCCCTCTCCTACCTCCACCCCCTTCCGATAGGGCGGAGACTGGCCAGTTCATGAATGCATTCCATAATAATCGGGCGGCACGCATGCCCAACCCGCTCCACAATAAAGCCCGCAGGCATCTCATAATATAAGGAAGTTCATGACTCGATTGACTCAGGACGGGACCCGATGGGACTAGGTCATCCTATAACCCTAGCAATGACTCTAGTTACTTCACAGATAACGGCCGTTCTGTTTACAAAAGCAATGAGTAAACGAATGCTCAATCATGAGTGCAATCCTAGCAGGATACTACATGGCATGCTTTATTATGAATGCAAGCACCTAGTATGCACATGGCTACAAGCAGGGAGATCTCTTTTCGAATCTGAGTGAGCTCATATAGGAACTCACCTGGAAGTGCAGAACAGTAAAAGGCAACAAATAGGTGTACAGAAAGCCAACATGTCACAGATGATCACCTAACACATATATAAGTAGTATAAATAAGTCTACTTCTAATGTTATTTAAGCATATAATATCACACACAAGTCATCAAATTTATTCCTCATTTTCCCAAGATTTCCCAAAACTCTTTTAAAACCTATAGTTAAATCAAATCACCATTCAAGATGCTTTCTCAAATCATCCAAAAATCCATTTATAAAACATTACCCTTTCATCAACTTATTTCATTATTATTTCAAGACAAATCCGACAAGGTTAGTATATTTCCAAAATCCTCTTTTTAGTTTCATTAAATCAATTCTCAATTCATTAAAACAATTTTCAACCTTGAAAACCTTTTCCGATTATCTCCTAAAAATCCAAGTCTCATAATTTTATATTTACAAACCTCATTAATAATAATATATAATACTTTAAATACCATTTTCCTTTAACTAATTTCATAAAATATTTCTAAATCTTGTAAAATTCCAACCATTTTTATTTAATAAAAACACCCCTACTTAATTTACCAAAACCGACCCCCTTATTTCTAAAACCCCAAAACCGAACCCTTATTTGTTTGATTAAAATCAGTTTTAATTTGCAAAACAAGCCCAAAGCATTCTCCCTTACCTAAATGATCTGGCCGAGAAAAAAAATAGGCCCAACTGAATCAAATCCCACTCTCCCTCTCTCTTCTCTCCGCAGTTCAGAGAAAATAAAAGAAAGTGGCCCCAGAAGCTGACGTGGCCAAGAGGACCCAATTCCTCTTCTTCTACCTCCGGACTCCTGCGTCCGCCTCTGTGAATCGGCATCCCTAGAACTCCGCTCGCTCTAGTGCTCCTCCTCTCCGACTCCATGGTTCCGCCCCACACTCGGCTTGCTCGCACCGCTCTCGCTCGCCCTCGTCCTCGCTCCCTCGCTCCGCTCAACCTCGCCGAACTCTCGAGCTCTCTCAAGCTCTCCGACCCACTCTTACCTCTCTCTCGCCGTTCCCGGATTCAATTATGGAGTTATAGCACAAGATTTTAAACGCAAGAAGAACAATATCGAAGCGAGGTTTAGGGGAGGCTCACCGCGCAGAATGGGTCGCCGATACTTCGGTCGGAGGTTCGTCGGAGCGGATTCAAATCCGTTGGGGACTCAGCTGCGCTGGTTCGGCCTGGGTCGAAGGCGGGAGGTCAAAAGGTGGGATCCTGCAGCGTTCGAGAGTGAAAGGAGGGAGAAGAAGAACTTACTCAGCCTTCGAACGAGGAAGCAGGGGAGAAGAGAGGAGATGGCGTCGGCGGTGCTCCGGGGCTCCGGGGCTGCTCCTGGTAGTTGGGCGTCGGTCGTCGGAGGCGAGGAATCTGCTGCTCGAACTCAGAGGAGGAAGGAGGTGGTGTATGCTTGGCGTTTTGCTTCGACACACAGGGCACGAGGTAGCTTTGGTGAAGCTTGGTGGCGCTCATGCTCGGAATTGCGCTCGGGATTACCCAGGGAGGAGCTCGGCCGTCGGAGACAGGGGAGGGTAGCGATGGCGGTTGAAATTGTGGGGAGATGTTTGTGTGATTTGGATCAACAAGGAAAGAACGAAAATAGTTCAGTTGGGTTTGGTGAGAAATGAACCTGTGTGTGACCAGGCCTTTGAATTGGTACAAGGGAAAAGCTGAGAGGGAGCAGGGAGTTGTTTGAATAAAAGGGAGGAGAGGGGGGACCTCAGAAAGTGTCTAGGGTGTATTGGGTTGTTACTGATAATTGGGGAAACAAGTCAAAGAGGGGGGGGGGGGGGGGGGGGATTGAAAGAGGGGTGAGTTAGCTAAATGGGTGAAAGAAGAGCTGGAGAGGGAGATTGCCTCAAATCAGACTAAATGGGTGTCTGAAAATTGGTGGGCACGCCAAATTAAAAGGAGGAGGAACAAAAGTATGGTTTCAAAATATCTTAAACAATTAATCTTGAAATCCGCTTCCTCGATCTTATCCCGACTCGATCAAAATAACGCTTTAAATTTTCCAATATGGATTTAATAATAAAATCTGAACATCATTCTCCAATTCTCGGCCTATGAAAGCAGGAAGAAAATCTATTTTGCATAGTTTCAAAATTACGCCGGAATCCATTTTAAGAGTTTCAATTTCGATTTAGTAATTTAAAGACGAGTTTTCCTTGAAATATTCGAATTAAATCCGATTTAAATTCATTTTTAATTTTTTCTTCCGAAAATTAGGATTTAAAAATCCGAGCCTTTACATCATCCACCTCTAAAAATAAGTCTCGTCCTCGAGACTAAAGTCAAAACAAAGTAGGGGATGGAGTTTTAAATTGATGAGTCCAAGGACCATGTACAGTGATCTTGTAATCATCTCGGTTGCGTCTTTCGGGATTCTCACAACATCCTAGTCACGGTCGTGACATCTCCAATTGGCCTTGACAAGTATGCAATAAGCGCCCCTATCACATCCTCGCTTCGACTTTTCGGAAGTACCACAACTCTAAAAGTTCTACAATATCATCACTAGGTCTTAGCAAGCACCCCACAAGCGCCCCCATAAAATACTTGTATCCACTTTGTGAAGTATCATAGAGTTGTCCGAGTTTGAAAAGTTTCAAAGGGGATTCCGCAATTGATAAGGATTGTTCTCAGAATCATTGAAATTTTTGATCACGTTCGGTCTATCAAAATCCAAGTTAGCCTTTTTTTTAAAACCGTTCGGAACCTCTCAATCAAGAAAACCACTCAACTTCAAAACCATTTCAAAGCTTTTCAAAATCCAAGTTGGTCGCTTCCAAACTCTTTCAAAACCCTTTAAATCCCAAGTTGGTCAAGCAAATTCAGAACTCAAGAGGTGGTGACTCCACCTCTAAAGGCTAATCTCATATTCTCTTCCTAGGTTCCAAGTCTGAATCAAATTCATCAATTTTGTTCTATCATACTAGCAATTCCAATTCAAGGCATCATATAACATATCAATCGTATAACATAGCAATTGTATCACGCGTTCATAAACAGATCATATTCATGTCAAGGATAGTCATATATAATAACAGATCTAACATAGCATCGTACATAGTAGGTCATCATATCATATCACCAAATGTTGCACCTCATATCAATCAAATAAGCACATCGTACTTACGCTAACTACCAGGCATCATCACATTAGAGGCAAACAGGCATTTCCGCCCACTAGCATTTCATCAAGCTCGGGGATAACTATTGTTAGTACCAACAGCTAACTATTGTCTATGACGATACTTCAAGGAATTATCATCATCTATAGCATAGAACTCGCACCAACTCGGCCCCCAAGTAAAGCACACATTAGATCACATCCTCACTAGAATCTGTCTATAATTACCAATCATGAAAAGACATGATCGAGACCACTACCCATCATCCGTTGCATTAAGGTCGACTTCACCTAGGTCCACTAACTCAATCCAATACCAATTATAATTATCATTGCATCCCGCTCATACACATACCCTCTAGCCTCCCAACAATTCGCAATCAAGGCCAATTACCCAATCCAATTACTAGGTATCTCAACCCTCATGCCATCAAGCCATCTAAGAATCAATCCGCTTCAATGCCCCAATCTCAAGTCCTAATCTTCACCTTCTAAGAGAAATCCCAAGTCCTCTATTGAACTGCTCGCACGATTAATCTAGACGCTTCTTAAAAATCTCGCTTACTCTTCCTAGGCTCTCAAGCCTCTGCCTGACCATAATCTCCCCAAAGAGATATCTCAAATCAACTCGCTAACCTGATCACACTTTCCGCACCACTAATCACTCTCATTAGCCATCCACCTCTAAGAACCCAACTCATACATATCATCTCACACATGATACTCCCGATTAACTCTCACACAGAAACCCATCTAGTGCTACTCCCAACCACGAATCACCAAGACCCTCATCACCCGCACCTATCTTCAATGACCAACCACTGATTCTATATACGCACTTGTCCCATCCCGAATCTCACGAAACCTAAACATTCATGACTCCTCAGCCGACCTATTCTAGATTCTCGTCTCAACATATTCCCAAATTTCCTCATCCTAAATCTTGATAAACCTTAACCTTTCGAAATCCTCAAGTTGTCCTACTCCAGTTTCTCATCTCTTCATATTCCTAAGTTGCCTCAAGCTCCTACTTCTTAACCATTACACCTTACCGTCCCAAGCCCTCTTTTACCGATCATCATTTTCGTAGAATCCCTAGATCATCCTCATCCGAGTTTCCCAAGTACCGCAACTTAGCCAACTCTCTAAGACATTCTTCCCCTAGTGTTCTCAATACTTTTATGCTTTGCCAAATTCCCAATTTCATGCTCAAAATCTGCCTATCTCGACCTCAAACCCACAATCTTACGAGAAATCTCAACAACATTCTTGCCTAACTACCAGCCCTTCCTCGATATTCATCTCACACCCTCAAATACCTCAATAGCCACAATAACATCCACTCACAACTCTCGATTCATTCCCTATCCTAAAATCCTCCAACAACACATCTAGAAATTCCTTCACTCACGAATTCTCCAAGCACTACCAATCCTATCGAAACAATCCCCAAATACTCATCACACGTACATCCTTGATATGAACAACCTAATACCCAAGATCGATAATTTTCCAAGCAATCTTATACTACTCTTCCTTAGCGATTCCTCAACCTCAGCTTTTACCAAGATCGCTCCCAATCGCCACACATACAACCTAGTCCCAATTTCCACGATTCATTAGACATTCCTTAACCGATCATCCTCAATGCTGCCCACCTATAGAACTACACTGACTACCTATACTCACACCCACTCTCAAGGTCACCCAAATGAACTAGTCTAGACCTCGGCCAACAACCCTTCTATGCCACGTGCTCACACCACACACCCACTACCTACCGACACATCTTGCTAGGACCTATCCCTCGAAATCTCTCCAAGGAATCACTCGACTCATGCACAAGAAAGAAACACCACCACCTATATAACTCATAACCGATTTACTAGCAGGTCATTGCGCGTAAGCATAAAGGCACATCATCACAGGCACAAGTTAGTCAGACAATCACTCACTACCAGCTCAGCATATCAGTCATCACACATTCATTTAGTCGGTTCCAAGCCTATCGCACGACACCAATTCCAATTCGCATAGGAGAGAACGTCATTTCTTGAGTCATCTAGGAGGATTACGTCTGCAACCTCCATCTTCAAAAGGCGTCCGTCCTTTGATGACGTCGATTCTAGGGTCCATGGGCCTACCACGCTTCCGTTGCGCCACTCTGATGCCATTCGATTGCTCGTTTTCTCTTCTATGTCGATGTCCATCATGGGGATCGTGAGGGGTTAGAACTCACGCAGATAGGGGAGAACAAGGGAGGGCAACACGACTTCCTTAAGGATTCAGACACAGACCAGGACTAGAGGTGACGAGACTCAAGACAAGACGCGGAACCGAGAGTTACAACAATGCTCTTAGGGTATTCTATGAGGTTACAGGTGCGGCAAGCAAACACATGGCAATCACTAAATATCTCAATCATATCATTCCACACTAGCATGTACCTATTAAAAGGAATAGCGTCCTATGCATCCATAACATGTTCACATAATCAACTTTTCGTGCACGTGGAACAGGCTAAAACTTATCATCTCATGCACTAATCATGCTTGACCTATTAAGATCATGTATGCACGAACCGACAATAGACATATGCAGCATAAGTTATATATGACATAGCGAGCATTATAGGATATCACACGTATAATTCATTACTCACTTTAAGTGTACATATAAGCATGTCAAAACAATGTGGGTTCCAAGTAAGCATGTTAAGATGCACTCTAATAATTGTGTCAAGGGATATGGTTAAGTCATTTGGGCATAATAACTATCACATCCAATACAACCATGTATATGTAGTATGACAAGTATGGCACATAATTGCATGATGGTCAATAATTAGGAGATGTATATCCTACATGATACTACCAACACTGATTAAGAAAGTACATAGTCAATGAGGTTCAATTTGATCAACTTAACATGCTAGGAATTTATTTCACATGACACTAATACAAGAGGGTTGACCACACTATCATGGACCTAATTCAATGGAGAGTAACTATCGTGGGGATTTGTACATTCGGTATATATATTCATTTGTAAGTGTAAGCATGCAAGATACATGGAAAGTCATGCTGGAATATACTAACACATCATGTCATGCAATCACAAGGTGGGATACTATCATAACTTGACAGAATTCTCCAAGGGCAATCACCGACTCATCACCCCGTTTCCCCATGGGACGCTAGTATGACTCGATCGGTAGGACACAAGGACATTCACGCTGTTCCCGAGAGGTGAGGGTAAAACTCGTGTTTAGACTCTTGTGGAAATAAGACATGGATGACCATTACGAGGATCAAAGGGGCGACTCCATGAGACAACTCACTCCTAACTCGAAACTACTTCAGTAATCACTCCCACTAACATACTCAAGTAACCCTCACAACCGACACGATTTCCAAGGTAATTAGTTAACCAACCCAAATTTCCCGTGAAAGACACCAACCTCCAGTACAAAACTCGGTAGAAGCATAGATGGTGGAATACCAAATAGGACTCGAAACAGGGAGAGCAGATGCTCTTTGACCCTTGCTAACATGCCTAAATATTTTGGTGTGAAGGATGACGAAGTTAGAATCATCAAAGGGTTTGAATTAGGGAAGTTCTATTCCGACAAGACATGAATTACAATGACATAAGAACGAGGTATTCTCCCGCTATCCCGTTTGCACAGTTATTCAATACATGATTTAAGTCAAGGCATACTAATTATTTCTCCATCTTAAGCACAATAGCACTCAGCATGGAAGCAATCAACGGGATTAATATGATCCCCTTCTAGGAGGATCGCCCTCGGGCCCAATTAGATATAATGCATACAATTACAGAAATGATCTATGTCGTCCTTCGAGGAACGGCCAACCGAAGGGGCTAATACCTCACAGCCTCCTAACCCATGTCACTCCAACATTCGGGTTCCTTGGAGTCTTCAAGTCCACCTCTAAAAGAAAAAGTTATATTTTGCCTACCCGTTCCCAACTACATCCAATAGGGATGGTCTAGCGCATTCACTACCCCTTCGTTTCCCTTTGTTTGATTACCGGATTTATTGAGTCATGTTCATATTTAGTCCATTTGAGTTAGCCATATTAAATTCATTTTGCCCTTTCTAAAACATTTTGAAAAAACCATTTGAAAACCTTGGGCTATTTTCAAAACCACTTCAACCTATCATACTCGGTTTGCATAACCTGAGCTCTGATACCATCTTTGTAACGGCCCGGGATTATGATTCTTGGGTTACGTTTCGAGGGATGAAACCCCTCGTTAGGATCTTGCGGCTCGAGTACAGGTTGAAGGTTTGAAATTCTATCCTAACATTTTAAAGTGGGATTTCATACCCAAAATTCGAAGGGATCGTTGGAATCCCCGGGGAAGTCCCCTGTACCTGTAATAAGTCTAAGCGTGGAAAACCAACAGCCATGCAAATAGTAGAATCAAGGTGTAATACAAGAGGGTGACATGGCAGAGCCGAGTCAAAACCAAATCAATAGGCGTATTTATCGAAATTTAATATACAAGGTTAGTGGAGTTAAACCATTTCTTTGAGATCGCCCAAGAGAGTTCCCGCGTCACGAAAACAATGAATAATCATGCTGCGAAACAAACCCTAAAAAAAATGTATGCGGGGCGGTGTCAGATCGAAGCCCTATGCAATATAATCCCAAACAAGCAGACACATACACACGCTAATCCTAATAAAGATGCTTCTAGATGCAAGGCGGAATATTAACACACTAACATGCTCCTAAGATCAAGTGCATAAATATAATAAGGCCTTAGCACCGAATACCAAGTAGTATATCCCTCTCCTACCTCCACCCCCTTCCGATAGGGCGGAGACTGGCCAGTTCATGAATGCATTCCATAATAATCGGGCGGCACGCATGCCCAACCCGCTCCACAATAAAGCCCGCAGGCATCTCATAATATAAGGAAGTTCATGACTCGATTGACTCAGGATGGGACCCGATGGGACTAGGTCATCCTATAACCCTAGCAATGACTCTAGTTACTTCACAGATAACGGCCGTTCTGTTTACAAAAGCAATGAGTAAACGAATGCTCAATCATGAGTGCAATCCTAGCAGGATACTACATGGCATGCTTTATTATGAATGCAAGCACCTAGTATGCACATGGCTACAAGCAGGGAGATCTCTTTTCGAATCTGAGTGAGCTCATATAGGAACTCACATGGAAGTGCAGAACAGTAAAAGGCAACAAATAGGTGTACAGAAAGCCAACATGTCACAGATGATCACCTAACACATATATATAAGTAGTATAAATAAGTCTACTTCTAATGTTACTTAAGCATATAATATCACACACAAGTCATCAAATTTATTCCTCATTTTCCCAAGATTTCCCAAAACTCTTTTAAAACCTCAAGTTAAATCAAATCACCATTCAAGACGCTTTCTCAAATCATCCAAAAATCCATTTATAAAACATTACCCTTTCATCAACTTATTTCATTATTATTTCAAGACAAATCCGACAAGGTTAGTATATTTCCAAAATCCTCTTTTTAGTTTCATTAAATCAATTCTCAATTCATTAAAACAATTTTCAACCTTGAAAACCTTTTCCGATTATCTCCTAAAAATCCAAGTCTCATAATGTTATATTTACAAACCTCATTAATAATAATATATAATACTTCAAATACCATTTTCTTTTAACTAATTTCATAAAATATTTCTAAATCTTGTAAAATTCCAACCATTTTTATTTAATAAAAACACCCCTACTTAATTTACCAAAACCGACCCCCTTATTTCTAAAACCCCAAAACCGAACCCTTATTTGTTTGATTAAAATCAGTTTTAATTTGCAAAACAAGCCCAAAGCATTCTCCCTTTAACTAAATGATCTGGCCCAGAAAAAAAATAGGCCCAACTGAATCAAATCCCACTCTCCCTCTCGCTTCTCTCCGCAGTTCAGAGAAAATAAAAGAAAGTGGCCCCAGAAGCTGACGTGGCCAAGAGGACCCAATTCCTCTTCTTCTACCTCCGGACTCCTGCGTCCGCCTCTGTGAATCGGCATCCCTAGAACTCCGCTCGCTGTGGTGCTCCTCCTCTCCGACTCCATGGTTCCGCCCCACACTCGGCTTGCTCGCACCGCTCTCGCTCGCCCTCATCCTCGCTCCCTCGCTCCGCTCAACCTCGCCGAACTCTCGAGCTCTCTCAAGCTCTCCGACCCACTCTTACCTCTCTCTCGCCGTTCCCGGATTCAATTATGGAGTTATAGCACAAGATTTTAAACGCAAGAAGAACAATATCGAAGGGAGGTTTAAGGGAGGCTCACCGCGCAGAATGGGTCGCCGATGCTTCGGTCGGAGGTTCGTCGGAGCGGATTCAAATCCGTTGGGGACTCAGCTGCGCTGGTTCGGCCTGGGTCGAAGGCGGGAGGTCAAAAGGTGAGATCTTGCAGCGTTCGAGAGTGGAAGGAGGGAGAAGAAGAACTTACTCAGCCTTCGAACGAGGAAGCAGGGGAGAAGAGAGGAGATGGCGTCGGCGGTGCTCCGGGGCTCCGGGGCTGCTCCTGGTAGTTGGGCGTCGGTCGTCGGAGGCGAGGAATCTGCTGCTCGAACTCAGAGGAGGAAGGAGGTGGTGTATGCTTGGCGTTTTGCTTCGACACACAGGGCACGAGGTAGCTTTGGTGAAGCTTGGTGGCGCTCATGCTCGGAATTGCGCTCGGGATTACCCAGGGAGGAGCTCGGCCGTCGGAGACAGGGGAGGGTAGCGATGGCGGTTGAAATTGTGGGGAGATGTTTGTGTGATTTGGATCAACAAGGAAAGAACGAAAATAGTTCAGTTGGGTTTGGTGAGAAATGAACCTGTGTGTGACCAGGCCTTTGAATTGGTACAAGGGAAAAGCTGAGAGGGAGCAGGGAGTTGTTTGAATAAAAGGGAGGAGAGGGGGGACCTCAGAAAGTGTCTAGGGTGTATTGGGTTGTTACTGATAATTGGGGAAACAAGTCAAAGAGGGGGGGGGGGGGGATTGAAAGAGGGGTGAGTTAGCTAAATGGGTGAAAGAAGAGCTGGAGAGGGAGATTGCCTCAAATCAGACTAAATGGGTGTCTGAAAATTGGTGGGCACGCCAAATTAAAAGGAGGTGGAACAAAAGTATGGTTCCAAAATATCCTAAACAATTAACCTTGAAATCCGCTTCCTCGATCTTATCCCGACTCGATCAAAATAACGCTTTAAATTTTCCAATATGGATTTAATAATAAAATCTGAACATCATTCTCCAATTCTCGGCCTATGAAAGCAGGAAGAAAATCTATTTTGCATAGTTTCAAAATTACGCCGGAATCCATTTTAAGAGTTTCAATTTCGATTTAGTAATTTAAAGACGAGTTTTTCTTGAAATATTCGAATTAAATCCGATTTAAATTCATTTTTAATTTTTTCTTCCAAAAATTAGGATTTAAAAATCCGAGCCTTTACATAATACCCGTGCCTTGAAGGCACGGGAGCTCTATCTATTTTAATTTGAACATCATTTTATATATCTATATAATACTATATTAATATATTTACCTGTTTACAACAAAAATATGTATAAAGTATTTTTTTATAATTTATAAATTAGTTGGAAAAAGATACGATACAAATTTTGAAAATGATTTAATAAGGTAAAGTAGTAATAATACTCAAACACACCACCTAATATAATTTGAAATAAATATATAATTATTATCATTAGCATGGATCTAAAAAGTAAAATATAAGCTCCCGTACGAATATTAAAAAATCATAAGTACATGATTGTGTGAATAATTTTGAAGTTATGTAGATGTACATAACTTATTCATTATTTTTATGAGAAAGATGGTTAGAAAGAGAGAGAAATAAATAGTGAAAATAAAGGTAAGATGGTAAAAAAAAAGATCCTTAAAGGTAGAAAAGTGATCTAAGAAGCATCATCCAAGATGCAAAATAAGCATTAGTAATGCTTGTGAGTCTTAAAATATTATTTATTTTTTGATAGTCATTTAAGATGTCTAAAATAATTTAATAATAAAAAACACTTTTTTTTACTCTAATTGATTTTTATAATTAATTTTTGAAAACAAATATTTACAAATTGATTATTACATGTTCGTTGTATGTAGACATTGTGGGGAATATTGCAATCGGTTAAATATGATAAATCAACAATTTCAATATCCAAGAATAAAATCAGCCAAGACTTGACGAATGTTCAATGAACGTAGACGATTAAAATAGATCACAAATTGAAATACAACATATCAAATTAAATAATATTTTAATATGAAAATAGGAAACAAATATGTTTAAAATAGGAATCATATATTTTAAAATTTCAGCAATAATATTGACCAATAAGAAAATACCATTTGAATAAAAAATTCAAGTTTAATTGTGAGCCTGACACATCAGCAAAATGATAGTAGAATTAATATTATTAATAGATTATCTATTATCGAAATTAATTTATAAAAATTTTGAAAAAATAATATTTTATATAATTTTTACCATCCTAGCAAAGCGTGAATGAATATTAAACAACATATTTAGCTAAACAAATAAAGAGTAGAAAATTTTAACATGATAAGGATAAATGTGATATAATAAACAAATATTTAAATGAATTCAATCCGTTAAGATAATGAACGCAGTCAATCCGAGTACATCTTTGATTAATTTATTTGAAAATGAAACACTTGCATGGTTGGTGAGAAAATATGAACATATGTGAAAGTTAATTTATGCTCCGTAGCATTTTATAATTGACAATTGGATATGGGTTTATGTAGAGTATAAATTTCCAAAAATAAAATATACCAAGATTCAAATTTAAGTTCAATGTATGTAGACGAATTATGAGAATATTGCAATCGGAAAAAAAAATGGAAACATGTCTCAATATTTACGACAATATAACCGAAAATAAAAAAAGGTAATGGATTCAAATCATATTTAAAATAGGAAACAAATATTTTAAAGTTTCCATAATAATATTGACCAATAAGAAAATTTCATTTGAATAAAAAATTCAAATTTAATTGTGGGCGTGACACGTCAGCAAAATGTCAACAGAATTAGTAATAGATATATTACAATCGGGAAAAAAAATGGAAACATGTCTCAATATTTACGGCAATATAATCGAAAAAAAAAAAGGAATGGATTCAAATCATATTTAAATTAGGAAAAAAATATTTTAAAGTTTCCATAATAATATTGACCAATAAGAAAATCTCATTTGAATAAAAAATTCAACTTTAATTGTGGGCGTGACACGTCAGCAAAAAGCTAGCAGAATTGGTAATATTAATAGATAGATAGATAGATTCAACTTTAATTGTGGGCGTGACACATCAGACAATTCTACCAGAATTAGTAATAGATATATTGCAATCGGGAAAAAAAAAGGGAAACATGTCTCAATATTTACGGCAATATAACCGAAAATAAAAAAAAAAGGGAATGGATTCAAATCATATTTAAATTAGGAAACAAATATTTTAAAGTTTCCATAATAATATTGACTAATAAGAAAATCTCATTTGAATAAAAAATTCAACTTTAATTGTGGGCGTGACACGTCAGCAAAATGCTAGCAGAATTAGTAATACTAATAGATTAATAGATTTAATAGATTGTGGTAATTTTTTTTTACATTTTTATTACCAAAATACTGATTTTATGTGTAAAACAACTTAATTCCAACGCAAATCTAGGTCGTCCATCAGATCACACGTGGCGTCCATGTTGCTCCCCTCCTGCAGGCAAATCCCGGCGCAACACGTGTCCCCATTGCTGAAAAAATTGCAGGTGCGCCATAAATTGAAACGCGACGTTTTGGTGTTCTTCAGAGTAAAGCGACGTCATTTTGCCTTGAAGAATTTGAAATTTTGCAATGCCATCCAACTCACTTGACACAACATTAATTTTCAACGGGCAAGTAGCGATACTCCACTAGCATTCCCGTAGTATCGCTTACACCACTGTTTCAATTTTTTAACATTAAATTTTCTAGTATCGATGCACAGTAAAGTGCCGATTAATATGCCCTAATAGTGTTTTGATATTGTATAAAAAAAAGGGTGTCACTATATACACCGCAAATCCGGATTAAGGATTTGCACGTCTTTAAGGACGTGCAAGTTTGGGACGGTGCACGTCCGCTAAAAACGTCGTGCACGTCCTTAACAATGTGCAAGCACGTCCTTAAGGACGTGCAATGCTTGCACGTTGTTAAGGACGTGCAAACCCTAGTTAGGGTTTTGCAGGGTTTAGGGTTTAGGGTTAGGGTTTAGGTTTTCCGACGGTTTTGTAATGTTAATTGATAAAATTGTGTTTAGGTAGTGGATTTGATGGATTTAGGGTCAAATTAAACAGAACACAAGAATTGTTAAGGTTTTCATTCGGATAATATGCGAATAACGTTACAAGGAACGGAAAAAAAGGTTTACATTCATAATTTTAATAAAGTTGTGAAATACAATCTAGGAAAATAGTAAAGGACGACCGGACTCGGCACGCAAGGCTCTAAATCTCTCAATCTGAGCTTGAAACGGAGCATCTCATCCTTCGACGCTCGGATGATGATGTTCGACCCATTCTAGTGGAGGCGGCGGAAGAGGAGCGTTAGGACGCAACCAGATCTATGAGAACAAAAATTTAGAGTTAGAGTATTGACATATGTATGAAAATCATGAATAGGTAATAAAAAAGACGTTTGAAGTTGTACCGCGGCAAAATGGTCTTGGTTTCCGATGCAGGCTACACCAAGAGTTGCTGATTGGGGAGGGTTGTTAGCAGATGTCGGCGAGATCATGGGGAGACATGTGAACGGATGCTGCCAAGCTAGGACGACGAGAGGAATCTGATATACCGTCGCAAATACTAAACCCATGGTCTTGGTTCCGTCTCCTCCTCGGCCACTGCTCGGCCTCCGTCGCCGGCGCCAGACGCCGCCCCACCACCACCCTCCTCCGCCGCCACAGCCGCCAGCACCACCAGACCCTCAGCCACCGGCTCCACCGCCACCGCCTCCCCCGATGCTCCACCCCCACCACCACCCTCCACCTCCATCGTTGTCGCCTCCGCCTCCAAGGCCGCCACCGCCGCCTCGAGCTCTCTCTCTCTCTTTCTGTCTCCATCTCTCTCGGTCTCTCTCTCTCTCTCTCTCTCTGGGTCTCTCTCTCTCTCGGTCTCTCTCTCTCGCTCCGGCACTGCTCTCTCTCGCTCGATTTCTGACGAAGAAGACGACAATGAAGACGAAGAGGCACGTCCTCTTCGTCTTTAAGGGACGGGCTTGCACGTCCTTAAGCACGTGCCCTATTGCACGTCCTTAAGGACGTGCAAACACGTTATTAAAAAAAAACCGTGCAAACACGTCCAGGTTTGGGTGGCTCTCACCCCACTTGCACGTCCTTAAGGACGTGGGGATTTGCGGTGTATATAGCCGAAACGAAAAAAAATAGATTAAAAAATGTAAGTGCCTTGGCAGGGGACTTGGATTAGTAGATATATCCAAAAACAAATTTGATACTCGATCAGTTGGTTGGAGTTAAAAAACTTTGGACCAAGTATAAGACAGTGCATCTTAGTAGGTGTAAATTGTAATTGTTAAGTCAGCACTGCACTTATCTCCTCCTTTAAAAGGTAAAACAAACCCTTGAATCGTTCATGTATAATATACTTATATCAATCGAGATTTAAAAATACGCCAAGCAACTCAACTCAACTCGTTTGTTGTCTTAATTATCTCTTTTAGCTCACGTTAGCTGCTTACTTCGGGCATCTTAAAGCAGCAACTGACCAGCCACTTGACAAATCTCGGCAACTGAGCATTCTTCCTCCTCCAATACCACATGGCCGAGCTATACTCCTCGTTTCGTATCGTCCTTGTGGCCTCTCTCCAGTCGTACTTCTCCATCTCATCCCTCGCCGCCCTCCCGATGGCCTCTCTCAACCCTGTGTCGTGCAATAGGGGCCTCAGTTTCGACAGGCAGTCGTCCATATCCCCAGGACTGTAGCAGAAGCCTGTCCTTCCCTCGTGCTCCTCCGGGATGATGTCCATGATCCCGCCAGCCCGTGTGGCCACCACAGGGATCCCTGACGACATTGCCTCCAGCACCACCTGTCCCAGCGTTTCTGATTCCGATGGCATCACAAATACGTCTCCGCTTGCATAAGCTTTGGAGAGCTCCTCGCCGTGAAGCATCCCTGTGAACACCGCAGACATGCCATCAAACATCTTCTCCAGCTCCTCCCTGCAGGTTTATTTATTGCAGCTTGTTAAACAAGTACAGTACATATATGATGAAACTTTATTAGGTTTCCAGTCTTTTTAGATGCATGAGTTCAGAAATCGGATCCTTGACAACTCCATTGCATTGCAGGATTCAAATGACTTCAATCCTCACAGGAATTTTTTTAGGTTTCATTCCTATCTTTTATATTCTATCTTTAGAGTTTCTTTCCTATATATTCGCTGGTAGGTCTGGGCAGTGGTGACTGCAGGATGATGAATACTTTTATCTTTTGTTTCGAAGATTTTTTTTTTTCTAGGTATATATAATGAAATTTTTTTAAAAAAATACTAAAAGAATTTGTGGTGTAAATATGACATTTTCACGCAAAAATTCATACAATAAAATTTAATAAATTTTTTATATATGTATAGCATGATGAATACATTTTTGAAAAATATTGAAAGAAAATGATAAATTTAAAAATAAATATGACTTTTTTATAATCTACGAGAAAAATATGACTTTTTTGAAAATATTCCAGTCTATTTGCGAGAATCAATAGGTGAAACAAGGGTAAGCACGAAAACAGACTGACCTGTATGGGCCATCACCAACAAAAGCGATCCTTGCTTCTGGAATGTTGTCCATAACCCTGTTGCATCAAACAGTAACAAGAGTGAATAAAACCTGAGGGTGCATGCATAATAGTCTAAAATAAACAACACAGTCACAACGTCCTTATGATTAGAAAGGCCAGGGAAAAAATGCGTGAAGATAGTTGACACACTTATGGTTCCTTGGATTGTGCCAAACCATATAAGTTAATACTTAACAAAAGTAAATGATTTTCCTATGAAGCACAAAGATGCTGTACGTGACTAATGTTTTCTGTGGTAGTACTAATTACAGAAATTGTACATATCTTCAATGCATACAAAAGCAACAAGTTACTATCTCCAAACTGCTGATACAAAAACGGATGCCGAGTCAAGAGGGGAAATAAAAGAACGCAGCCATATGGAAATTGTAAATGAGGAGCTGAGGAAAGAAGAAGAATCCAAAAAGGAACATTCAATTTCCTAAGAAACCAATTCTATGATGTTAATTAGCATATCCAGATGAGATAGATAGAGTTGCCAGGAGTGAATGTGTAATACACCAATGTACCTTTTGAGAAAATCCAAGCTTTTCTCAACACCCAAACGACCAACATGGACTATTAGTGGCTTGTCAGGTTCCCCATTGCTGATAAGCTCGACAACGAAACAACAAGAAATATAAGGAACTTGCATTAAGGTCAGTGTGCATTCAATGTTAAGTGTAAAATAAAACAATACAGAACTCTCACCTTAGTCTTAATCTCATTTCATGACAGCGGAAGCGAGGATGGAAACTCTCAGAATCTACTCCTTTATTCCAAAGACGGATCCTGTCCGCTGAAAATAAGAAACCGAAAAATGAGATAATATATCATGGATTCATGGTGTAGCCTTGCAAGCTCTTGAATCAGCATTCTGAGATGAAGGTGAAGTTGCAATGTTGTGGAAACCAGTGTTCTGCAAAATTAGTGGGTTTCAGCTTGGTACCTGCTGTCACCTTTGCTTCCTCAAGATCTCTTGCAATTGCAGCTGATGGAACTAAAGTGAGATCAGCTGATTGGTGAAGAAATTCTGGTGCGAGATACAAAGTGGGCATTTATCAGGTAAACCTAGGAGATACTAATTAGCCCGTTTCTTATGAATAAAGATTTAAGAAGGACCAGTTATAAAAGGTGACAAGCAAGTGGTTGCATACTTATAACCATCCACATGGGTTTCACTAGCCAACTACAAGTATATCTTGGAATATATCTGCAAACCAAAAGAAATCAACATCAGTTTCTATGCAACCACGATGATCCTGTCAAATTATGTCTTGAACTCCTCTCGCATAGGAGTATAGAAAGGGGTCATTTGGAAAGCTAGAATTGACAACTAATGATGTAGGAGATGTCAAGGATTAAATTAGGTTTTTAGACAATTTAGTACTTTCTATCTTTTATTTTTATCTTTTACCTTTCTTTACCTTCTAAGATAGGCTTTAGATTTTAAGATAGGTTGTTTTTACTTTTAAGATAGGATGTCAAGGATCCAGTTATGGCTCATGTCTTGTCATTTGGTAAGTCTGCAGGGAGTAAGAAGTTTAATTGTCTGGTTATGCCAAGCGTGAGGAAGAGTTGGAAGATAGTTGGCAGATGAACACAGCATTTAGGGTCCTACATCCAGTAGAGAATTCAGAATTCGGGGTCAAATTCTTTTGAAGTGAAGAAGTCTAATGTAGAAGGTTTCAAGGATTAAGGGCTTTTATATTTCCTAGGTTTTTAGGCAATTTAGGATTTCTATTATTATCTTTTATCTTTCCTTGACTTCTAAGATAGGTTGTTTTTTCTTCTATAAATACGCGGGTAACCCTGAGAACTTTATTATCTCCTTATCAGCCTTATTACTGAATGTAGTTTAGAGAATTTTTCTCTTTTCCATGGTGGATTACGATGTTTTTTGGTAAATTCTACAACTACCGTTCTAGGGTTTTGTCGCCTGCGAACCCTCTATTGTTGAAGATTTGTGCTTGCTTGCCTATCTAGCTTCCTACTGCGTCAACTAATGTGTTTTTTCATGCAACAGAACATCAATATGTTTATGTTAAACGTTCATCATGAAATACTTGGGTAGTTGGGTGGTCAATAACAATTTAGATCCTATAGATTATCTTAAAAGAAAAACATGGATCCTACATAAACTACAAAGTAGTTGTCATCCATGTTTGAGATAAAAGGCATGGAAGAAGCTAAATATGCATTAAGATATAACTTGTATTCCTAATTATGTCTGAACTATTAATATGTGTAATTAACCTTGAAATTTCCAACAATTTCTAACCTAATAAATATTGCAAAAGGGTATATAAAAGAACTTACACAGGAACGTGAGTATGATAAGACATTA
This sequence comes from Persicaria tinctoria, assembly GCA_037127255.1. Lineage (NCBI taxonomy): Eukaryota > Viridiplantae > Streptophyta > Magnoliopsida > Caryophyllales > Polygonaceae > Persicaria > Persicaria tinctoria. Next base: position 50,781,349 of record JBANSL010000011.1, on the reverse strand, counting down.
CTATAGGAAGACAGAATATCTTTGCAATAGCAAGTGCTCCAAATACCTGAGAGCAATGATTTATCATTAGCCAGAGTCCATGAGCCACGAGTAGTTTATAAACCTTAATCTCTTTTTCTAAGAGGTGGGGAGAACAATGTCATAGAAACAAAGTAAAATAGACGAATTTTAAACTTACCATCACACCTGGTGATGTTACGTGTATGATATCGGGCTTGAAAGCAGCAACCTCAGAAATGATTCTGGGGCTGAGAGCAAGTGAGAGGGGGACCTTTCGATACCAAGGAAAAGGGAAACTACAAAAGAGAATGAAGACTGTCACATAAAATAATTTTTTTTTTTTACCACCTTATCAAATCCAGGACATAATAAGATTTAGCAGATTATGCAAGTTCATGTTATCCTGTCATCAGCAGCAAACAGAGGCATACAGGATTAGTTTTGATGATTAACAATAGGGTCAAATGGTAAACAGTAATAAAGGCAAATCAAACTTCCACAGCAATGCTATGCATAATCTCCATGATGATTTCAGTGGTTTTCCCATACTCTGGATTTTATCCAGCCATGTCTATGTTGAATGCACTTCAAAAGAATTTCAAATAACTACCCATGTCTACACATGATTTGAATAATCTCGAAGGAACACAAGAGCTAATGCATCTGTGACACCATTTTACTAGAATGGTATTCCTGTGACAGAAATAGTGGTTCTAGTAAACATAGGAGACAATGGATGCTAAAAAAAATTAGACAAGAGCACAAGGAGGACGAAAAGTAGAGAAGTCATCAGAAAATAAGAACAATCATCCGCATTTAGCTACCTGTGTGATCCAATCAATTTAGCTCCATAAAACTCTTGTGGAATGCCTTCATGTGTGGTTATAACCATTACCTTCAGAAGAGATGCACGTCATATACTGAACTATAACAAGTTATGCACAAAATATTCAATTGTTTGCAGGTGAATAACTGCATAGCATTAGATTGCATGAAAGACAACTAATAGGATGGCTATCGGAAAGCAGCTTTACATGCATATCAGGCTTAAAAAGTAAACACTTTTATTTTCAAAACCAAATACTCTCCTATCACGTGCATGGATCAAATCCAGCATAGAACAAATCAATTAAACCAAAGGAACTGTTGTGTGATTGGTGTATACCTCATCACCCATTTCCCGGAGGTATTTGATGAAGTTCTGGAACCTATTTTTATAACCAGACACATAACTGCAAAACAAAGAACCCCAAATGCTTTGTCGATATTTGCAAGCTCTCATAAACAGATTAATCAATTATAAGTGGGATTATACAAACACAAAGAAGTCCATATAGAGTACAGAAAGGAAATCCATATCAGGACGTATTATCAAACAACTGGAAAATACATGAAGACAGCATCAAATAAGGTTGTCAGCTTTACTTGTTGAAATTCGAACAAGAGCACAGATTGCATGCCATGAGCCGTCAGTAGTTAACTACGGCCGTTGCAAGAACATATATACATGAACTAAAAAAAAAAAACTTATTTGTATAATGGGGAATACATGTGAAAACAGGATTCAGGGAGCAGCTTTTGTGGATATGAATCAATCCTTAGAATCATAGGGTAGTATATAATGAAATCAAGAGAAAGTCACAGAACATTTACGTGACATTGGATCACAATACATGACCTTCACTTTGCCATTTGGGAAACTAGTGAAGGTCACAAACACTGTATAGTGTGGATGAAAACCCAAGTTTTGATGACTTGCAATAATATGTCCACAACAGTAATTGTTCAATTCATGAGTTTCCAGCTTGATCATAAAAACTCCATCGTGGAAGATAACTCATGGTTGTACAGGAGGAGTTTCATTTTTGATATGCAAACACGTAAGGCAAGAAACAGAAAAATCATGACTCCATTAACATGTAACAAGATATCCTAGAAATCAGATAATATGGATTAGCAACCAAGTAAATTGTCTAACTATGCAGAGCAACAAAAGTGACAGTTCCCTGAGTGGAGTCATACTAAAACATAAAAAAATCATCCTCATGCCATGAAAAAATGGTGAGATGTCGAATCTGAGTTGCCTTGTAATCAGTCGTGGCACGAAGATGGAGCACTGTACATCTATACAGATTGGATTGGAAGAAAATCAGCAGAGTCCAACTATACATAGGAGATGAGCATCGCTAAAATTGAACAGCACATCTTCTACGGCATCTCTAGACAGATTTGAAATTTTTTAGCACAGAAGGTGAAATTGAATTAAAAAGAGCAAATGCACAAGAAGAGAGGCACCAAATTAGCCACCAATAACCAAATTTCACCATCCAAATAAACAAGCAATCAAAGATGATCAGAAATGTATACGAAATTGAGAGGCAAAAACCAATTAACAGGTGAAGCAGGCAAGGCAAGAGGAAATTAATTGGGCATAAGACAGAAAGAAAAAATTAAAGTGTTGACTTTGAGGGGAAGAAGCTAAGCTACTAACGCAAATGGGGAAGGCTCAATAAAAAGAGCAATCCGAAGAGGCCTTGAAGAAGTGAGAGCTTCCAACTCCTCCGGGAGCAGCATAGGTTGTTCTTCCTCTCCCCTGTCTGTCAGATTAGTGAGAGTGACAGCCATTATTTGTTGGTTGGTGGAGCAAGAACTTCAGAGTTTCCCCCAAAATAGGAGGGCCTTGACTTGGAAGATGAAATTGAAGCCTTCCTTAAAGGAGAGCTCTACCCAGCATAGCAAAAACTCTTGTAACTCCTAACTGGAGATGGGAAAGAGGAAGAGGAATGGCACGTGGAAAGATGTATGAAATGAATTGAATGACAATTCAGTACTGTATTATTCACACAGGAACAGGTCTCTGTCTCTCTGTCAGGTTGGAAGTTTTTTACTACTACTCGTTATATTATTCATCCACCTTTTGTTAAAATAAAAAGCACAATACTAAAATATCCTGTTTTTATAAATTTTTAAACATTTTCGTAATTACTATTTTTTTTGTCAAGATTTTTGGTAATTACCATTAATAAGTGCAAATTTGTTAAATTCTTTTTATAAAAGGGTGATTTTGGTAGATACCCCTTTTTGAATTTTTGATTGGGTACTTAGACCCCATACTAATTTAATTAGTTTTTGGTAGACCCCCTCCAAATAGAGTGGAATTGTCAATGGTCAATGGTTAATGGTCAACGGTTTGACCGGTCAACAGTTGATCATTGATCGGTCAACATTGACCAACCCATTTGGTTTTTTTTTAACGATGCCATATTTTACCGTTTTGATGCCAACCTTTTATTATATTTTATTTTCACTTTGATGCCACTTTTCTAATGAAATGATTGAATAACACTTTTTAATGCCACTTTTTTAAAACTTTGATGACATTTTTTGTTTACTGTAATGTCACGTTGACCATTAATACCATTTTTTTTACTGGTACCGACTGATGCCACTTTTTTATGTCAATTTTTTGATGATATTTTTTTACCGTGATGCCATATTTTTGATGATATTTTTTCAAAGTAGTATTTTGATGACATTTTTTTCTTTAATGTGATACAACTTTTTCAAATTGGTGTTTTGATGTCATTTTTATAATGTAATTATTTGATGCCACTTTTTTAATCAAATCGATTGATGTCACATGTTTTTAATTTAATGAATTGTATATCGATTTATTTTCATCGATTATACTTTCATTCACTGATGACACGTTTGTGATTACACTTCATTGATGCAATCACTTGTGGTGACATGTTCATTAAATTTTTATTCATGGATGACATTTGTTATTATGCTTCATTAATCACAATTGTTTATGGTGACAATTTTATATAATTGATGACATAAGAGCTTAAAACGTGGAATCAAGATATTGTCACCTTATTGCACATATAAAAAATACAAAGTCTTTGAAACTACGGCATTAATATTGGTTGTATACGCAAAAACACATATTATAACATGTCATCAACTAAAAAAAATGCATCAATGTAAGTAATATAATGTGGAATCAATAAAATCAATACAAGGTGACATAACCATCCAAGAATTATATACAACATTTCTAAAGATTCCATCTGGCCTATACCCAATCCTAACCCGTTAGCCCAAACCAAAAACAAAAGTAAAAATCCTACTGAAATTCTATGACAGCAGACTAAGGCTAAATAACAACCATCAGGGAAAGTCACCGAATAGCAGCAGTTCCACATAAACGAACAACAACAGCTGAGCACCAATGACAACAGCACCCACCAATAGAATTGTTTTGATCGAACAGCTCCAGACATCCACACCGCCCATAATGAGCACGTCGGACTCAACCGGATGATATGTTTCATCGTCCGTCGATGAATCCCCGCATTCATCAATGTCGGACTCGTCATTGAAGTGGATAGCGTCCCCATCACCACTTTGGGGGTCCTTGAAGTGGATAGCGTCATTGAAGTGGATATTGTCATCCTTCTTGCTGTCCATCGCCTCCTTAGCACTAAATTCATCACCACCACTGCTCGTATCAACAGCAACAGCCCTTGTCTTCGGACATTGGGTGTCAGAATGACCAAAACAGCAGCACCTTCCGCAGTTCCAAGGAGATGTGGCAGTGGCCATCAATGAGGAGGTAGTTGACTCTATTACGAGTGTGGTTAACTTATTTCTTAGCGGTCGCTATCCTGCCTCCTTGAGTGAATTTGTTGCAAGTGATCCTCTCACACCTCTTCTTAAGCCGGGTGGAGGGGTTCGTCTATAGCTGTTGGTTTGATTTGGAGGTGATTGGTATCCAAAGTGTCTGCCTCTTCGGTTGGTAAAACCCTTGGATCATATTTGGAGGATATGCAATTTGGGGTGGGTGTTTCGGGAGGCGGAGAAGCGGTGTTGCATGTGGTCAACATATTAGTAGAAGCTCAAGAGTTTGATAATAGCATGTCTATGCTTTTAGTTGATTTCAAAAATGCCTTTAATCTCGTTGATCGTAGTGCCATGGTTAAGGAAGTTCGTCATATGTGCCCTTTCATATCACATTGGGTCGAATTTTTCTATGCACGCCTCGCTGACTTATATTATGGTGACCAAGTGCTATATTCTTGTCAGGGAGTTCAGCAAGGTGACCCTCTTGGACCTCTACTGTTTTCGCTTAAATTACACACATTGATCCGTAAGATTAAGGATAGTTGCAAGCTGAATCTTAATGCTTGGTACCTCGATGATGGGACTCTGATTGGAGACACATTGATGGTTAGCAAGGCGCTTTCTATTATTTAGGAAGATGGCCCGACCATAGAACTTCACTTCAATGTCGACAAAACAGAAATATTCTGGCCAAGTGAAGACCCGCGGTGTAGGGAAGTCGGGTTGTTCCCTAGCATATTTCATGCCCGGTGGAGGGAGTTAAGCACCTTGGTGGAGTGGTTAGCTTGGACTTTTCCTTCTGCAACGAAGTGATGAAGAGAAGAGTTTTGAAAACTAATGGCTTAATGCAAGCCATCAAGAAGTTGGAAGATCCTCAGTATGAGTTATTGCTCTTGCGAGCCTGCTCAGGAGTTTCTCGTCTTTACTTTGCGATGCGGACAACCTCACCCCTAGGCTTTATAGATGCCCACCGTATTTTTGATGATTCTTTGAGGTCCTAAGTGGAACAGATAGTTACGCTTGGTGGATCAGGCATTGGCCTTCTTCAGTGACGTTTGTCTATTATGGTGGTCTTGGGTTCTACACAGCTGCAGACACACTGCATTATGCTTTTCTCGCTTCGAGGATCCAATCCCACGGATTACAAAATCGTATTTTGAGGAGTGTTGGAGTGATTGGTGATAGGACCTCTTTCGAGTTAGCGGTCTCCAGTTGGGTTAGTGTTATCGATAAAGATGACTTGGACGTGAGTGTATTATAGCCAACCCCCTACCTTATGAAGAAAATGACTAGCTGCTACTACAGGAATGTGGACAAACATCTCAAGGTAGACTTCGCTCTTACTGGGAGGGAATAAGCTCTTATTGCGAATCTGAAGCTCCTATTCCCGGTCTTGGCCAGGTTATGAATCCCATTACCTTTCGCTTAATTCTGAAATACCGTATGGGAATTGAATTGTTTAGTGATGGATCCAAGTGTCCTGCTTGTGAGAAAGGCATTTTGGATGTATGGGGCAATCATGCACTTGCATGTGCTGTTGATATTGGTGTTAAACATCGACATAATGTAGTGCGTGATGCTTTGTACGATGAGTGATTGAAGGTCATAATCTCTGTTCGTTAAGAGGCGTCTACTGGAATGGTTGATAACAAGGGAGGGGAGCTTCGACCCGCTGATATTCTGTTCTACAACTGGTTCCAAGGCAAAGACACTTGTGTGGATATTACATGAACTTCTATCTTCAGTGCGGCTGGACTTTCAAGTTTCATTCCTAGTAAAGCGGTTAGAGGGGCAACTGATAACAAGAGGAAGAAGTACGAAGATATTTGCAAGGCCAAAGGCTATCACTTTCTGTCATTCTCCTTTTCCACTATTGGTGACTTAGAGGATGATGTTATGGGGCTTCTCAAGCGGGTGTGCAGGGTCGCTGGTATCTGGAAATAGTAGGGTTTTTTGTCACACTTTGACTAGGATTGCATTTATTATTCAAAAGGGATGCGCAGCTCAGCTTGTTAGCCGACTCCGATCTAATTTCATGTAGATACTTGAGGGTCGTTGTCCGCAAGCTCTGGGTGAGTACATTGCTAGTGCTCCTCTTACACCTCTTGTTAAACCAGATGGTGGTATACGTCCTATTGCCGTTGGCACCGTTTGGAGACGCCTTGTCTCTAAGGTGGGTGCTTGTTTAGCCGGTCCTTCTTTGTCCGGTTATTTTGCAGGCCTTCAGTTTGGGGTCGGGGTATCCAGTGGAGGGGAGGCTATTTTGCATGCTTTGAATCGGTTTGTGGAGGCTCGTGGTGGTGAGGAGGGTCTTTCCATGTTGTTAGTGGACTTCCAGAATGCTTTCAACTTAGTTGATCGTGTGGCCATGTTACATGAAGTCCGCTGCCACTGCCCGATTCTATCTCGATGGGTGGAGTTTTGTTACTCTAGTCCTGTCCGACTATATTATGGGGAGCATAGCTTATGGTCTTATCGAGGAGTTCAACAAGGAGATCCTCTAGGCCCTCTGCTTTTTGCCTTAGTATTGCATCCTTTGGTGTGCAAGATCAGAGACTCTTTTGATCTGAGTCTGCAGGCTTGGTACTTAGATGATGGCACTGTTGTTGGGGACACTTTAGTGGTGGGGAAGGTCTTAGATCTGATTATGGAGGAGGGTCCCCGCTTAGGACTCCATCTTAATGTGGATAAGACCGAGGTTTTTTGGCCTACAGAGGACCCCAGGAGTCGGCTCCCTGGTGTTTTCCCCCCTTCTATTGCTCGGCCTTCGCGCGGTGTCAAAGTTCTGGGTGGGCCTGTCAGCACATGCTTTGTTTTCGGCAGCGACCTTGTGGCGAAGAGAGTGACTAAGACCATAGAGCTTATGGATTCTGTCGCGAGGATTGATGACCCACAGTGTGAGTTGCTTTTTCTTCGGGCTTGTACGGGTATTTCTAAACTTTACTTTGCTCTTCGTACTTGTTCTCCGCGTGTCTTTGGGCCGGCTTAACTCTTCTTTGATGTGGCACTCCGTTCTAGCTTGGAGCGTATTGTCACTGCTTCTGGGCCTGGATTTGGAGATTGGCAGTGGCGGCTTGCCACTTTCCCTTTTCATTTTGGTGGGCTCGGAGTGTACGCTGCTGGGGATGTCCTACGTTATGCTTTTTTGGCGTCTCGTTTGCAGTCTGCCGAGTTGCAGGCTAAGCTCCTACGTCCTTCTGGTATCATTGATGCTGGCCCTACTTTTGATGATGCTCGACATGCCTTTAATGAGATCACGGGTTTTGATCTTCTGTGCGATCCTAGTGAAATCGCTGCCCTTAAACTTATGAAGAAATTGACAGATATATATTTCGCGAAGGTTGCTGCTACATTGGAATCTGTTTTCTCATTGACTCCGCGACAGATGGCATTATGGAAGTCTCAGCAGGGTGCTCACTCCTCTGATTGGTTACGTGTAGTACCTATTTCTGGGCTTGGGCAGGTTATGAATGGGAGAACCTATCGTAGTGTGCTTAGCTATCGACTGGGTGTTCCGTTGTTCACAGTTCCTAGGCCTTGTCCGGCTTGTTCTCGGGTTTTTGATGGTGATGTTTATGGCGATCATGCTGTGTCATGTGCGGGTACCGTGGGCATTAAGCATCGCCATAACCTTTTTCGCGACACCGTATTAGATATCTGCTATAGAGCTGGGATTTCTGCCGGTAAGGAGGTTGATATCGGTTTGCTCGATAGGCATGGTAAGCCCCTTCGTTCGGCGGATTTGCTCCTTTATTCCTGGGACAGGGGACGGGATGTGTGTGTTGATCTGACGGGATCCTCCCCCTTGACTCAGTCTGGGATGTCTGACTTTGTGCCCGGTCGTGTTGTTATTGATGCCGCTCAGCGTAAGTATGCCAAGTATCGTGATTTGTGCACGACGGCTGGTTATGGTTTTCTACCCTTCTCCTTCTCTTCGTTGGGAGAGTTAGATACGGATGCTGTAGATTTGCTGAAGCGGATTCAGAAATTCTCGGTATCTCAGGATGCCGGGGCTCGTGCTATCACTTATATTTTTACTAGACTTGGTTTTGTTATTACTAAGGGAGTGGGTGCCCAGATAGTATCTCGGTTGCCCACTAATTTCTTGTAATATGTTTTTTATAATAATAATAATAATAATAATAATAATAATAATAATAAAAATAAAAATAATACGATCTAATTTCATGTAGATACTTTTGTTTTGTTGAGGCTCGTGGCGGGGAGGAGGGTCTGTCTATGTTATTGGTGGATTTTCATAATGCTTTCAACTTAGTTGATCATGTGTCCATGTTATAGGAAGTCCCCCGTCAGTGCCCGATTCTATCACGATGGGTGGAGTTTTGTTACTCTAGTCCTGTTCGGCTGTATTTTGGGGAGCATAGCTTATGGTCTTGTCGAGGGGTTAAGAAGAGTGATCCTTTAGGGCCTTTACTTTTTGCTTTGGTGTTGCATCCTTTGGTTTGCAAGATCAGAGACTCTTTTTCCCTGGATCTGTAGGCTTGGTACTTGGATGATGGCACTATTGTTGTGGACACTTTGGTTGTGGGGGAGGTCTTGGATCTGATTATGGCGGAGGGTCCCCGCTTTGGCCTTCATCTTAATATGGATAAGACCAAGGTTTTTTGGCCTACAGAAGACCCCAGGAGTTGGCTCACTGGGGTTTTTCCCCCCTCTATTGCTCGGCCTTTGCGTGATGTCAAAGTTCTGGGTGGGCCTGTCAGCACGTGTCCTGTTTTTGGCAATGACCTTGTGGCGAAGAGGGTGGCTTGGACCATAGAGCTTATGGACTCTGTCGCGAGGATTGATGATCCACAGTGCGAGTTACTTTTACTCCGAGCTTGTACGACGGGTATTTCTAAGCTTTACTTTGCTTTGCGTACTTGCTTCCCGCGTGTCTTTGGGTCGGCCCAACTCTCTTTTGATGTGGCACTCCGTTCTAGCTTGGAGCGTATTGTCACTGCATCCGGGCTTGGGTTTGGGGATTGGCAGTGGCGGCTTGCCACCTTCCCTTTTCATTTTGGTGGGCTCGGAGTGTATGCTACTGGGGATGTCCTACATTATGCTTTTTTGGCGTCTCGACTGCAGTCTGCAGAGTTGCAAGCTAAGCTTCTACATCCTTCTGGTATCATTGTTGTTGGTCCCGCTTTTGATGATGCATGCCACACTTTTAATGAGACTACGGGTTCTGATCTTCTACACGATCCTAGTGAAATCGCTGCCCCCAAACTTAGGAAGAAATTGGCAGATATATATTTCACGAAGGTTGCTGCTACATCGAACTCTGTTTTCTCTTTGACTCCGCGGCATGTGGCATTGTGGAAGTCTCAAAAGGGTGCTCACTCCTTCGATTGGTTGCATGCAGTTCCTATTTCTGGGTTGGGCCAGACTATGAATGGAAGGACCTATCGTAGTGTGCTTAGTTATCGTCTGGGTGTTCCTTTGTTTGCGGTATCTAGGCCATGTTCGGCTTGTTCTCGGGTCTTTGATGGTGATGTCTATGGAGATCATGCTGTATCCTGCCCCGGTACTGTAGGCATCAAACATCGACACAACCTTGTGCGCGACACCTTATTGGATATCTGCTATAGGCCAGGATTTCTGTCGGTAAGGAAGTTGATATCGGGTTGGTTGATGGACATGATAAGCCTCTTCGTCCGGCAGATTTGCTTCTTTATTCATGGGATAGGAGGCAAGATGTGTGTGTTGATCTGGCGGGGTCCTCCCCTTTGACTCAATCAGGGGTGTCTGACTTTGTTCCAGGCCATGTTGTTTCTGTTGCTGCTCAACGTAAGTGTGTCAAGTATAGAGATGTGTGCACGACGGCTGGATATGGTTTTCTACCCTTTTCCTTCTCGTCGTTGGGGGAGCTGGATACGGATGCAGTTGCCATGTTGAAGCGGATTCAGAAAGTCTCGGTATCTCATGACGCCGGAGCTCGTGCTGCAACTTTTATTTTTACTAGACTTAGTTTTATTATCGCTAAAGGAGTGGGGGCCCAGATAGTATCTCGGCTACCCACTAATTTCTTGTAATTTATAATAATAATAATAAAAAAAAAAAGAACTTCGGACGAAATTGCTTGCGCTGAATACTACAGGATCAGCGGGCGCCGCTATTCTGGCTCCGCGATTCTTCTTTAGCTTCGATATTATGCTTCTTAGCTCCCTTGATGATCCTTCCTTAGCCTCTCTTATGCTCCAAAATCAGCTCTTCCAGATCTCTCAAGCGTCCCGTCAAGCTAGGATTATAAATCTACAGAATAAACACAAAATAGCGTAGATTCTGAACTTGAATATGCATTATCAGAGTCGTCCTCCAAATGATCTATCGAGTCTTCAATCTGGGTCGGGATCCATACCTCCACAGTCGCCTCAGAAGCATCTGGTCGTACGTCACTGAGATCTAAGACTAACTGAATAGAAGACCCTACACCCCATCATCTCCTACAACAATGGTCCTACCAATAGGGTTATCTACACCCCGCATATGGAAAGGAATACACCGAATCTAGTCATGCAGTTCACGTAGAGCCTGTCTTTTCTTAACACCGGCGCTACGTAACCACCCTATAAGCTAATCCTCGAGACAAACTCTGTATGCGACTACCAGAAAAATCTAGTTTCTATCGTGCCAACGGATTAACTTCTGGTACAATAAATTTATTTAACTACGTATACACTAATTTCATTCAATTTTTAGTAAAATCCAACTATGTAATCCGTATTACAATAACTTCTTAAAATTCAACTATGTATACGCTACTTTCATTCCTTTTTTAGTAAAATGCAACTACATAATCCATATTACAATAACTTCTTAAAAATCAAACCAAACGGGAATTTTACTTTTTTTCGGAATTTTCGCCTGGTGCCCCTGAGGTAAGGGTAAATTCGCCGGGTGTACAAAAGATTTGGATAACGCCAAATGCCCCTGGGGTTTTGTTTTTTTTCGCGAAATACCCCTCCGTTAAATGGGTTAAAAAAAAGGTTTTAACTCCGTTAAATAAAAAGAAAGAAACAAGATCACCCCCTTCGTTGGTTACTGCGACTCTGTGAGGAGGAACTTCATCGACCCATGGGAGAGAGAGAACTCATGGAGCTTGGAGCCAAAGCCATTGCCTGAGATTGGCAAGCGCTAGTAAAGAGAAGGCGGTCGACGCCAATAGTTGTTGTTGAGAGGTAAGTGTCTTCTCTTAATTTCGATTTAACGATATACAATGTGAGGATTTAGGTTTTTTTGATTTGGAATATTTGGAGGATTCTCATGTGAGAATCTTCGAAATGGGGTTTGTTTGTTGGTTTTATGGATGAAAAGGTATCTAATTTTGTGATATCCATTTGATTTCAACTCCGTTTTCAGTTATTAGATGTAGGGTTTGGGGATTTAAGGCCCCATGAGTTTTGGGGATTTATACAAGTTCTATCTTCAGTTTAGGGTTCGTTGTATTGCTCAGATTGAATCTTATGTACTGTCATCAGTGTTATTGATAAGCTGAACATTACAAGTGCTTTAATTTGTTTCATTACTTCATTTTAGGCTTTAGGGATTTAGGGGTTGTTTAGTTATCCTAGTAAGTGTTGAAATCAATTCATTGAAAATTGAAAACATCTTGAAACTTTTGTAGAATGGAAGAGAAGATATTATTGAGACTTCGCTATATCCATCGAGAATATGTGGAAATAGAGGTTGATGATCCTGATAAGTGCAACATTCTGGATTTATTTGTTGAACTGTTAGAGGGGGCTGAGAAAATCAAAATGTTTCTTCCTGACCATCCAACTCTATGGTATGCGCATAATGGGCAAAGTTTTCTTATTGCTGTTTTTGTTGTCCTGACAGCCCAAAAAAAAGCAACAACTATCAAAACAGATCCAAACATATGCTTACAACAAGTATCAAAATCAGCAACAAGTACCAAAGCAAGAATAATGCAAAAAATTGACAGCAAAGAAAATAACACTTTTGAATGATAACTTTCATTTACTTCAATTTAAACATATGCTTACAACCTAGTGCAATATCTTCAATAACAGTTTACACATGACAATTTACTTAAATCAGTCTCAGACTAAAAAAAGAAAAATTTCAATACAAATGAAAGTGCCACAACAACAAAGATAATCCTCCATATGTGAATGCCACCGCTCAATTTCCTCTCTTTATCATCTTGAAGCCTTCGGATCTCACTCCTATATGCTTGAATGATATCCTCTTTCACATCTAATGAATTCTTCACTTGAATTATCTCATCCCTTAACATCGGGATTAATTGCCTTGCCGGAGCACATAATGGAGGGTCAAACCATTCCCACACTCGACAACCTCCTGACTGCATTGTAATAATAAACAAAACAGGTTACATATACCTTGCAACAAAAACAGATTACATATCTCATTCTCAACTCCATCTATCATAGCAGAAAAAAAAATCAAGAATGGAACATCAAAAAACAGATTACATACCTTGTAATTCTTACATCTCAGAAATCTTCTTCCTGGATTTCCATCTGTTATGGAAGTGAAATATTGACACTCAAATCCACATTCACAAATAATTAGTCTAGAATCCTTTGCTGCAGCATTCCACTTTCTCATGAATAAACATGAATTTATGCCTCCTTTCATCTTCACCTTTGACAATTTAAGCAAAAAACTATTGTTTATAAAGATTTCCCCCAAAAATTCTAGTAATCGAAAACCCTAATTTCTAACAAACTTACCATTGGATTGCCACTACTTCCCGAACCTTGTGAATCAGCCATAGACGAGCAAATATCGCTCATATCTGCTTTTCAATTGTAATTGCTGATGCCCTTGTCGATTTCGTTGAGTTCTCCAATCACCTTAGTAGTCTAAGCTTCGTAGAGAGAGAGCCTGGGAGGTGGTAGAGCTGGGAGGTGGTGCAATGGCTTTCTCGACGCTCTTCTTGCTCTCTCTCGATCCTCTTCTTGCTCTTTCTTGCTCTCTCGATCCTTCTCTGAATCGCTCTTTGCTCTTCTCTCTTCTCTATGTATTTCTTTCTTTTCTTTTATTTTCTTTTATTTTTTTGAATGAAAATGCCAACCCATTTAACGGAGGGGTATTTCACGAAAAAAAACCAAACCTCAAGGACATTTGGCGAATTATCCCAATCTTTTGTACATCCGACGAATTTACCCTTACCTCAGGGGCACCAGGCGAAAATTAAGTACTTTTTTCGTCGGATTCCTTACTCATGGAATTGGGCATGGGAAGATATCTTCATCACTTGAACACGTCTGTTACTGAGATTCTTTGCACATCCACTTTTTTTCTTTTTGTGGTTACAAAAGGGTAAATATTGATTTTTTTTCTAAAAGGTCGGCTGCACAAGTGGAATAACAAGAAGAATCAATCATCAATCAATTTATATTTACAACTAGTGTTAGGTCATATCTCATATAGATCATGTTTCGACGAAAAAAATACAATTTTTTTTTCCATATATTTAGTATTTTTAAGGTAATATAACATCTTTAAATGACATTTGATAAAGGAGTATTATCGAGCTCAAGTAGTAAAGGAAAAAAAAAAGAATCAATGGTCTTGGGTTCAAATCCGAACATCTTTACTTTTTATTTGTTTTACAATATCATTAATTCTTCTTAATTTCTCTCTATATTTTTTTGTTTCTATCAACTATTTAATTAAAAAATGTCATATTTATTTTTAAATTATACATTTAACCTTTTCTTACAATATTGTTTTAAAAGTAATTATTCGTTATTTTTTTCTATATTTTTTGTTTCTCTTTTTTTTTTGTTACTCTCAACTGTTTAAATACCAAAAAAATCATTTAAAAAAATCACAATTTTAGTGTTTTTTCAATATATTTTTTTAAAATATTCTTAATACGTATACACCAAAAAATTATTTCATGGAATTTCTGTAGCACCCCCTTGATCGAAATCCTGGCTCCGCCACTGGTCCCATATATGGAGAATACATTAATACAATATTATAAATAAATTAGATAGATTCCAAAAAATAAAATAATAGAAATAAAATAGAAATCATTTTTTCACCATTAAAAAATGAGGGAAATGCACAATCTAACCCAAATATCCGGATTTATTGCAAGGTTAACTCGATCCGGAAAATTTTTGCAGATCCGGTAACCTGTGTACCCGGTAGCCCGTTGGAAATGAGAGAAAGGGAAGAGAGAAGGAAGGGGATCAGAGACGGGGGCAGGTGGAGGCATCTCCCTCGACGGTTAATTGCTCAAGGCGAGACCCAGACGGAGGCATCTCCCTCGAGGCGAGGCGCATGCTGTAACGGCCCGGGATTATGATTCCCGAGTTACGTTTCGAGGGATAAAACCCCTCGTTAGGATCTTGCGCTCCGAGTACAGGTTGAAGGTTTGAAACCGAAGATTTTTAGTTTAAAGCGGGATTTCTCACCCAAATCCGTAAGGTCCGTCGGAGACCCGGGGTAAACCCTTGTGCATGTCCTAAGTCTACAACGCGGAAAATCCATTTAGGCATGCAATCAGTATAAGTGAAGTTAAAGCAAAATACAATCCCAAAGGTGCCACGGCAGAGCCGAGACAAAACAAAGTAAAAGAGAGGAAGTCTAGTGGTCTCTCGAGCTCTCAATCTAACGCCAAAAGTCTGAACCCGCCAAGCATCCATATAAGCAAAGATAGCGGCTAGCGGTTACCTGAATTTAAAAAAAATGAGGGGGATCTGTGTCAATCATCAGGTCACTCATGCGCGTGTGTAAACAAACTCTGAGAGGCATATAATAAGCATCTTATTCCTAAAATGAAATGCATAATGCAAAGCGGAACTTAAACAGACAAGCATACGAATAATTAAGTGCGGACATAAATAAAGAGGCGCGCAGTTACAAGAAATGCCAAATAGCATGTCCCTCTAGGCTCATAAGGAATCCTCTAGCAACTCCCTTCAAAGGGAACTACCTCACCCACGGTGCAGGCCGTCCCTACGTAAGGAGCCTACTAACTATGAAGGGAAGGCAAACAACGACACCCCTATAAGGCCTAATGCTCTAAGAGTCCTATGGCGACTTATTACCAAAAAGCCTACCTCACCCATCAAGTGCAAGCAACTTTCTATAATAAGCCCCACTAAGATGACAAGAATAGAGAAAAAAGTCACATCCAATAAACACCTATAACGGCCGTTTTCTAGCAAAGACATATAACAAGTCATATGGTTTCCATTTTAGATCCTAAGCGTGATTCTAAGTCGTATGGTGCATGAACACTAGCCTACTATATAACACCTAGTGCATAGAGCGCCCATCATGAGTAAGTTCAAAGAACTTACCTGGAGAAGCGCATAATCCAAACAATGATCAGCAATGACAAGCAATCCAACATATCAGAGATCACCTAGTAATCCCATAAATAACATAATAAGTCTAAGTCTAATTTACACAAAGCACACAAGTCACATATAAAACATGTAAGATACACACATATGATAACTCAACAATCTTGTCATCATTAACATTATCATCTAATCTTCAATTAACATTATCATCTAATCTTCAATTCTCATCTTGTCTCATCGTATCTTATAAATTAACATCTTTCTCAATTCGATCATAACATCATCCTCATCAGCTCATGACAACCTCCATATCATACTTAGTCAAATTCACACACTATCATTTTATACTCATACTTTCCATAAGGATATATATATCATTATCATCATAAGTATCGAACATCTAGTCGCTTCTAATAATCACTATAATATCATGCTATTAGTCACACATATCATGTCGTTAGTCAAACGATCATATTATCATGCTAGTTAGTCATTGAAAAAGTATAATTCCCAAGTTAGTTCCAAAACCATTTTGAAATCCGAATCAAACAGTTAAGAATTTCGACTCTTGAAAATACTCGCTAAATTCCTTTTTCAATTTATTTATTAAATCACTCTCCAACCTTGAAATTCTTTTCCAAATTCTTTTTAATCTCTAAGTCCAAATAATATTATATGATATTTTAAATACCCTTTATTAACCACTTTTCATAAAATATATTCCAAATCCTTTAAAATTCCAACCATTTTTATTTAATAAAACCAACCCTTTAGAAAATCTCCAAAATAATATTTTCCCTTTTAAATCCTCAAATAATATTAATTAGCTAAATAAGTAATTAAATAAGTAAACGGTTAAACCCGAACCGAACCAAACCCATTTAAATCCAACCGAACCGAACCCGCAAATAAAACCCAACCGGAATAAATAATATAAAGACTAAAGAGCATGGAGGTGGCCCCACAATTCATCTTCTTCTTCGTTTCAAGCCGGAGGTTCTCACCTGCACACGATCGACGAAGCTCGATCCGCTTCCGGCTCCATGGCTCGCCCCCGCTCGGGCTAGTCTGGCTTCTCTGGCCTTGGCTTGGACTCATCCTCGCACACTCTCGATCTCACTCGCTCAGCGCTCGCACTCGCCTCCGCTCTCGGCTCGACGTTGCTTGCTCACGCCTCTCTCGAGCTCGCCGGAGCTCTCAAGCTAACCCAATCGCCCAGCACTCAGCTCTCAGTCACCCCCGACTAATCTAAACATCGAAAGGATTCAAGACATCGAATAAGAAAGAAAAGAAGGCTCGGGAGCTCACCGACGGGTTCGCGACTTCGGAGCTCTCGATCGGAGGTCTGGGTATCGTCGGTGGCTCGCGATTGCTCGTCGGACCTGCGTTAGACATGGGTGAGTGTGATGGAGGGGCTCGGGGGTGATTTGGATCTGGAACGAAGGAGAACGGCTTACCGGAAGATTGTTCGCGCTCGAACATAGCGACGGAGTTCTGGTGGCTTGCGGCGGCGCCGGGGAGCTTCTGGGCTGCTCCGGCTGCCGGTGGTGGCTACGAGGGGTGCGTGGACCTTCTCCTGGGGGCTCGAGGTGGAAGGAGGGAAGAAGGAGGAGGAGACGGTGGTGATGGAATGGTGGCGACGATGATGTTGGTAAAATGGTGATGGTGACGATGTGTGATGGAGATGAATCAAAATGGAGCGGCAATGGGGCACCGATGGGAGCGGGAGAGTGAGGGAGGGAGTCGGTGAAGGTGATGGTGAAGAAGGATGATGATGATAGTGATGGTGAGCAGGTGAAAGTGAGGGGTGAAATAGGCAAGGGATGGGTTCGGGTTGCAGGGTAAGGTAGGAGGGAGTGGGTGAGTGTAGAGTGTGAAATTGGTTAAAACAATATCCGGAATAAATCCCGAATACGTGAGTTTTGAATCCCACAATTAGTTCTCAAATGTTAGTTTTCGTGACTCTCACTCTCTCGATCAATTAGATTTTTAAAATCGACAAGGATATTGCCATCCGATAATTATTTTGAATTTTCGAGGTAAAAGGATGGAAATTATTCGTCAAATTTTATATTCCGGTCGGAGGCCGCTAAACGAGTTTTAAAACCGATTAAATTTCATTTTTAATTCTCTTTTTCCGAAAAATTAGGATTTGAAAATCCGAGCCTTTACACATGCGAGAGGGCTCGAGCAGTCGCCTTCTCTTCCCCCATTGCAAAGGAGAGAAAGGGAAGAGAAAAAGAAGGGGATCGGAGACGGGGGAAAGTGGAGACATTTCCCTCGATGGTGAATTGCTCGAGGCGAGACGCAGGCGAAGGCATCTCCCTCGAGGTGAGGTGCAGGCGAGAGTGCTCGAGCAGTCGCCTTCTCTTTCCACTTCTTCCCTTCGCTCTTGCCCAGCAGTCGCCTCATCTTCTTTCCTCTCTGTTGTGCTCTCTCGGAAATCAGAGGCGATATGCGAACAAGCAACTCGAATCCAAGTATCCTCGTATTCTTCCTCTCCACTCTATCTTCCTACCATCGATCCAGGTATCCTCATCTTCCTCTGAATTTCAACTTCAATCAGTCGGTGCCATTTGAATTTCATCTTCCTCTTCTTATCCCGCATCAACATTGGTAGTCAGTGCATCTGTCCTTCATTTGGATTGAATTTGAAATTGCCTTTGCTTGTTGTTGCTTTTTCCTTTATTTTGATTGAATTTGATATTTCCTTTGCTTGCTATGCCTGATTGAAGTTGAACTTTCTTGAAATATTGTTAGATAGGTGCGTTTCCCCTCTCTGAACTGATTCATTTGTCATCTATTTGAGTCTAAAAATTCAGAATTATTATTTTGATTGTATTTCGTTTCCCTAGTTGTCCTAGAGGGATTCGGTGTAGGCTTAAAAGAATTTATGTTAAGGCATTGGTTTGTGGGTGAAGGCTATGGAAGTTGATGAGAAACTAACAGAAGATTGCAATGACATTTGAGGGTTGGAGAAACAAGTAAGCCTTTGAGTGTTGAATCACTAAATGTTTTGTGTAAGCATGTTTTTAGAACTAGAGTTCTAGATTTTAATCGCTTATAAAAATATTCTTCACAGATACAAGAGCTCATTGAGGCTATTGTTTTGCCCATGACACATAAAGAGCGGTTCCGAAAGTTGGGAATTCGTCCCCCGAAGGGAGTGTTGCTGTATCGACCTCGTAGCACATGAAAAACTTTAATGGCCCGTGCTTGTGCAGCAAAACCAATGCTACTTTCCTGAAACTAGCCGGTCCACAGCTTGTTCAGCTATGCTTTACTTCATTCCTTTTGTAACGGCCCAAATAATTTCCTAAATCCTCTTTTTCCACACCTACTCTCCACCTGAGTCTATTAAGGAAAAAGGAGATAGGAAATATTCAGGTTACGTTTAGAGGGAGGGGTTACCCCTCTTCCCGATCTTAGCAATCCAAGTACGAGTTGTATATTGCTTATGTTAATTTATAACCCTGCTAAGTCTTGAGAAGTAAGCAATGGAATTCAAGAAAATGAGATTTTAAACCCTTAAAACGTTCAAATAATCCAAACATGATTTTGTGCTTTCACACGGGAACCTGTCCTATTCCAACTAGTCAAAACTCGCAAAGGAACAAAACGAGTTTAGCTCAAGGTAAATACAAAACATTTCTAAATGACAATCTTAACCAAACCATTTGTAAATCCACTGCAATAGATGTGAAGTCTTCTTAATACTCTCGTCCCATTAGAAACCCCGCCATAGAAGCGATTAGCAAGCAAAAGGGAGCGGGTACCTGACATTATCCACGAAGTCAGGCCCGGTAATCGCCTGCGGGTCCTCTGACCGCGCTGAGGCCATATAACATGCCTATACCTAAATAAAAGATGACTAATGCAGTACAAGATTTAAATCACATAAGCATGCTTTGGCAGTTATAATATGCAGAAAAACTGTAAAGGGCCCAAGGCAATGCCAAGTGGCATATCCCTCTCCTACCTCTACACCCCTTCCCGTTAGTGCAGAGACTGGCCAGTTCGGTGCTATAGCATAGCAATTTCCTCGTGGTGGTGCACAAACCACGGCATCATCATATCACATCATCTCATCACTTGCCCGATGGTGTTGGGCTATCATATCGACTCGATTGACTCAGGGCAACCCGATGGGGCTGGGCTACCCTATGACCCTAGCAAAGACTCTAGGACTATCACAGATAACGGCCGTTTTGTTTCAAACACACATAGTAACCATATGCTCAGTTCAATGCAATCCTAGCATGATACTACATGACATGTTTTAATATGCAACAAAACTATACATCACATGACACATAAGGCAGGAGGTCCAGGTTTCTGAGTAAGTCCCGTAGGATACTTACCTGGAATCTTGACATCCAATTAGCCAGCAAACAAGCCACTCAGAGAATCATCCATTAACAAGTAGGCCACTCAGAGAATCATCCAATCACACTAGCAAGTAATAAGCAAGGAACAACTCATCAATACACATTTACTCAACACACAAGCATGCTTTCAGGTCAACACTAGACCAAACAATATTTTATTCAATTAACCTCGGATTCTCATCATGTATGAAGCTTAGCTCAAGCATTACCAAGATCATTACTCAAATCATCTTACTTTAGTTCAAGCTTAGATTTTCCTTAAACATTTGCTCAAGTCATTCTTCAATTAGTAATCCTCAAATACTCAACAAAACCATAAGTTCTCAAGGTCAAGGATTAACAAGTCTTATTTATCACGACTCATAAAATAAACCATGCTCAGCGAGTAAACCAAGGTAAGTTGATATGTCAAGAAATCATTTATAGAATCAATTATAAGAACTACTCAACAACAAACACTACAACCGAATTTTGAAGCGCACGAGTATTATAATTTATAGAACATCTTTTATATAGTCTTACTAACCAAATTCAATTCATAACTCAATAAGTACAACAAGCTAACGAGTATAGCAAATTCTCAAGATAACTCTTATAGCATTTTAATAATCGTGGCCAATCATACTAAATTAAATATAACTCAATTTGTATTTAGCCATAAACTCTAACTAACAAAACTAGAGGTCGAAGTCTATTTTCATTAAAACTCTTACCAAATTTTACCAAGACATCATTTATTCACTCAAGTGACACGCCAATAAGCTACTTAAGGTTATGATATATCGTCTAATCATATCTATGCTTAATCCGATTTCTCTATTAAGATTCATGTCTCATTTCCACCTTATTAACGTAGGCCAAGACATCTATAGAATACCTCAAGTTGGTTAATAAAACAAGCCAGAATAGATGAGCAATTAATTAAGGGTTGAAAAGTCAAAACAAATAATAACACATAAATAATATATTCCATCAATCCATCCCAAAACCAGATCGATCAAAACTACTAGTTTCACAAGCTATTTAGAACCGAAAAGTATATCAAGAGGAATCCGAAGGGCTATACCCAAATCCCGAGTAGGCCGAGGAGGGTTCAGATCAAGGCTCGTCGGAGTCAGCTTCAAGGGAAATTCGGGGATGCCTTCGGTGGGTTCGAGCGCACAGAGCTTCGACGGGAGGGGTCTGAACGAGGAAGGAGCCAGGGATCGAAGGCGTGGTGCTAGTTAGCCGCGTCAATGGCCTTCTATGGCTTCAGTCGACCACCATGTCGAGATCGAGAGGGGTTGGCGGAAGACTCAGGTGCAAATCCAGTAAGGAGGGGGGAGGAAGGGGAGATCTGATGAAGCAGCAGCAGCACACAACAACAATGGCGGCGGCGGGGCTCTATTAGACTTCCGTGGCCTCACCACTGCCTCGGCGATAAAGAAGTGAACGAGACAGAGAGCGACGACTCTGGCGAACTTGGCTACTCGTCAGTGATGCACGGGCCCTAGCGGAACTGAGGCGGCGCGAGCTCCGGCTCCAGATCTAGCACTGTCGGAGAGGGTCTGCCATGAAAGAAGATCGAGGTGGGCTCGAGGGCTTGGAATCGCCATTAACAGAGGAGGGAGAAGTCGGATCGGGAGAGGGGAGAACGAAAGTTATTAGAGAGGCAGCGGCTGAGAGTGGCGGCAGTGGGATGGGAGCTCGAAGGTGGCGAGGAGTTGACGAGGATCCCAAATCTCAGATCTGAACAGGAGAAAAAGGAACAAGGAATGGGGATTGGGCGGCTAGGGTTCCAAATGTGGATATTTATACACCTCAAATAGGGTGAGTTAAATGATGAGAAATCATAAAATAAATTTGTTATTCTTAAGTTATATAAATATTATCACATTAAATACCAAATTTAACCCAATTAGATTCTGATATAGGAAAGCGGAATATATCTGTTTTTAAATCGAATACAATTTTATGCTGGAATTTGCTCTGAATAAAATAAAATCATTTTGATCGAGGACGAAGGTTTTCAAAATTGTCGAAATCCCTTACATTTAATATCGAAATTAAATCATAATTTATAAAATAATATTTTAAAGCATCGAGCCTTTACACCTTTGGAGTGGAACCTCACTTTTCTATCCTAGAGAGAAAATAGAGCAAGACAGTGAGAAAGATGAATGAACATTATGAACTTCACTTAAATGCCACCATATGAAACGTTTTCTTGAAGTATTGTTGCATACCTTACTCTCGTCGTCGCATGATAAACTTCTTAGCTCTAATTTTTATCCAGTTTGATCACCTAAAAACGTATTAAAACTTGTGCATTGTACGTCATAGACTCTTAGGGCAGTCATATTAAGTTTCCTTACTTGACACTGGATTTCTTTGCTGGCAATGCTACACAATTGTATGGGTTTGCAAAATGTGTGTGTGCTTTCTTTTAATAAACCTTGTTTTACTCTATACTAGATTTGTTCTTATCTGTCCACCCTATGGTTTCTTACTGGACATCATTCGGTTGTCTACTAGACACGTTTTAGGTTTTTCCTCTCTTCCGGGCGATGGTTGTCTACTGAACACCGTGTGGTTGTCTACTGGACATAATTTGGTTTAAAGAAGTGAGGAATTTGGCACGTGGGTGATGCGTTGATTCATTTTAAAGAAGGGTTGAATTTGTTTGTAATGACCAAGTTAGGCATGTTTTGACATAAACATTCTTCACATATAGCCTATTAGCTCAATGGGAGAGCATTGTGGTCATTGTAACGGCCCAGAATTATGATTTCCGGGTTACGTTTCAAGGGATAAAACCCCTTGTTCGGATCTTGCAATTCAGGTACGAGTCGAGGTTTCAAACTCATTTTAAGATTAGTAGAAAGAGGGATTTCGAACCCTAAAAACCTCGAAGGGCCGTTGGGAACCCTTAACCTATCCTAAGACTATGTCGCGAAATCTATTTCAAATGGAAGTAAAGCGGAAGCAAGGTAAAGATACAAGTGTCATGGCAGAGCCGGTCAAAACCAAATCATGAGTGGGTAATTACCATTTTACTAAGTTAGGATATTAGCCAGATTCTTCGATTCGCCAAAAAGGGAACCCCGTCATACAGACATCGAGCACTCAAAATCTGCAGAAAATACCTTACAAAAAAGAACGGGGTAAGGAGTCAGATCGAGCCACTCATGCGGGACCGGCAGTCCTCGCTGAGGCCACATAGTATGTGCTATACCTAATAAAGATGCTCTAATGCAGTACGAAAGTCAACACACTAGCATGCTCCTAGTTATAATAATGTGTAAAAATACTTTAAAGGGCCAAAGACAATGCCAAATGGCATATCCCTCTCCTACCTCCACCCCCTTCCGATAGGGCGGAGACTGGCCAGCTCGTGAATGCATTCCATCATAATCGGGCGGCACGCATGCCTAACCCGCTCCACAATAAAGCCCGCAGGCATCTCATAATATAAGGAAGTTCATGACTCGATTGACTCAGGGTACCCGATGAGGCTGGGCTACCCTATGACCCTAGCAAAGACTCTAGGACTATCACAGATAACGACCGTTCTGTTTCAAACACAATAAGTAAGCAGATGCTCATTCAATTAATGCAACCTAAACAAGATACTAGATGGCATGTTTTTATACATATGCAACACCTAACATAAAATGCAACAACAGACATGAATGTCCAATCTGAGTTAGCCCCCTAGGGAACTTACCTGAAGATGCAGAACAACAGGATAACACAAGCAATGACCCCAAATGCAAGTCCAAAGCAATCCGAAAGCAATAAAAACCTATTATCAAGCCATTTTCATAAGCTACCAGACCGACATTTATATACACGAGACCCAAGTTCTCAACATATTCAAAACCAATTGATAGTAAAACCGTTTTCCAAAACCTTTCCGATACTATCCACATCAACCAAAATCATTCTCCCAATTTCCTTTTCAAAACCAACATCATCAAACCAAGACAAAGAATCCCGACATTAAACATTTAAACCTTAAAACCAATACCCCAAAATCATATTATAGGATTAATTCCAGCATTTGGTTTTTAACAATAACCTTGAGAACATTTTCTGAACTTGAAAACCCCTTAAATACTTTATCAAATATTATACAACTTAAGATAACACCAAACTATTTTTATATATTAATAACAATAAATCATCTCATAACTTCCGAAATCACATATTTACACATCACAAAAATACATATTCCAATTACATTATTTTAAAGCAATTTAAAATATATAATAATAACTCCAGAAAATATATTTTCCATAAAATCAGATTTATATATAAAATACCTTATATAATATAACAACCTAACATGGGAAATTATACATTAAAATGAGTTTATAAGGCAACTATCTGTAACGGCCCAGGATTATGATTTTCGAGTTACGTTTCAAGGGATGAAACCCCTCGTTAGGATCTTGCGCCCCGAGTACAGGTTGAAGGTTTGAAATCGAAGACGTGCAGTTTAAAGTGGGATTTCACACCCAAATCCGGAAGGTCCGTTGGGGACCCCAGGGTCCTCTAACCGCCCTGAGAACATATAATATGCATATACCTAGAATAAAGGATGCCTTCATGCAGTACTGAAATCTTAACCACACTATCATGATCCTAATTCATATATGTAGAATATTAAGTAAGGCCTTAACAAAGAATACCAAGTGGTATATCCCTCTTCTACCACCACCCCTCTTCCAGATAGGGTGGAGACTGGCCAGTTCGATACTATAGCATATCAAATCTCATCATCATATCGCATCTCATGCTCATCTCGTATCTCATGCTCATCTCGTATCTCGTGATATATATATATATATAACTCAAGGAGGGCAACACCCGATGAAACTGGGCTGCCCTATGACCCTAGAAAGGACTCTAGGACTCACAGATAACGGCCGTTCTGTATTCAAACGCATACAGAATAAGAATGCTCATTCGTAAGTGCAATTCCTAAGCATGATACTACATGGCATGCTCTTATGCATATGAAACACCTACATACTATATGACACATCAGGCAGAAAGTATTGGTTACTGAGTAAGCCCCGGAGGTACTTACCTGGCTAGCAGACCGGCAATAGAACAATCCATCACACAGTATTCACAATCACAGAGTATCACCTAGTACATAATTAAATATACATAAGTCTACATTCAACTATTAAGCACTCAAGCACACCTCAATCAATAGAACAAGTAACATATTATGAAAGTCATTTCATCGCATCATCCACTCCTCAAGACCACATCGTTCTCCATAAATCATTCAACTAATTCTGCATGTTCATATACGTCATTTTCGCATATACCTCAACGGTTTATCAAAATCATAAGACATAATTTGTGTGATTTAAAATCCTACTATATCGTCATAATTATCCAACATTTAATCTCATATAATAATTCACCACAAGTCATGTTATTAGTCATACATATCATACTGTTAGTCAAACGATCATATTATCATGCTAGTTAGTCAAACGAATAAGTCTTATTCCTAAGTTAGTTCCAAAACTGTTTCAAATCCCAGTTAAATAGTTAAGTCTTCCGACCTTTAAAATACTCGTCGAATTCTCTTTTTAATTTATTTATTAGACTACTTTCCAACCTTGAAATTCTTTTCCAAATTCTTTTTTAACAGGAAAGTCCAACTTATTTATGTTAAATCCCAATTATTATTATAGATATCATATTATAAAACACCATTTAATAAAACATCCTTATAAGTTATTTCCAAATCCCCTAAAATACAAACCGTTTAAAATTAACCCTTTATAAATATCCAAAATTAATACTTTATCTTTTAAATCCTAAATTACTATTATAATATATTTTAATTACCGTCAATTAGTTAAATAATAAACAGATAGCCCGAACCGTACCGAATCGAACCGAACCCGCAACTCCCAACCCGGTTTAAGTATTAAAACAATCTATATAATATATCAAGGCGGTGGAGCCCACAAGTCCAACATGTCAACACCTTCTTCTTCATTTCAAATTGAAGATTCTCGCCGCCGCCGGTACCATTGCTTCGTTCGGAAGAGAACCGCCTGCTCGATATTGCTCGCGCCCATCCTCACAGCTCACGCAGCTCCCTCATCCTCACCTCGCTCGCACTCTCGGTGTCCTGCCCTTACACAACTCGTTTCACAGCCTCCCTCGATCTCGCTCGTCGCCGATCGGTCTCTCACTTCGCTGGACCTCTCTCGAGCCCGTCGGAGCTCTCGAGCTTACCCGATCATCCCGCACTCAGCTCTCACTCACTCCCGACCAATCTAACCATTGAATAAAGCACGAAATCGAAACGAGGAAGGAAAGAAACGGATGAAGCTCACCGAGGTGTTCGCGACTTCGGAGCTCTCGATCGGAGTTCTAGACTTCGTCGGTGGCTCGCGATGGCTTGTCGGATCTGCGTTGGACATAGGTGAGGTTGATGGTGGAGTCCGAGGTTAGTTTGGATCGAAAACGAAGGAGAACGACTCACCGAAAGTTTGGTTCGTGATCGACTCGGGCGGCGATATAGTTGGTAGCGCTAGGGCTCCAGGCTGCTTCGGTGGTGGCACCGAGGGGTGTTGCTGCTGCCGTGGTCCCGAGGGGTGTGTGGGACCTTCCGCTGGTGGCTCGAGGTTGAAGGAGGGAAGAAGGAGGAGGAGACGATGGTGATGGTGTGATGATGAGTGAAGATGACGGTGATTTGGTGATGAAGATGGAATGCCGGAGGAGAGCGGGGAGGAGCTGAAGACTTTAAAGGAGGGAGAGATGTGAAGTGAGGGGGAGATGGCGTACAGAAGAAGAAGGGAAGGAGTAGCTGTAGTTGTAGATGGTAGGGGAGAGGCGGGTGTGAAAGGAACTGACAGACGGGGATGTGACCGGTATTTAATACGGACATCTTTTTAATTAAATACCCAGTAATAAATCATAAATACGTGAATTTCGAATCCCAAAATTAATTCTCGAATGTTAGTTTCCTTGAATACTACTTACTCGATTAATTAGATTTTTAAAACTTAAAAGATATCGTTATCCAATAATTATTTTAAATTCGGGTCGGAATTCGTTAAACGAGCTTTTAATTCGATTTAAATTCATTTTTAATTCTCTTTTTCCGAAAGATTTATATTTATAAATCCAAGCCTTTACTTCATCCACCTCTAAAAACAAGTCTCGTCCTCGAGACTAAAATCATTTTAAAACAGGGGATGAAGTTTAGAATCGGTGAGTCCAAGGATCATGTCATTGATCCCGTAAGTACCACATAAGTGCCCCTATGAGATTCTCACCGCATCGTTGTCATGATCATAATATCCCCGATAGGTCGTAGCGAGAATGTAATATGGGCCCTTACCACATCCTTACCTCGACATCTCGGTTATATCATAACTCGAAAAGCATTACAACATCTTCACTATGTCTTAGCAAGCAATCTATAATGGCCCCTACAAAATGCATGTATCCACTTCGTGGGGTGTTATAATTAAAACTAGAGTCACATTAGTTTCTTAAAATCCAAGTTAGTCTCTTTTGAAACACCATTCAAAATTTCAAGTTCGACGTTAGCCTAAATCATTTCCAACTTCTCAGTTCATTCTACCATCCACCTCTAAGGGCTTATCCTCTATTCTCTTCCTAGGTTCCAAGTCAGAATCAAATTCCAATACTCCAACTTCCATCATTTCTATCATAAAGGATCGTATATATAATAGCAATCATATCTCACGATTAATAGCATGACCTAAACACGTCAAGTACAGTCGTATACCATAATATATCTAGCATCGTATCGTCAATGGTAGGATTTATCACATCATCTCATCATCTCATAGAAGTGACACACTATATCAATCAGATTAGTCCGTCATATCAAACAGATAAGCACATCATATCAATCAGGTAATCACGTCATATCAAATAGATAAGCACATCATATCAATCAGGTAAGCACATCATACTCATGCTACTTCCAAGCGTCATCACATTAGAGACAAACAAGTACTTCCGTACACTAGCATTCCATCGAGTTCAGGGGATAACTATGTTAGTACTAATAGTTCACTATTGTCAACGACAATACATCATATAATCAACATCGTCTATAACATAGAATTCGCACCACACTCGGCCCAAGTAAAGCGTACGTTAGATCACATCCTCGAAAGAACCTGCCTATAACTACCAATCATGACAAGACACGACCACTACCCATAAACTCTTGCATTCAGATCAAATTCACCGAGGTCTACCAACTCAATTCACTACCAGTTCTACGTACCATTGCATTCCGCTCACATACAACCTTCCTAGCCTCATAACTATTCGCAATCAACCCAAACCAACTACTAGGTATCCCAAATCATATACCCTCAAGCCATCTAAGGGCCAATCCAATTCGACATCCCGATCTCAATTCTTACCTTCCACTCGACCATCTAAACTATTTTTCGGAGTTCCCAATCACACGGTTTCCTGATTCGACAAGCTTAACAACTCGACCAACTACCTAGACTCCATATATAACACGTCCTTGCCCTAGGGGTCCTCTATCAGTCCCATCTTTACTCTTTAATAGAAAATTCTGAGCCCTCAACTGAACCGTTCTCACGATTGATCTAGACACTTCTTAATAATCTCGCTTACTCTTTCTAGACTCTCAAGACTCTACCTGAACATTGTCCCCCAAAGAGATCTCTCGAATCACCTTGCTAACCCGATCATATTCCACGCACCACTGACCACTCTCACTAACCATCCACCTCTAAGAATCCAACTCATACTAATCATCTCACACCTGTAACTCTTGACCAACTCTAATGCAGAAATCCATCTCGTGCTACTCCCAACCACGAATTTCCAAGACCCTCATCACCAACGCCTATCCTCAAAGACCAACCACTGATTTTACCTACTCATCCCATTCCAAAACTCATGAAACCTACACCACTCATGACTCCTCAAGCTGATCTACCCTAGATCCTTTTCCCAGAATTATCTGAATTTACCTCATTTACCACTCATTAACCACGACCATGATCCCCAACGAAACCTTATGTCACCCTAACTAGAATTACCCATAACATCGCAACTTGACTAATTCTCCCACGATTTTCCAACTGATAGAATTCCCACTTAACTCCTATGACATCCTCGTCCGAGTTTCCTAAGCACCGCAACTTCCCCATCCTTCTAAAATATCTTATCCTCTAGCGGCCTCAATACCTTCTGCTTTACGTAGTTCCCAAATTCTACGATTCCTCATATGTTCCTTAATCGATCATCCTTACGTTACCCAAACTCTGCTCCTAGGCTACCTAGACACTACCCTTAGCGCACCAACCCGTCTAATAGCACTTCCACTACAAGAACTCCTCGACCACTTCCAGCCTATCCAACCACCTCTAGAACTATGCCAACTGCCTATACTCACACCCACTTTTAAGGTCACCCTCATGGAACTAGTCTAGACCTACACTACTACCCTCATATCCTAAACACTCACACCGCGCACCCACTACCTACCGACACTTCTAGCTAGGGCATCTCCCTCAAAATCTCGACATACTAGCCTCACTCCGCACATAAGACCTACCTGGAACCTCATCTATACTCACGAACCACTATCTTCGACACATCCTAACTCACTCGCCTCTACTCAAGCTAAAACATCATTCATGCACCCCATTTCACACAAACAATGACCCAATCCGAAGAACTTAATCCACCTGCCACTTTTCGACCCGTCTCATCGAAGAATCTCACGACTCAAGCTCAAGAAGAAAGCACCACCAGGCATATAACCCATAACCTACTCACCAGCAAGTCATTATACCAAGCAACAAGGCACATCATCATAGAAACAAGTTAGTCAGACAATCATTGCTACCAGTGCAGGACATCCGTCATCACACATTCAATTATGTCAGTTCTAGGCCTATCACACAACATCAATTCCGATTAGTGTAGAAGAATCCACGATTTGAATTAAGCATGTTCTTCCTCGTGTCAACTGGGAGGAGCCTGTTCACGATTGCCATCTTTGAAGCATATTCGTCCTTTTTGCCATCGGTGACGTTGTTCCTGGGGCCTAGGGGTCATGGACCCATCACACTTCCGTTGCGCCACTCCGGTGCCACTTGGTCGTCGGTCCTTTCTTACATGTCGGCGCTCATCGAAGGATCATAAGGGTTAGAAGTTACGGAGATAGTGGAGAGACAAGGGTGGGCAACACAACTTCCTTAAGAATTCAGACATGGACCAGGACTAGGGATGACGAGACCAAGGAGAAGATCCCAACCCGAGAGTTACAACGATGCCCTTATAATTGTGGCACACAATTACATAAAAATCAAGAGATATCATTACATTATTTCACACTAGTATGCACTTATCTCAAGGAATATCGATTTATGCATTCATAACATGTTCATATAATCATCTTTATATGTGCGCAAAACAAGCTAGCAACCTATCATTTCATTCACCAATCATGCTTAACAGACTAAGAACATGTATGCACAAACTGACATGGAACATATATGGCATAAGTTATGCAAGATCTAGCAAACATCCCAGGATATCATATGCACGACTTATCACTCATTTAGATACACAATTAAGCAAGTCATAATATTACGGAAAGCATGCTAAGATGTACCCTAAAATCATGCGAAGGGTATGGTCAGTTCATGTAGGGTTGGTATAGAAACTATCTCATCACATACATCCATATTCGCATAGTAAGACTAGGACGTCACACAATCATACGAGGTCCTATAACTGGGAGGTATATGTCTTACATGATACTAGCAATACTCATTAAAGATGTACACAATCAATGAGGTCTAATCAGGTTAATCTGGCATGCTAAGTCATCTGATTCACGTGTTAAACATGCAACGAGAGTTTGTCACACTATCATGGACCTAGTTCATAGGGAGACAGTAATCATGGGAATTCAATACATACGACACATACATCCACTCATAAGTGCAACCATGTAAGGTACCAAACAAGTCATGCTAAATTATACCAATATAGCATGTCATGAAATCACAAGGAGGCTATCATTATATCTTGACATAATTCTTTAAGGACAATCACCGACTCACCACTCCGTTTCCCCGTGGGACGCTAGTATGACTCCCTGAACACAAGGACATTCACGCCGTTTCTGAGAGGTAGAGGGTAGAACTCGTGTTTAGACTCTTGTGGCAAGAAGACATGGTTGGCCATTACGAGGATCGAAAGGGATGACTCCATAAGACAACTCACTTCTATCTCAGAAGAATGTCGATAATCAATCTCAGGTAACCCTCACATTATACACAATCCCCGAAAGTAGTTAGTTGATCGACCCATATTTCCCGTAGAGAATGTTGACATTAGGTATGAGACTCGATGAGCATCTATGGTTGGATTACAAATAGGACTCAAGTAAAGAGGAACGGACACCCTCGACCCTTACTAACACATCCAAGTGCTTTGGTGGGATGGACGACGGAATCAGGATTATCAAGGGGGTTGTACTATGGGAGAACTATTCCGACAAGACAGAAAATCTGATTACATAAGAACAAGGTTTCCTCCCGCTATCCCGTTTGCACATACAGTCATTTACATGCTCAAGTTAAGGCATTCTGATTAGTTCGCTATCCTAAGCACAATAGCACTCAACACGGAAGCAATCAACAAGTATTAATATGATCCTCTTCGAGGAGGATAGCCCTCGGGCCCAATTGCATATATGTATATATAACGTAAGCATAGAGACGATCTATGCCGTCCTTCGAGGGACAGCTGACCGGAGGGGCAAGAACCTCACGGCCTTCTAACTCGACACTCCAACCTTCGTGGTGCTCCTTGGAGTCTTCTAAGCCTATCTGTAAAAAAAAGTTAGTGTTTTGCCTACCGTTTTCCGAGTTCTACATCCATAAGAGATGTCTATCATTTTAGTCTTTACCCACGAAATTGTTTCCCCTTTATTCATTTTAGGTTTAAGTCCAATTAAATACATTTTGCCCTTTTGAAAATATTTTTCAAAACCCTTTGAAAACATTGGGCGCTTTTCAAAACCATCTTCAACCTATTGTACTCGGATTGCAAAACCTCAGCTCTGATACCACCTTTATAACAGCCCAGGATTATGATTCCCGAGTTACGTTTCGAGGGATGAATCCCCTCGTTAGGATCTTACGCCCCGAGTACAGGTTGAAGGTTTGAAATCGAAGACGTGCAGTTTAAAGTGGGATTTCGCACCCAAATCCGGAAGGTCCGTTGGGGACCCCGGGGTAAACCCCTGTATCTGTCCTAAGTCTACAACGTAGGAAATCCGTTATCATGCAAAGGGCATAAGTTCTGAAAATGATACAACTAGTGTCGCGGCAGAGCCGGGTCAAAACAGAGTACAATTAGGGAGAAATCCCAAAAGCATGAATCTGGTGAAGTCAGGTTTAAAACACTCACTCTCCGCCATAAGAATAGACCCCGTCATAACAGCACAAAATCTAGCAGTGTATCGGGCACCTGAAACTATACCACCAAGTCAGGCCAAGAGTCCGCCTGCGGGTCCTCTGACCGCGCTAAGAACATATAATACGCCTATACCTAGAATAAAGGATGCCTTCATGCAGTACTGAAATCTTAACCACACTATCATGATCCTAATTCATATATGTAGAATATTAAGTAAAGCCTTAACAAAGAATACCAAGTGGTATATCCCTCTTCTAACACCACCCCTCTTCCAGATAGGGTGGAGACTGGCCAGTTCGATACTATAGCATATCAAATCTCATCATCATATCGCATCTCATGCTCATCTCGTATCTCATGCTCATTTCGTATCTCGTGATATATATATATATATATATATATATATATAACTCAAGGAGGGCAACACCCGATGAAACTGGGCTGCCCTATGACCCTAGAAAGGACTCTAGGACTCACAGATAGCGGTCGTTCTGTATTCAAATGCATACAGAATAAGAATGCTCATTCGTAAGTGCAATTCATAAGCATGATACTACATGGCATGCTCTTATGCATATGAAACACCTACATACTATATGACACATCAGGCAGAAAGTACTGGTTACTGAGTAAGCCCCGGAGGTACTTACCTGGCTAGCAGACCGGCAATAGAACAATCCATCACACAGTATTCACAATCACAGAGTATCACCTCGTACATAATTAAATATACATAAGTCTACATTCAACTATTAAGCACTCAAGCACACCTCAATCAATAGAACAAGTAACATATTATGAAAGTCATTTCATCGCATCATCCACTCCTCAAGACCACATCGTTCTCCATAAATCATTCAACTAATTCTGCATGTTCATATACGTCATTTTCGCATATACCTCAACGGTTCATCAAAATCATAAGACATAATTTGTGTGATTTAAAATCCTACTATATCGTCATAATTATCCAACATTTAATCTCATATAATAATTCACCACAAGTCATGTTATTAGTCATACATATCATACTGTTAGTCAAACGATCATATTATCATGCTAGTTAGTCAAACGAATAAGTCTTATTCCTAAGTTAGTTCCAAAACCGTTTCAAATCCCAGTTAAATAGTTAAGTCTTCCGACCTTTAAAATACTCGTCGAATTCTCTTTTTAATTTATTTATTAGACTACTTTCCAACCTTGAAATTCTTTTCCAAATTCTTTTCTAACAGGAAAGTCCAGCTTATTTATGTTAAATCCCAATTATTATTATAGATATCATATTATAAAACACCATTTAATAAAACATCCTTATAAGTTATTTCCAAATCCCCTAAAATCCAAACCGTTTAAAATTAACCCTTTATAAATATCCAAAATTAATACTTTATCTTTTAAATCCTAAATTACTATTATAATATATTTTAATTACCGTCAATTAGTTAAATAATAAACGGATAACCCGAACCGTACCGAATCGAACCGAACCCGCAACTCCCAACCCGGTTTAAGTATTAAAATAATCTATATAATATATCAAGGCGGTGGAGCCCACAAGTCCAACATGTCAACGCCTTCTTCTTCATTTCAAATTGAAGATTCCCGCCGCCGCCGGCACCATTGCTTCGTTCGGAAGAGAACCGCCTGCTCGACCTTGCTCGCGCCCATCCTCACAGCTCACGCAGCTCCCTCATCCTCACCTCGCTCGCACTCTCGGTGTCCCGCCCTTACACAGCTTGTTTCACAGCCTCCCTCGACCTCGCTCGTCGCCGATCGGTCACTCACTTCGCTGGACCTCTCTCGAGCTCGTCGGAGCTCTCGAGCTTACCCGATCATCCCGCACTCAGCTCTCACTCACTCCCGACCAATCTAACCATTGAATAAAGCACGAAATCGAAACGAGGAAGGAAAGAAACGGATGAAGCTCACCGAGGTGTTCGCGACTTCGGAGCTCTCGATCGGAGTTCTAGGCTTCGTCGGTGGCTCGCGATGGCTTGTCGGATCTGCGTTTGACATAGGTGAGGTTGATGGTGGAGTCCGAGGTTAGTTTGGATCGAAAACGAAGGAGAACGACTCACCGAAAGTTTGGTTCGTGATCGACTCGGGCGGCGACTTAGTTGGTAGCGCTAGGGCTCCAGGCTGCTTCGGTGGTGGCACCGAGGGGTGTTGATGCTGCCGTGGTCCCGAGGGGTGTGTGGGACCTTCCGCTGGTGGCTCGAGGTTGAAGGAGGGAAGAAGGAGGAGGAGACGGTGGCGATGGTGTGATGATGAGTGAAGATGACGCTGATTTGGTGATGAAGATGGAATGCCGGAGGAGAGCGGGGAGGAGCTGAAGACTTTAAAGGAGGGAGAGATGTGAAGTGAGGGGGAGATGGCATACAGAAGAAGAAGGGAAGGAGTAGTTGTAGTTGCAGATGGTAGGGGAGAGGCGGGTGTGAAAGGAACTGACAGACGGGGATGTGACCGGTATTTAATACGGACATCTTTTTAATTAAATACCCAGTAATAAATCATAAATACGTGAATTTCGAATCCCAAAATTAATTCTCGAATGTTAGTTTCCTTGAATACTACTTACCCGATTAATTAGATTTTTAAAACTTAAAAGATATCGTTATCCAATAATTATTTTAAATTCGGGTCGGAATCCGTTAAACGAGCTTTTAATTCGATTTAAATTCATTTTTAATTCTCTTTTTCCGAAAGATTTATATTTATAAATCCGAGCCTTTACATCATCCACCTCTAAAAACAAGTCTCGTCCTCAAGACTAAAATCATTTTAAAACAGGGGATGAAGTTTAGAATCGGTGAGTCCAAGGATCATGTCATTGATCCCGTAAGTACCTCATAAGTGCCCCTATGAGATTCTCACCGCATCGTTGTCATGATCATAATAGGTTGTAGCGAGAATGTAATATGGGCCCTTACCACATCCTTACCTCGACATCTCGGTTATATCATAACTCGAAAAGCATTACAACATCTTCACTATGTCTTAGCAAGCAATCTATAATGGCCCCTATAAAATGCATGTATCCACTTCGTGGGGTGTTATAATTAAAATTAGAGTCAGGTAAGTACCTCCGGGGCTGCGATCTATAATGCATGTATCCGCTTGGAATCGGTGGAAGGAGAACAAAGTGCTCGGCGGTTTGGCCTGCGAGAATAGGGGTGGTGCTGCGAGGTGGCTTCTCCGGCGACGTTGCTGGATGGCGACGACAGGGAGGGGGGAGGTGGTGCCTGGTGGTTGTACTCGAACATTGGGGGGTTTTGCTTTGCTCTGCAGAGAAGGAGAAGAGGGGGGGGGGGGGGTGAAAGAGAGAGTGGAATCCTTTGTGGGTTTCTCCTGCAGGGAACAGAAATGCGAGAGGAAGAGGGTGGGGGTGCTTTGCCTGATGAGGAAATGCAAGCTAGAGGAGTGAGCTGCGTGAACAAGAAACCAAAAACAAAAGTATGCTGCCCGGAGGTTGGCGTGGGTTCAAATAAAGAGGGGGGAAGAGGACAAAAAGAGATGCTGCAATTTGCATCCTGGAAGTCCGAGGGAAGAAGGAGGGGGAACAAATGGGTCCCAAATTTGACTTTCAAAGTACCCCAAAGATATCACCCCGAAACCCGAGTAAGAAAAAAAATCCAAATTATATTTCTAAATTCGAATTAAATAATGAAATCCATATATATTTTTCAATTTTCGGTATATAAAGCAGAGTATAACATATTTTAAATTTCCAATTAAATAATGCCGGAACTCGTTTTGAAATATTTAGAATAAAACCAATAGCTCAAGAACAGAAATTCCAAACCTCCCAATCATTAGAAATCGGAATGATTATAAGTCACTATTTTAATAATTTAATATTCTGAAATTTCCCGATCTTTACAGTCATACACAAGGTCACAAAGATGTGGGTTCAATTCTCACATAGGCTATTGATGAATGAGGGATTTTTCCCATTTTTATTAGTGTCTCTTATTTCTACAACATCCAACCCAAAGATAATGCGAATCGATCATCTTCTTCTTAATGAAAGAAAATAACATGACAGGTAATGCTATTTAACATGATAGGTTATACCCTTTAACATGGCAGGTTATTTGTTGATCTGCAATCTATAAGCTTATTCGGTAAACGAGAGAGATTGTCCGAGTTAAAGTAGGCAATGACTAACATGGAAACCAAGTCTCATTTGAAGGGGGTTTTTAACCTGGAATTCATCTTCCATGTGGGTTGAATTCATCATAAGATGTGTTTTTAACATGACATGTAATAGGTTTGACACATCACCTACGTCACTTGACATGACAGTAATGCAAGCAATTAAAGATAAAACCAACTAAAAATCAGCTAACAAAGAAAAGACAATGATTAGATTGTACTAATCAGATCACCAGAACATAAATTATGTTTAATCCCAAAGAGAATTATATAAATTGTCAAAGTTCTGTCTTTATTATGTAAGAGAGCTGAAATGGAAAGTACCACACTTGAATGCGAAGTGATGATCCACAACAGATTAAATACAAAACCAAATTCTTTTATGGACCCTATCAAGGAACGATCCTATAGGCCTTCGTCTTATCTATCCAATAAATGAAAGAGTTCTTGGTGTTCCTGAAGCCGAGAAACTCGTGCTCCTTGCTCTTGTTCATGCTATCCATCATCCCGTCTAACGCCAACACCATGTCCACGACCTGCCAAGACACGACCTCCGCCAGTTTCGTAGTTGTAAGCTCGTTCTGCCTCACAATCTCCTCCCACACCACCTTTGCTGAGTCTCAAAGAAGACGGGTGTTTGCTTTGGGGCAGGTATTTTTGGTGTATTCCTTAAGAGAAGAACCAAATCTTAATGAAGAGTCCCAAAGCAAACTGTAATACGCATGCAACCATCAAAGCGAGTGTGAGATCGTTCCCTTCCACATAAGTCCTTAGATTGAAGGCCACAAAGCAGGCTGATGCCCCACTAGCTAGGAGTATGATAAACCATCTTAGAATTTCAACAAGAATGATCAACAGGACCTGTACAATTGTTCAACATGAAATACGAATATATTGTCACAACACC
Source organism: Persicaria tinctoria (assembly GCA_037127255.1). Taxonomy (NCBI): domain Eukaryota; kingdom Viridiplantae; phylum Streptophyta; class Magnoliopsida; order Caryophyllales; family Polygonaceae; genus Persicaria; species Persicaria tinctoria. The sequence continues at coordinate 50,743,469 of JBANSL010000011.1, read as the reverse complement.
TTATAGTACATGTACCCAAACCAAGCCTAATTTGTACAAATAGGAATTGTCGGAACAAGGGAAACACTTAGAGTGCACTTACCATGCTCAGCACAAAGATGGAAAGAGAGTATCACAATCACATAACCGTATATTACTCCAACCGCCAGATTCACATAACCAACATCAAAGCTCCATGAAGTGTTGCTTTTGTCATTGACTTTTTCAATCAAGTAGGTGGCTACATTTCCAAATGCATCCATCATAAGTACCAGGGTAGTAGACACCCAAATAAGCCCATAGCTGTAAAATATAACACATTTAGTGTCAATGATCAGGATTTATGCAAAGTGCAAAGAAGGTAGTGATTTTCAAGATAATTTTATTGTATAAGCAATAATAAGAACAAATTGAAGAGGAAATGATGATGGAATATATGCTACAGAGAATCAGCTCAATATAATTTCATTGACAATGGGCATAGCAAGGCCCTCTGATATTACATGACACTTACTTTAGTTTTACATGACACTTACTTTAGCTTTACATGGTGCCCAAATCTCCTATGATACGCCCAAATCTCCTTTCACATCTAGTAGAGACATGAAAACATACTAAATTCTAATCTATCAACATCTGGATTATCACCTAAATTGAAGGATACATCTTCCTTTAGGATTCCATCTAATTGTATTGTAAGGTCCAGATCCAAGCTGGAGAAGAGGATTGCACTTCTTATCAAATATCGTAGCTTTTGCAGGCATAACTAAGAACCGTGTCAAGGAGCAACA